>JARHVA010000121.1:0-1200000 GCA_037957365.1 Torreya grandis | reverse complement strand
TGACTATTTTTAAATTGTTGATTATTTAATAATGGCATTAGGCTGAGTATAACTTGTTGGGTTATAATTGCAATTCTTATCTTACTATTTGATTGTTTGAATTATGTTGTTTTATAATCATTATTTGACTAGGCTTAAATAACTAAGTTATAGTTGTGTGCTTATAAGCATGAAATATGGATTGGTAGTCGAAATGTTTAAGGTTGACCATATGCTTAGAGGTTTTCTAAGTCTGGTATTATTAAACATTATGGACATGGATTTAGGTTATAAATCCATAGCTATGACCTTCTAACAACCTGCAATGGATTATCCCCACTTCCAATTTATACTAATGTTGTTTGCTTGGTTATTTTTGTCTCGTCTTAGGATGATGTATTATTAGTCACTTGCCTATTTTACATTTTGTTAATATGTTGAGTCGTCCTATGTTTTGAAAATCTCAAATTTCTCAGAATCCCTTCCTAACCTTGGTTGCCAAAACCACCATCCAACTGATGGATGGAATGGTAAGAGCCACCAATGGTTGGGTTCATAAGGATGGTTGGGAGGGTTTGTTTGATATGATTACATGTTGTTTGCACTCCTAGATGATCTCGTGGATAGGTGTGGTGTATTTGGTAACATTTTATCACATGTTATTCATATAATTCTTAACTTAGTTGTATTAATATTTTTATGTAGTATGATTAGTGGATGCAATTAGAATCTAATTTCATTATTGTTATTAGTTTGGTTATACTTGGTAGTTACGGTATGCTAACCTTGTCTTGAAAATGGATCATGTTGAAAAGAAGTAAAAGGCTTATAGTTTTGACATACGATAAGAAGTTGTGGTTTTACTTATGTTTTCTAAATTTAATCATTTATATGTACTTTGAGCTTTTACCTTGGATAAATAGAGGATTGTCATTATCGCTTTTACATTTAATACATTTTAGTATTAACATCTATTATGTTAATGCAATCTATAGTTGATCCATTACATGATTTAATGTAGCATTTATTTCTTTATGTTGTCTTATAGAATGTTTATATAGGCTTTTGACATGAGTATTATATGGTTGGCCTAAGTAGAGATTACTTATGCAAATATATCACTTATCCTTGGTGTTTTAAACATACAAAAGTATATTGGTTTAAATTATTAATAATCAAGAATTTTAACTTGAAAGGATGTTCATTGATGAACTATTTAACCATTTATTTTTGGTATATATATACTTATGATTCTCTTTTATACATTGGTTTAACTATTGAGGTAGCATGAGTATATAAAAATCTTCTTCTAGTTGATTTTATCTTGCATATGAAATATAGAAATAAGTTTAGTTAACTCTTGTTGTTAGCATATGAGGGAAGAATGAACGAAATTCTTCTTGCATCCCTTGGACTTATATGATTGTGTATAAAGGTATATAAATTTATTATTAAACAATCTATGATTTGTTGAGCGGAGGAGCGAAGCGTGTGGACAATATTTGAAACTAGTTTTTTCTCGCCTGGTTGGGCCCCCTGAGTGCGATAGGCGGGACCACGGATCCAATGGAGGTCACTGCAGGTAGTAGTACCTCTGGGGATCTGTCCAAGAATCTATTAGGGGATAGTCCATCCAATGGATGGAAGAAGGCACTCATAGGTGAAAAGACGTGTCCATCGAAAGGCATGTCGAGCCTCCCTGTTCTCTCATAGGGTAAGGCATTGAGTATCCCAAACGATCTAGTGGAGGAAATAGTGGCATCCATGGACCTTACGCTGGTTGGTAAGTTTTTTTCTTTCCATCATAATACCTAAATGCTTAGAAGATGGATTATGTCTAGGTGGAAAGTCAAAGGTAGTGTTCCAATCACAACCATGGCTAGAGGTCTATTCCTTTTTAGATTTATGAATAGGGAGGACATGATAGCTACCCTTGCTAGAGGTCCCTGGCTGTTTGGACCACATTCTCTAGCCTTATGCTCGTGAAAACCAAGATTTGATCCTAACTCAAACCTCAATAAGATAGCACCTGCTTGGGTAAGATTACCAGGATTCCCTTTGGAATTTTGGGATGAAAAAATCTTCACAGCCATTGGCAATTCTATTGGTCAATATGTCACCTCAGATCATATAACCAGAACTAAGTCCAGATGTGTGTATACTAGACTCTGTGTTAATGGTTAAATAAATAAGACTCTCCCTACGCCCATTGAGCTAAACTCTAAATATGGAACTTGGACTCAGCCAATTACTTATGAGAATGCTACCACTTTCTGTCAAATATGTAAGAGGAAGGGACATCTAATGACACAATGCAAAGTGAAGCAAAGGGGGATGAAAGAGGATTCCCAGAATGTAGAGGATGAGCAAGCAAACAACAAGAAAGAAATAGATAATAATGTGGAAATACCTGACAATACAGGAAAAGGAGAGGAGGGGAAGGGAAAGGAGGCTACCCCTAGCAGTGAAGGTGAAGTTGTCCCAAAGGAAAATATAGGATTAGATGATAGTCAGAAGGCTACAAAAGAAGGAGAGGAGGAGAAGAGAAAGGAGGATATCATTAGTAGTGAGGGAAAAGAGGTCCCAAAGGAGAATATAGTATCTGACGACAGTCACAAGACCACATTTAACATAGTCTACACTTTAGAAAAATAGACTAATATGTTTAAGGAAGGGACAGGAGGGGACCTTTTGCTAAAGGAATTAAATGAAGATGACATAATTTCAATGATTGGATAGGAAGAAGTAACACCTAAAAGTCACACTCAATGAGTACCAGATCCATAGTCAAATACAGACTTTTTTCGTGATCTGGAAGATGGAGGCCAAGTAGGAAACTACTTGGCAACAGGGGAAGTAGGACAAGATGACAGCAATGAACAGGAAGAATGGGTTACCCCAAAGAAAAAGATCTAAAAAGGTAAAAAATATGTAGATGTTGGTACTGAGCCCAAACAAGGGAGGCCAACCCTAAGGGAAACAAGACAAAGAGAGATTGCTAGGGAGATTGCCAGTGGAAAATAGAAAACATTGGAGTCCCAACCCTCCAAACTCTCTAAATGAGAATATTATCATGGAATTTGAGGGGCTTTAACAGTCCCTCAAAGTAGTTTGAGGTTAAAAACTACATTTTAGATAATAAACTAGATATTCTATTACTCCAAGAAGTCAAGATGAAAGAGGAGAATTTTGCAAAAATTGCTGACTATATATGGCCTAGGCGGCTTTTTGTATTAGTCCTGCTGAAGGGGCTTCAAGAGGGATTGTCACTATGTGGAATAGTGATAAAATCCAAGGATCTCTTATGGCCCATAATAAGCACTTTTTGATTACCAATTTTTCCATGAATTCCTTGAATTGGACGTTGGTAAATGTTTATGCACTGAATAATAGAGCTTTGAGATGGAAATTATGGATAGATCTGAGTAGCTACAGGAATAATCCTCTGAATTCTAAATGGATGTTAGCTAGAGATTTTAACACACCTTTATACCCTTCTAAAAAATAGGGTGGAATTATTGATTACTCAGACATCATGTTCGACTTTGCTGAATTCCTCAATGATTGGGGATTATTGGACATAAAGCTGCATAACTAAAATTTTACTTGGACCAATAGAAGAAGAGGAGATCAAATGATTCATGTTAAATTAGATAGATTTTTGATATCAAGCAACTGGAATGATTATTAGAATATGCAGGCACAGGCTCTACCTAGAACCATGTCTGACCACTGCCCAATTATCCTCAATTGGAGAGATCAGGGACATCACGGACCTCCTCCATTCCATTTTGAAGCTATGTGGATTAAACACAAAGGTTTTAGACAAATAGTGGCTCAATGGTGGAATATTCCCATTCAAGGTACTCCCATGTTTAGAATAGTCAAGAAACTCTAGCACATTAAACAAGAAGTTTATGGTTGGAATAGATACAGTTTTGGGTAGGTTTTCCAGCAGAAGAAAAATATATTGGCAAAACTCAAGGCTATTCAGCAACTGATTGATCAAGGGGATGACTTTGAGGGCACCTTAGAAGAAGAGTACAGTCTGTCTTCAGAATGGAAGAATTTGATGGAAAGGGAAGAGGTTTTCTGGAAACGAAAATCCCGTGTTCAATGTCTTAAAGAGGGTGATAGGAACACTATTTTTTTTCATCTCTCAGCTATGAAACATAGAAAAGCCAACTCAATAACTAAGCTTGTCCTCGATAATGGAGACATTATTACTAAGGATAACTAAATAGGGGAGCAAGCTAGGGTGTTCTTTCAGAATTTGCTTATGGAAGAAAATAATAATGATAGAATTGATAGATCTATGAGTCAATTCATTGATAAAATCCCCTGTTTGATAATAGAAGAAGACAATCTGGAAATGTTAAAGCCTGTATCTGATGAACAAGTACATGCTATTTTATTCTCCATGGGCACTTTTAAAGCCTTGGGTCCTGATGGCTTTCCTCTTATATTCTTTCAAGAATATTGGGAGATTGTTGGAGAGGACCTCACAGCTGCAGTTCATGATTTTTTTAGATCTGGAAAACTTTTGAAACAAGTCAATAATACCTTCATTGTACTTGTTCCTAAAAAATCTCAACCTTTACACCTTGCTGATTTCAGACCCATTAGCTTATGCAACACTATGTATAAGATATGTACTAAACTATTGGTTTTGAGAATTCAACCCTTGCTTGACAAAATTATTTCTCCTGCTCAAAAAGGTTTCATCCCGGGCAGACAGATTCTTGATGCTATGATCACCACACATGAGACTATCCACTCCATGGATAAGAGTAGAATCCTTGGGATGGCCCTCAAGCTTGATATATCCAAAGCTTATGATAGAGTCTCATGGACTTTTCTATTCCAAGTGATTAGAAAATTTGGGTTTAATGATAAATTGTCTTGCTTATTATGGAATGCGGTATCTTCTACTAAATTCTCAGTGCTGGTTAATGGTGTTCCTAGAGGGTTTTTCTCCTCCTCGAGAGGAATTCATCAGGGAGACCCTCTCTACCCATACCTATTCATCATTATGGCTGAGGCACTGGGAAGATACATACAAGCTAATATAGTTTCAAAAAATCTAGTAGGCATCAAACCTGCCTCTTCCCTTCATCCTATGGTTATACAGTAGTTTGTGGATGATACCATCTTATTTGGCATCTCATCGGTGATCGAAGCTAGAAGATGTAATGATATACTTAATGATTATGCCAGAGACTCAGGACAAAGAATAAATTTCCCGAAAAGCAATGTGTACTTCTTCAACACTCCCAATGAACTTAGACATATAATCATTGATATCTTAGATTGTGCTAAGGCTAGCCTACCAGCTACCTACCTAGGTCTCCCACTCTCAGTCAAAGAGGTATCTTCAGGTTTTTGGAATGGTATTGTGGAACGTACACAGAGGAAAATTCTTGGGTGGAAGGGGAAACTACTCAGTAGTGTGGGTAAGCTGCAACTTCTTCAGGCATCCTTGCAAGGTATTCCTACTTACTTCATGTCTCTTTTTAAAATTCCTACGTATTTTGTTGAAAAGCTAGAACAGATACAAAGAAATTTTTATGGATGGGAGTGGAAGACAAATAGAGAATGTCTTTAGTCAAATGGGAAAAAGTGTGTCTCCCAAAATCTCATGGTGGACTTAATATAAGATCCATCAAGAAAATGAATAAAGTCCTCTCAAAAGTTAGTTGGAATCTGATTCACAACAACAGTGAGTGGGGGGAAATAATGTATGCCAAATACATGCATAGCATTGATGATTCCAACTTTCTTCAATAGGCAGGATTACCCCAGGGGTCTGTGATATGAAATAAAATGCTAAAAAGTATAAGTCTTCTCAAACAGGGAATTAGGTGGAAGTTTGGAAATGGTTGGAAGATTAAATTCTAAAAGGATGATTGGTTAAGGGACAAGCCTCTCATCTCCCAAGGAAACTATGGAGAAATTATATACCTGACTACTCAGTTCTTTGGTGATAGGGTTAGTGATTATATGGAAAATAACAATGGGATAAGGAGCTGGAAAAACCTTTTGGATTGTTGTGTGCACAGGCCTGACCTTATCCCAAAAATTCGGGAGATCCAGCAATGTGCTCAAGAGATCAAAATCCCACTCTTCCCTTGGGAGGATGAACAATACTGGTGGCTGGATAAGAATGGATCATTCTCTGTCAAATCTACCTATCATCTGCTTACACCTAAAGCTCAAAATAAGGAGGTATGGAAAAAGGTTCGGAATCATAAACTCATTCCAAATATTAACTTGTTTTGGTGGGCTGCTGCCCATAGCAAAATCGTTACTCAGGACAACCTTCAAAAGAGGGGGTTTACTTTGGTCAACAAATGTTTTCTGTGTGGTTCTAAAGAGGAATCAGTTTCACACCTATTCATACACTATTAGTTTACCCAGGATTTATGGGGCACAATACTTAACAACTTTGGCATTGAATGGGTTTGCAATTCTGACCTTAAAGAAGTAATTCTCAGCTAGAACTCAACCTTCACAAATCCCTGGATTAAGGAATTATGGAAGCAAGCTCTGCCATGCTTGAGCTGGACTTTATGGAAAGAGCAAAATCACAAAATTTTTAGGGACACTGCTAGAAATGCTACTCAGGTGTTTAACTCCTTTGCTAGGAACATCTTGGAAAGTGTTACAACAACTCATATTAGTGTTGCGTAGAAACCCCTATCTGAATTTGAAAGTCAAATTGCTGCCAAATGGAAGGTTTTAAACCTTATCCCTGGGCATGATAATTCCAAAATTCTTCAGAGACTTCATACTAAATGGATTCCACCTAAACCCAATTGGATGAAACTCAATTTTGATGGGGCATCCAAGTTGAGTGGTAAAGTAAGTGGAGGAGGAATAATAAGAAATGAAAAAGGAGGGATGTTTGTTGTCTATGTTGGTGGCATGGGTTGCCAGAGCAATAACTATGCTGAAGCTATGGCCTTACTTTGGGGATTAAAGTTAGCTATATCCCTAGGAATTAAAATTTTGAATATTTAGGGATATTCTAAGTTGGTCATAGATTCCGTTAATAAAGCATCTAACATTGGTATCCATCTAAAAGACATCATTACGGACATCCAATTTCTTTTACAAAAGTTTTTTGAAGTTGAGATTACCCACACCTATAGAAAAGGTAACAGGGTCGTTGATGCTTGTGCCAACCTTGGTCAACAATTCTTAGGATGGAGGGTATGGCGACAAAGGGCTCATATACCCCCAAACATTAGAGAGATCATTCAGAAGGAGATGACGGAGCATGAATGATGCACATTGATGACGAAGATAGATTTTGAAGGCGGTCCATGTGGAGAAGGCCATTGCAGATCATGGAAAATGATAACCTTAGTACTTCCTTGATTTTCATGATTAGTTCCTTGTATCATGAGGTGGAGGTGTGAGAGTCGCATCATGAAAACCAAGGGGGAATTATTTTCAAGCATGAAACTAGACGTCACTGCGGTGGGCCATTTTGTAAAATGAGCCTTCACATCTGCATTCAGTGCAAATGGAACCGAGGGCTTGTTACTTGTTTGAATCTCAAGGCGGTAATTGGGGTATGAAGAGCCAAAAATTCAAGAAATTTTAGAGGACACTGGTGGGAAACAGGCTTCTCAAGTTTTTGAGGTCACTAAAGAGCAGGGTGCTGATTCTAGGGGAACTACTGATAATAAGGAAAAGATGCATGTAAAAGAAGCTAGTGAGGGTTTGGAGAATGAGAATGATTGGAAAATAGATATTGGGGCCTCAAAGGTCCACATTCAAAATCTATAAAAGGTCTTCGCCAAAGGCCTTCGAAATAACATTCTGCTGAATATGACTATGTTAGAAGCGGTGGGTAATCCAGGGAATGCTAACAATGTGGACAATGAGAATCTTAAGGATCTTGTTAATTTTATAGTTATGTAGTTTCATCCTTTCTAACTCTAGTCTTTCCAGTGTTTTGTTTTGCTTTTGAATTTGTTTCTCGGCTGTGCCATTGGTTCGGTGTTGGCATCTTTTGTTTGCCAGCCTTCCTATCTTTTTTGACTGTATAGGGTTCGGCCCCTGGTTTTCCACCTTAATTAATCAAAAATAATCTATGATTTGTTTGAATTTTATTTCTTAGTTCATTTTTAATTACCTTGCTAGAATGAATAAAACTTTGAATTTACAAATATACTAAGGGTTGCTTAGTACTTGTATAAATTGAAATAATGTTTGGAATGAATTGTCAACCTGTAGATGAATGGTTAGACTTCTTGGAATGTATGATGAGGACAATATTCATAATTACTTATCTTAGGAAATAAGATCTATTGATGTTGTATTCTTGCATGATTAATGTTTATATGAATGAAATGATGCTCGAATATATATTTTGGACTCCATTCTTATGGGCTGAGTGTACATATAGTCTTCTTTCTTATTGGATGGAAATGAAAGTATGCTAATGTGTCATGGCATGTTCAATCATTTATGTTGAAAAAGTTTCTTAAATGAAATTTTTATTTGGGTTCCACTCATTTGATACAAGGCTGGAAGTGCTTGTTCGAGTGAGATACTTGCTGATAGCATGCATATTATTATATACTTGATTCATGTAGAAAAACTCTTGATGGTCATGTATTTTCTATACTTATTCATGTTGGAAACATATTACTCAAATGTGTATGATCATACTTTGGAAAGATGTTACATTAAATTGGTTTATTCTTTAAATGAAATTCCTGATGTAGGAAAGGGTAATGAACTAGATGTTTAATGTTCTTGATAGTTTTACGAAATAATTGGATAGCTGAAAATTTAATCCATGTTATAATACTGCATGTATTATGGGCCTATGGATGGAAACTAATTAAGAAAGGGTGAATGTTGTATAGGGTGAACATTTTCCCTTACTTTAAATATAATGCTTTGATGGAATGATTAATGTTAGAGGAATGTATACTTGCTATAGTACACTTTTTATTTGCAATAATTCCTCCTCTTATTAAGTATAACACATTGGCTATTTACCAATATAATATTGTTTACATAGATTCAATTATTGACTGCCATTATATCTTGCTTGATAAGCAATGAAGTTGATCATAAATCATATCATTACTCATTTATTTAGATAGTGGCATTCATACTTATTAATTGGACAACTTGTGAACTTAAAAATAATATGTTGGTAATGGTGTAGTGACCCTAAGCCATGAGGGAGTTGATAATCTCAGTTGGTAGCACCCGAATAATTGCCCACAATGCTTCAGTTTTTTTTTGTATTTTTTTTATGATTTCACTTTCTTTTAGGCAAGGATAAATTTTGATGTGTGTTTATAGAAATTTGATTTAATCTGCATGTGTTTTAATTAATTGTTGGTTGCTAATTATGATTAGCATTTCAAATATTATACCTGAATGTCAAAATAATATAACATTAGATCTTGTTATCATTTCATAGACTGGTTGTAAACAATGATAACCTAGGGTGTGTAAAGTTATTCTTTCAGGTTAGTATGGAAGTAACCATTTAACCATCCTCGAATGGAATCAAAATCCACTGAGGAGAGATATTTAACAAGGGTTAAGGACCTATAAATGGTCCTATGTGGAAGAATGAGCATCACATATGGTATTTGGAAGCTATCTGTGTACCTATACATCAATACGTCCTAGACCCCATAATCCACCCTTTAGGCAACCTACTTCCCCATAACACCCTTTGTGAGTAATTACCACTAGCTAATTATCTTATGTCACCTCCTTTGGTTCTAGTTGCACGTACATGAGTACACTGAATGAGTATTGTTTGCTTTAGTGAGGTATTAGGCCCAACACATAATCTAAAAATGGGATATGATATGTAATTCTAAAATATTTTTGAAGGGGGTTGTTTCATCTGGTATCAAAGTAGTATTATACTCTAGAGAACTTTGAGAATGAATGTTTTAAGTCTAAAATATGCTGAGCTATTTCTTTGTAACTTCTCAGGATGATTAGAATAAGGTCAAGTGGTGACCACATCCACAATAACTAGTACAATGTTAATTCAGTTAAATGCAAAGGTAGAGGTTAAGTTAGGGGTTATAGTGCCCATAACCCCATTCAAAATCAACGGGAACTACCCATAAACAATACTGATAATAACAATGAGGTTCTAAATATTGATGTAGTTGGTGGAAATCCAATCAACGAACATGAGAAAATCCTTAGTGGAATCTTGACAACCTTAAATACACTATAAGGCAAGATTGAAAATCAAGAGCAAAGGCTAAATAATCTTGAAGGTGTATCCTAAGAGGAAGTACCCATATGGGAAATGGGCCAGGTAGAAGGACTAGTAATCCAAAAGATGCCTTTGACCGTGGTTGACCCAATCATTAAAGAACTAAAGAAACTTCTTCCACCTAATTTTTTTGGTGAGAAACACGGTGACACAACTGATGTATGGTTGGTTCACCTATAGAAATACTTTAACCTGCATAACATGCAATTAAATGTGAAAGCAAGGGTGGCGGCTTGTCAGCTTGTTAGACCCACAACTTTGTGGTGGAATCACATTTGTGTTATAGAGGGATATCAACCAATGGATCTGACCTGGTCGATCTTTAAAATGCAATTTAAAAAAAGGTATTTGAATGCCAATTATAAGCAATAGAAAATAACTAATTTTTAATTGCTGAAATAGGAAAACATGTTTGTTGTTGAATATAAAAACAAGTTTTTAAATATGTTATGTCATATGAATTACATGCATGATGATAAAACCAAGATCACCAAATTCAAACTTGTGCTTAAATAAATATTGGTGCGTGACATCAACATGACAAACTCGAGAACCTTCATAGCTATCATTGAATCAACTTATCGGGTTGAAGGGAAAGAGAATTTGCACCATAAGGTAAGGCAAGAATTCAAATCATATAAGCAGTAATCTAAGATCGAAATTCTTTCTATCGTGTCTAAGAACTTCAGAAAATCAAACCAAAATTATAGATTTGTTGGAAATAATAAGAATTTTAACAAGATATCTAATTGGACTAAAAAATTTAAATCTCAAGGTTCGTCTAAAATAGGTTCTTTTGAGAAAGAGAAACCTCAAAACAACTAGCATGGACCAACCATAGGTGCAAATACTATTCCATTAGGTCCATCTAGACCTATTGAATGTTGGGAATGTGGTAATAATCACTATAAAAAGGACTACCCCAAGCTAAAATTTGGCCAATTAGCCAATCATAGGGTGCATGTTATTATAAACAATCACAATGTTGATTTCTAGGCTACCCTGATTAAAACTAGATGTACTATTAATGGGTTTTTTTAATCTATTATGATTGACTCTGGTGCAACCAATAGTTTTATGTCCCCTAATACTGCTAAACATTATAAAATTGAACCTATAATGATAAGAGAAAGTTGAGAGATTGAGTTTAGTACCAACAAGAGGGTGCTTATTATTGAATGCTTAGAATAAGTTGAAATTAATCTTGGCATATTCAAAACCAAGGTAAATTTGTTTCTATCACCTTTGGGGTTATATGATCTCATTATCAAAATGGATTGGATGCAAGAACACCAAGCCACACTTGATTATGTTGGTGAAAGAGTATAGTGCATACCTTGGGCAACTTGTAAAAATACAAGGTATTCAAGGGCCTAAAAGATGAAAGACACATTCAACCTTGCAGCTAAAAAGGGATGTTAGAAAGGGCTACAAGCTTTACATAGTCCAATTACAAGAATTACCTAAAGACAAGGAACTAGTTCACATAGATTTTCCTATCTTGAATGAGTTTATGGATGTTTTTATTAAAAAATTACTTGAATTATTGCCTAAACATGAATTTGAATTTTCAATTAATATTATGCTAGGATTTTCCCCTGCATATAAGGTTCCCTATCATATGAACATGGCTGACCTGTAAGAATTAAAGGTGCATCTATAAAAACTTTTGGACAACAAAATTATTTGACCAAATGTATCTCCTTGGGGTGCTCTGATAGTCTTTGTCAAAAAGAAAGATGGAACTTTAAGACTATGCATTGATTACCACTTACTTAATAAGGTAACAATCAAAAATTGATATCCCTTGCAAAGGATACATGATTTATTTGATCATATAAGAAGTGTAGTAGTCTTTTCCAAGATTGATTTAAGATCAAGCTATCATCAGTTGAGGATCAAAAAAGAAGACATTCACAAAACAACCTTTTAAACTCGGTATGGACATTATGAGTTCATGATACTTCCATTTGGATTAACTAATGCTCTAGTAGCATTTATGAACCTTATGGACAATGTGTTTTGAGACTTTTTTGGATAAATGTATGCTAGTGTTACTCGATGATATTCTTCTTTACTCTAAGAATGAAGCTAAACATTATCAACACCTTTGTTTAGTCTTACAAAGACTAAAATAGCATAAGCTATATGGAAAACTCTCCAAATGTGCATTTTATGAATCTAAAATTTATTACTTAAGCCACATTATTTCAAAGGATGGCATTGTTATAGATCCAACAAAGATAAAAGTCATTCAATACTGGCTTACTCCAACTAATATACATGAAGTGTGTAGCTTCATAGGCTTGGCTGGTTACTATCGACATTTTGTGGAAAATTTTGCCAGCATATCCCATCCTATCACTTATTTGTAGTGTAAATGGAATAAATTTGTGTGAATGCCTCAATATGAAGAGACTTTTACAAAGTTGAAAGTGTTACTAACAACAAAACCTCTACTTATTATTCCTGACCCAATTGGTAATTTTGAGGTGTGGGATGATGCTTCTAAGGAAGGTTATGGAGACATATTGACTCAAGATGGTAAATTTGTGGAACTATCCCACACATGACATGGAACTTACTGCCATTATCCATGATCTAAAATAATGGAAACATTTTCTATTGGTAAAACCTTTTAAGGTTAATTTTGATCACCACAGCCTGAAATACTTGTTCTCTCAAGATGATTTAAATGCACGTCATGGCAAATGGTTGGAATTTTTTAGCAATTTTAACATGGACATATCTTATGTCAAGGGAAAGAAAAATTGTGTGGTTGATGCACTCAACTAACACATGTACCTTGCTACCTTAATTATACTGCAAGGAAAATTTAGAAATGTTGTGTGAGAATAGTATCTTGTTGATGAATTTTGTCATGAAGTAAGAACAAGTTTGATTGACAAGATTTTAGTAAAGAAGTTTGTTGATTTTTTTTATGAAACAGATGGCCTTGTAAGGTAAAAAAATAGAATTTATATACCTAGGTCAGGTGACTTACAAAATTTTGTGTTAAAATAAATGCATACAACACCTCACTATGTTCATCTTGGTGTCATGAAGATGATACATGAGATGAAAGGAATTTATTTTAAGCTGGAATGAAGCATGCTGTCATTGATTTTATGGCAAGATGCTTAGAATGCTAGCATGTTAAGTCTGAGCATTTCCATCCTTGAAGGTTATTATACCCTCATGATATTCCAAAAGGAAAGTGGGTTGTGATCCTACTGGATTTTATTATGAGGCTGCCTAAACCACACAACAAACATGACATCATACTTGTGGTGATTGATAAAGTTACTAAAGTTGGCGACTTCATTATTGTAAATCTAATGGATGATGATTCTATGTTTGTAGAATGTTTCTTAAAATAAGTGATTAAACTACATGGCATAACCTAGGTGATTATTTCAGACCGTGACAAGTTGTTTACATCAAGGTTCTAGCAAACTTTGAACATAGCATTTAGAACACGGTCAAATTTTAGTTCTTCATATCATCCAAAAATAGATGGTCAAACTGAAAGGCTCAATAAAGTGGTTGTAGATATGTTGTGAATGTATGTCATGGACTAGCAAACAAAATGGGAAGATTATCTCCATTTGGTTGAGTTTGCTTATAATAATTCCTATCATATTGTAATAAAACTGGCACCTTTTGAAGTTAAATATGGGTGAAAATGTAGAAACCACTTGGATGGGATAACATGGAAAATAGGGTTGTTGACCATTTTGGTCCAGCAAACTAAAATTGCTCTCCTTTTGCCTTGTTGTTCTAAGCCAGTTCAATTTTTGATTTTGTGCACAAGTCTTTCGACAAAAGGAGGAACCAGTTCACTGGTTCAATGTCAGTGCCCAATGGCTTGAGTTTTCAAAGAGCTTTAAACTTGAACTTTGAACCATTATTGGTTCAATGAGTTCATTCAGTTCAATTGGTTCAACGAGTTGGTTTAGTAGTCAGTCCAGTCGTTTCAGTTTAAGCCTTGGTTCAAACAGCTTGATTTAGCATTCGGTTCAAGCCTTGGTTCAATTGATTTAGTTCAAACAGCTTGATTCAGCATTCAATTCAAGCCTTGGTTTAATTGATTTGGTTTAAGCAGTCGGTTTGAGCATTCAGTTCAATCCTTGGTTCAACAGCTTGATTCAGCAATCGGTCCAAGACTTGGTTCAATTGATTTGGTTCAAGCAGTCGATTTGAGCATTCAGTTCAATCCTTGGTTCAACAACTTGATTTAGCATTCGATTCAAGCCTTGGTTCAATTGATTTGGTTCAAGTAGTCAGTTTGAGCATTCAATTCAATGCCTTGGTTCAAGAGTCGGTTCAATGAGCTGGTTCAACATTTGGTTCAAAGGAACAGTTCAATGGGAAGGTTCAAGAGAGTCTCTTGAAGGACAAATGCCCTTGTAGAGGGCAGGGAACACTTGAAAAGACCAAAAAGGAAACAAACAAGGCCAAAAAAGTAAGTTTTCTTTAGAAGTTTGTTTAAGGCAAAGGATGAGAATTTCTTCAGACAAAATGTCCAAAGGAATTCCTTTAGACTTTTTGTCTAAAGAAATTCTTTGGAAGAAAATCTCGCAAAAATATGATGCTGGGAAAAGACAAAAGTTAAGAATGAATTCAGTGACCTACTAATAAAAGAGCCCAAAGAGCCAAGGCTAAGAAGATAGCCCCCGAGGGCCGAAGGAGCCAGAAGAGATAAAGTAAGGAAAAGACAAAAGAGCCAAGTGCAGAAATGGACAAAATAGTCCAAGTGGTGAAGGAAGGCATCAACTCAAGGAGTTACTCTAGCGGTTGGAACAGTGCTTGCCAAGTGGTCATCAAGGGATGCAAACAGTGAACGATGCAACCCATTTTTCTCCATTTTGTATTTATGAGCAGACAAACCGTGTGGGTGCCTTCAAGGAGCAATCTTGTTTGTGGACAAACGGTGTGACCTATGTTTTTAAACACCTGAAGTCAAAGCAAGAGCTGACACAACATTATCTATCAAGCAAATTTCTCTTCCCAAGGCTTAGAATGCACATGGGCCACTTGTAAAAGGGCTCCAAAAGTATTTTCCAAGAGGGACACCTTTTATTCTCTCTTCTCTATATATATTGTAACTTCTCATTTTGAGAAGATATCTCTCACATTGTAAGGCGAAGCCCTGCCATTTTTCACCTGGAATTAATAGATATGCATTTTTTACCTCTATTCTGGTTGGATATATCTCTGAGTGCGCCTAAGTGTTAGTCTTGTGTCTAGTCATTGCTTCTTAATGCTTTCACAGGGCTGACACCAATGTACCTGGTATATAGAGCACCATTCTTGCAGGGGATAAGAAGAGTTGTTCTTAGAGCACAAAAGCAGGAGGAGATTACTAGATAGTGTGCTCTTCCTAAAACACCTATGGTAAGTCCTTTTACTATGTGTTTCCATTAAATCCTCCCTATCAAGCTCTCTACAGTCTGGTCCTTTTACTAGTTAGAGTGTATGTATGTGTTCTTGTGGTTCAAAGTGTGAGTGTGAGTAGACCAAACTTGTTTGGTGCATCACCCTATTAGGTTAGGTTCTATTGTTTTCAACATCCTTCTCCCTTTTCAACCCCCCCAATATATATATATATATATATATATATATATATGTATTAGGGAATAACTTAGATGCATCAAATGGAGCTAGCCCTTATCTAGAGACTCTCCCCCCAGTTTTGCCAGACCCACAGGCAAGAGGGGAGTTTCCATTGTTGCGTGTGGAAGGCAAGAGCTCAACCTCCTGTCAAGGGTGCAATCCACTGTGTCAACATTTTTTGGCACTCCTAGTGGGACTCATTTTTTACACTTAGTAAAGTTTTAGGATTGATGATGGTCCTGTTATAGCAAAATCAACCATTTTCAGCATCTGGCAACTCCGCTGGTAAGAGCTTCATTTTCTGATCAAAGACCAGTATGACCTCCTATGCCTAAAATCACCACATGGTCTACTGCTAAGGGTGTCCCTTTTGAATTCATTGAATTGCCTTTGAACTTAGAAAAGTGATTGAGGTTTGAGAGGACCCATCCTTATTCAGTAAACCACTTTCCCAAACCTACTGTAAAGTACACCTACGCAAAAGGCCACAATTACATCCTATCATAGCCATGGCATTACCCTTTGTGACTTTTCATGGTCAGAGTCCCTTGAATCTCCAACATTATGACCCAATTCCAGGAGCAGTCCTTAAAAGTGTGCCTCCTTTTAATGGAGAGGGGCCCATTACAGCTATTGAACACATCAGGAATATTGCTAACCTTTGCAATATTCACAATATCACTGAGGAGAATATTGTAATTAGATTGTTGGCATTGTCTTTTAAGGGAAAAGTTATGGACTGGTATGGGACTTTACCCATGAATTCAGTCGATTCCTGGAATGAATTGGGCACCCTCTTGATGAACCAATTTGGGGAGAACAGTGACCACCTCTCACTTGCCGAGCAGCTGACTACAATGAAAAGAGCTCCACATGAATACATGCAGGATTTCAACACTCAGTTTCAAAAGACATGGGATAGAATTCCCATTCTGGTAAAGCTGACTCCTAGCTATGCTTTCCTTTATTACTTAAGAGCGTTGAACAACGATATCGTTGTTATGATACAGTCCATGGGTGGACATGTGTTGCCTGCCACCTATGACATAGCTATAGTGGCTACAATTTGCTTAGTGTAGGCTGGGAAAATAGCTCCTAGACCTCATATGCCACTTTTCCCTAAAATGCTACCCCCAATCCAGACCACTACTCCCACCTTGGCTCTTCTGCCCAGCATAGAAAAGCTAGCTGGTACTTCATCTAATGACCTCCACAAGTCAAAAGCTTGTTACAAAGCATAACAAATGAACTAGTGGCTATTAAAAGGCAACAAGCTCAAAATAATTGACCAAACCAAGGATATGAGTAGTATGGTCAAGAAAATAGACCCCCGTTCCAAAATTACAATCAAGGGTAGGGTCAATGTACAGAGCCTAGACCTTTTCAAGGCTACAATCTAGGTGCCTCTTCATCATCCAAGGCTATGGTGCCCACTCAAAACAATATGGTACAAAAATAGCCCAGTTGCTCAACCATGGGATATGGTCAAGAGCAGGCTATCTATACAAATGAAATGTTTGGTCACTACACAAATGTACAAGATAATCAGGCAGCCACCCAATTCCTAGGTTTTGAGGCTTTAATGCAACCCGGCATGAGTAGCAGTCAGACTCAGCCTGATTCTACTCTCATGAATCACCTAAAAGGTGAGTTTTATGTAGTCAATTATGTGGGTACTATGGACAGTTAGGGCGACTATGTCGCAGCCAACACAAGATCCAAAAGGAGAGCAATGGAAGAAGCTCAAGTTGCTGCCCAAACGTCAGTGATACCTCCTTCATCACATGTAAACCAAAAGGTCTCAAACTTTAGACCGTTGGTTGTACCTTTAGCTACTCGACCTGCACCTTAAGCTCTAAATAATCCCCAAAACAATTTGGAGGGCAAGCCTTGAGTCAATGTGCTTGAACAGATGAAGAAGCTACACATGAACATCTCCTTGTGGGATTCATTGTCAATACCAGGGCAAAAGGACATGTTATAAAAGGAATTGCATGAGCTGAATGACCAGGCTATCCCAGCAAGAGCCGATAATGTTTTGATGATGAATGGACAACCTTCCACCTCAGGCCAAGTTAGGAAAGAAGAAAAGGTTCCCCCTTTTTATTTGTCCTTGGTCATAGGAGATTTCTTGGTGCACAATTGCATCATTGACAGTGGAGCAAGCACCTCGGTAATGCCAAAATGCATAGCCAACAAGCTAGGGTTGAAATACAAAGAAATGACTAAGGGAGTCCTACAGCTGGATGGAACACCAGCAAAGACAGTTGGGTGTTAAGGTGTGGAGCCTAAAAGCTTCACATATGAGCGCATTTAATAGTTTTAGGCCTACACAGTCACCGGCGTCGGTCAGGAGAGACCGCCGTCAGTCCAGTGCAGTTGAAGAGACGTCAGCGTCAGTAGAAGATCGGCCGATGTCGGTCACAAGCAAGTAGTCAGGAACCGACGTCGATTACCTGTGCGTCCAGAATGCTATTTTTGAGGACAAAAGCGAGTGTTTGCATGATGAGTTTAAGTCTTAGTCTTAAGTTCGCATTTCTATTATTAGTAAGATTGTTTTTAGAGCCCTTGTTCAAGAGGCTTAACTATTGGTTGTAAGTGCATGCTCAAGTCTCCTAATTCTATATGTAGAATTAGATCTTCTTAGCTTATTGTGTTGGTATGTTGAAGAACAGTACAGAGTTGAATCAATCCAGTTTGTTGGAATTGATTGTACTTGAGAGAGAGAGCTCTTAAGGGATAGAGATCTAGAGAGAGATCTTGTGCATCTGAGAGAGGTGTGGAAGAAAGAAGTTTCTTCAATTTTATTCCTTTTGTAAAGAGTTTTAATACAAGTTTTTAGGGTGGTTTCTTGTATCTCTTATTCGTTGCTATTATTTGATTCTAGTTACTTATCTATCTGATTTAATTCCGCGGTTTATTGCTTTCATAAGTGTAATCTATTGTTGGCTGATCACCAACATTGGGGTGGTGAAAGGTTTGAGCTTGATGCTACACGCTTGTCTGACCTTCTCATTTCCTCATGATGTGGTAGTGGTGGATGTCCCTCCTTACTTTGTTATCTACTTATCCAGGGATTTCACATCCAAGATAGGTGCCTACCTAGTAGCAAATTGGTCTTATCTGGTTTTTAGAACCAAGTATGGGACTAAAGTTAAGATTGAGTATGAGCCACTCCATAGAGATCATCTGGAACCATACTCACTCAAGGTGGCAAATGTCAGCTACACCATTATTGACCAAGAAGAGTTCCAAGTGGATTAATCTCTATCCTCTACCCTTGAAGGAGTTATTGACTTGCTCTTAGACGAATGGGGAAGTGACAAATTTGAACATGATCCTTACAATTTCATAGAAAAGGTAGGCCTTGGAATTTATTGCATACACGAAGAGGGTAATTTTGTACCAAATCTAATGAAGGCAAGCCCAGAAAAATTAAGGTCTATGGAAGCTGTTCTTTGATGGTTCAAAAAGTAAGTTTAGAGCTGGTGGTGGAGTGGTGTTAGTTTCTCCTTCAAAGGAGAAATACTTTTTAGCTTTCTGGTTCCAATTTTCTTGCACGAGCAATGTTGTGGAGTATGAATCCCTCATCCATGGTTTTGAGTGGGCGAGGAAGAGAGGAGTCAAAGAGCTACAAGTTTTTGGAGACAGTGACCTGATTGTCAATCAGGTAAGAGGCCAAAATTTGACAAAGAATTCTTTACTAAAGTCCTACAAACATAGGGTATGGGAGTTAGTGGAAAATTTCTTTGCTTTCAATATTACCTCCATTCCCAGAGAGCAGAACAAGCAAGCAGATAGGCTGGCAGCAATCAGTGCCCAGTTTGATATCCCTAAGGAAATAGGCTGAGACTACAGTTCACACCACTTGAAGGTAGTAATTTGGCCCTCTGTACCTGACAATGTCACTAACTGGAAAGTTTTTGACAGTGACCAACAAATAACACTCTTCTTGCAAGAAGAAGCTGAGTTCACTACTAAAAACTAGGCAAAGCTACAGCAGCAATATGGCAACTAAATTTTTCAGCTAAAGAACAATAAACTCCCCAAAGGTTTGGTCACTCTAGAGAGTATCTTCAATGAAGATGACTAGTTGAAAAGTGACAAGGCAAGCATCACAACAAAGGAGGAGAACTATGAGAAGGTTGAAATACTCAAAGATTAGCTACTTGCACTTGGGAAAGTGTGCATGAACCGTGAAAGGTAAGCCTTCATCTTGTTGTGCCAAGAGTTTGTTGATGTCTTCCCTTGGGAGTATAGCGATTTGAAGGGTTTTGACCCAAGTTTGGCCCAACATACCATTGAGCTAGAAGAAGGCACAAGGCTGATCAAGCAGAAGCAAAGGCATGTCAACCCAATGATTGAGCCTCTCATGCGGAAGGAACTCACCAAGTTGATTGAGTCTAGGATAATATTTCCAATCAAACACTCCTCTTGGCTAGCAAATCTTGTTCCTATCTGGAAAAAGAATGGGGAGATCAGACTATGTGTTGATTTCAGAGACCTTAATATAGTCTCTTTGAAAGACCATTATCCTCTCCCAAGAATGGATTAGATCCTTCAAATGGTGACAGGAAGCGAGCGTTTCTCCCTCCTGGATGGGTATTCAGGATATAATCAGATTTTGGTGCAAGACTATGACCAATACAAGACAGCCTTCACTACCAAATGGGGAACATTTGTTTATAGGAAAATGCCTTTCAGACTATCTAATGCTGGTGCCACCTTCCAACAAGCCATGGACATGGCCTTTCGAGGCTTGATAAATAAAATTGTGCTGGTGTATCTTGATGATGTGATAGTTTTCTCCAAGGAGGTGAGCCAACACATGAAACACCTCAAGCAAATATTTGAGAGGTGTAGAGAGTTTGGTATCTCTCTCAACTCAAGGAAATGCATGTTCACTATCCATGAGGGGAAACTCCTTGGCCACATTGTTTCCAAGGAAGGCTTAACTATACATCCAGAGAGAGTTCGCTCCATCTTGTAGCTGTCTTTGCCTAAGCACAAGAAAGGGATATAGAGCTTCTTCGGCAAAATAAATTTCATCTAGAGATTTATTCTGAATTTTGATGAGATAGTCAAGCCATTGACCTCTATGCTGAAGAAGGATGAGAAGTTCACATGGATAGTGTAGAGAAAGGACAGTTTTGAAGAGATCAAGCAGGCTATAGCCCAAGCTCCTACTTTGATCAGCCCTGACTTTGCCAGAGATTTCAACCTCTACACCTTCGAAAATGAAGAGGTAATCTCTGCCATGCTTACCCAAGCAAATGGTGATAACCTTGAGCAACCACTTGCATTTTTTAGCCAAGGCCTAGAGAGTTTTGAAGTCAGATACACATATGTGGAGAAGCAAGTCCTAGCAGTGATATGAAGCCTGAAGAAATTTAGGCATATGATATCCAACAACAAAATTCACCTCATGGTTCCACATCCTGGCATCAAGGATTTCTTGACCAATCATGACTAGAATGAAAAGAGAGTGGGGTGGATCACTAAGGTGATGGAATATGATGTGGATATCAAGATCACCAAGCTGGCAAGAGGGAGAGGCCTGTGTGAACACCTTGATGCAAAATTTAAATATCAAAAGGAAGACAGTCTACTAGTTCATGATGCAGCTACAACAGAAGAACCAGCTATCATGAAGGATTGGACATCAAACTTGAGGCATTTCATTCTCACTGGTGAGTGCACGCAGGGCCTTGATAGGACCAAGAGGAGATATTTCAGACTCCAGTGTCTCCCTTATGTCCTGATCAATGGAGTACTATTTAGAAGGGATCTCTCAGGAGTCCTTTTAAGATGCATAGACTCAAGTCAGGCCGTCAGGGTGCTGTTTGAGTTCCATGATGGGCCAGCTGGTGGTCACTTTGCTCCTAGGCCTACAGCTGCAAGAATAATGAGAGTTGGTTACTTATGGCCTACGCTATTCAGGGACACCCATGCTTGGGTACGAAAGTGCTAGAAGTGTGTAATTTTTGATGGGAAGCAACGACTGGTTGCCATGCCTTTATAACCTATTTAGGTGGAGTAGCCATTCATGTAATGGGGCCTTGACTTTATAGGGATGATTAACCCTCCCTCCAATGTTGGACACAAGTGGGTCCTAACCACCATAGATTACTTCACAAGGTGGGTAGAGGCTGTCGCTTTGAAGGAAGCCAATGAAAGTGCAGTCTTAGATTTTTATGAAGACCTGGTGGTAAGGTTTGGGGTTCCAACTACCATAATCTCAGATAACACTTTGGATTTTTTAGAAACTAAAACAAGTGAATGGGCACTGAGATATGGTATCTATCTTAGCACTTCATCTAACTACTACCCACATGGGAATGGGCTGGCTGAGTCCACCAATAAGAATATGATCAGGATCATCAAGAGAAAAATGGAGGATAATCAAAGGGCTTGGCATGCCAAGTTGAAAATAGCCCTATGGGTAGATAGGGTCACTCCAAAGAAGGCAACTAGAAACTCACCGTACATGCTCGTATATGGAAGGGAAGCTAGGATTCCTCTTTCACTTGAATTACCATCCTTGGTCCTCACTCACCAGCTGTAGTTAGAAGGAAGCAACATCATGAAGGTCAAACTATGCGAGCTGATGGAGCTCCAAGAGACAAGGGACCAGGCTATGGCTTCTATGACCAGCTACCAACAGCAAACGAAGAAACACTTCGACAAGAAATCTTCATCAAAAGTTTTCTCTGAAGGAGACATCATCTTGAAATGGGATGCAGACTGAGTTAAGCCTAGAAAGCATGCAAAGTTTGATGCCATATGGAGTGGTCCATACGTCATCACTCAGTGCAAGCAGCACAATGCATTCCAACTCTCCAAGTTGGATGGTGAGGAATTGTATATCCCAGTTAATGGGATATATCTTAAGCATTATCACTAAGCCCTTATCCCATCATGTATATATTTCCCTTACTTTGTTCCTACTTTCCTTAAGTGCTTTTGCACATGTTGGTAGCTTTTTAAGTCTTGTGTGTGTTTTTGTTTCCTTTTTTGGGGGTAAAACCTATGTGATTGATTCTTGGCTATCTCAAGGTGGTTGCTAAATCTTTTAAAGATGCATCCCAACCCCATGCCTAATGGACTCAAAGGCAACTGGTTTCTAAGCATAGCAGGCATGCTTCCCCTAGGAGTCACCAATTTGTTGACCATTTTGGTCCAGCAGACCAAAATCGGTCTCCTTCTGCCTTGTTGTTCTGAGTCAGTTCAATTTTTGATTTTGTGCACAAGTCTTTCATCAAAAGGAGGAACCAGTTTACTAGTTTGACATTGATGCCCAATGGCTTGAGTTTTCAAAGAGCTTTGAACTTGAACTTTGAACCATTATAGGTTCAATGAGTTGGTTTAGTGAGTTGGTTCAGCAGTCGGTCCAGTCATTTTAGTTCAAGCCTTGGTTCAAACGTCTTAATTCAGCATTTGGTTCAAGCCTTGGTTTAATTAATTTGGTTCAAACAACTTGATTCAGCATTCGATTCAAGCCTTGGTTCAATTGATTTGGTTCAAGTAGTCAGTTTGAGCATTCAGTTCAAGCCTTGGTTCAATAGCTTGATTCAGCATTCGGTCCAAGCCTTGGTTCAATTGATTTGGTTGAAGCAGTCAGTTCAAGCATTCAATTCAAGCCTTGGTTCAACAGCTTGATTCAACATTCGGTTCAAGCCTTGGTTCAAGAAGTTGGTTTGAGCATTCAGTTCAATGCCTTGGTTCAACAGTCGGTTCAATGAGTTGGTTCAACGTTTGGTTCAAAGGAACGGTTCAATGGGAAGGTTCAAGAGAGTCTCTCGAAGGACAAATGCCCTTGTAGAGGGCATGAAACACTTGAAAAGACCAAAAAGGAAACAAACAAGGCCAAAAAATTAAGTTTTCTTTGGAAGTTTGTTTAAGGCAAAGGACGAGAATTTCTTCGGACAAAATGTTTGAAGGAATTCCCTCAGACTTTTTGTCCAAAGAAATTATTTGGAAGAAATTCCCATGAAAAGATGACGCTGAGAAAAGACTAAAGTTGAGAATGAACTTAGCGACCTTCTAATAAAAGAGCCCAAGGAGCCAGCAGGGCCGAGAAGATAGCCCCTAAGGGCCGAAGGAGCCAGAAGAGACAAAGCAAGGAAAAGACAAAAGAGCCAAGTGCAGAAATGGACAAAACAATCCAAGTGGTGAAGGAAGGCGTTGACTCAAGGAGTTACTCTAGCAGTTGGAACAGTGCGCCAAGTGGTCATCAAGGGATGCAAATAGTGAACGATGCGACCCATTTTTCTCCATTTTGCATTTATGAGCAAACAAACTGCATGGGTGCCTTCAAGGAGTAGTCTTGTTTGTGGAAAAATGACGCGGCCTATGTTTTTAAAAACCTGAAGTCAAAGCAGAAGTTGACACAACATTATCTATCAAGTAGCTTCCTCTTCCCAAGGCTTGAAATGCACATGGGCCACTTGTAAAAGGGTGCCAAAATTCTTTTCCAAGAGGGGCACCTTTTGTTCTCTCTTCTCTATATATATTGTAACTTCTCATTTTGAGAAGATATCTCTCACATTGTAAGGCAAAGCCCTACCATTTTTTACCTGGAATTAATAGATACACATTTTTTACCTCTATTCTAGTTGGATATATCTCTGAGTGTGCCTGAGTGTTAGTCTTGTGTCCAGTCATTGCTTTTTAATGCTTTCACAGGAATGACACCAATGTACCTGGTATATACAGAGCGCCATTCTTGCAGGTGATAAGAAGAGTTGAACCTGGAGCACAGAAGCAGGATGATATTACTAGATAGTGTGCTCTTCCTACAGTGCCTATGGTAAGTCCTTTTACTGTGTGTTTCCATTAAAGCCTCCCTATCAAGCTCTCTGCAGTATGATCCTTTTACCAGTTAGACTGTATGTATCTGTTCTTGTGGTTTATAGTGTGAGTGTGAGTAGACCAAACTTGTTTGGTGCATCACCCTATTAGGTTAGGTTATGTTGTTTTCAGCATCCTTCTCCCTTTTCAACCCCCCCCCATATATTATATGTATTAGCAACTTACTGGAATAACTTAGATGCATCAAAGGGAGCTAGCCCTTATCTAGAGACTCTCCCCCAAGTTTTGTCAGACCCATAGGCAAGAGGAGAGTTTCCATTGTTGCATGTGTAAGGTAGGAGCTCAACCTCCTATCAAGGGTGCAATCCACTGCGTCAACAATGGGCTATTATTGGCCCTGATATATTATTGGAATATGATGAACAAATATAATTAATATGCTAAAATCTAAAAGTGGCATTCGATCGACAAAAGAGTTATGCTAACTAGAAAAGGACTCTTCATAAATTCAACATGGGTGACAAAGTTTTTCTGCATGTTA
The DNA here is from genome assembly GCA_037957365.1 of Torreya grandis. NCBI lineage: Eukaryota > Viridiplantae > Streptophyta > Pinopsida > Cupressales > Taxaceae > Torreya > Torreya grandis. The sequence goes on along the minus strand of JARHVA010000121.1, from coordinate 1,174,777 downwards.
GACCATAGAAAAATTTTAATACAATATGGTAAAACTTCTAAGCTAGCTCCATATTTTGTCGATCCCTTCAACATTGTGGAGAATATTAGTCATATTGCTTATCAACTGGTTCTTCCTCCTTCTCTATCAAGGATACATGATGTATTTCATGTTACTTTATTAATAAAGTACATATTTGATCTCACTCATGTTTTGGATTGGAAACATCTATAAGTCACAGAAGAGGAAAAGATCTGGCTAGAACTAGTGAGAATCCTGGACATAACATTGTAAAATAGGGACATATAACAAATTTTGGTTCAATGGGACCTGTTGACTGAAATAAGCACTACTTGAGAATATGCACATCTTTTCAAGTAACATTATGCCTAATTGTTTGAATAGTTATTGGGATGGCTCCCTTTTAAGTGGGGGAGGAAGTTATGACCTGACCTTTTAATACTCTTATATGACTACTCAAACATTATTGTTATCACATGTATAGCTGATTGTTGCAATTCTTTTACCTAACTGGACTATATTGTTCGATTTTGATGCGATGATGTTTTGACTTCAGGTTGATGGATATATTATGTTTAACTTACTATGCTTGATGATATATAGACTAGTTGATGTATTTAATTTTTTAATTACAATTTTGTATCGCATTATTTATTATCGATCAGGTGTTGCTAATATATATCTAATGGTTACATGTGCTGATATATGAGCTAGGCTAGATGATGGCATCAATATTTAGGATATCAAAATGATTCCTGATCAGTTAGATGAGTTCTAACAGGTATTCATGTGTTTTCAATTTGGTCTCTTACCATTTGATAGTCTTATTATATTTATTTGTGTTGTCGTATTTTTTTTCTTGCCTTAGTCATACCACTATTTTGTTGGTTGCGTGATTACCATATGCATTGGTCAGTTCTATTTCTCTTATTGGAGCTTTCCTACTTCTGACTTCTTCTCTTTCCCCCACGAACTTGTTACCACTTCGACTTTTCTTGGACTAACCCTTGTTAGGACTTGGACACCCTAAAGGGACTCACCTAGACTCCTCCCCATGACCCCCCTTCGTGGACTATTAACATGGTCACTTGGTATATGTTGGTTACTTATTTGATTCAAACCTTATGACATTGTACTATTTATATTTATTATTTTATTATTGTTTAGGTTTTCAAAATTTTTCTAAACTTGGTCATTTCTTACCATTGCATTTATTATTTTGGCATGTTGGGTGCCTTGGGAGGTGGTCGATGACATTGGAGGGAGGTTTCTCTCTCTTTATAATCAATCCCAGATTCATTCGGGGTATGGGCATGTTGGATGGAAGAAAAAAATTAAGTGGGGTGGCTGGAGAGGATGTAAGTGGGGAGAAGAATGGGGAGAGAATGGAGAAAATATGCAGTTGAAGTTTTTGGCTTAGATTTTGGCTTTTGTTGGATAATTTTGACTATGTTGTGGGGAAATGAGATTGTTCGCAGATCGAGCATAGGACCCTGATTGCAGTACTTGGATTTTTTCTCCACTTGCATTGATTCAGGTAAGTCATTCTGGTGACTATTTGGTTCTGGTTATTTTTATTTTCAAAGAAATTATAAAATGATTATTAGATGTTGCATATGCAGCCGTGAAGTCATAAGACTTCAATCTGAGTATCTATTGCCTAATGGGTTGAATCGATATTGCCTTTTTGCATATAAACTTGCAAAAACATGATTATGTTATTATGGTTTTTAAAGATATATTTGTTATATGATGGCATGGGTGAATGCCATTTGACTTTGAGGGTTCTCTTCAAGTTTTTTATAAAGGTTTGTGTATTCGTTTTTTGCATGAATGTCACAACTGTGTTTATATGGACTTGTTTTGAACCTTGTCGAATACATTTTGGGTCATTGACTAGAATAAAATGTGGTGGGTTTTGATGTCTACAACTATGTTATTTCTCCTTTCAAGCAATACACCTATAAATCCCTACATATATCTTGAATTTATTATATTGATGAGTTATGGCTTATTTTTATTAAACCATGTGCATATATTTAATGATTTCATGCTACTATAATTACTTCTAGTCTTTTTTCAACATACGTATACTTGGTGGGTCATCATACCTTATTATACTGCTTGCATAATATTACGGGTTTCATTTATGACTCGGGGTTTTAAATATCAATTGATCATTTTTTTTATTAGTTTATTCGAAGGGTTTATGTCTATCTGATTCTGTTATATGGGTTGGACACTTGTGTATAAATGTTAAATTGGTTATGCATATTTATTTTGAATAGCATGATTATTTTTATACATATGTATGTGTTTTAATTATGAGACCTTCTACATGTTTTATAAAAAATGTCGAACCCCATTGGGATATGGGAAAAGCCCTGTTGGAATTATTATTTGACAGTAGAGGTCTTGAATTTTAAAATAGATCATTATGGAGGTCTATTATTTTAATTAAAAATGTTAAAATCTTATTTTTAGATTCGAGGATCATATGAGGTCATGAGACCTCATGATGATCCCACAAATCCATTACATCGATTCTTGATTTCAAATCGATTTATAGGTTATGATGGTTGATTGAATCATTAAGTTATCATTATGGAAAATATGGTATAAGGTTGAAAATCATGTCTAAATGTGTTGACTGATCATTTGTGTGTTGACTATTTTTAAATTATTGATTAAATTGAACTGTGGCATTGGGTTGAGTATAACTTTTTGGGTTATAGTTTAAATTCTTATCTTATTATTTGATTGTTTAAATTCTAATGTTTTTTTATAATCAATCTTTGACTAGGCTTAAATAACTAAGATGTAGTTATGTGATTATAAACATAAAATATGGATTGGTAGTAGAGACATTTAAGGTTGACCATATGCTTGGAGGTTTTCCAAGTCTGGTATTACTAAATGTTATGAACATGGATTTGGTTTATAAATCCATAGCTATGACCTTCAAACAACCTATAGTGGATTATCCCCGCTTCTAATTTATATAAATGTCATTTACTTGGTTATTTATGTCTCATCTTGGGATGATGTATTGTTAGTCACTTGCATGTTTTACATTATATTGATATGTTGAGTCATCCAATAGTTTGGGAACCCCAACTTGATAAGAATCCCTTCCTAACCTTGGTTGTCAAAATCGTCATCTAACTAATGGATGGGGTGGTAAGGGCCACCAATTGTTGGGCTCATAGTGCTAGTTGTAAGGTTTGTTTGACATAGTTACATGTTGCTCACACACCTGAATGATCTCTCAGACAAGTGTGATGTATTTGATAACATCTTGTTGTATTTATTCATATACTTTTTAGCTTAGTTGTATTATTATTTTCATGTAATATGATTAGTGTATGTAGTTAAAATCTAATTTCATTAATGTTATTAGTTTAGTTATAATTGGTAGTTATGGTATGCTAACCTTGTCTTGAAAATGGATCATGCTAAAAAGAAGTAAAAGGCTTATAATGTTGACATTCGGTAAGAAGTTGTAGTTTTACTTATGATTTCTAAATTTAATCATTTACATGTACTTCAGACTTTTACCTTAGATGAATAGAGGATTATCATTATTTCTTTTATGTTTAGTATATTTCAATATTGACATCTATTATGTTAATGAAATATGTTGTTGATTCATTGCCCAATTTAGTGTAGCATTTATTTCTTTATTTAGTCTTATGAAACATTTATATAGTCTCTTGACATGAGTATTATATGGTTGACCTGAGTAGAGATTACTTATGCAAATATATCACTTATCCTTGATGTTTTAAGCATACACAAGTATGCTAGTTTAAATTGTTAATAAGCAAGAATTTAACTTGAAGGATGTTCATTAATGAACTATTTAACTATTTCTTTTATATGTGTGTGTGTGTGTGTGATTCTCTTTTATACGTTGGTTTAACTATTGAGGTAGCATGAGTATATAGAAATTTTATTCTATTTGATTTCAACTTATATATGAAATATAGAAATAAGTTCAGTTAACTCTTGTTGCTAGCATATAAGGGAAGCATGAATGGAATTCTTCTAGCATCCCTTGGACTTATATGGATATGTATAAAGTTACGTACACTTTTTGTTAAATAATCTATTGGTTGTTTGAATTTCCTTTTTTAGTTCATTTTTATTTACCTTACCGGAATGAATAAAATTCTAAGTTTATAAATATACTAAGGGTTGTCTAGTACTTGTATATGTTGAAATAATTCCTAGAATGAATTGTCAACCTGTAGATGAATGGTTATACTTCCTAAAATGTATGATGAGGACAATAGGCATAATTTACTTGTATTAAGAAATAAGATCTATTGGTGTTGTATTCTTACATGTTGAATGTTTATATGAATGAAATGATGGTTGAATATATACCTTGCACTCCATTCTTATGGGATGAGTGTGCATATAGTTTTTTTTCTTATTGGTTGAAAATGAATGTATGTTGTTGTGTCATGGCATGTTCAATCATTTATGTTGAAAAAGTTCTTAAATAGAATTTTTATTTGAGTTCCACTCATTTTATACATCGCTATAAATGGTTGTTTGAGTAAGATACTTGTTGATAGCATGCATACTATAATATACTTAATTCATGTGGGAAAACTCTTGATGCTTATATATTTTATATACTTGTTCATGTTCGAAACATATTACTCAAACATGTATGGTCATACTTTAGAGAGATGTTACATGAAGTTGGTTTGTTCCTTAAATAAAATTCCTATTGTAGGAAAGGGTAATGAACTAGATGTTTAATGTTCTTGATGGTTTTACAAAATAATTGGGTGGCTGAAAATTTATTCCATGTTATAATACTGCATGTATTATGGGCCTATGGCTGGAAACTAATTAAGAAAGGGTGAATGGTGTATACGTTGAAGATGTTCCCTTACTTTAAATATGATGGTTTGATGGAATTATTAATGTGAGAGGAATATATATTTGGTTGTATTACACTTTTAGTTTACAATAATTCCTCCTTTTATTAATTATAATGAATTGGCTATTTGTCAATATAATATCATTTGCATAGATTCAATTATAGGATGTCGTTATATTGTATCTGATAAGTAATGAAGTTGATCATAAATTGTATCATTGCTCACTTATTCAGATAACAACATTCATGTTTATTAATTAGACAACTAGTGAACTTAAAATCAAGTTCAAAATTCATTAATAAGATAATATAAAATCAAGTTCAAAATTCATTAGCAGTTTTTGTAAAGAAAAGTATTCAAGAATTAAACATTACAATTGATGAATTGTGGGATCACATGGAACATATGCCATAATCCTATCTTGTTGATCAACAAATATTTATATTTACTTTATGTGACAACAAGTACTAACTTACATATACTTTAAGATACATCTATGTAAAAGACACCAAGATATGTCATTCTTGAGACACCTTTTTCACTTATATTACAAATTAAATATAATATAAGTACCTCAAATATAATATGTATCACCATCTTTTACATATATTTATCTAATATATATATATGCTAATGTGTGTATAAAATTACACACACACACACACATTTACTACTATATAATAAATACTATGTATATAGATTTTGTATTAAAGCAGTGACTGTTTAATTGATATGGATAATGATGTATGATAATTATTAAATTATTTATCAAAATATAATTTATAAATATATTTAAAATAGAGAAAATAAAGTTAGAATTTATTTAGGGTATCATATATTTATATGATGTTCGTGCATGTTTATGTTAATGTGACTTTTGTGTTGGTAGAAATAAAATTTTATATATTGTAATGTATGGTGTATTGTACTCACACAAGTTTAATAATTGTGAATTTGCGCTTTTAAAATGCAATCTTAGCATGAATGTGATATGGTATTGATTGTGACATATTAGTTATCGCATCCAATAATTATTGTTAGTGGTTACATGTAGTTAAAGTAATTCTCGCATGAATGCATGAGGATTATTTCTAATGGCATAATAATACATAGAATAAGTATATTATTTATACATATCATATGAGGATTATTTCTTTTTGTTGGTCCTTACTATTTTTCTATATCAATACCCTCTAACTAGAAGTTGCCTAAGTCACATCTATAAATTGAGCATCAATTTTAGTGAATAAGACAAATAAAATAGGAATTTTAATTTACTGGGATTATTTTTTCATTATTATTTGATCTTGTGGTTTTGAGAATTCCTTTACAAATTTAATTGTGCTTAATGCTTAAAAATCATAATATTTGGAGGTCTTGAAAATTGAGTTTTAGTGTATTTCAAGATTTTTATCATAAGGTAAATTTAGATACTTAAAGTTGGTATTAGACACTTTAAAATATCAATTTTGACATATTTTTGATATATATGATTTATGTGTGTACATATTTTACTCTTGTGCATATTTTATTCTATATTTTTATTCATCATTGTCTTGGACAACGTAATTTTTTATCACATATATTTAAGATCTCCCTAGTATATACAAGAATGCTCCATAATCTAAAGAAGATTGTTGCCATATCTTAGATCCTTGTTTTTACTCTTAATATAGTGCTAGTAACAATTTGATGCTCATGGTTTGTCGTAGGTGTCTATCTTTGTTGATAGTGGCTAGGTAGACTCAATGGCTACTTTTCAAAATGAAAGATCTCCCTTAGGTTAGCCTGGACATGTTTCATAAGTTAGTTATGAGAGAAAATATTAAAGAATTATTGATAAATACAAATCAAGTCTAAGGTCTTACTCACTTGGATATTTACTCTCTACCTGGAAATCATATTGAGAAATCAATTAACACTCTCTTGAGACATTATCACAAAATCATACACCTCTGAAAACCCATCAAAGGAGTAGCCCTAGAGCCAAGTATGAATACAAATGCAAGGTCAAATTTACATGTTCTCAAGAGTCTAAAGCCAAACATTGCATTTCATTCTAACAAGATCATGATGGTGTGCACACATTATGTGTAGTTTGAGCCCTTCTAAAATTATTAGAATGTAGGCAATACTCAAACACTTATTGAGGGGATGTTGGGGTTGTCCATCCCATATCTCTAACCCCTTTTTCGAGCCTATCTTTTATTAAAAGTGAAGTTAGGGTTTCAAGGCAAAGAGAAATAAAATTAAGACATGCACACAAAACCCAGGGTAATCAAACATTAAAAAGATATCTATATAGGTAGATGCAATGATTTATATTAGAAAAACTAGTAGTTTCAACCTAGATAGTGTCTGTAGATAGAGGACAATATTAGTTGGAGGGAGACCAAAACACCAAGTTCTTTCATCTATCAATAGAATCAGAAGATAGAAAATCTTTATTTAGAAATTAGAAATCCTAGAAGGGACTAGCTTGGAGGAACCCAAGGATATTAAATAATACATGGCAAGATACTAGGAAAACACATTGCAGTAGGATAACAAGGAGAGCTAGGAAGATTAGGATTCCTTCTAGAGACAAATCCTTCAGTTAGTCACCCAATCAAATAATAAAAATTTGATGGAGGACATCTCTTTGGAGGAAATCAATAAAGCAGTCTTCAAGATGGTAGAGGATCAATCTTCAGGCTCAGACGGATTCACTGTCCTATTCTACCAACACTTATGGGATCTTTTGGGATAAGAGATTAGTAAATTGGTACAAGAAAATAAATAATCACAAGGGATGCTAAAATATTTCAACTCCACATTCTTTGTTCTCATCCCCAAAAAATCAGAAAGCAGAACACCAAAGGACTTTCGACCAATCTCTCTTTGTAACACTATCTATAGAATCATATCCAAAACCATCACCAACGAGCTTCAAAACATCCTACCTAAGCTAATTCTAGAGGAACAAGGAGGCTTCATCAAAAGAAGAAAAATCACTGATGGAATTTTCATTGCTCATGAGAGTACACACTTTTTGTATGCTAGCTAGAGATAATGAATGTTGATAAAATTAGACATCTCTAAGGCAGACAACAAATCTAATTGGTCCTTCTTGAATGAAATGCTCCGTAAGTTTGGGTTCAATCAAGAATGGAGATGATGGATCCAGATTTGTTACTCCTCTTGTAAGTTTTTAGTTATGGTTAATGGATCCCTAAAAAGCTACTTCTCCTCTTCCAAGGGCCTCATGCAATGGGATCTGCTTTCCCCTATCTCTTCATCCTTATGGCAAAGACCCTAAGAAGATGATAAAATCCTTAAAATAAGAAAACATAATAAATTGGATTAAAGCAATAACAAATGGAACTGCCCCACTCTCACATGTAATTCATGGATGATACCATGTTCTTTGCTCTTCCAATGCTACAAAAAGTCAAAGAAATAAGGGATTTGTTGGGAAGTTATGAAAAAGTGTCGGGATAATCAATAAATAGAATCAAATCCAAGATCTTCTTCACCAACATCCCTCCTAATATCCAATCATTCCTTTCTAGAATTTTGGGTTTTGAGAAGGCATCTCTCACAAATAATTACCTGGGATTCCCATTCTTTAAAGGGAACAAAGAGAAGAATCTCTAGAACAAAATTACTAACAAGATGTAGAGGAAACTTAGTAGATGTAAAGGTAAATTCCTAACATACACATGAAGGATAATCTTCATTAAGATAGTTCTGCAATCTACAACCTCATACTGGTTTTCTCTTCTAAAGGTTCCCTTAGGTATTTCTATAACCTCATACTAGTTTTCTCTCCTAAAGGTTCCCTTAGGTATTTTGATCAAGATGAACATAATTATTAGAAAATTTCTCTAGAAGGGAACAAGGGAAAAAGTGAAATTACCTCTCCTTACTTGGGATAAAGTCTACAAACCAGTATCTTATGGGGATGCTAGAATAAGAAACCTAAATAAGGTAAATCAATCCCTCGTAGCTAAATTGGTCTGGAGAAAAACAGTTAATCTCTCCAAAAGATGGAGTGAACTGTTAAGAGATAAATATCTCAATGAAAATAATCCAAAAAGAATATATACGATGAAGGAACATCATAATGGCTCCTCTATTTGGAAATAACATAAGGGAGGCCAAAGACATTCTCCTCAAGGGTCTATTCTAGTAGGTTAAAAATGGGGAAATCATAGACTTCTAGGAAGATAGTTGGATTACCCAGAAACCGCTGAAAATGGAACTAAGTTTTGACAACATGAGAGAAAAAAGTATTAGACTTTGGGGGCACAAAGTGGAAGATTCCCTAGTTTGAAGAAGTAGAGCTAGACAATAAGACCTTTACCTATAAAACCTTCCAAAACTCAGATGGCACACATAATGAACCCCATAAGACCCTAAATGGCATCTTGCAAGGCTTTCAGATTCCTTTGAGCATAGAAAAAGACATATTGAACTAGAATAGAAAGGGCACAGGGGTGTACATAGTAAAATAAGAATACATAACCTATATGGAAGGTCCTCCTAGAGTGTCTAGAGGCCCATTATGGAACAACACATGGAATTCAAAAGCTTGGTTGAAGGTGAAAGCTTTTCTGTGGATGGCCACACATTGGGAAATTCTAATAGGGGAAAATCTAAAAAAATAAGGCTTCTAGGGACCATCACAATGTGTCATGTATTGCCACAAGGAAGAAAACAAAAACATTTTAAAGGACATATGGGACATGGGGCCAATTCTATTAACTGGGAAAGTGTGGATAAAATAGACCAAGCAATTATTCAAAGACAACGATGGGCATAAGTCATGAGAGAAAGTTTAGATAGCCATATCTACAAAATAACTAAAGAACAAGGAAGCCGATCCAAAGGAAACCAAAATTCTCCAAAATTGGGGAATGGTCAGAAAATTCTATGATACTATGAAACCTAACAATAAGCAAAAGAAAGATATAATAAGGAAAAGTGTAAAATGGTCCCTCATGAAACAGGGTTGGCACAAGGTTAATTTTGACGAAGCGTCAAAATATAACCCAAAAAAATTCATAGCAAGTTTATATTAAGAGATCATAAAGGACATATGATAACCTACGATATCATCTCTAATAAAATGAATTCCAATAATATAATGGACATTGAGGGACTCATCCTAAGAATGAAGTTGGTATTGAAAGAAAACATCAAGAAAGTCGTCTATGAAAGAGACTTGCTCATAGTCATTAAAGTTATGGAGAGTATTAAAAACCCTAAATGGAGAATATTAAAAACCCTAACTGAGAATGAAAAGGATAATTGAAGAAAGGGGAAAACTCCAGAACCATTTTGAGGAAACAAAGTGAACCACACATTGAAAGAAGGAATCTAAGCAGCGGATTGGCTAGCGAACTTCGGTATACAGTCTAACACAAAATACATCGTAAATAGGGTGATGGAGGAATTGTTAAAAAGGAATGCATCGTATCCTAAGGAAATTACCTGGGGTGGCTGTAATTAAAGGAGAGTGGTGAGGTGAGGTGAGGAGAGGAAAGGAAACTTTCCAAATTTCATTAAGATAGCAAGTTATCCCCCTAAGCTCACTAAGAATGACAATGGAAATTACAAAGATAGATTTACGGTTATTTAGGGTAGGAATCAACGTAATTTCTATATAGAGGGGCATAGATGGTATTATTTGGAAGTTTATTAGGATGGTGTATTCGGTAGAGAGGAAGTCCTGGTGGAAATTTCCTCCCAGCTGCCTTTGGAAACTCACCAGATGCACCTTGACCTCCTCTCTTAAGTGTGCTTCTTTCCCACTTTAAATGAGATAGTTTCTTCTGTGCTCCTTCAACTACTTCAAAACCAGCCTAGCGAATTTCTTGGCTCAACTCCTCTAGTTGGCGATGGCTCTCCTACAGTTGGTACGCCTACTGTTGTCCATCACAATCAGCATGTTGGAAAAATTCAGAAATGCAGTGAATGATATCGCAAGAATAATGCTTCAAAACCAACCAGAAGATGTACGCGTCTACCCACCAACGAGCCCATCTGTTACGAGGCCAGGAGGGAGATGGATGTCCCCAATGGGCGTCAAGGGATCCAGAGGTGGTTACCTACAGGGGAAATCCAAGTACCAAGAACAACAATCCGGCCCAGAGAATAGCAGTTGAGCAGGTTAATATGGGCGAAAACTTCTATGCAACTGTGCACGATGAGAGAAGAAGGATCAGAAGGGATGACCAAAATCAAAATCAAAACAATTAATATAAAGGCGAACAAAAGGCAGATAGTCACAACAAAAACAAGAACAAGCTTCACAAGATAGATATATATATGCAAGTAATATTATTTGCTTAAAAATGATTTTTGAAAATGAAGCGAATATGAAGAATAAATAAAAGAACAACAAAAATAATAAGTTTAAGAATACTGAAAATAAAAATGACAAGTACCAATAACGAATGAGGATAAAATATGTAAAAATAAGTATGTGTAAGACATAGAGTCGATTCGTTAGTTGAATAACTTGAAATATAAATGAGATAATGTGCAGGTCACATAATATCGCATCATGCACAAATATTTCAACAAGACCAAGTTATATTGAGAAAAATATTGCAATGAGCAATGCATGTAGATCAAATAACGTTGCAAAAAAAGAAAAATTATGACAATATAATAAGGAAACAATACAATGACATTGTTTCACAAATTCTAATGTTGATGTTGATCATGATGAAGGATCTACAATGGACGTAAAATTAGTTCATATGATGACCCTTACTGAAATCCCTATTAGGTTTCTCAATGAAAATGAAAGTGGCATAGAGTGAGTGTAGTAAACCCCAGAGGAAAGATTAATAAATGTAAAATAGTTTAATTTTGCTAACATCAATAAAGAATTATGTGGGCATATGCAAAATCTAATAACAATAACCACTATCGAAAGACATAAGAACAATATACAAAATAGTACCACTATCGAAAGAAATAAGAACAATGTACAAAATAGTAAATTGCCACAATAGACAATATCATGTTTGAGAAGATGATGTCAAATGCAAGGGTCCCAAAGAAGTTTGAAACAAACAAATCTTCAGCCAAGTTGCATTAGAGCACAAGCTAATCAGAAAAAGCTCAAATAGGAATGCCTCAACCCTCATTTTTATTTTAGGGCATGTCTTCTTTCTCACTTAGTGAGGAGGTCTTTTATTGTCCACTAAGAACTGTTTTGCACCAAATCTTCTGCCTCTTGTCATAGCATTTCCACCTCGAATCTTATGTCTTTCTTCTTTGCAATGGTGCCAACATCAGATTTGAGTTTGATGGGCTGCAAAGGAAGGAAAAACACATCACAAATATGGAAAATGGAGGGTAGTAAAAAAGAAAAAGTAATCAACAAAAGAGGAGTTGTCCACATAGAGAGGGAAGACTCCACGATCAAAGGAGATGAAACAGAAAAAACTAAAACCTTTAAATATTCTTTAAATTAGATTTATGGTTCCCAATAAAACATCGTCAACATTCCCATTATAAATATTTCCATAAGAATGTAATATCATACCATGATAAATACCTTTAAATGGATTAAGGTTATGTCATGGTCCCAAAAATAATAAATATATGAATTCGTGTGGAAAGAACCAATCTTAAAACAAACTCCAAAATAATAATTAAAAATAAAAAAAATCAAATCAAACCATGACATAGGATTAATCACAATGGTAGTTTGATTGAATAAAAAAATTATAAATTATATTCTTGACATCTAATTTTAGTTTTCTAATGGGTCACAATAAGTTAGATATCATTTCATTTAATAAACCTTGAAAACGGTTTTATTTTTCTATTTATTAAATATGTATTTTTAAAATATTATATTTTAAGTTTTAATTTGATAGTTTATTTATTTTTTATTTTTTAATTATTGGTAAATATTTTTATAGAATTTGAAGTTATGAATTAGAATATTTTTTATTGGAGTTAGAATTAATTTGAGATGCAAGTAAGAGGTCCAAATCTTCCTAACTAATATCATTATGATCACGAACAACTCCATAAACATCATCACAACTACCGCAGACCCCATATACATTACCACATTTATAACAAACCCCACAAAAATAATACAAAAAAAAAATGATAAAAATACAACCAAAAAAAAAAAAAAATCCAAAAAACATCAAAATATAAACACAAACAAAGAAAAAACCAAAATAAAATAAAAATAAATAAACAACAAAATTTAAAAAAACTAACCATAAAAACTCCCAAACAAAAAAATAACATTAAAAATATGTCTCACCATTTAAAATTAATCATGAACCAATACAAACCATCACTCAACCATTCAATATTATCAGTAAATCTATACAAATGTTTTTATTAAAATAATATTTTCTTTTATCTCTAAAATTAATTAAATATATAATTAAAATTTATAAATTTTATTGATGAATTTTGATTTATAAATTTTAAATCATTATATTTAATTATATTTTTGTTGATTTATTATAAATAAAGTCATCACTTCGTAAGTTATTAAATATAATCTAACTGTTCTCACTTATTCAATTATAATTATTTATTTATTATAAAAGAAATTATGATTAAAATAATAATTATTTATAAAAATATAATCAATATTAAGAATATATTAAACAATTAAATATTAATTTTTTTTATTAAAATTTAAAGATGATATTTTTATATAAAATAATTATATTTTTTAAATTATTGGTAAACATTTTTTAATCGAATTATGATTAGAAGAGATTTTTTTTGAAAGGGGTCCAATCTTTTTACAAAGCATAAACAAGATGAATCATAGTTATGAACCAAAAAAAAGTTTTTTTGAAAAGGACTTAAATTATAATAAATTATTACTCAAATGTGAATTAAAAAATTTGTTGCACAAATTTTCTTAAAACTTTTTGTTTATATTGTAAAATCTAAAAAATATAAATCTTTAATTTATTTTTAAATTTGAAGTAGATTATTAATAGTTAAATATAATGACGAATGATTAATTGAGATATACCAAATAATTGATTGAGATGTATTATATGAGTAAAAAATATTTTAATGATATATTAAATAATTAATAGTAATTGTTATATTATTCATTAAGGTATAAATCCCTTTATATGTTTTATATGGAAAATCTAATAATTATCCCTTTCAAATATTTATAATTTAAAATATATTAATATTTATATAATAATTTTTTTAATAAATAATTGAAAATCAAATATTAAAAAAGTTAGTTAAAATTTTAATCGTTGTAAAATGATACGATTTGTCTCTTTTACTATTGATAGAGTTTACATTTTCAAATAATTTTTATTATTCATTGAAAAATAACTTAATTTATTGTTTTTTAACCATTGACAAAATCTTTAAATTCAAATATTTTTTTATTGACAGTTGAAAATAGTTTGATTTATTCTTTTCTTTACCATTGACAGAGTCTACAAATTCAAATAATTTGTATAGACTTAACCCACTCTGTACATATGATTCACATTCAAGCAGAGTTCAAAAGACTTAACCCACATTTAATCCTTCACCCAGTTTAGTGCATTCAAAGTATTTATAAATTCTTTGTAAAAGTGTATTGAAGGATGTTGAAGAATAGAGGGACAATAAATATTACTAATTTGTTTATGAAAAATTAAGGATTATGAAAAAGAAGATTAATGTTTTAAATATTTATATAGAATTTAAGAAATATTAGTTAAATTTGTTCATAAAAAATTGTGAGGATTATGAAAAAGGAGATTAATTTTTTAAATATTTATATAAAATTAAAAAAATATTAGTCAACATTTTAAAATTTTAAACATATGACAAAATTGTTTACTCAAATTTTAAAAATTCAAAAAATTTAGAAACCATTTTTTCTAATTATTTTAAAACTCTTCTTTTAAAATTTAAAATATTCTTTATTAAATTAAATTTCATTTCATTTCACTATTTTGTTTAGCAAAATCTAACTAAATTCAATTGCATTCTTTATAAAAATCAATGAAACGCTCATTACTTAATTAGGAAGGAAAATTTTAACACTTCACACCACAGCTAATGGGCATAGGGTCACATTATGTTCAAAATTCTCAGTCAAATATGAAAATAGTAATGAATATTGTATTTTTCCTTCCTTTATATATGTAGATAATGGTTCACAAAGATTATTGTATTGAGAGATAGGTTAAGATTGAATATTTCTGAGTAAAATAGTGTAGAATATTTTTTAGATTTTTATGATGGATAATAGAGTGTGGTTAGACGTTGGTTTAATAGAATATTTTATATAATTTTATTTTAAAATATTTGATTTTATCTTTTGAATTGGGGAAAGAATTTCTCTCTTACAAATGTTGGATTATTTTAATGACTGTAAAAGGAATGAGAGGTGTTGGTAAAATATAGACAACAAAAAGAGTTAGGCATAATTTTCCCACCACCTCTCATTCATTTTGTAATAAATTAACAGAAACAAATATTTTTTTATTTATAGATATGAAGATTTTTCGGTCCATAAAATCAATGAAAATATTTTTATATACAAAAATAATGTTATAAAATTTTATATATTTTTATATTATTGGTTCATGTAAAGTGTTAACAATATTCATACATATTTTGACTAGAATTCATCTTAATAGGCAATGGGGCTAACAATGTTTATCGTTTAAACGTCATTATTAAGCCTGCATTTATTTATTTTTAATTGTTTTTATTTATATTATAATATTAATTTTTCTTAGATGTTTGTCTTTAAATTATTTCAAGATGATGTTATGAGTAGATTTTTTTTTAATTTTTTTTAATAATAATTAAAAGGAAATGAGACTCGTTTAGTATATAAGTATTTTAAATTATTTGATAGTAGAGGTTGTAGTGATTGTAATTTATTATTATAGAATTTTTATTTTCTAATTTGTTTTCTAGTGTGTAATGGTCTTTTTGGTAGTGTGTAATATTTTATAACTCATTATTCAAAAAATATGTAATATTTTAAAATTTAATATTGTCTTGATAAAAAAGGATTTTGCACTATTCACATTTTATTTTATCAAAAATGTTCATTTCTTAAAAGCTAAACAATATGTTAATATTTAATATCATGTTGAATGGGAGCAATGGTGAATGGGAGCGAGAACAATGTTCAAAAGGTAAAAGTGCTTCACAAGTTAGAGATTTCAAGAAAACATGTCATGAGAAATCAGGGATTGTAAGTATTGATCACCAAATGATGGTTGAAGGGGCTTAGGAGGATTTTGAGGTCAAAGGGAAAGGTTGTCTGAAAGTTAAGAAATGGAGGATTGAAAATACAACTGAAAAAGGAGAAATCACCTAGAACTCTCTTGGACCATTATCAATCCATAGAGCCAAATCTGAATATGTAAATTCAAATCTGATTATAATGGAGCAGCCCTAGAGCAATCCATAGAGCCAAATCTGAATGTGTAAAGTCAAATTTTAATGGTGCCAAATATCAAAGATCAAAAAATAGTATGCATTATCGATTGTTTAAGATGTTGCACACACATATAAGTGGCAGAACTACATATAATTTGAGCCCTCTTTAGAGTATTGGAACATATGCAATGCTTAGCAATTTAGTGGGGAGTGGATGGGATCAATCCATCCCAAAATATTAACCCCTTTTTAAGAGCATCCTTTTGTCAATCAAAGATAATTAAGGTTTGGATAAAAGAGACCAAATGTTGGTATTTCAATGTACGATCAAAGAAGTTTGCACCCATAAAATCAAATTATAGGTGCAGGCTAAGTTCCCAAAAGTTCACACACCCACTATGCACAAGGACACTACTACCAAATCTTGATATTACCGACTGTCATAGGCATCTGAATTTATTGATAGCATCTAAGTAGGTTTTTAGCTATTGTTTTATATATGAATAATTGACAAAACACATATAGAGCATTTTAAAATTAAGTGGTGTCTTCTTTGAACAATAAAAATAAAAAATTAGCTAAATTCATCATCCCTCTCTTGTGTTGTCTTCACCAACATGCCCCATTTTCAAACTAAAAATAGGGACCCTCCTTTCTTAAATGATATTTTTTATGAGGTTGTGATGGTTTGTCTAATTGAGTTCTTCTTGATTGACAATTTACTAGATGTTAAGTTACAACTGATTGTTCGTACTCATTTCTAATGCCTTTGCATTTTGCTCAAATATATCTAAGTCTTCGTCTATGAACATTAATGTCTAACATGTAGGTGTATTTTAAGCCTATGAGTTTTATTCCTTGATAAAATGATTTAGTATTCACCCATTTGAATGTTTGGGCTTAAAACTTAATTTTATGCAAATCACTAGTTTCAATTCCTATATTAAATGACTTCTACTCACATAAAATTCACTTGGTAAAACTTTGTTTTTTTAAAAATCTTAATTCAGCCTAATTTTTAGGTTTCTCATAGATTTTTAAAATATTCTTGGGACCCCTAAATTCTTCCATGCATCCAAATCTCATCGACACACAAATTTACAATTGAATCCTTTTGGAAAAATTACTAAGTCCTTTTAAATCATTGGGCCTTGAGATCAACCCACATGGCACGATCTTTATGGCCTAACACCTTGGAACATTGGGAGTATTAAGGCATTAACCTGATGGCCCAAAAATTAATCAACATTAGTAAAGCTTCGATCCCTCAAGTCCTCAAGAAGACACCATGTGGCATCCTCTTGAAAGCTTCAAAGCTTGGAGTGATTATAAAGCACATGGATGTCGACAGACTGCCAAGTGGTAACATGGAACTTGATGGGCAAAGCCAAAATCCTCATGAAGGAAAATGAATGCAAAGTCAAGGAAGATCCATGTGGCAGTGGTGATGTCAGAAGATGAAGGGACTAAGATTGACATCTTGTCTGGCCATCAAAACTATCAAAAGCCAAGATGGGACTATGTATTCAATTCAATAGCAAAATCAAGTTGTAACTCAGTAGCATGATGTTAAACCATGGAATTCAAGGCATTGAAGTTGGTGCAATGATCAAAAAGGGGTAGATTCAACTAAAATCATGAATAAGGCATGAATCATGGGCATAACATTTATATTGGGATCAAGCGAAGAGCATAAGAAAAATTTAGCCTTCAATAGGCATGGCACCTAACTACATGAAACACATTTAAATAACAATCCCAAAGTAATCCCAATTGCCATCTTCTACTAGATTTAAATCTAGTATCTGCAAGAGCATGGTCAAGCTAACATGTCTATCAGAACCTCAATTACACCTTCTAATCACATTGATATTTGTTTGTTTCCACCCCAGTAGTGGGACACATTTAAAACTCCACAAACTTGGAGGTCTATGTAAGATCAACTCTTACACTATAGTAAGGGTTGGACTTTTTTGGGATTAGAGAAGGCTATACCTAGCTACATCCTTTTAATCTTAGTATTATAGTAGTGGACTAGTCATTTTATTTCATGTATCATCTTATTTTCTAGATTAACTTGCTGAGTCGAGGTTATTTGAGGTTGATTCTGTAATCCAACTGAGTATTAATATATACCAAATGATCTTTCATGGAAATATATTTATGTGAAAGCTTTGCTATTTGATAGACTTGGCTTGTGCATGAAATATGGTGGCCCTGATTTTCTCTTTTGCATTACTACTATCTTCATCAAACTCTTGCACTATCCTTTAGATAGAGTTGTGCTAGGTCTAGCTCAACTAATGAATAGTTTATTCAAGGATTTGTCTACTCAAGAAGAATTGACTAGATCCATTAGAAAGCAGGCTTTCTTCTTTCCCCCCTCCCCTTCTCTTGTTTTCTTTTTCTTTAATCAAATTTGTTAGTTTAAAATCTAAGTAATGGACTCTTAATGTTTTATCTTAATTGCTCAATCTATCTATTGTTGCTTATGCACTGTTGAATCCATGCAATATATATGTTTATTTGAATCAAACGCATTCACATAGTTAAAATTGTTATGTTGATTCTCTAGAAATTAGCTCATATTTTAAATGTATATTGATTTGTCTAAAGTACTCACATATTCCCTTTGAATTGGAATGGTCACAATGAACCAACTGGGTTACCTTGTGTACCAAGACCTAGTAATTAATACCTTGGGGATATTATTCACATGAGTGTCTTTTTAAGAGAGATGAGGATTAATAACCCCCACCTAATTTTTGGCTACATCAAACGACTCATCAACATGAATGATACTAAAAAGAGGGCCTAAAATATTATTTTAGACTTTTATTTTGTTTTAAAGTTTTTCCTAGTATTCCAATGGCCTTAGCTTGGCTAGGAGGATGTTGATGTCCTATGAATGTTCTGGGACCTTCCCATGACTTACCCAAGAACCCCCACAAATTTTGTGCAAATTATATCCATGGTGAGGTCAAGACTATTGAGGAACATGTCTAGTATTTTAAAGAAGTCATTATCAAAAGGCAGATTCAACATGAAGATTTGGCTTGTCACCTATTCCTCCATTTACTGGATCAAATGACCTATTTTATGTATAATGGTCTACTAGAAGGATGCATCACCTCATGGGTCATATTTGATAATATGTTCCTTAACCATTTTAGTGGTGCCCATTGACCCTTCTATATTGTTTTATCAATTTTCCATAGCCCATAAAAAATTCAATGAGCCAACTAGTGTGTTTAACCATAGATTTCATCAGTTATATACCATATTAAGGGACCCTTCCCTGTAAATGAAGGATGAAACCATAGAATTTTAATTCAATGCTCTATATCCTTTGACTATTATGTTCATTAAAATAAACCAAATTTCCCTCGTATCTTTAGCTTTGACCTATGAACAGGCTTTCGTAATAGATCAATAATTGATGCCCTATGGCTATGATGCTTAACCTTCTCATCCATTGGGACAACTGGGGGTTTTTCCCCTAATTCCTTTGAGCTACCTACCTATAAATCAACCCATGAATCATCATGTACCATACAATGTAATTCCCCAAGTTTATAATCAAACTAGTCTTCCTCCAAAAAATGAGAACCCTATTATTAGTTTTAATGTATATAATTTTGTCAATACAGTATATAATCAGTAGGTTATTTTTCTTTGTGATTATAGTCAAGTATCTTTTGATGCTTCTATTAATCACTTGCCATTTTTTACAAGAGAGCTACAGATAATGCCTTACCCAATATACAAAGTTACATTCCATAATGTATCATTGGTAGTCTATGAATATGGATATGGAACTAAGGCTAAGATGATTGTGCATGTTGATAATATACGATAGTAATAACATGATCCATTATTTGAAGGTTATGGTAGCAATGATGAAGGGTCTGATGGTAAAGTTGTGTTAGAGGCTGCAAACAACCTAGTGGTTGAGAAGCAAGTGGATGGAGAGCTTCTTGCCCAAGAAGAAGAATTTTAAGCCTCTTATGATTAGTTAGAGCAATAATTTAAAGGTTTGTAAGAGCTAGATGAGGAATATGCATTTTATACACCTGAAACATACTTCCCCTATACCATCTCCAACCCTACAGTTAAAAATTTGATCCAAGATGGTTAACAGCTCGGTGGAAGTAGTTTGTCTTCCCCCTCATCATTAGAAGAGGGTGAAATTGAAGAAGACAACATTGAGCCAGACTATTGGTGCTAAGAAGATGAAAACCAAAAAGAAGGGGGGATGTCCCTTTGAGGAAAGTGATTTGGATGAGCTCAAAGTAGATCTCTCTCCTCAGTTCAGCCCTAGTTTCAAATCAACTGAAAGCAACCATGCATTCTTCTTAGCAGTATAAGTATTCAAGTTTGAAATGGGAAGTCATGAAGAGCTAAATGAAACAATCGTACTAATGGGAATACAAGGTGAGAGTAATCTAATTCAACTCATCTCCCTGTATACCTAAACCATTGATGATAAATTCAAAAGGTCCAGGATATGGGAATAATATGAGCTAATCTGATGCCATCCAAATGATGAAAATTAAAAAAGAGGATGCCATGCAAGCATCTGTCTGCATCTAAGATCGACCACTAACTAATTTATCTTTTAGCTACAACAAAGAGGAACCCCCTGCCATGTTAGATGCTCGATTATTTATGGTATGTAAAAATTCCCACCCATTCCCATTACCACAATTTAATGTTTAGGTAAAGCTATTTCTCAAACCCTATCCCTTGTGATTTCTACAATCTAGATACAAATATAATGCAAAATTTTATAGTCCTAGTTTGATTGAATTTCATTAAAAGAACATAGACAAATATTTATGGGATAGTGTCCAAGAATGTAAAGGACAATATAGAAGAAAGTAATATTGTCCTTTTACTTTATCAAAATCCCAAAAAGAAACAAGTGTCTAACTATATTCAAGAATGCATCTACTTTAAAACCCCTGTGAATAATTTCTCTTTTCCTTTCTTATTTGCTTTTTGCTTTTTTCCTTCCTATCCCTTGTTGTTAGTTTAGTTTCCTTTCCTTATTTTGTTTTGTTTGGTCTCCTATTTTTCCTTGAGGTTCCCTCATTAATCAAAGAAATGAAATGAAAGATATGTTGGTAAGTAACCATGTGTGGCACTAAAGGCATAAAAGTTAATCTTGTTTGAACACTTGCATATAACTATCATGACTCTCTTGTGCATTTTCACATTGATAAAGACCAATGATTTAAAATAGAATGTGTGGATTTATAAATGTTTATTTTCTCATGTAAATCCATCTATACAATTAATTGAAACATCTGAAGAAAATGTAGCATTGTCTTTTTTGGATTTGTCTTAACTGATCACAAACTTTTTGATTTTCCTTGAACCCATGGATTGGACACCAACCCTCTATGGATATAAAAGTAATGTCTCATTTTAAAATAATCAAGAAAAAATACAAAATCTATAAATATTCCCCAAAAGGTTGATCTTGGTAACCTCCACCACAGGTTTTACGACCTAGTCGGTAGTGGAACAAGATCTTAGGAAGGGACTAAAGGTATCTATGTTAGGGATATAGACACCTGGCTAGAAATAGAGAAATAACCACACCATTACCCCCATGCTAATTAGCTAAATATTTTTCCTTTTAGAATCTTTGATCATTTATACAAATATGAAATATTATGTGTGCATGCAAACAAAATAAATTAATCACTTGATCACATACACGGATGGTATTTAGTAAGATTTCAATTGAGTATGTATGCCATGTATTGAGGTAGAATTTAGTGATTTTATCTCAAGAATAATTTTTAGCTAATGTGTCTTAACTCTGCTCTCTTGCTCAATGGATCTGCCCTCCCATCAAACCCTGTAAACTCTAGTAATGGCCCTTTGTAGCAGCCTGCACCTCTCTTAGATGCCCCTTGCTCCTCTCCTATTATCACATGTCCTAAATATCTATAAAATGGTTAGTGACCTAGTTTTAATGACTCAACTTATTTCTTGATAAATGCTTCCCAGCCCAGATCTGACCCTTCAGGCCCTGCTCATATGGGATCCTCCATCCCATAGCCTCCTTATGAATCAAATAGGGTTTCTCCTTGGTCAGGTTCATCTAACCCCCATTTTAAGGGCTATGATGTTACAGTGATGGAGATAGAAGCTGGAAGATACAATCCCTCTTTTGTTGAGGCAATCTCCCATTGGACAATCCCTATAGTGGATTCCAAACTCCTCTTCCCTACATCTCTAGATCTAGTGGTGATTTTTTATAAGGAAGAAACTAGGTAGGTGTTAAAATTAGAGGAATATTTTTTATCAAAAGGCCTCATCTACATATTTTCTAGCTACTGGCCAAAACTTTAGGATCTCCATGTTTGGATCTTGAAGCACTAGCAGCCTCTCCTCTTAGGTAGTCTTGACATCTACTCTTACGCTAAAAGATTTTTTATTATTTATTTCTAAAATATCGAGGACAAGGCCAAGATTCTAAACCATTCATGGAGATTGAATCACCACCCATTGGTACTAAAAAATTGGTCCCCTAATTTTAATCCCCTCACTGAATCTATGAATATCAAACCCATTTGGGTTTGTCTTCCCCATCTCCCTCTATATTTCTAGATTGAATCCATCCTAAAAGTTACAGGTAAAAATCTAGGTGGATTTTGCAAATGCATTCGGATATTGACCACTTCTCCCTCACTACTTTTTCCAAGATTTTGGTGAACATTGATACCTCCAAGAACCTCCCTAAGAAGATCACTCTACAATTTAGTGACTACTCCTAGCCCTAACCCCTTAACTTTGAAGGTTTCCCATTTCACTGCCATAATTGTTTTTGTACTTGGCACTTAACAAAAAATTGAAGTCTCCACAAAAAAAAAGAGTTTTCTTGGTGGAAAGACCACTTCATAAAACCTTACAGTTTTGGCCATAGATGAAGAATGGGAATCTTCTAAAGGTGAGACCCTGACTCTTCTTCAAAATACACTGCTACCCCTACTGCAAATGAGGACCTATAAAGTCCTCACTCTAAATAAGAACTATTGAAAGATGTAATCTCTCCAAGGAAGGTTATGTTCATACCTGTCTCCTTAGCCATTCCAACCCTCAGGTGGATATGCCTATTCATGTTTCACACCCAGGCTTAATCTACCAAAATAATAATTGTTGAAGACAAATCCGAACCTCATATTCTAACTATGATCTCCTCCCAAACTGGTCAACTAAAAACATAGAGGAGTGGATGGAAGTTTAGAAAAAGAAAAAATATAGAAAACTAGTGTCCCAACCCTCTGATATGTCTCTTTGCGTAGCGGGACCCTATATGAAAACTCAAAATTTTAATGGTAATGTGGTTAAGCCCCCTGAATACTTTGGTGGAAGTTTTGTCTAAGTTTCCTTGGAAGTATGTTTATGTCTTATTTAACTATGGGCAGAAGCTGAGCTACCCATTGTATTACTATTGGTAGAGGTTTCCCATTAGAGATTTAACATTTTCATCTTTTCCTCCTTAGTATAAGGTTATGGGGCCTTTCAAACCTGTTAATTCACCTATCAAATTAAAAAATAGCTAATGTTTATTATTTGGATGAAAGAATTAGAGATTATGGATTTATTTAGATACTCAAGAGTATCTACTAATAAGAGTCATCATTTTTTGTTACCTTCACCAACACCCCCTATTTTCAAACTAAAAATGAGGACCCTCTTTTCTCATCTGTTCTTTTTATATGAGGTTGTGATGGTTTGTCTGATTAAGTTCTTCCTTATTGGCAGTTTACTAGATACTAAGTTACAAACGATTATTCGTGCTCATTTATAATGCCTTTTCATTGTACTCAAATTAGTATAAACTTTCATCTATGAACACTAATATCTAACTTATAGGTTTATTTTAATCTTATGAAGTCTTATTCCTTGATAAAATGATTTAGTATTCACCCATTTGAATGTTTGGGATAAAAACATAATTTTATGTGAATGATTGGTTTCAATTCCTATATTAAATGACTACTTGCATAAAT
Organism: Torreya grandis; assembly: GCA_037957365.1. NCBI lineage: Eukaryota > Viridiplantae > Streptophyta > Pinopsida > Cupressales > Taxaceae > Torreya > Torreya grandis. The sequence goes on along the minus strand of JARHVA010000121.1, from coordinate 1,150,446 downwards.
TTAGCTTGATAAAACTTAGTTTTTTTTTTAATCTTTAGTTAGCCAATTATATAGTTTTCTTGTAGGTTTTAAAAATATTCCTAGGACCTCCATATTCTTCCAGGCATCCAAATCCCATCAACGTGTGGCTTTAAAGTCAAATATTTTTGGTAAAATGACTAAGTGCCTTTAAAGCCTCGAGCCCCAAGATCATACCATGTTGCATAATCTCATTGACTCGACACCTTAGAATCTCAGAAGCATTGAGGCATTAGCCTAGTGGCCTAGAAGTTAATCAAAATTGGTAAAACTTTGAACCCTTGAGTCTCTAAGAAGACACCATATGGCACCCTCTTGGATGCCTGAGAGCTCAAAGTGATCACAACATTAACTTGGGATATCTGGGCATTAATATTAATAACCTACCAAAGCATAAATAACCTAGGAGGTCGAGAAGTAGCCATGTGTCCATGATAATGACAAAGGCAAACAATAGAGTAAATCTTAGGGACATCGATAAACTTCCAAGTGGAAAAGTGGGACTTGGTGGGAAAATCCAAAAGGATAGCAAAGGAAAATGAATGCAAAGCTAAGGATGGTCCATGTGGAAATGGTGACATCAAAATATCAAGGGACTAATATTGATGACCCATTTATCCATCAAAACTATTAAAATCCAAGATGGGACTATGTGTTCAATTTAACATAAAAATCAAGTTACAGCTTAGAGACATAATGATAAACCATGGAATTCAAGGCATTTAAATTGGCACAATAATAAAAATGGGGTGAATTCAACTAAAATCATAAATAAGGCATGAATCATGGGTGTGGCATGAAAATTAGGATCAAGTGAAGAGCATAATACAAATTTGGCCTTCAAGAGGCATGGTACCTAACTACACACAATATATCTACATAAAAATCCCAAAGTAATCCCAATGACCCTCTACTACCATAGTTAAATTTAGTATTTTCAATAGCATGGTCAATATTGTATGTCTATAAGAACCTCAAATTCACATTCTAATCATATTTATGATTGCTTGTAAATGCACTGATAGTGGGATGAATTTAAAACTCCATGGACTTGGAGGTCTATATAGGATTATCTTGTATGTTGTAGTAAGGGTTGGTATTTTTAGGATTAGATGAGGCTATACATGGATTCCTCCTTTTATTATTTTCTTTAAAGTATTGGATTACTTATTTTATTTCATGTATCATCTTGTTTTTTATATTAGATTGTTGAATCAAGGTTGTTTGAGGCCGAGTTTGTAATCCAACCAAGTATTGATGAATACCAAATGATATTTCATGGAAACATATTTATGTGAATGCTTTGAAATTTTATATACTTGGCTTTCATATGAAATATGGTGGCCCTATTTTCCTTTTTCTCATTGTTATTATCTCCCTTAGGTTCTTGCATCATCCTTTAGCTGGATCTATGCTAGGTATGGCTCATCTAAGGACTAGTTTCTTTGAGGATTTGTCTACTCAATAAGAACTAATCAAATCCATTAGAAAGTGGGATCTCTTATTTTCCCCCTCCCCTTCTCTCTTTTTTTTCTTTAATAAATTTTTTTAGTTTGGAATCTAAGCAATGGTCTCTTAATGTTTTATCTTGATTTCTCTCACTCTATCCATTGTTGCTTATTCACTATTAAATCCTTGGAATATATATGTATGATTTAATCAGACATAATCACATAGTTAAAATCATTATGCTGATTACATAAGAAATATCTCATATTTTAAATGTATATTGATTTTTCTAAAGTACTCACACATGTTTGTTGAATTAGAATGGTCACAACGAACCAACTGGGTTACCTTGCATACCAAGACCCTTAGGACTTTTTTTCACACAAGTCTCCTTTAGTATAGATAAGGATTAATAAACCCCACCTAATTTTTGGATACGTCAAATGACCCTTTAATGTCTTCCTTTGTGATTTATAAATCAAGTAGTTACAATTTCAATTAGTCATTTTCAATTCATATTATATTTTTTATTGCCATATATTCTATAGTATGAATGAATACATAGTTTCCATTATTTTATATTTCTTAGGTGTGAAATAATTAAAATGAGATCCTCTAACAAAACTTTTCAAAGACGTGGCTAAAAAGGTTATGATCTATTTAATGTTTAGAAAGAGGAATAGGTCAAAGTTTTGGTTCAATAATTAGAACTAGTAGTATAAGATTTGGATCTTTAGGTTGATAGAAGTGCCTCAAATGATGGTACAAATTTTTTTGGATTGGGTTGAGGAATATGTGGTCTCTAGGGAGAAGGTTTTTCTACTTGATAAAAGAGATCCTAAAAAAATTACCCAAATTTTGATGTTTGTGTTTCCATGCATTTAAACATAATTTGAAAACAACAAAAATTGTGGGCCATATTTGATGTTAATAAAATTTTATATACATTTAGAGGTTAAAATTTCAACACCCTCAATTCTACATCAAACTTACCACATCATATTTCAAAGTTGTATGCTACCTTATATTGAGATAAATTCACATACAATGAAATTTTGATATTAGTGAGAATATAAAATAAAAAAACATGCAGGACTCAAATTTGAGCACATAAACAAGAAATAGCATCTAAATAAGAGGAGATTTAAGAGAGTAAAATGTCAAAGGAGGAGTGAATTTGTCAAAGTATAGAGTGGAATTGACAAAAATGGAGTGTGTTTGGAAGAGGAGAAGCTCAATTGGTAGAGGAGTAACCCACATTCATAGTTATCATGTCACAAGTTAAAATCCAGAGTTTTTCTTCTTGTGTGTGTGCACTTTATATTTGAATATTCCTACATGAAAATTGGTTTTATGTGATGTATAAGCATTTTAAAGTTAATTTTTAGTGGAAAATATTATTTTTTAGGGTACATGTTAAAGTAATATTATTTTTTATTGAAAATTCATTATGGTGGATCACATTTTGATTGAGAATGTGTTACATTATATCAAGTTTTGCTTTAGATTACATTGGGGTGTATTTCATTTTGATTGAGAATGCAATAAAGTAAGTCATGATTAAATTATAATATATTTTAATAATTACATTACGGTATATGAAGTTTTGATTGACATTGTGTTAGGGTATATCATATTGAGATTGCGTTAGTGTCTCTTATGTTTTAACATAGTATTCATTAGGGTGTGTCATAATTGCATTGGATTGTCTCCTAATAATTGTGTTATTTTTTCAAACATTTGATAGGGAACATCTTGTATATCTTGTAATCATTGCATTAGTTTTTCAAAACTCTATTAGGTTACATTTTATATATCCTATAATATTTGTATTTTTTTATTTTTTGAATATCTTGTATACTTTGCATGATTTACACTTTTATTGAATATAAATATGAAATGGGGTTTGTCTAATTATTATTGACCCATATACATGTTGGAGGTAGCCATTGTGTATGGTGGTTAATGTTAGGATTGTGGAGCTAAAAGCTTCACTGATGCAGACATGGAGGAGGTTGCAGAATGAGTTGCTGAGTGTCAGATGTGTTTGGCGTTGGTCTGGCCAACCGGCGTCGGCAGGGTAAGACAGGAAGGCAACCGACGTCGGTCATATATCGGCCAGCGTCGGCGACCCCAGGCAGACAGGGACCGACGTCGGTCGCCTGTGTGGTTCGACTGCGAGCTATTTACGGGTAGTTAGCTAACGAACCAAGAGTTTGCATGATGAGTGCTAATTTTAGACTCATAGCTGCGGATCTAATTATTGTAATTAGATGTCTAATCATTGTTTGGATGAGATCTATATAATAGACTCATGGTTGTATTAGAAAAGCGTGCTAGGGAGTAAGAGAGCATAATTATAAGCTCCTTCTGTGTGTGAGGTAGAGCTATGGTGCGTTCCTCCTAGTGCCACAGTACCAGGTGTGTTGGTGCTGGATTGGAGAGCCAGCTGGGTTCTTCAAGAGTGTAGGATCTTGGTCACAGTTGCATGGCCTATATAGGAGATCTACATGGTAAGTAAGATCGTTGATCTGCAGGTGTATGTGTGTGCAAGGTCGAGGTTCACAGGTGAATAGAACCATTGTTTGATTTGCAGGTGTGCAAGGTCATACAGACAGCAACACAACAGGGAGCAGTATCAGGCATGATCTACTTGGAGTACAGGTGTGTACTCGGATAGAGCAAGAGGAAGGCAAGGGAGTTCCTTCCATAAGTATGGTCTGTTGAATTGCAGGTTGTTGCAGATTCATGGGAGATCTACTTGAAGTACCTTGAGTACTTGTGGAGCACGTGGAGTGCTTGTGGAGTGCGTGGAGCACTTGTGGTGTGCGTGGAGCACGGGAGGTGAACACCAACTCTGTATTTGAGTTGGGTGTTGGGACCTGTGAGAGGGAGAGCTTTGGGGAGAAGAATTACTGTTCACTTGAGGTGTGGGAAACCTCTGTAAGGTGGTGGAGAAGAAGTGGCATCTTCTTTATTGTATTCTTTTCTGTATAAAGTGTTAATACAATTGTGTATTGTCTCTCATATCTTGTGTTATTCTGAATTCTAGTTACTTGGTGAATCTGGTTAATTTCCGCATATTAAGTTGCTTGGTTTGGTAATCAAATTGTGTGCTTCCGGTTTCCCATCCATCCTCCCAACAAGTGGTATCAGAGCCTTGGTTGTAGGTTCTTGAGCTTGATACCAACAAGTGGTATCTGAGCTAAGGTTGGAGGAAGCAGGTTTTGTGTTTGGTTACAGGGCACTCTCAGGGGTTTCTGATTGAGTGGGAGTAGAGCAACAGCAGATCAAAGTAAGCTAAGAATGGAGGAGTTGAAAAGCACAGATGGTCACTCACGGTCCTATGGAAAGAAAGAGCAGGTAAAAGTTTATTGTTGGTTGGTAGCAGATCAGCATGAAGAAACTGAAGATACAGATGTAGCAGGTGTTGTTGCACAGGATGTGTTTGCAGGTTTCTTGGATAAAGTTGAATCTTGGATAAAAGATTCGGTTGCCTCTTTCCATGCAGCCCTAGGTAGAGGAGCTGGTGAGCCTTGCCAAAGAATTGGCAAAGGGGAAGTGAAGCTGAAATTGCAGGCGGCCAACACACAGGTGTTGATGAAGGTCATGCAGGTCCCAGGTTTGGAGATATGGCTAATTTCTTCAGAAAGATTGGGTGATGAGAGATGCACAAGAACTCTCACAGCGGATGCACTTGAATTAGCTGGTGGTAAGAAAACAGGTATCCTTTATCTACTTGTTTATATTACTGATTCTTCTTTTGTTGCAGAGACGTGGCTTCGTAGGCTTGGTCACATGAGCAGGAAGGAGATGCATGTTCTTAAGCGGAAGACAGATATATTTGACAGGCTTAAGAACTGGAAAGCCTTGGTGTTTATGGAGGAGATGGCGGACAGAACCCAGTGGATGTGGCTGGATACTTCTGAGCAGGGCAATTTGGACATGGGTTTTGATTCAAAGAAGCTCGCGGGTAAAAATTCATCACTCACAGGTGAACACAGATACCGATGTCAGTCAGGAGGAACCGGCGTCGAACAGACAGGTACCGATGTCGGTCATGTGCAGACCGAAGACGGCGATGTCGGGCAGGGTAAGACCGATGTCGGTCATGAGACCGACGTCGGCAGTATGTAAGACCGATGTCGGTTAGGAGGACCGACGTCGGTAGAAGGGACACCAGCGCAGGCAGGTTGGTAGTCAGGTACAGACGCATGGAACCGACGTCGGTCGGATGCAGACTGTGGAGTGACCGAGGTCGGTCACTGTAAACGGATTTTGGGTGGACAGCAAGCTGTCAAGGAGTCTCAAACACCCATACGGAGGACTGAAGGCGTAAGTAGGCCCTCAAATTCGTTGTTCCTCTTCTTTATACATGTTGCTGATTGTAGAGCAGGAAGGATCCAGGAAACAGGTGTGAGCTTGGCATGGATGAGGATGTGATTCCTTGGAGGAGAACCAAACAGGTGTGTTTTGGTAGAGACGCCAGCAGGTATGAAAGCGAAGAGACGAATGGATACCTTAGTAGAAGAATAGAGAGAACGAATACGTGAGACGAAAGATCAGGTATATGGTCTTGTGGAGCTGCAGGACAGTGGTACCAGGTTTGACAGGTGGAGGACGGAGCATGGCTTCAGTCAGTGTCAGGTAACTACTGTGGTTTGCCTTACCAGGGGGATGATGAGTCATGACATCATTCTGTTGCTGTATGTGGATGGTATATTTGCTAGCAGGGTTATTACATACAGGGTTTTGCTGAGCTAAGGGTAAGATTAGTTCAGTGGCATGTCATGAGGAGTTTGGAGCAGCGGAATTCTTTGACATGGGAGACATGGAGATCACTGGTTGATTTTGTCTCGAGTGGGAGCTGATGTGAATCAGGTGTTGATGAGGTTCGGGATGCAGAGCCGGAGCACACTAAGGGCTGGACAGGTATAGTGTCCGAAATCACATGAGGTCTGGTATAGACCTGAGTATTCCCATGCAGTGGGAGCTGTCAGAGAGTTAGGAGCCAATTCGGGGAAGTGGATTCTCAGGTACTTGAGAGGGACTGGCAGCAGGTGTTGCTATGCAGGGTCAGGACTTCACTACATGTATTTGTAGGTTCAGATGTGGCAGGTTACTCGGATGACAGGTGGTACACCACGGGATGTGTGGTGGGTTGTCTTCAGGTGGGAGCTTGAAGAGGGATACAAACCAGGAAACAGATTAGACGGAGTACAGGTACAGGTACAGTGCAGCTGTTTATCTCCAAGTGGGAGATTGTTAGGATTGTGGAGCTAAAAGCTTCACTGATGCAGACATGGAGGAGGTTGCAGAATGAGTTGCTGAGTGTCAGATGTGTTTGGCGTTGGTCTGGCCAACCGGCGTCGGCAGGGTAAGACAGGAAGGCAACCGACGTCGGTCATATATCGGCCGGCGTCGGCGACCCCAGGCAGACAGGGACCGACGTCGGTCGCCTGTGTGGTTCGACTGCGAGCTATTTACAGGTAGTTAGCTAACGAACCAAGAGTTTGCATGATGAGTGCTAATTTTAGACTCATAGCTGTGGATCTAATTATTGTAATTAGATGTCTAATCATTGTTTGGATGAGATCTATATAATAGACTCATGGTTGTATTGGAAAAGCGTGCTAGGGAGTAAGAGAGCATAATTATAAGCTCCTTCTGTGTGTGAGGTAGAGCTATGGTGCGTTCCTCCTAGTGCCACAGTACCAGGTGTGTTGGTGCTGGATTGGAGAGCCAGCTGGGTTCTTCAAGAGTGTAGGATCTTGGTCACAGTTGCATGGCCTATATAGGAGATCTACATGGTAAGTAAGATCGTTGATCTGCAGGTGTATGTGTGTGCAAGGTCGAGGTTCACAGGTGAATAGAACCATTGTTTGATTTGCAGGTGTGCAAGGTCATACAGACAGCAACACAACAGGGAGCAGTATCAGGCATGATCTACTTGGAGTACAGGTGTGTACTCGGATAGAGCAAGAGGAAGGCAAGGGAGTTCCTTCCATAAGTATGGTCTGTTGAATTGCAGGTTGTTGCAGATTCATGGGAGATCTACTTGAAGTACCTTGAGTACTTGTGGAGCACGTGGAGTGCTTGTGGAGTGCGTGGAGCACTTGTGGTGTGCGTGGAGCACGGGAGGTGAACACCAACTCTGTATTTGAGTTGGGTGTTGGGACCTGTGAGAGGGAGAGCTTTGGGGAGAAGAATTACTGTTCACTTGAGGTGTGGGAAACCTCTGTAAGGTGGTGGAGAAGAAGTGGCATCTTCTTTATTGTATTCTTTTCTGTATAAAGTGTTAATACAATTGTGTATTGTCTCTCATATCTTGTGTTATTCTGAATTCTAGTTACTTGGTGAATCTGGTTAATTTCCGCATATTAAGTTGCTTGGTTTGGTAATCAAATTGTGTGCTTCCGGTTTCCCATCCATCCTCCCAACAGTTAAATACAAATCCCTTAAAATGTTTATGTTCTTACATGTATTTTATGGCTTGGATAGGTGGTTTTAATGCATGCTATTAAATATGGGTGGTGTTATGACTCATAATTTTATGGGAGTAGATACTAAAATATGATTTTATATGATATATTAGTATTATACACTTGAAAAATACCAATCATGGATCAACCCTTTAGATTATAACCTTCCCACTATCGAAAGGCTTATGTTTGTAATCTCATTATGCCAAATTACTTATCTTATAATCTGACCCTAATACTCTAATGACACAGATCACCTATAGGCTACAATATGCATAAATCTTGATTTCAATCTTCCATAGAAAGTTACAAATACTTATCATCTCTTTATCCCATTAGACACTAGAATCCATATTAGGACACTAGCATCGACAATAGTGTCCCAACTCTAACACTAGTGTCCATGCCTTATAAACAATCAAAATTAAAAATATTTCGACATGTATCGATTGACCAATTTATATTATTTAAATATATTGTGATATCATTTCAAAAGGTGTGGTATAAATACAAATTAAAATTTCATTCATCAAAATCTATAAAATACCAAGCAAGTACCTCTCAAGCTCATACTACACTATTGAAAATCACTTGCATAACTAAGCTATACTTCCCTATTTATAAATCAATTATAGGATCAGTCTTCTTATAGGTTTGAAACATTAAAAGAACATCCCATGAACAATATGTTTCAAGTTATAAGCTAGATCACTATATGCTATTGCATTATATCATATACATATTCATTCATACACAAGCCCACATAAGGGGGAGAACTAAATCAATATGAGAATCTATTTAGATTATATGGATATGTACGTAATTCTCATTGATATAACAGTCTTTGAGGTTAGTTTGACTTCACTTGAGCCCACTAACCCATGATTTTTAAGGTAACATGCCCTAATCATAGGACTTAGGATTTTGAGCAAAATAATGATTCCAAGAACATGTGTGCACAATCTAACCTAACAAGCTGTAAGGTGATGGTGAACCCTAATAGTGGTAGTGGTTATTATAAAAGTTTTTTTGTATCTTGAGCTTAATATAAGCATCGACACTAGTGTCCTCACACGAAGGAAAAAATAGTTTGGAAGTGTTTTTGGTCCTAGTGTACAAAAAATAATGGATAATCCCTACCTTCTTTTGGGATGTGGAAAACCTATGAAACATGTCTCAAAATAAAGGATTGCATAGATCATGTGAAAGATAACAAATAAAATAAATAATTTCTAACATAATGGATGCCATCATGAAATATTTTATGTCATAGATAAATTTCTCCACATGAGACTATAGTGTGATCTATATAATCACAATTAGAATATGCTCTACATGAGAAATATATACATAATGTAAGCATGGTAATGGTAATATGCACCTTATGGGAAATATTAAAAAAAAATTATAAGTATAGAATTGATAATTCACTCATGGGAAAAAATAATAGATTAATAACTAAGGTAACACCATTATGTGTGTGTGGTGTCTATATATATGTATATGTATATATGTATGTACGTAGAAACACATTATGTATAGTGTGTGTGTGTGTAGACACACATATGTATGCATGTATATGTGTGTGTCTAATATATACATACATGTGTGTGTCTACACACACACACACACACACACACACACACACATGTTAATTCACATGCACACATAATGTTGTTACCTTAGATATTAATCTATTAATTTTTCCCATGAGTGAACTACCAATTCTATGCTTATATTTTTTTCTATTTCATTTATTTTCATTTCCATTTATTTTCCAATTGTTTCTTGGTACTTGAACAAATATTTTTTGGGCACTAAAGCATATTTGATTTTTGTTTGTTGTTTTATTATATTAAATCTTCATAGTTACCTAATTTTAACATGTTTTACATATTGAAATGTAAATTCCAGTGTATGCGAAATAGTTAAAATAATCTAATGATGAAATATATAAATAATATGTATTTATTATTTATTTTTGCATTTATAATAAACTTAAATATATAATTATGGAATTCAATACAAAAAAAAGTGTTCACAACATTGAATGTAAAAAATACCTATAAAGATGTGGTGGACATGTCAAAACTAATTGTAGGTCCGTTAAGTCACCTCTTCCTTTTAGGGTCTAATATAGATATCCCCACAAGAACCATGGTAATAGTATACACAAACATGAGGTATATGATTATCATCATCATATACACATGATAACATCACTACATGTAAATTATATGCCATGTTGAGTCAGGGCATCTATAAGTGCACTAATTGGTTATAGAGTGTCAACCTCGACAGTCTCCTTATCAGATGGGACTGTCAAATAATGGACAACATTATTACTAGGGACTCTTATAAAAAATTTAGGCTCATGATAGACACCCCATCTATCCTACACAAATCCTTTTCCTCTACCATGAAAAATTATAGCTTCAAATTAATTTTGTATCTCATTGAGAATAATCACACATTCTTTCTAGGGACTCTTATAAAAATGTTAGCTCACACTACACATCCACTCTAGCCTACACAAATGCTTTTTATATACCATGAAACGTTGTAAGTTCAAAGTAATTTGGTATCTCATTGAGAATAAACTCACAGTAGATATTCCTCAATCAATATAACAAAACTTTATGCTTTTCAAAATGAGGTTGGTCAAATATATAAATCATTTTCCTTTACCATGAAACATTGTAGGTTCAAAGTAATTTGGTATATCATTGAGGATAAACTCATAGTAAATTTTTTTCAATAAATATAACAAAACTTTGTACTTTGTGAATTTAAGTTGGTCAAATACCATCCATCATCAGTTTCAAAAATATTCTTAATTTGATTATGTTTTGATTTATAACAGCTTTTGACTGGAGTTTGGACTGGTCTGAGACATAATTGGGGACCAAATATTCATGTAATTTATTAACCACATGATTACCACATGTATACCAGATATTACTAGATGTATACCAATAACTTTGAGAATAACCAATAGCCATTAACAGCCCCTAGAATACAACCAACAGCCACAACCAACATCATATGCCTTTCTAGAGATTTGAACTTGGGTGGTAATTGAAATAACCAAGAGATTTAACCAAATCACCCACATCTCATTGGCTTCTTAATCTAATTATAATTACACTAATGAAATAGGAATTTTTTCTATTTAATAAAACAAATATAATAGTGTTTAGATAAATTATAAAAGAACACATTATTTATTTATTTATTTCATTATATTTCAAATCAACATATGATATTTTTGTTTCCTAATATACCTTATATGATTCCACATAGGTTTTCCACCTATCATTATTTTTATCTATCAAACATTAAATTTCACCTATTAAGGATTCTAATGTTTTAACTAATGAAGCACAATGGGATTTCTTGGAATGGGAATCTCTCAAAATGCAAATAAAATGATTTTTTTTTCCTCTATATGACTTATGAGTTGATTTTAACTTATAACATGGTTGAGTGCAAGTGTACAATGGTTTTCAGGGGTTTTTTCTACATCTTCAGTGATCACATTGTGTTCTTCAATGTTCTCAAGTAGAATGTTTCAATATGTTATATGCAATAATATTTAATTTAGATTATCAAGAAAAATAAAGAAACAAGAAAATAAAATATGAAATTCAATTCAAATTAATAATGTTTTTTTTTACACTGCAACATTTAGAACACTTAAATTTATCTTTTAAATTTTTTTTTTGAGTCATCTTAAAGTCATAATTTTAAAAGGTAGAAACCTTAAGTCAGATTTAAAATTGGAATGAGAGGCATCTCTAGAGGGTGATGTTAGGGTGTCTTTATAATTGTTACATCTTGATTTCTCACTAAGCAAACTTACTTGATTATTAGTGGATATTTATAGCTGGTGATTTGATTTGAATATTATTTGAGTAAGCTATGAGTTATATGTTATTATGGAATAGTTGAATATTAATTTGATTAAATGATTGCATTGTTATGAGTTAGCTATAGTGCATATTCTTTACATAGTGATCATGTTGATTTGTTATTTCAGTAGTATTTTATGGTATACATGTCACGATGTATGGACTAAATACCTTCTTGTCATGAGTTGGACGCAAAAGAGATTCATCTGTCAGAGCATGATGGAGGGAGAACAACATCAGAGAGGGTGACATAGATGGAGGTGTTGAGATATGACAGAGGAATGGCTAGAACTCTGCACACACCATGTTAAATAGTACATGTTTATGCATTGTTTGAATGGTTAGCATTAGTACATTCTTTATGTTATATGTATTTAGATAATTGCATATGTGTGTGTTAGTTCATATTTATGCTTAAGTGAATTAATCTTGTGTGATTGTGTTTTTGTCATGCTAATGTGTTCATGACTATTAATGTTTTTGAAAATGTAAATTTATGTGAATAGTATTTGGTACTACCATATGTAGACTAACTAGCATATCTCAGTAATGATGAGAACAAAATCTAGTTATCTTTATGATGCTTTGGGAATGCCAATTACTTTCAAAAGAACATAGATAGTCTACGTAACATGATTTACCATTTTTGGATAAAAGCATATTAATGAGTTTTTATTAGTCATGTCGTTATTAAGTCATTATGATTAATTATTTGTACTAAATGATTATCTATTATAAAATCATATTATTAATAATTAATTATAAAATAAAAAAAAAGAATATTAGGAGGAAACATCGTAAAGGGAATAAAATAAAAGTTAAAGCATGCTCAGGCCAAATTAGGAAATATAAATTTAGGAAAAAGGAAAAAAATGTGAGGCTAAATAAAAAAAGAGAAATTCACTTAATAAAAAGAAAGAAAGATAAAGCTTTGGCATGAAAACATACAAATAAAAAGCGCAGCTCTAAAGAAAATGCCACATTCTTGGAAAGAAAAATATAAAAGGAAGGGAGGAGGCACAACTTGGGAAGGGAAGAAAAGAGCATAGAGGGGCACAAGTTAGAGAAGGGAAAAAAACCCAGAGTGGAGAAGAATGCAAAAAGGAGAAATTCAAGATTAAGGTGGATAGTTTTAGCCAAGTAAGTGAAGTTGTTGAAATTTTGTATGGATATATGTTAGGATGTAGAACATAAAGCTCTGATACCACTTTGTCAGGATTAGGAGCACACTTAATTACCTTGTATAAGCAACTAAACATGAAATTTAACCAGAATGAATAAGTAACTAGAAATCAAAAATAGCATAGAATATGAGAGACAATACCCAATTGTATTAATACTCTTCTAGAAGGAAATATACAATAAAGAAGATGCCACACTCTTCTTCCCACACCTCTAGGGCATACAATAATTCTCTTCAAGAGTTCTCTCTCTCAATTACAGTCACAACAAATAACTCAAACATAGAGTTGTTGTTCACCTCCACCAGTCAGTAACAATACTACTAGTACCACCAATAAGTGACAATCAACTCAACCGTTGTTGCCTACTTCTAGTCCACCAAGTACTCCACATACTCCAAGTTTGAGTACACCATGTACTCCAAGTAGATCTCACCTGATCTTACTACCTATTGTGTTGCTGATCTCCCTGATCTTGCTGCCACCTATAGATCAACCTGGTTTTGCACACCTGTAAACCTAGATCTCACACACACACACACACACACACACACACACACACACACACACACACACACCTGCAGATCAACTGACCTTACTTACCATGTAGATCTCACCTAACCTTGCTATATCATAGATCAACCTAGCCTTGCACACCTGCCGACCTAGATCTTACACACCTGAAAGAACCCTTGTCCTTGCCTCACCAAGTCCTTATGATTCTCCCTTGGATAGAACTCTGATTCTACAGAATTGATTCTACAAGAATCCTTGAGAGTCTACCACTTTACAATACAGCCCATGGGTCTATTATAAAGATCCCATGTAAATAATAATTAGAATTCTAATTACAATAATTAGAACCGCAGATCCAAGACTAAAATTAGTCTTTTACATGCAAACTAACTGTCTGTCTAAAATTAGACCAGTTTTGGAGATGCATGCAAACGCATGCACACATAGGCTGCTGACGTCAGTTCCTATTAGACCAATGTCAGCCAACCCATAATCGACATCAGTTATTGCAAACATTGATGATGATCGATGTCAATTGAGTAGACCAACATTGATTTCCTGCAACTCAACAACCTCCTCTTATTTGCATCCTAGTGAAGCTTTTAGCTCCACAACCTAACAATCTCCCACTTGGAGATAAACAACTGCACTTGTACCTGTACCTGTACATCATCTAATTTGTTTCCTAGCTTGTATATCTCTTTAAGCTCAACCTTGAAGACCAACCACCACAGTGAACCCTGTGATGCTCCACCTGTCATCCAAGTAACCTACCACATCCGAATCTACATACCCATGTAGAGAAGTCCCAGACCCTGCATCACATGTATACCTACTGCTAGTCCTTCTCAGATACCTGAGAACCCACTGAACTGCTCTCCAGTGCTTCTTTCCTGAATTGGCTACGAACTTGCTGACAACACCCACTACTGGGGCAATACAAGTTTAGTACACATGTACTTAACCTCATCATGTGAATTGGGACACTATTCTGTGAATTGTCCATCCATAGGTGTGTTAATCGGTTCTACATCCTGCATGTTAAACCATGCCACTACCTTATTCACATAATCCTCTGGAGACAAAATTAACTTGTGATCTTCCATGTCTCTAGAAAAACTCATGCCAAAGAATTTTTCTCCTCCTAAATCCTTCCTGGCACACCTCTGAGCTACCTTTACCTTTAGCTCAAAAAACCCCTACATGTGTGACCCTGCAACAAGAAAACACACTACATACAGTAACAGAATAATGTTGCAATCATCATCCAACCTGGTAAAATAAACACAATGGTTACATTGACATTGAATAAAGCCATGCTTTGTCATACACCTGTCAAACCTGTATCACTATCTTGGAGCTTCCTCAAGACCATATGACCTGGCCTTCCATCTCACGTGTCCATTCTCTCTCTTCTTTAACCAAGGAATCCATTCAAATTTTAGTGCTTTCATTTTGGTTAGCAACTCTACCAAATCTTCCGTTTGGTTCTCATCCAAAGAATTCATGCCATGCTCCCACTATTTCCTGGATCCTACCTGCTCTTCAGTGAGCAACAAGTATAAAGAAGGGGAATAATGAATTTGAGGCTTACTTACCCTTTCAGTCCTCCATGTGGGCATTTGAGACTCCTTGACAGCTTACTGCTTGCCCAAAATCTATTTCTTGGTCGACCCTGGTCTGCACTCGACCGATGTCAAATCCACCTGATCGTTGATGCCAGTTCCCTAACCGACATCAGTGTCCACTGGTCATCGACATCGATTCCCTGACCGATGTCGATCTCTCCTTACCCGACACCACCGACTCTGGTCTGCACATGACCAACGTCAGTACCTGCCTATTTGACATTAGTTCTCACCTGACCAATGTCGGTAATTATGTTTTCTTATGAGTGATGACTTTTTACCCATGAGCTCACTTTGGATCAAAACCCTATCCAAACTGCCCTGCTCAGAATTATTCAGCCCCTTTAGCTGATCTCTATCCATCATCTCCTCCATGAACACTAAGGATTTCTAGTTCTTAAGTTTGTCAAAGACATCTGACTTCCTCTTAAGAACATGCATCTCCTTCTTACTCATGTGACCAAGCCTACAAAGCCACGTCTTCACAATATAAGGAGAATCAGTAATACAAGTAGGTAGATAAAGAGTACCTACTTTCTTACCACATGCTAATTCAAGTGCATCCGCTATGAGAGTTACTGTGCATCTCTCATCACCCAACTTTCTTGAAGAAATTAGCCTCATCTTCAAGACTGGGACCTGGATGACATCCTTCAACACCCATGTGTTGGCCATCTATAATTTCAGCCACACTTCTCCTTTGCTAATACTTTGACAAGGCTCACCAACCCCTAAATAAATCTTTCTAAAGTCTCCAAGGACATTAACATGGAAAAATACTCTATTTAGGGCTGCATGGAAAGAGGCAATAGAATCTATAAACCAAGATTCTACTTTATCCAAGGAACATACAAGAGCAACCCGTGCAACAATCCCTGCAACACCTACTTCTTCATTTCCTTCATGCTGATCTTCAACCAACCAGCAATCTTTCTTTACCTGCTCTTTCTTTCCATCATTCTATAATTAATCATTCTTGCTTTCGAATTCCTCCATTCTTAGTGTACTTTTTTCTGCCATTGCTTTACTCCCACTCAATCAAAAACCCCTAAGAGTGACCTGTAATCAAACACAAACCTGCTCCCTACAACCTCGCTCTGTGAACCTGCAACCTCGCTCTGATACCACTTGTTAGGACCTAGAACATAAAGCTCTGATACCACTTTGTCAGGATTAGGAGCACACTTGATTACCTTGTATAAGCAACTAAACATAGAATTTAACTAGAATGAATAAGTAACTAGAAATCAAAAATAGCACAGAATATGAAAGACAATACCCAATTGTATTAATACTCTTCCAAAAGGAAATATATAATAAAAAAGATGCCACACTCTTCTTCCCACACCTCTAGGGCTCCCACACCTCTAGGGCATACAATAATTCTCTTCAAGAGTTCTCTCTCTCAATTATGGTCACAACAAACAACTCAAACATAGATTTGTTGTTCACCTCCACCAGTCAGTAATGATACTGCCAGTACACTAGTAAGTGACAATCAACTCAACCGTTGTTGCCTACTTCTAGTCCATCAAGTACTCCACGTACTCCAAGTTTGAGTACACCACGTACTCCAAGTAGATCTCACCTGATCTTATTACCTATTGTGTTGTTGATCTCCCTAATCTTGCTACCACCTACAGATCAACCTGGTTTTGCACACCTACAAACCTAGATCTCACACACACACACACCTGCAGATCAACTGACCTTACTTACCATGTAGATCTCCCCTGATCTTGCTATACCACAGATCAACTTGGCCTTGCACACCTGCCAACCTAGATCTTACACACCTAGAAGAACACTTGTCCTTGCCTCACTAAGTCCTTATGATTCTCCCTTGGATAGAACTCTGAGTCTACAAAATCAATTCTACAAGAATCCTTGAGAGTCTACCACTTTACAATACAGCCCATGAGTCTATTATATAGATCCTATGCAAATAATAATTAGACTTCTAATTACAATAATTAGAACCACGTCTCTAAGACTAAAATTAGTCTTTTACATGCAAACTAACTATCCATCTAAAATTAGACCAATTCTGGAGATGCATGCAAATACATGCACACATAGGCTATTGACATCGGTTCCTGTCAAACCGATGTCAGCTGACCCATAACCGACGTCGGTTACTGTGAACACTGATGATGACCGATGTCGGTTGATCAGACTGATGTCGGTTGCCTGCAACTCAGCAACCTCCTCTTGTTTGCATCTTGGTGAAGCTTTTAGCTCCACAACCTAACAATATATGAGTTACAGTGATAGATTTATTGCTATGATATGATTTTTGATCTATTTGATATTTTGGTTACGGTTACCTCTTTGCATAGATCTTAGTATTTGTTACATCATTGATTAGCACATATTGGTTTGAGATATGTCTATTATATTAATTTGTATTATGCATTGTGTATTATAATAGCTTAATATTATAGTGATCTATATGTTTATGTAACACACAACCTCAGCTATATCAGATATATACAACAAAGAATATATATATATATATATATATATATATATATATATATATATATATATATATATATATATATATATATAAACTGAATTGAACTACTACCACTATATCCTAAAAATTATGTGTGTGTGTGTGTATATATATATATATATATACACACACAATTTTTAGGATATAGTGGCAGTAGTTTAATTCGGTTTAATACCAGTCTTGTTTATGCAAAATTACTATGAAGATTAAAACATTTATAAAGAAAATCAATATAAAGTATAGTGAACTATATGTGTATATATATATATATATATATTCCTAGAAATATCGAATAAAATTTCTACCTAAAGATTACACATAAGTTAACCTCATGTAACATATGATATCCTATGAGTAGTTGTGAGTATTTGATGTTACATAATTACTGCTAAATTAAATTTTATGTAGTATTCGATGTTACATAAGTATATGAGTAGATGTGAGTAGAGATATCATAGTTTAATTCGGTTTAATACCAGTCTTGTTTATGCAAAATTACTATGAAGATTAAAACATTTATAAAGAAAATCAATATAAAGTATAGTGAACTATATATATATATATATATATATATATATATATATATACATATATATATATATATATATATATATACATATATATATATATATATATATATATATATATATATATATATATATATATATATATATATATGTATATGTATATGTATATATATATATATATATGTATATATATATATATATATATATATATATATGTATATATATATATATATATATATATGTATATATATATATATATATATATATGTATATATATATATATATATATATATATATATATATATATATATATATATTCCTAGAAATATCGAATAAAATTTCTACCTAAAGATTACACATAAGTTAACCTCATGTAACATATGATATCCTATGAGTAGTTGTGAGTATTTGATGTTACATAATTACTGCTAAATTAAATTTTATGTAGTATTCGATGTTACATAAGTATATGAGTAGATGTGAGTAGAGATATCATTTGGTGTATAAGATATCATTGGCATACAAAATCTTTGGTACACCTTGTATAGGATCAGCTTCGCATATACATATATTGTTGAAATTTTTAGGTGATCATATTTTACATATACATCATTGTATATCATGTATAACACCAAAATTTACACATAGCTTATTAGGGAATTAATATAGTATACTAGTTGAAATATCTACAATGGTCATGGGGCAATCTATAGTTTTAACAATTGATGGGATCTGACTCTAATTATCTAACTAATATAATTATTATATCAATCTAGTTCTAACTATCCATAATATTTATCCTAGTTTTGACTAATTTATTTCTTTAAAGTGATATGGTTCTAATTATCCTAAACTCCCATAGCTAGCTGAAAAATTATAAACTCTTCAAAAATAGTTTAGAAGTAGAAGTTGACTAGCTATATGTCCATAATATAGTTCAATAAATAATAATAATAATAATACTAATTCCACAAGATTTATATTACTAAAAGGTAAATTCAATCTCGCTATACTAATTTATGCCATTTTACATTCGAAATATATTGCTCTGAAACTTTCTAATTTTGATTGGATTCTATAAAATAATATGTTTGTCCATAGGTGAAGATATGAAGAAGGTGAATTTATTGATATATGGTGGATCATTACTAATTTATGATAGAGTATCATGACATTTATAATTATGACGTATCATATAGTTTTATGATCATAATGTGATAAAAAAATATACTATTAATCATGACAATAGTGAACTAGATAACATGTATGTATAGATCATGATGGATAATAGAGATCCAACAATGGTTTTGGTATTATGGGTAATTATACTCCAAATAAACTATATATAGGTATGAGTTCATTTTGTATAAGGACTATATTAAATATCATATTGATTGTGCCCACTCATCTTGATATGCTAAATATAAAACTCTTCATTCATTAGTTTACTTGTATTACTAGATAATGTAACTCACAATATATTACTAAATATTGATATAGTGGTTAGTGATTGGTATATGTCATTATTGTTCCATTAATGGTTAGTATATTTACAGACTATATGTACTGTTAATGATGAGTATACTATAACATATTCCACTAATACTTATTGATAATTATCGGTTAGTGTATTATATATTATTCCATTGAAAACTTGTGTACAATACGTACCATGAGCATACTAATATATATGAGGGTGTATACATATATATATATATATATATATATATATATATATATATATATATATATATATATATATATATATATATATATATATATATATATATATATATATGTATATGTATATATATATATATATGTATATGTATATATATATATATGTATATGTATATATATATATATATATATATATATATATATATATATATATATATATATATATATATGTATATGTATATGTATATATATATAACTATTAATCATGACAATAGTGAACTAGATAACATGTATGTATAGATCATGATGGATAATAGAGATCCAACAATGGTTTTGGTATTATGGGTAATTATACTCCAAATAAACTATATATAGGTATGAGTTCATTTTGTATAAGGACTATATTAAATATCATATTGATTGTGCCCACTCATCTTGATATGCTAAATATAAAACTCTTCATTCATTAGTTTACTTGTATTACTAGATAATGTAACTCACAATATATTACTAAATATTGATATAGTGGTTAGTGATTGGTATATGTCATTATTGTTCCATTAATGGTTAGTATATTTACAGACTATATGTACTGTTAATGATGAGTATACTATAACATATTCCACTAATACTTATTGATAATTATCGGTTAGTGTATGATATATTATTCCATTGAAAACTTGTGTACAATACGTACCATGAGCATACTAATATATATGAGGGTGTATACATATATATATATATATATATATATATATATATATATATATATATATATGTATGTATATATATATATATATGTATGTATATATATATATATGTATATATATATATATATATATATATATATATATATATATGTATATGTATATGTATATATATATGTATATGTATATATATATATATATGTATATGTATATATATATATATATATACATTAGGATGTATGTTTATAAGCATATATTTTGATCAGTATATTGTCATAGATTTAGTGGTTTGTATATTTATATATTTGATAGAACTTGTATGTATCATATAAGAACAATTTGTCTATTGTCAAATACTTATATGCAAATCATAATATGAAAGACTATGTTGTCTTGAGAACTTGTGTACGAAGATATATATGCTTATAATATATCAGGATGAAAAATTATTTAGTTAAAGATAAAAATTATGAAGGAGAATTACATTGTTGAATCCCTTATCTTATAAAGATCATCAATATATTTTGTGAATAGTAAAGTTATAATGATTTTTGAAATCATATAGAATTCTTGATTAAGAAATATAAATGACCATTGATATAGTATTTATATATCTTTTGTGTGCTTATATATGGCACATATTATATTTTACAAATACTCATACATAGGAAACATATCTATATATGGACTTTAGTATTCATATGAAAAATATAACATACATAGGTGTATTGGGTCATAAGCCTGTACATATAGTTAAATGGATGGTTAAAATAAATCATAAAGGTTCTGGGGGATAAGGAATTATAACCATATGAATACAGTCTTCTAGAAACGTAATATATTGTTTAAATGAAAGATTATGTTCATACAGGGTATAACTTGGTTTATGAGTTATTTGATTCTCTAAAAAAAATATAATGACTAGTTATTGAAATTGAGTAGTGTGTACTTGAAAATGATGGACTATGATATTATTGGTTGTCATAAAAATTATTGTATTTGTATCTACTTATGGAAAATAGAATATGCAATCTAATATGTATTATACTTGATTGGTATAAATTGTACTTGTTTTCTTATTATTTATGTGATAGATAATATTGTGAAGATTCATTCATACATTTGACAGACTAAATATATGAATTTTGATTATTCATATGTTCAAAACATTTTATGTCTACTAATATGAAGTAATTTGTATGAATCTATTAGTTATATGTGTATTAACTAAATCTTGCATTGTTGGTATTGAGTAAGTAGTGAGATAGACTCCACTAGCTCGCTAACATTACCATTTTCAGATGAAGTTAATCCAATCAAGTGGTGTGTATAAAATTGATTGATCCTAAAGATCAATAATTATTGAAAACCTTGGCTAAAGTAATGTCAGTTAGACATTGTCATTTCATATGTATGATTTACATATATGTGTGAATCATGTTAGAACAATTTTATTTATGGTACACTTCATGTTCTTGGAAATCATATAGCACATGGATACTAGCTTGTCTCTTTAGATTTTTGCATCATCACTATCTACTCATACATAAAGGAAGGGACATTCCTTGATGGGGGATTGTGCAGGGGATCGATGGTCTATGGTTGGTGTAGAAAGGTGCTCAGATGATGATCTCATTTTCGATAATAGTACTTCTTTGGAGACAACACTTGAGATTATCATATATACTAGAGTTTAGGAACTCTTGCTCCATAGAGCCTTGTATCTTTTATTTTGTAAATTATATTGTAATTATTTACTTATTGTACCATGAAAGCAGTGGTTGCATGTTTATACCAGCCATGGATAGAAATCTGTAATTACTTTCTATATCCAGTTATGTTGTGTTTCATCTAATGATAGTGATCAGTGACTAATAGATGTCACATGCTTATTTTATAGTTAATATTCTTAGAGTGTTTTATCTAGATCACTAATTTGATTCTTGTGGTAAAATCTAATGAAAAAATACATTGATTAAATTTTTAAAAAAATCACGTTATATCCTAGTGGAGTTGTTACACGTAAATGTTAGGTTATCCTAATTGGAAAATTAAGGGCGTCATTATTATGAATTTACTAGGGACATTAGTTTGTTTTATGTGGGTGACATTTAGATGACTTAATAGTTGATGTTAAGGTACATCTAGAGGCAACATTTGGATGACTTATTTGAAGACTTTAGTTTGAATTTATTTGTGAAATTATGTATGATATAGATCATGGCACAAATAATATAACTTAACACAAAGTAAACAAATAAACAAGTAAGGCACATTGTGCATACAATAAAACATTCCACACACATAGTAAACTAAATAAAATAATGGCACACACGAAGTGGCAGAGAAAACATAGAAAAATCTCAATGTCAGACAAAAATTATACAAACGTAGTAAGTAACATGCATCAATCATGGAACAAACAAGGAAGCACAAAAAATAATAAACATATGAAAAAAACACCTCAAGAACACATGCATCAAAGAAAAATATAATAAGTAAAATACCTACCTAAATAAACACTAAATTCCAAGGAATTATGATATGAACATGATCCACTACATAATTTTGATTATTTTAAGTCACCTTTAATTCGCCTAAGTTTTTATTTTTAATTGTAGAAACATAAAGTTACACTTGGAAGGAAACTTTAGGTTTTTTATAACAAACAACTTTAGCAAGTTATGTTTGCATTGATGTTGGGGTGTTCCTAAGGGTGACATTAGGGTGTCAATATGTAGTGACATTAAGGTACCCCTAATGGTGACCTTGGGGTGTCATTAAAAGTGAACAGATCATTGTCACTAAGGGGTGATGTAAGGGTTTCGATAAAAGTGATTTTATTGTCCTCTTTAAAGTGAGTTTAGTCTCTTATTGAAGGTTGTCTTTACTCAAGTTATATATTAAGTCAAATGTAATCCAATTCAAACATTGTATATCATCTATCTCTCCCCTTAATCAAAATTCTCCTACTAGGTGCTTCATTAGTGTATACATGGCACATGTTTCATCCCAATCATCCCATGTACCCCAAAAATATTAGTAGTGATGTTGGGGTGTTTATAGGTAGCGACATTAGGGTAACCCTAGTAGTGACCTTAGGGTGTCATGAAATGTGAATCTATTATTGTCACTAAGGTGTATTGTAAGATTTTAGATAAAGGTGACTTTAGTGTCCTCTTTAAAGTGACTCTAGTTTCTAACTTAAGGTTGTCTTTATAAAAGTTGTATATTAAGTTGAATTCCATTGAATTCAAACATTGTATATTGATGATCTCTCCCCTCGATTAAAATGCCACTGCTAGGTGCTTTATAAACACATACATGGCTCATGTGACATCTTGATCATCCCATGTACTCCAAAAATATTAGTCGTTGAGAAGGAGAAAACTTGAAAATTATTTGGAACCTAAAATAGACAAGTACACATATTGGCCAATTATAGTTACTTAAAATTTAAAGCATTATACATTTGAATTTATTATTGTTGTGTAATAGAAATATTAAATTTTTAAATGCATCTTAATTTATATTTTTTCTTACATGTAATTAATTAAAAAAAACTAGGGTAAAATACCACTATTATTAAGTGTGTTTTTTATTTTATATTTATGATGTATATGGTCCCACAAAATTTGCTAAATTAATAAATCAATAAACAAAAAAATAAATTATAAAATGTTACACATCAAAAAGTTAAATAAGATAGGGATAGAAGTTTGAAGTAAATTTTGAAACTTCAATTGATGATTGATAAATTACATGCAAATAATTCTTATGTAGATATATTTTTGGGTACATGTTGACACTTTTTTTCTATATTTATATGTATCCTTTCTTTAAGGAAACCTTAACATGAACCACACACCCTTCTTCCTTCTGGGCATCAAATCCCCTTCTTCATTCAACAAAAAACATATCAAATTTGTTTAGGAACCAAACAAGCATATCACCCCTATATTTCTCAAGTTTAGAAAGAAACTATGAAAAACACTTCCATGGGTAAGTTATGGAAAAGGGGGTTACCATTTTCGAAGTGTTAATACTCAATAAGGTCAAATCCTCTTCTTTCATCCAAATTTTATTGGAGTGCAAAAATCAAGGATTTGGTCTCCAAAATTTGAGTATATCCTTGTAGTTTCTCTATTTCCAAATATATTTTAAATATTATATTTATTAGCTTTTAGAAAACCTTTCCCTTTGAACTCAGAATCCTCCTAAGACTTCTCAACCCCCCTTTAGTGACCAAGATTCATAATCCTACTTTTATGTCAAAATCTCTAACTTTTGAATCACTTTAGCCTATTCATCATTAATCATGCTCCCATTTAACATGATTTTATATATTAAAATATTGTTCATATTTTAATAAATGACCATTGATTCCATTTAAAATGATGTTATATATTAATATATTGTTTAGCTTATAAGAAATGAGTATTTTCGATAAAATAAAATATAAAGACTAAAAAATCTTTGTTTATAGAGATAATGTTTTTTTATTAAGGGTAAAGAGGAGTTTTTTAAAAGGGGTTCCAGCCTTATATACAAAAGTCACGGTCTAGGCCACCAAAACTAGAATGAATGAGAAAGAACTACACAACAAGCCAAAAACAAAACAAAGGTTCGATCACAGCCAACTCACAATAAGTACAAGAAGGACCAACAACAAAAAAAATCACAAACATTACGAAACATTAGATCTCACCCTCTAAGGGATACATTCCAATTTTACAACATATCAAAAAATGCCCCTACTACCCCTCCTACTCTTTAGGGTATTTATTTTGCCCTAGCCTTCCCTGAGCCTTTATCCTATACCCTTTCGCCAGAGCCTTCCCCTTTACCCTTTTGCCAAAGCCTTCCCCTTTACCCTTTCACCCTAGCCCTTCCCTTTACCCTTTCACCTCGTTAATCTGTGGAGGGCACTGTTGGCATCCTCATCCCTTTTAGCAATAGGGTTCTTGAGGCCACTGTTGGCATCCTCTCATGAGGTATATTGAGCCTTTCACCTTGTTAATCTATGGAGGCCATTGTTGGCATCCTCTCATGAGGTCTCTACCCTTTTAGCCAACTGCCTCTTTCGAGGTCACCACTTGTCATAGGCATTTCAAGGTTTATTCCATATTGACAAGTTCTTGATCTTTACCCTTGGTTATTTCTTTTCCTCTTCTTGGATTATTATACAAGCTTTTACTTTCATAATTATTTTTAATAAGAAGCACAAGTACTCTCATACTATTAAGAAACTTACTAATCGTGGCCTTACTATAGCTAACTAGAGCTTCAAGATTATGCTTAAGAGACATGTTCCAGTAGGGCAAATTTGGGAAGAACACATCCATATAATGTTTTAGGACCTGAAATGATTGGATTAAGGATGGTTTGACTTGATCTAGGATAAGATAAATATTTTTTAATTTTACAAATTTATATCTATCTTGGAGATTGTAAGCATGTTTTGATTTTTAGTATTTTTGAAATTTTTTGATTGTTTGTGGAATCTCAACTTAATTAAGGATTAAGAGATGAAAAATGGTTTAACTCACAAAATGGTAAGAGCACAACTTAGGTTGCTCAAAAATGATGAGAGCATGGCTTATGGGTGACCAAGATGACCTCATAAATTGAGCATTACCTACATATTCCAAATGGATCGTAGATCAATATAGTTAAACTTGGTAGAGATAGAATTAATCGATAGCAGATTGAGGCAAGAAAAATTGCAAAGTGATAAAAATAATGAATGATAATGAGGGAAATGACTGAGAACATCCAAGGACCATGTCATGTAAGAACCAAATGTGTCTAGTCATCAAAGTGTCATGCAAATAATATGCCAGAATGTTTCCCAAATAGGTCTCAAGATAGCTTCCACTTCCATAAAAAGGTAAAGATAGAAGACTAAAGGTCACAATAAGATGAGTTGGGTTGAATAGGATTGAATGGCCAAAATGGCTTGAATGGAATGGAATGGTAATGGTCCATAATGTAAATAGGGTTGCCCCCAATTTTCAAGGTGATTACAAACCAAAAAAATTACTTATCTAGCCTTCATGTGGACCATAAGCATCCCTAGTCATCCCTAAATAGTATCAGACCCTCATTTTGGCATCTTGGCCCTTCGTACCTCAAGTTATGACACCTAAAAACTAGTGATATAATAGGGACAATAGTTCCACATAGCACTAGTTTCCCAATTTTGGCACTATTGTCCTTTCCCTCCTTTTTCCACAAATAGATATCTTTTCAAATCTTAGACCACCTATGCTTGGCTAGACCTCTTTTAGTACATATAAAAGCACAAGAATTATATATATATATATATATATATATAACCATGAGATAGAAATTAGATGCAAATTACACATACAAACTCAGAATAAGTTGTGCACAATTAAGGTTATCAATCCCTATTTTCCATATTTTTAGATACTACCATCTACAACATTCCTAAACTCAGATTACTCATATTTCTATTCTCAATCACATTCAAATCACACAAGTCTACAATCATACTATCTTCACTTACACTTGCACCATCACTTAGGTGGGGAGAACTACATCGAGATTGATCCCTCTTCAAAGTATTGGTATGTAGACAACTCTCATCACAATGAGGTGTTGAGGATGTCCAACATACTCCACTAATAATACACTTTACTATTTGTATCAAATCAAATCCTATCCTTTCATCCAAATCTGATTAAAGTGCAAAAATCAAGGATGAGGTCTCCAATATTTGAATATATCCTTGTAGTTTCTCTTTTTCTAGCTATATTTTAAAGCTTCTATTTCTTAGCTTTTAGAAAACCTTTCCCTTTGAATTCATGATCCTCCTAAGACTTGTTAAACCTCCTTTGGTGATCAAGATTCACAGTCCTACTTTTCTGTCAAAATCTCTAACTTGTGAATCACTTTTGCCTATTCATCATTACTCTTGCTCCTATTTAACATGATGTTATATATTAAAATATTGTTCACCTTGTAATAAATTACCATTTATTCCATTTAACATGATGTTATATATTAACATATTGTTTAACTTGTATGAAATGAGTATTTTCTATCAAATAAAATGTAAAGACTGCAAAATCCTTGTTTATAGAGAAAATATTTTTTTATTAAGGGTAAAGAGGTGTTTTTTGCAAGGGACTCTACCCTTATATACAAAATTCACAATCCAAGCCACCAAGACCATAATGAACAAGAAAGGACTACCTAATAAGACAAAAACAAAAAAAAAAGGTTAGGTCACAGATAACTCACAATAACATCACAATAAGGACCAACATCAAACAAATAACATAAACATTTGGAAACATCAGATCTCACCCTCTAAGGGATACATTCCAATTGTAAAACATATCTTTCATGGTTTATTCCATATTGATAAGTTATTTATCTCTACCCTTGTATATTTATTTTCCTCTTCTTGGCTTCTTATATGAGCCTCCACTCTCAAAATTATTTTTGATAAGCAGCACAAGTATTCCCATACTAGCAAGATAATTGCTCACCATGGCCTTACTATAGTCAACCAGAGCTTCAAGAGTATACTTAAAATACATGTTCTAGTAGGGAGGATTTAGGAAGGACACGTCTCAATAATGTTTTAGCACCTAAAATGATTGGGTTAAGGATGGTTTGATTGGATCTCGGACAAGACAAACGTTTATAATTTTTGTAGATTTATATCTATCTTGGAGATTGTAAGCATGTTTTGATTTTTAGTATTCTTAGAATTTTTGGAATGTTTTTATGTTTTTGGCATCTCAACTTAATTGAGGATTAAGAGATGCAAAATTATTTTACTCACAAAATAGGAAGAGCAATGCTTAGGTTGCTAAAAATGATGAAAATGTGGCTTAGAGGTGATCAAGTTGACCTCATAAATTGAGTGCTACCTACATAGTCCAAATGGGTCTAAAGTTAATATATTTCAACCTAGAAGAAGATAAAATTAATCAATATCAGGTTGAGGTGGAAAAAATGTAAAAGTGGTATTAATAATGAATGATATTGAGGGAAATGATTAGTAGTATCCAAAGACCATGTCATGTGAAAACCAAATGTGTCTAGTCATCAAATTTACATGCAAGTAATAGGCCAGAATGTTTCCCAAATAGGTCTCAAGAGAGTTTCCACTTCCATAACAAGGTAAAGATAGGACTTGACTAATGGTCACAATAAAATGGGCTAGGCTGAATAAGATAGAATGGATAAAATGGCTTGAATGGCATGGAATGGAAATGGTCTATAATGTAAATAGGGTCACCCCTAAGTGTTAAGGTACTTACAGATAAAAAAAATATTTATGTATTATACCGGAGACCTAGTTTTCATCATATCACTTGCCCAAAGTGCCATATGCCTATTTTTCACCATTGGATGAATTATTTATCCTCTTTTGATTGCTTTGTATTTTTATAAGTATTTTGATTTTTTGGATTTCTTAGCATTTCAACTAAATGGGATAATATGGGATGCATAATCTAGACCCTTTACTATCTAATTAATACCTGACCAAAATGGTTTCTCTGACATGATATTACATTATTGTTGAGAAAAAGATGACTACAGTTATCATGATCTTCATTGATTGGTGATTTTTATTCCCCCAAAACCTTTAAATAAGGTGTCTTCATAGCCTCTTTAAAAAAGTGTGCCGTTAGGAAAGTTAAATAAGGGTAGGAATGGGATAAATGATCTGATTGGATAATGGAATATAAACCTTGAATGGACAATAGGTTCATAGTGGAATGTATAATGATTGGGGAACAAATGAAGATTGGGATTTTTAGTCACACACATTGTTGTTACTTACATATTAAAATTTATTTTGGTTGTACAAGACCGATATTGACTTCAAAAACTTCTTCATCAAGCAACAAGGTATAAATTGGCTCAGTTGTTGGTACCTCAAAGAGGTTTTCACCAACAAAGTCGTCTTGATTATTTTGACATGGATTATCCAATAACACCTTGAATAAGCTTTCATTAAGGAATGTTTATAATTCATTTTTATTGTTCATTAGCACCTTGTAATCACCTTAAAATGACACTTCAGTTCTAAGAATGCTAAGTGAGACTACCCATCCCTTGCTTAGATCTAAACCTATCTTAGGGACTATTTTCACACTTAACTAACCTTTGTGTGGGCCATTGGCATCCATATCCTCCCTAAAGTAGTCCCAGACCCTTATTCTAATATCATATCCCTTCATTCCTCATGTTCTACCACCTAGACATTAGCACCATAATAGGGATAGTAGCAGCACATGGCAGTAGTGTCCCAATTTTGGCACTATTGTATTTTCCCTCTTTTTTCCATGAATAGATATCTTTTCAAATCTTAGAGATAGACCTATTTTATCACTTGTACAAGAAAAAGAATAGTATATATACATGAATTTTAGCCCTCTGGCCACTAGATGGAAATTAGATATAAATTACATATATAAACTCAGAACAAGGTATGCACAATTAAGGTTATCAATCCTTATTCTACCTTACTTCTACATACTACCATCTACAACATTTATAAGCTCATATTACTCATATTTCTAGTCTCAAGCACATATAAATAACTCAAGTCTACAATCATACTAGATTCACTTACACTTGCACCAGCACTTAAATGGGCAGAACTACATCAGGCTTGATCCCTCTTCATAGTATTGGTATGTAGGCAACTCTTATCATAATGAGGTGTTAAGGATATCCAACCTACCCCACTAATAACACACTTTACTACTTGTATTAACTAGATGCCCTAACAACACGGAGGATTAGGGTTTGCTAATAAAATTAGTTAAAATAGGTCATATATAGGGTTCTATAACTCATGTGTGAAAAAACAAGCTTGATAGACCCAAACATAGATGCACCTAGAAGCTTAGAATAATACTACATAGAGAATAATACTACCAAAATAGGGACAGTAGTGCCACATGGCACTACTGTCCAATTAGAGTGCTAATATCTAGAAGGGGTTTTGACACTTGAATCCTATTTGTGACACTTAAACTGGCTTTTGCCTCAATTTTTAGCCTCTAGATCATTTGTCTTAGTCACTTTCTATCTAAGTTCTCATTTACATTATTTATTGCTATTTTTAGAAAGGCCAAATTAGGTCAATTATATTATAGATTAGTGGCTATATTTATTATATTTTTTACCATAATTTATCATACTTAGTCCTTTAACAACATAATATTTTCATTCATCAAAGTCCTAAAAGGATTAAAAATTTGGTGAACCCAACTTACTTTGAATATTGCACAAACCCTAACCCTGGATAACCCTAGGGTTTATGTTTCTAGCCTTTTGAATACCCACACTCATATTTTAGATCCTTTTATTTTTTTATTTATATTTCATATAATCATGATAATAATGATAGTTGAAGTTTTTCACTTTTAAATACAAAGTTTTCTAGCTTTCTTTGCATGCTTGTTTCCTTTCAATTGGAATGAATTCAAAGATGACATAAACACATATGTACATGAAGTTATATACCAATTAAAATGTGTTATATTTCATTCTATCTCTAGCACATTATTTTTCTCTTATGTGGAATTCAATTAAGAAACAAATCCTTACATACATAAAGGATCAATTATAATATAATTTATTAGACTCAATCCATAAATTTATTATGCTAACAACCATGTTTTAAGTTTCAATGTCATATCCTATGCACAAGAAAGAATTTCCCTCTCATCCTCATCTCCGTGAGGGCAAAAGCCACTTTCCCTCTAACTAGGTCCATATTATCAGTCCTCCACGAGATGATGTAATATATACTATTGTTATTAATGCCCATACTCAATCTATCTATGCCTCCACCTCTCCTCTATAGGGTTTATGCCTACATGTTCAATCAA
Source organism: Torreya grandis (assembly GCA_037957365.1). Classification (NCBI taxonomy): domain Eukaryota; kingdom Viridiplantae; phylum Streptophyta; class Pinopsida; order Cupressales; family Taxaceae; genus Torreya; species Torreya grandis. Next base: position 1,118,940 of record JARHVA010000121.1, on the reverse strand, counting down.
AATCAACAAGGATTTGAACTTGTGAGACTCTAAAGTATCAAATTATCAGTATGATCAAGCTAATATTAGAATTACAAAATCAAAATCAATTATTAAGTGAAAAGGTCACATTATTGGCAAATCAAATTACATGTATAAAGTCTTTTAAATATGCTAGTATTCATCATGTATATGCATCTAACATCTATAAAAGTTGTGCCTAACACTCTTTCATAACCAAATCATAAAGTACAAGATGAGCAATACAATCAAGATCAAGATGATACATAAGATGGGAATTGAAACACTCTCCCCCCACTTAATAATGAAAATATTATAACCAATAAGGATGAGATTTTATAGCGTTTTCGAGACAAAATTTGGAAATATCCCCATGATCATTTACAAATTCTACAAGCCATAATGGAAATAAAGAACAAATCAAATAATGGTCAATATTTTACTCCCCTAGATAACAATATTATTACACCTACTTTGGGGGTAACTTAGCTTGTATGAAAACCTATTTTAACTTGAAAACCTTCAAAAGTATCTACACCTCTTATGGTTAGTTCTTCCTCTCTAAATTTATAATCCCTTATGCATGAGATTCATTCTCTATAGGCTAAGGTGTTACATCTTGAGCAGGGAGCTATAAGGCCATCACATGCCTTGTATTCTCATGTTAGTTTACATACACCTTTGGTACATCACATGGAATAAATTCCTTTGCCATCCATATTTGTGGCACCTAAGTTTACTTTGTATGATGGTAAGGGTTACCTAGAGAACCATCTACGAGATTTCCATGCAACATGTTTGGATCACGTGTCCAATTATTGGCTCCTTACTAATTTGTTCCCACATAATCTAAAGTATTATGCCTTACAATGGTTTTATGATCTTCTAAATCAGTCTATCACCACATTCAATCAATTGGTAGATATGTTTTTAGTACACTTTTCAAATAACATCAGTGATAATATTTCATATGCTCAAATGGCATAACTGAAGCAAAAATCCAATGAGCATATTTCAAAGTATGTCTTGTGATATAAAACTATATTGGAGAACATAAGTAGCACCATAGTAGATATAGAGATCCAAGACATATGCAAATAGATCTTATTACCAGCATTACATGAAGTTATCTTGTTCAAGAAGTTTTTGACCTTCACATATTTATGCCACACAGTGAAATAATGGGAATTCAAGCTTCCCTCTATGGATAAACTAAAATATACAAGTGGATCAGAATAAAATACTCAGAGTTCTAGTAAACCTCCATACAAAGTAAGGGCCACTAAAAACAAGAGTGATCTAAAGGCCATAGGTAATGTAGATTCAGATCCATCACGTCATCTAGTTTTATCATCTCCTCCATAGAGAGTTTTCACCAAACTTTTATAATCACCAACACATGTTTTATAGTAGCTCCTAGAATATAATGTTTCACTCCCATCAAAGAGATTGATATGACATGACCTCTTCCAAAAAGCTATGATTCTAATGCATTATATGAATATCACAAGGCAACAGGCCAGACAAAAAATTGATGCATCACATTGAAACATAAGATACAAGATTTGATAGAGGCCAACATAATTGATGTGGGCACATCCACAAAGATACCCAAAGTTCAACCAATAGAAGTTAAAGCATTAAAAGTTAAATGAGGTAGAGGGCACTTCAGGTGTTCATTACACATATTAGGCACATGAACCACTGACATCATATCACTATACTATAGAGGATGTGCACACCCTAAACAATATCATTAATGTGTATCATACTATAGTACTAGATATACCACTCATCACTTTATCAGAGTAAGAGATTGTTGATGATGATTTAGATATATATGAACTCTTTGTACGAGAATAATGACATGGTTTAGACAAGAAAGATAGGTATTTGGACTAAGTTTGACATGTCACTTTTGTTTGACCCAAAACTTTGGTAGATTAACACCTTGTTATGTGTGTATAAAAATGGTTTGGATTTGGACTTGGTTTTTTTTCTCTAATTTTAAGTACAAATAAAGTTTTGATACAACAATCAAGAAATAACATATAAGCATTACAAGACAATTCTAATAATTGGCATGGGTTTGCATCAAATCCATTTGAACCTTAAATATACTTACCTTGAGAGAGGATTATAAATTTTAATATTCATTAAATAAATTATTGTAATTATTGGTGATGTTTTAATCTCACCATTCTATCAAAAGGTTTGTACAAGCAAGGCAATCTTTGGGGGTTGATTTTTTTGTACCCCTGCATCAATAACTGTTCCATGGAAAAATAAGGTCTTAAAAGTTTATGTTTAAATTTATAGATGGTCTTTATATACTTTGTGGTACGTGGGAATAAAAATATTTTTCAATTGGATGCTACCAAACAGTCTAGTCCCTCCATGGCCACTTCAGTCGTAAGGGTCTTAGTGAAGTGCTACCATAAAAATCAAGGTCCAAGGAACCTTTTAACTAAAATTGAATTGATGTAACCTAAATTTTTATACCCCATCAGATAAGGATGTTGGTACAATGCTAGGATATGACTTCCTAGTCAACACACTCCTAAGACCTACCGAAAGGTGATGGACTCCACCCCATGTGACCAAAAAGAAAAAGAAGGATATAAGACATATAATAACTTTACATTTTTGAGACACCTAAAATGGGAGAACATACGTGTAAAATAACACCACAAAACACTCAAGTAAGAAGCTAAAACTTGTATTAAAGGAAAGAAATTTGGAAAATAAACAAGTTTTTCTTGTAACCCAAATGAAAATGTGAATTTCTTTGAAGCCCAAATTGTGATGCGTAAAAAAATAAATGTCTTTACTTATAATCAAAAAATACATTATTAGACCAAGGTCCTACAAGAAAAATGATTAAAATTTTAATATATGCACTAAATCTATCTTTTTATTGTCTCAAGTTTTTTTGTCAAAAGGACAATTTCACTAATATGCAAGCATAGTCAATTTATTCAATTACAAGTGATTTCACTGATTACATAAAAAAATCATCATTTTTAAAACATAAAATAGAATAAAAAGTAAGAAAGGATAAATTCACTGATTAGCAAGCTAAATTTTTTGATTACAAATCCATTTCATTGATTCTAGAGTAATTTTGTCGATTCCAAAACCTGCACACAAAATAGATAGAAAGTATAAAAGAGCGAATTCATGGATTAGCACGTTGAATTCACTAATTATAGAGTAATTTATCTAATTCAAAATTAATTTCACCAATTCTAGAATCTACAAACAAATTAGACAAAAACTATAAAAAGGTGAATTCATCAATTAGCAGGTCAATTTTATCGATTCTAGATTAGTTTCATTAACTGCAGTACCTACACATAAAATAGACATAATGTATAAAAGAGTGAATTTTATAATTAGCAAATTGAACTCACTAATTACATAGCCATTTAACTAATTCCAAATTAATTTCACTAATTCTAGAACCTATAAATAAAATAAACAAAAATTATAAAAGGGAAAATGTGTTGATTAGTAGGTTAAATTCATCGATTTCAAAGCAATTTCCTGATTTTAGCACTTGTAAATAGAACAGATAGAAATTTTAAAAGATAAAATTCATTGATTGGCAAGTCAAATTCACTAATAGCAAAGTAAATTTGATATTGTTATGGATAAATTTTTTGTTTAGTAGGTTGAATTCATGAATTTTACCTGAAACAAAGATTAATGACTTTTTGAAGAAAAAGAGATGAATTAAACTAGTTACTAGGTTAATTCGGGTAATTAAAAAAACGTTAATGGTCTAAAATAACTTGTGGGGTACATTGAATTCTCCAGGTCCCACCTGACATGCCATTATGTAGATTATAAATATAAGAGAGGTTAATTGATCCATCAGTGAATAAAATCAAAACAAACTTAAAAAACTACCATCTCAAGCCTAATCTTTAGGTTGATCTATGTGGAAAATAAGCAAGAAATTCACATTAGAATAAAAACTATGTTTATACCTCCTTAAAATATTTGCTTATGAATTGGTTTGAAGAGGTTCAACTTGGCTTGTAGGCTATGGAGTCTTTGGCAATCCTTGATTTTGCATGTGGGAAGCACCTCACTTTGTCTACACTTGATTCTTGGCTTAGATTGGCATGAGAATTGGTTGAAGCTCTTTGTATAATTCAACAGAGTAAGTTTGCATGAAGAAGCTTTTTTATTGATTGATGGACTTAAGATTTGGTAGAGATTCAATGCCTTAGTTGGTCATGGTGAAAGAGTGCGTAGACCCTTTCATTTATAGATTTGGTAAATGATTGTGGACCATCCATCTTGAGATGAAGATCAAGGGCCTAAGATTAGTCTTCCATTCTCATAAATGAGAAAGATGGGGTGTGGAAGAAAAGGGATGGAGTATGTCATATATTCAAATCATGACCCCTTTGTGTGTAAGTAAGGTGTAAGAACTTGTCTTGAGTGAGTAAGTAACATAAAAGACATGTCATAACCTTTGTTTACTTGCCCACTTTGTCTTATGATGTCATCCATTTATGAGGCAATATTCCAATTTTAAATTTAGGAAAATAGAGTAATTCCAAATCCATGAATTTTCCTATTATAAGAATGATAATTAATGAAGGTGATTAATTGGTAACTAGAAGAATGGTAACCTTTGTAATGTTTATTTGTCAATTAAGTATTCACTTAATTGTCATTTGAAGACACTTGCAAAGGGTTGGTTTGATTTAGGATGCACTAGATAAGATTAATGATGCAATATGATCCATTACCCCAATCAAGGATGTTTCATTGTTATTTTGGGTTAAAATGGTAATTGTGTGGGTAAATTAGGTCTAGAAATGATTTCTGGTTAAACTTACATGCGATTAAGTAAATTCACTCTTGATTATAGTTTAGATAGGTAAGTGATTAAAATCTTTTGTATAGGGTTTGTGCATAATCCACAGGAAGACATTTCTCCCTCGGCTTCTTCTCCATCTTTTTCCAAGAATTTAATTTTTTTTAACCTTTTCTCTATCTCTCTTTCTATAGGTGAACCCACCAAAGCATTGCATGACATTTCAATTTCATGCATGCAAAATTTACCTTCTTGTCTTCTCTCATAGTATTCTACTCAAAAAACTTCTCCATGCTATTCATCTAATCTATCAACTCCTTTGATTTTAAACTACCTCTATAATCTAGAACATCAACCTTGATTCCTTCATTTCTTCTTTCTAAATCCTAAACCATCCTCTCTTTCATCGATAGTGGCTACTCTTGTTATTCTTCTTCTTATTGAATTTTGGCATCACGATTTGTGTCTTCCCCGTCACCACCTTGTCTTCTTTGTTGATTGGTGATAACCTCTAATAATTGTTGAACTTACCTCTGCAGCTCTTATATAGTCTGGTTCATCTACACAATACCTCCTCATCCTCTTTCCATTATTTACTCCTCCAAGATTCGAACTTGGTTTGATATTAGATAATGAACTCAATAACTATCAAGAACAAGAAAATTACCAATAGGCCATGATTTTGAAACAATACTCAGAATTAATTCATATTGATTACTTGAAATAATTACAAACCTAAACCATGCTTAAATGAGCCTCAACTCAGATTTATAGTTGACATGCAAAAATTCTAAAAAGAACTAACGTCTAAAATAAAACTTCTATTTTTAGCAACTATTATTTTTAGTAAGTCATGCATGCAAACATGTGTAACTCTGATAATATCTTGAAATAATCTAAGCACTAAAATTACCATATAATATGAATTTCACAATCGGTCCTAAAAATATACAATTTCTAAAAATTAAAAAATCTCAAAAAAATTATTAAACTCAATTTTTGAACCCTATTTTTTCTTCAAGAACAAGAAAATTACTAGTAGGTCAAGATCTTGAAACAATACTCAGAATTGATTTGTATTAATTTCTTGAAATAATTACAAACCCAAACCATGCTTAAAATCCTAAACTTAGAAATTAGAGTCTACATGTAAAATTTGAAAAAAACTAAAATAAAAAAAAAAAATGTTTATATTTAGCAACCATTATTTATAGTAAGTTTCACATATAAGCACACACATATCTAAAAAAAATTCAAAATAACCTAAATAAAAAAATTATCTTATGGAATTAAATTCAACTGAAGTTGACTTTTGGTTCTAAAACTAGAAAATTCCTAAAAAATAATTAAACATTAATTTTGAACTCTAAGATGATCATGTTTGGCCTTTGAAAAATATAAAAATCAAATATAAGTGGATAGATATACTTATTTCAAGATAAACCTTTTTGATACGGTCATTTTGATGTGTGGAAGAGCTCAAATGGAGTTACGAGTCAAAAGTTATGGCCTCAAGAAGGTTGGCCTATTTTTTCTACATCACATGAGATGGTTTATGGGCTTGCCAGGTAACTCTATTCGTTCATGGGAAGACATGAAAATTAAATTTATGAATAAATATCAAGATTATTGTAGGGTAAGAGAAAGGAAAGAGGATTTATTTAAAATCAAACAAAACAAAAATGAATCTTTTGAAGACTATTTAGATATATTTGTGTTTATTCATCAACGGAGCACTTACCCACTTACTGAGGAAGTCCTAAAACTCATTTACCTCAGATTAGATGAAGAAATCAAAGATGAATTAAATCTAATGGGAGAAGGAAACATAAACAAACTAGTCTTTCATCAGATTTTAGAACTCTATACTAATTACTCCCAAAAAACCAGGAATGAGGAAAGGAAGATTAGAGAAATCCAATGAGCTAGGCAAATTAATGGAAGAAATTGCTAATCTAAAAATAGACATTTTGATCACACTCAACACTACATTGGATGGCCTTCAGGCTAAAGCCAATGCAATATAACCATTATCAATATACTATCCTAAGTGTAGGTTGAAACATGCCCTTAGAGACTGTCCTTTGGATAAAACAAACATTTCATCTTGTGGAATTTGTGAAGGAAAAGACCATGACATAAATCATTGCACCTATCTACCTACTTTGAAAACTCAAATGAAATCAAATGTTCAAGCCATTGAAAAGCTAAACTAAATTCAAAGGTAGAATTTCATTCCAAAAAACCAAGTCTAAGGACATTTTGGTTCATGAAATCTCGCTAATTATTGGATAGCATCATGGATTATTCTAGTACCTCCACCTATGTGGGAACAAATGTAGATGCCATTAGGTCAAATGTCATAGCCAAGACAAGAATGGGTATCACCTCAACCATGGATGTTGCCACAACAACCATGGGTGCCCCAAAAATAGTCACATCCACAATAGAATACACAATGGAACCCACAATGGAATCCCAATCCATAGTATAAACCAAGAAGGCCACCACAGCAACAAACTATAATGCCACCCCCTATTGTCCAACATCTAGAAAAATTTAATTAGCCCCCAATGCCTACACAACCAGTAGCCAACCCAAAGAACAAGCAGCTAGCACCTGTTTATGTCAATGAATAAGGAGACACAATTAATGTAGGAGCAATTGACTAGAGAATGTTGCAGTGCTTATTGAGTCTTGAGAAGATCTAATTGATTTTATGGTGTTGTAACCCAAAACAAAAAAATTAGGATATCCTCTAATCCTAGGAAGACCATGACTAGCTATTGTGGTAATACTAATTGATTGTAGGTTAGGAGACATGACCATTTCTAATGGTTTAAAATCTAAATGCATTTCCTTGTACCCTCTTGCAAAACCATCAGTGAACCACATAAAAAAACTTTGGGTAGACAAGTCAGACAACATAACAAATGACCTTTCATCTTTGGCCATGATTAAGTTAAAATAATTTAGAAGAATTGAGTGAAGAAATAATTTTAGATTCTAAAGAACATGACCATTTAATAGTAATATCTGTCAGTCTAGAATATACAGACTGTGCCAGACCAGAATCTATGGACTATGTTAGTCCACAATCTAAAAACTTTGTATACTTTCTTGAGACATCTTCTTTCAATCCTTCTACCACTTCATCATATGGCCATAGGCTGATTCAGGAAAGTGTATGGAATTGGGTAGAAAAATAATAGACACATTTCTTGAGTGCATTCCATTTCCCATTAGCAAAAGTTATTCCTCTTGGAGATGAATTTGTCAAAAATGTAACCACATTCCATAAACTAATTCCTCATCCATGCCCTTTCAATTCATTCATGAGTGAATATAAGCAAGTAGAATCTAATAATCCAGACACTAAACCTCTCATGGTGTTACCTGGAATTTTTTTGAATGTCAATAGTTGGTTAACAAATGATGAAGAGGTTCAACTTTTTGAAGCCTTAAAACGACACACACAGACTTTTTCTTGGGATTACACTGACATGAAAGGGATTCACCTAAGTGTATGAACACATTACATCTACACAGAGTCAGTAAAACAAGTAAGATAGCCATAGAGAAGAATAAATCTAGTATTGAAAGACATGGTTAAATAGAAATTCAAAAATTGTTGGATGTGGGGTTTATTTACCCCATCTCAAATAGCCAATGGGTTTCAACATTGGTAATTGTACCAAAAAATAATGGGAAATGGTGATTATGTGTGGATTATAGAGAACTAAACAAGACAACTTTAAAAGATCATTTTCCTTTGCCCTTTATTGATCAAGTTCTTGACAATTTGGTAGGGAAGAAATATTTCTCTTTTCTAGATGGGTTTAGTGGATACAACCAAATAACAATAGAAGTTGAAGATCAGGATAAAACCACACTCACCTATATTTGGGGAACCTTCACCTACCGAGTACTTCCATTTGGACTTTGTAATACTCCAGCAACTTTTCAAAGAGTAGTTTTGGTAATATTCTTTGACCTCACTAATGACTATGTAGAGGTTTACATAGATGACTTCACTATCCATGATGAAACCTATGAAGAAGCTCTTACTAATTTAGAAAGAGTTTTGACAAGATATGAGGAACATCAATTATCATTAAGTCATGAAAAATACTTGTTGATGATGGATCAAGGAACAGTTTTAGGACATCACATTTTTACAAAAGGTATTAAGGTAGATCCTAAGAAATTTGAGATAATCTCCAACCTACCCATCCCACACACACAAATAGAGGTTAAAAATTTCTTAGGACATGTTGGATATTACAAACACTTTATAGATAACTTCAACAAAATAGTTGCTCTTATGTTTGCATTGCTCATAAAGGATAATGAGTTTGTATGGAGTGAAGATTTCCAACAATATTTTGAAACCATCAAATCCAAACTTAGTACTACCCCAGTATTAAGAGGACCATATTGGATGAAACCTTTCCACATATATACAAATGCTTCCAACATGATAATGGGTGTAGTCTTGGGATAAAAAGATGAGAATAATTACATGCATGTTATCTATTATATTATCAAGAATATGACACCTATTGAGAAAAACTAAACCACAACTGAAAAAGAGTTCCTTGTTGTAGTCTATCCACTAAACAAATTTAGACACTATATAACAGGTTATGAGGTGTTTATCTATCCAAATCATTCAGCTATTAGATACCTTACCAACAAACCAATAGTGGGAAGAAGGATTATTAGATGGTTGTTACTTTTATAAGAATTTGATATAACTATTATAGATAAACTAGAGAAATTTAATGTGGTTGATTTCTTGTCCAAAATTAACACTTCAGGTGAAGAACTAGTGGAAGATGATTTTCTAGATGAATAATTTTTTGTTGTTTCAATAGAATCTCTATGGTTCATTGATATAGATAACTACCTCACTACAGGTAAGTTTCCTCTGCATTTTTCACAAAAAAAAAGATGTTTAATCAGAAAAAATTCTTATTTTAAATGGATTAAGGGAATGTTATTTAAACTTGGACATGATCATGTGTTTTTCAAGTGTGTAACAAATAATGAAGCTTATGATATCATCAGAGCTTATCATGATGAACCAAGAGGAGGACATTACTCAACCCAAAGGACCATACACAAAATTTTAGGAGTAGACTATTACTGGCCTCATCTTCATAGACAAGTGAAGAGGTATGTTAGACAATGTGATGCATGTCAAAGAACGGGACAACCCATTCTTTCAATTGAGATGTCTCTCCATCTTCAATTAGTTTTGGAACCATTTGAGAAATGGGGAATTGAATTTGTAGGACCTATGGACCCCCCATCCAAAGGAAAGGAATACCTATTAGTCTGCATAGACTATGTTACCAAATGGGTAGAAGTAGAAGTTTTAACCCATGCTCACGAAGAAGCTATAGAAGATTTCCTATATTTCAAGATTATACAAAGATTTGGTGCTCTAAGGGAATATTTTTAGATCAAGGACCCTAGTTCATGTCAAACATGATAAATTACTTCATGAAATCATATCAATCACAGCATGAGAAGTCTTTTCCATATCACCCACAAGCTAATGGACAAGTTGAAGTCACCAATAGAGAATTGGAAATCATTTTGACCAAGATTGTTAATATCAGCCAAAAATATTGGGAAAATAAAGTACTAGAAGCAGTTTGGGCCTATAATACCATCTAAAAAACAACTACTAGTTTTTCCCTTTACAAGCTAGTTTATGGTAAGAAACCTTTATTCTCTATTTATTTTGAATTACAAACATTGAAAACAACACTAGGAGTAGGAATTTACTTGGAAGAAGCATAAAAGAATAGACTTATGTAGCTTAATCATCTTGATGAGATGAGAGTTAAAGCATTTCAGAAGACTGAATTGGTATAGAATCAAAGGAAGATTTGGCATGACTCACATATCAAACAATGAAAATTTCAGAGAGGGATTGAGCATTGTTGTTTGATTCAAAATTCAAATAGTTTAAGGGAAAACTATAGACAAGGTGGCTAGGACCTTACCAAATATAGGAGGTATTTGAAAATGGCTCTATCAAGCTGATGCCCATTAATGACAATAGAAGGACTCTTCTAGTCAATGGGTATAGACTAAAACTCTACTAGAAACCTCTTAGTAAAGAAGAATTTGTACATAAAATGCAAAGTCAAGTAGCTTTCCTAAAGGAACCAGTTTCTTCTAGGGAAATTATTCTTTAATGACTGCTCACTTCATTAAAAAAATAAAAAGTAAAATAAAAATAATTCAATAGTGAAAATCCTTTTAGGGATGCTATTGATGATGCATGGCTAGAAAACTAGCTTGCTAGCTAGTCATGCATTAAAGAAAGGGCCTTGGCTATAAAATTAGTAATGGCTGGTCAAGGGGTAAAAACTATATATTTAGGAATTTGATCATGCAATCCTGAATGGCTCCTCCATGCAATAAATTTTATATTGTTCTTTGAAATCTGTTGACTTATCCATGCAAATTCACTTGTACAGGATAAATGGCAAAAGAAGGACAAGATCTAAGGTAAGAATAAATGAGTCATAAGTTTTATTTATTCATGTTTTAGTAAACTAGAAGTTTTTAATTTAAATAAGGTTAATTCTATAGAGATGAAAAAGTACAAGTGGATAACCATATATTCCTTAAACAAAGGAATAATCATAGCATGTAAAAGAAAGAGATGGGGGAACACATGTCATAATGGATAAATATATCCAGTGCAATCAATTATGTCATTAATCATCATGACGGGACATTATGGAAACATCCCATAAAGGCTCAAAATACCAAAGATTGAGGGTTTTATAATCATTGTTGAATGACTAAGTAAAAGCCTATGGTGGTAGAAGTTACAACATCCCTCCCACATGAGCAATAAATTGCCATCATGTCATGTCATCATCCAAGTCACCATGGTGATTGGCTGGTCTATTCCATATAAATTGGATGGGACTAAAATACATGTGGAATAATGATGGTAATACCACAGGGTTTCTAGTTTTTATGAAGTTTCTCAATAGCTCTTCCTTCAAATCTTAATAAAAACAAGTGCAAACCCTGGTTTGAATTAGGTAATTCTACTAAAACTGATAGCAATTTGATTTGAGCTCAAAAACTCAAGAAACAATGGGCTAAAAGACAAGGTCAAAACCAAGGAAGGTAACCAACTTCCTCAGTGATAGGGATTTTGTGGTAGTGTTTGAAGCAAATAGCTGGTTACCATTCATCCAAAAAATCTAGGGCTTCTATGAGACACTAGTAAGGGAATTTGTGAATAACCTTACTCCTAATTTTTATATTCTTTAAGGAATTATCATTCCAGTGTCTATCCAAGTTATAAATAAAATTATAAAAATTCTAGATGAGGGGATGAGAGTAATTGGATGAATTATATTCAATGACCTTATTGCTCAATTTAATGGTAATGAACATAATAGAGTTGCATGTTTAATCAACTCAAAAGGAAAATCTAAGGGAATCCATAGGGATACACTTCCTGAACCATGGCAGTCCATAACATTATGGGTAATCAAATATATAACTTGTGAGGGGAAATGTAGTCTTTTGAGAGGGGAAGACATGAAAATTCTAATCCATCCCAAACATGAGAGGTAAAACCCTCAATGCAAAATTAATCTTCCATATTTTCTATATGGTGCCCTCTAAGTCATGATTACAACCCCTAATTCCCCTCTCAGACACCATGGCCTCATCCATCTCATCATTCAGCATCATTTTCTTCAACAGGGGAAAGAATTTTGGGAAGCATTTGAGAACAGGGTAACAAGACAACTTTTAGCCTCATCTCCATAGGATGAAGCTGGAACATCATGTGCCACTAAATAACAAAGGCATTCACTTGTAGTTGCTACACCAACTAAGAAAACAAGTTCAAAGGGAAAACAAAAGTAGTCTATAGCTTTAGAGGAAGCTCTTCCTTATTTAGAAGGATTACAAGATCCCATAATATTCAAACCCCCTCTATTATAGAGCTACCACAAGAACCTCAAGCACCTATGGAGCAACCAATCCTCTTATCAAGGAATAGAAAATTACAAAAATGAGTTTCTTTACTAGGACTTGAGAAGGCTAAAGGTTTGACTGATACAGTAAAAGAAAGATCAAGTGTGGCCCATAGAACTAAGAGAAGAAGAATAAAGTTGATTTTTTTGGTTGAAAATGAACAATAAGTAGTTGATACTTTGGATAGCCTTAAACAGCTATCTCAACCTTCAGAACAGTAGATCATCAAAGAAAAATAAATTATTGAAGGTGTTTCTGTAGAAGAACATGTTGAAAGCCCTGCCATACAACCATTGGAGGAATCATAAAGCTCTCCAACCAAAACAAGGTAACCAAAACCTGAGCAAGGTAACATAACAGAAGAATAAAATGCTCAAATTGAAATTCCAGTAGATAAAGGTAAAGCTCCATGTACATTTGAAGAAGGAGAATCATCCAGTCCAAAGGACCTTGTTATGTAGTTAACCATGGAACTTTATAAAGCTCAAGTGTTGATCCAACAAGTAACAAATATTATAGATCTACTCAGAAAACTACATAGTAAGGATCAACTTAATTCTATGTTAGTACAAAATTTAAAAATAACATCTTTGAATTATGCTTTGAAAATTAATGAACTAAAAAAAATAATAGAACAAAAATAGGAGGAAAAAGTCAATTCATGGATATATATATATAAAGCCTTGAGAAAGAAAATATAATATTAAAATAGAAACTATTGAATTATTCGTAGATACTTCCTATTATTTCCCCTGAAAAGGATAGTTAGCCTACCTCTTCTCTTAAAGCATTTATTGATCAAGGATGTCAAACCAGCCATCCATACATTCCTCCATTAGAAGTGTTGCATCAAACTCAAAAGGAATACCAAACATTCAAATAGAAGAATAAAGTTTCAGTCATTGCAAATAAGATATTGTATAGTGAAAAATAGATATTAGAAACTAAAACTCAGACTTTGGAAGAAGACTTGCAGAATGCTTGTAAATTGGGAGACTCTTTTGGCCTGCAAAAGTCCTACTACTGCATATAGTCTATTTCTGTTTGAACAACTCTATAGATGTCAAATTCTCAGAATACTTTTCCATCTTCCATACAAGATTTTGGATCCATCCACATTTTTATAAATATTTTACAATTTTGAGCCTGATAATCAAGATCTCCTCTATAAATTTTATCTACATGATTTGATAATAAGAGATCGTGAACACAATACATTTTTGATAAATTTGCATGTCGAAGAAGTCCAATTAACAGCACTCCATTCCACCTTAAAGAATCAATTATCTTGGAAAAGTAGAGTTGAAGAATATATAGAGCATGCTAAAACTATAGGATTATGCATTAGGCTAGCCTTCTCCATTCCTAAATTGATTGAACAAAATTTCAAGAGAGCTTATCTAAACACTGCTGTCAAAAACCACTATTTGAAAGCTTTGTATGAATGTACTATTTCATTTGACCTATTCATAAGACAAAGATTTGATTCATTTATTGCTACTAGTGTGAAAAGATGGGACCAGTTACCAGTTTCTCTCAAAAGATGTGAAGTTCTGTCCCCTAACAATCTAAGATGGAGTAGAAGAAGTGTTGAAGCAATTCTTGAAGAAATTGTGGAAGTATTAAATTCTGTAGAAGAGCAGACATGGATTGGAATGAGGTACATACCTCCATTGCTCATCATACCAATTCCAAGATGGTAAAATTAGGTAACTCAATCTAATGAACAACTTAACATCTAGAAATAAATAGTTCAAAGGTATAAAGGATTTATAAGAAGTACAGATTATCATATCACAAATGAATTTGATGACTATGATCTAAGTAAGGGCATGGAGAGCAGACCCAAAACTAATGAAGCCAAATGATTTTTTGCAATGGGACTTGCAAAAGGTAATGCCTGGGGGGGATGATGAGCCTGAAATATGGCTCACTACCAATATGGTGTTTCCTTCACTTCATCTCTTTAAGGATATAATACTATGCAAATCTTAGAATTTTAGCTAACTTTGGCATGGAAAATAGATACTTTATCTCATTTATATCAAACCAAAGTTTGAGTCATTATTTTATCATTAATGTCTAACAAGCAGCATGTTTTAGTGTTTGAGTTTTGAAGAATATACAAAAAAGATGACTAAAGCAGTATTTTATAGAAACTCTAATTTTGATCCCAATTTTACAAAGCTATGGACCCTCTCAGTTCATATCTATGGACTCACTCAGTCCAAATCTACAGACTTGGGTAGAGGCTATGTGTGTAGATTGAAGGATGATTCAAAGTGGAAAGCAGCAAAGAAGTTATCATCATCATCAATAGCTTGAAGACAATTTAAATATAATTATGGACTCTACAGGACCATATCTACAAACTCTATAGATCTATTTCTATGAACTCTATAAGTCTAAAATCTAAGAATTAGGTGAGTTTGTAGCCAATCCAAAAGAGGAAGATTGCTCCAGATGGAATCACATCAAAGAAATACTCACTTCTTATTTTGAAGGATTCAATCTTGATATATTTTGTATGTATTTGGACCTTAAAACTATTATAGGGATAATACAACTATCTCATCAAGACAGATAGATTTTTTAAGATATTTATCAGTCCAAATCTCTTATCTTAGGGATAAATGGATTGACTAAGTAGTTTTATTTTTATGCATACTATTTTTAGTTTGATTGTATTAGCATAAATATGCAAATATTTTGTCATAGAAAGGAGAATGGATATAGTTGTTAAAATCAAAATTTTAGATATATTATAAATGTTTCAGCTTTCTATTGATTAATGCAATATCATTCTAGCTTTCAATACTGAGTAGACTTTGTTCCTGACTCTAAGAAGAGCAAGGGCCCACTCTCCTTGGAATGAGGAACTTTTATACGGTATTTATGTTTATGTTAGTTGATTTCATGATATTGGATAATCTAAATATTTCACATACATACATGAGGGAGTGATTTAAAAGAAGTAGATTTAAGATTTACATTTCAACAGTTATTTCCTTTCAGATCAAGTGTGTTTTAGCATAGTGTTTCTTGTTAAATAGTCCAGTTGAGTGTTTACATTTTCAAGAAGGTGTGAATTAGATTAAGTGTATTTGATTTGAAGTAAAAGGATTGAATTAGTTTAGATTGATAATTAATTTCTTCTTTCAACAAGTGTGAAACAACTAGTGTAAAAGCATCCTTTCATTGGTAAGAGTTAGATTAAGGTTACCAAACCCCATCAAATACCAATCTATAGATCTACCACCAAAAACCTTTTTGTAGATATCTTTAGACACCAGCCTTGGTTTGATAAACATCAATATGAGAGATTGATTAAATGAAGAGTTAAATGACACTCATTAGTGTTAAGGGAACTGTGATCATGCATGTTTTGTGAAATAACAACTATGGTCCCATATTATATTGTACTGAGGGATCAATATATGTATCTACCTGTGTAGTGGTGTTAGGAATTTGTGGCACTGACTGTGGTGTCATGTGAAGTGTAGGGGTCTTAGGAACCCATCTAGTAGAAGTTGTAGGTTTCATAGGTGCCCTATGCTAAAAACCTTGAGAACTCAATAATATTAATCTCGACAAAAAGTGAGTAGAGGTAAGCCCTCTAAATCTGCAACATATCTCTGACATAGGGGTCTCTTTTATAATGGTCTCCATGGGAGAGTATGCATACGTGTCAATATTGTAAGAGTATACCTCACCTACACATGTGGCTCTACTAAACTATGTGGTGTACCAATAGGAATTGTGCTCTAAATTGTAACTAATAAGTATGTTATATCTAGTAATTGTACTATATCTGATAATTGTGATGTAACTGGTAATTATGATGTAACTCCCTATGGACTAGGTAGAGGATACTCATATGGAAGACCTTCAACTATGACCACCTAATTGGCATGTATATATTTTAATTATTTATGCACTGTGGATGGGATGGCTCATAGATACTGTATCCATGGCCTACCCAATAACATATCAAACATGCATGCACTAGGTACTACTTTGAAGCGAGTAGCCATATGTGCTAGTCTAACTTATAATGGAATAATAATATCTTGAATGGAACTCTAAACATGGTCACTGAAACCAATGATAATTGTCTATAGTGGATTTATTCTGCTCTAAATACCCCAAATGTTGTAAAAGTGTGACAGTGCACATGCTAGTGTTTGCCCTGTTGTCAACCATATCACTTTGTATAAGATGATGATCTATGTAGGCTTGTATAAAGATTGCATATAAATATGTATTATCATCAATAATATCCTCCTCTAAGAAGGTGATGAGTGGTCCATATAGAACTGTAGTGTGGTACATACCAATGATATTATGCAATGGGTGTGCCTCATGTGTAATAGTATGATATAAATTTGGTGGTGGATGTACCTGATATGTGTAGTAAACACCTGAAGTGTTACCTACCTCATTCATTGTGTGATTTGAAAATGGATTTAATAATATATTTAATGCCTTAGCTTCCATTTGCTATACTTTTGGTGCCTTTGTGGGTTTACCCACATCAATTATGTTAGCTTCAATCAAATCTTGTATCTTATGTTTTAGGCTAATGCATTTATTTGTTATATGTCCTAGTGCCCTATGATAGTCACCGAATGCATTAGAATAATAGTTCATTGGAAGAGGTAATGTTATATCAATCTCTTTGATGGGAGGGAGAGATATGGTATTGCATTCTAAGAGCTATTGTAAAACCCATGTTGATGATTCTAGATGGTTGGTGAAGACCTTGTATGGAGGAGATGATAAAAACAAGTGAGGAGATGGATCTGAAGCTATATTAATTATGGCCTTTTGATCACTCTTGTTTTCAATGACCCTTACCTTGTATGGAGGCTTAATTGAACTCTTAGTAATTGATTTTAATCCAATTTTATATTTTAGTTTCCCCATTACTAGAAGCTTGACTTCTCTTTCTTTTACTGTGTGGCACAAATCTGTGAATGTTGAAAACTTCTTAAATAAGATAGCTTCATGTAATGTTGGTAGAAGACTCTATTTGAAGATGTTCTGAATCTTTTTATCTACCATGGGGCTAGTCAATTTAGCTAATATAGTCTTGTATCATAAGATGTATTTTACAATAGGCTCATTTGACTTTTGTTTCAACTATGCAACTCGAGCATATGAAATTTTATCACTAATTTTTATGGATAAGTGTGCTAAAAATATGTCTACCAAAGGATTGAATGTTATGATAGATTGATTCAGTAAGTCATAAAACCATTGTAAGGCATAATCATTTAAACTGCATGGAAACAGTTTTGTGATAAGCTAATCATTGGACATGTAGTCCAAACATATTGCATGAAAAACTAGAAGATTGTGCTCTAGGTCACCCTTACCATCATTGTGGAGCATGACACATAATAAAGTACCACTTCATAGGTATAGTGACTACTAATCACACTACCACCTCATCATCACTGTCATCGCCAACTCACTATTGTGAATAATAATTGCCACCTCATCACATGAATAGTGACTTCAAATCCTAAAAATGAGACATTTTTTAGCCATGTAGATCATGTTCTGTAAAGATTTAAATATTTTTTAGGTGTAATAATGATCCAACAGGAAGGAAAATGACATTTTAAGCTCATCCATCATATTTTAGGACTAAATTTTGAGTTTTTATGACATCACAGTGAGTTTTTAGCTCCTATGTTTAGCTAAAAATTAGATTTGGGTCTAACTAAAGGGTGTTTTTTTTTCACCTTACATTTTTTTTATGTTGTATATTGGGCACTCTCACTTAAGGATTTTGTTGTGTTTTTTCTACACACCTACCACATTGACACTTTTAGAGATATTGAATTGTTTTGTCTTCACTCCCTAGTCAACATTAAGTGGGGTGTTGTGTACTACTAATACTTCCTTAGTTGTTCGAGTATGATATGTACTTAGTGATTTTTCCTAACAAATGTAGAGGTTGGTTGTTTCTTGGAGGAGTTCCATAACTCTCCACTTACAATTTGGTTTTTTCTTGGAGATCTTCATATCACTCCATTTGAGATCATTTAACCATGCATTCCATTAATATGGAACACATACCAATAGTTACTTTTGTTTACATAAAAGATTCATGGAAGCTACTTTTGATTCATTCCATTGGAAGCTTCATCAGATTAGGTAGATATTTACTTCAATACGTTCATTGTTATTTTTTTCTCTTTCATTTTTAATGGGTACTTATTGTTTTTTACCACATCACCTAAGCCAACCTTTGGGGGTGTTGGAGTGTATCATATTCACACTTGATGTGAAATCTACCTTCTAGGTAGATATGTTACCAAGGTGTGATTTATTATGTACACACAATAATTAAATATATAATTAATATAATAGTTATCATCACATTTGTGAGAAGGGTTAAGTGTAACTTGGTGAATGATCTCACCTTTCACTCTAATAATAATCTCCCACTCACATCTTTCTTTTATTATATTAGTGTTCCTGTGGAATATAAGGGAGCTTAGAGTCATCTCTTAAGCCACTAAAAATATAATCTTTTAGAGAGTTTTGTTTTAGTGTAACCATTGATGGTTGTACACATCTATTGTATATTACACATAGTTAATATAATATGTCTTTATGGGTGAAGCTCTCTCTTGACTGAATACTTTATATTGATGGTGTCTACGTTGGAGATCCATGGATTATGTTATCATTTCTAATAAAATCAAGAAGTAAAGAATTTCATATTCTTGTGCCACTTGTTCATGCCAACACAAAAAGTCATATAGGATTAGGGATTGCATCTACAAATTTCTTGTTGAAGTGCATAGAGTGATGTTTCCCAAATTTTCTCTAGACTTAGAGATTGATAATAATAATAGAGGGATATAAAACATGATTCTCACTGATTCCCTAATTTTTTATTGGTCTATGAAAATTTGTTAGAGTTGTGGAGAAGGAGATTAAATTTCTAAAGATCTACGCAAAATTTTGGAAATAAGAGTCATGTTTTTTAGACCCCTAGAGCATATGAATAAAACTACTCAATCATATTTCAAAAAATCAAAGATTATCAAAACTAGTTTTCCTAGTGCTAGAACCATTCTTACTACTTTCAAAATTGTTCTTTCACTTCTAGAAGTGTGCACTCTAAGAAAATTCTCTACTAGTTTTAATTTTTTTAAGGTTTTGTTTGTCTCACCTTTTGAACATGTCTTCTACTGACAATATCCAAATTTAAAATAAATCAAATATTCTTCTAAAACTCCATCTTAAAATTTATTATTGATTTTAGAATATTTGATATTATAATTAAAATTTATCTCGTTGTTTTATTTAATTAAATCTTGTCACATTTTATATGACTAAATGTTTTACTTTTTCATGTAAAACCATTTTTACCATAAAAAAAAACACATTGCTAAATAACCTTGAGGTATACCAACTTAGAACTTTAATTTTGTTCTTTGAAGATAGTTTTAATTAAGTTAGTCTTTTTTATTTGATAGGGTAAAACACTTTTGGTTGGAGCTATGAATAGGTACTGGGGTACAACAGAGGACCCAATCCTCGTAACAAACTAAAACACCGATGAGACAAGGACACAGACAAGAACCACAATAAATAAAAATTCACACTAAGGGGATGAATAACAATAAAAGACATATCATTCAATGAAAAAGCAACAATTACTCTTAAAGTAGAGTTGATTTTGTAAATCTTCAACCAAGTTGCAGCAAAGCAAAAACTAGTCAAAAAAAGCCCAAATAGGAATGCCTCAGTCCTCATCTACAAGGGCATGTCTTTTTTCTCACTTAGTGAGGAGGTCTTTCATTTTCTAAGAGCCATTTTGTACCAAATATTTTGCCTCCAACTGTAGCCTTTCCACCTCGTATCTTTTGCCTTTCTTCTTCACAATGGTGTCAACATTGGATTTGAGTTTGTCGGGCCGCAAAGGAGGGAAAACACAATATAAACATGGAAAGTGGAGGGCAGCGAAAGAGAAAAAGTAATCAATAAAAAAGGAGTTATCCACGTAAAAAGGGAAGGCTCCACGATCAAAGGAGGTGAAACAGAAAAAACTAAAACCTTTAAATATCCTTTAAATTAGATTTATGGTTCCCAATATCACATCATCAACATTCCCATTATAAGTATTTCCATAAGAATGTAATATCATACCATGATAAATACCTTTAATTGGATTAAGGTTATGTCGTGGCCCCAAAAATAATAAATATATGAATATGTGTGGAAAGAACTTATCTTAAAACAAACCCCAAAATAATAATTAAAAATAAAAATAATCAAATCAAACCATGACATAGGATTAATCGTAATGGTAGTTTGATTGAATTAAAAAATTATCAATTATATTTTAATGGGTCATAATAAAGCTTGAAAAAGGTTTTATTTTTCTATTTATTAAATATATGTTTTTAAAATATTATATTTTAAGTTTTAATTTGATAATTTATTCAATTTTTTTAATTTTTTTTAAGGTAAACGCTATTGAAACCGAAGCTATGAATTGGATATCACTTTTTTATCAGAGCTTTGAACCGGTATGGGACACAAATGAGGGCCCATTCCCACAACAAAAATAACATGAAGACAAAAATAAGAAACATAAAGGGCACCGCCTCTCAAGAGAGCAAGAGAGGAGAAACTGAATCCACTGGTCTTAACACAATAGCACAAAACAACTCAATAGGCAAGAAGAAAGGGAAGAAAAAACTAAAGGAACCCAAAAAAGAAGATAGAAAAATAACCAAACCAAGATCTGAAAACTGTCCTTCAAGAGGACATATCCACAAGCTAGTTCTGCCCGACCTCTTCTAGAAAGAAGGTCTTCCAGGGTCCGTTGAGATCCATTATTGATGAGAGAGTGTGCTTCTGCCCTAAGAAGTTTTGCCTCTGAATGATGACCCTTCTTCTTAGAGGAGACACCAATGTTTGCATGATGCTTAGAGGGCCTGGAAGGGTGAACCCAGGGAGGATCCCTCTCAGGGGGAGTTGGTCTGGGGGTCAAGGAATCCTACAGGGGGAGTGATTTGGGATGGGGAAGGGGGAACATCTACGAACAAGGAAGGGAGTGGAGGGGGGACAGGGGAGCAGGCCTAGGAACATCTACAACAACATCAACCAACTCCACCTAATGAGAAAAGGGGGAATGAAATAACTTATCATGGTTATGCCATTTACAATTCAAATCAGGCACTCCCTCTTTTCTTTTCCAAACAATTTGGGGATGCTATGATTTCTTGGATGGACACTCAACAATGAGATCACTGGGGAGGTGATGATGGAAGTAGTGGAAGGGAAAGCCCTCGTAATTGAAATGTTGAGTCCATGAGCCATGCGAGGATAACAACTTAACCGAGAAAGAGAGAGGCTTGGAGAGGTCAATGTAGGCACAAACATGGATTGAACAGAGGTTCCAAGAAGCCATATATATCTTCATGAAAGAGCCAACCTTGTCCACCAATCATTTGATGAAGCACTCACTCCTCAATGTCAGAGGGAGAAAATGGAGTCGAAGCCACATCAGAATGGAAGTGAGATGAACCAAATCCAGTGAGAAGAAAGGGTTCCAAGGGCAGAGGAATATTTTAGAGTGTTTGAAGAACCACAAATCAAAGTTCTACATAAAATCCTGATCGATAGGGCCCTGAAATTCCATCAAAAAAAAACCCCCACCCAAAAGGAAGAAATAAGAAGAATCGATGGAGCGCCATTCCTTTAAGGCCCAAATAGAGATAGTAGCAGGAGAAGTGGACAACCCCACACACTTGCTAATAAAGGATTTACTACCCACATTAGATTCTATTTCCAACAAAATAGTGCCGGGGATAACCAATTCAGGAACAATTGAGGCCACCTGAACATGAACATCTCTAAGCAGAAGGTCCTCTACGGGAACTGAAGAAGCCAAACATGAAGCATCCACCAAACAAGGGGTAGTGGATTTTGAACCTAAGGGAATCCAAGATAAACAAAAATTTGAGTAATGGTGAAATCAATTAAAGGCATTTTTGCATTTTGTATAAATCCAACAAGTCTCAAATTCACTAAGACCCACATCAGAAGAAGCCTTTGGACGATTGGGAGAAGGGTTAAAAAAGGGAAGGTAAGGAGGATTAACCAATGGGCAACCATTAGTTACATGCTCAAAATGAGTAGCAACAGGTAAGGGTTGGGCAGGGGAAAGGGAAAAACCAATGGGAGAGGGAGTCGAAGTTACATCTGCCAAATTAGGATCCATCGAGAGGACACCCTGAATTTGGGTTGAAGGAGGTGAAGGAACAAATAGAACCACAAAAATAGGGGAAGCTAGGGGGATGAGCTGAGGTGAGTAGCAATGGCAGAAGCGTAGGATGTCACATTCCCAACTGTTGACCAAAGACCACTACCAGACGAAGGGAGGCATGAAGCTTGGAGAGATTCAATACCTTGATTGGGAGTAGGTATAGCCTGGGGACCATTGTCAAAGTGAAGAAATCCTTTATTCAAATCTTGGAAGGCATTCCCAGCATGAGCAGCAACAAAAAACTCCACAACAAATTTCTTCAAGGGTAAATCCAGAGTAGCTACATTCTAAGATGAATGAGTTAACGAATTCAAGCTACAGTGTCTCTTACCTCAATCGGCATGGTTCCAAGGGGGAATGGAGCAAATTGAGAAATCAATTTTGGAAGCTCGCATAATAGCTAGTTGCAAAGCACTTAAAATTTAATTGCTCTTAAAATTAGTAAATATTTTTATAAAATTTGAAGATATAAATCAAAATACTTTTCACTATAATCACGAATAATGTCATAAACATCATCACGACCACCACAAGTTCCATATACATCACCACATCTATAATGAACCCCACGAAAAAAAAAAAAACAACTAACAACAAAAAAAACAATATAAAAAAGATAAACCCAAAAAACATCAAAATATAAACATAAACAAAGAAAAAAAAAACAGGAAAACCAAAGGCAAACAACAAAGTTTTGAAAGCTAACCATAAAAAGTCCCAAAGAAGAAGATAACCAAAAAAACACGTCTTACCATTTAAAATTATGAATATTTATCTATTAACTGCGACCATTCTTCTACCAAAATGGAAAGAAAATGATGCACCCATCACTCACCATTCAATATTATATTTATTCAATATTATCAATAAATTTATACAAATGTTTTTATTAAAATAATATTTTATATTATCTCTAAAATTAATTGATTAAATAATTAATTAAATTTTATTAAGGAATTTTGACTTATAAATTTTAAATCATTATATTTAATTATATTTCTGGGGATTCTTACTTCGTAAGCTATTGAATATGACGTAGCGATTATCACCCATTCAATTATAATTATTTATTAATTGTAAAGGAAATTATTATTAAAATAATAATTATTTATAAAAATATAATGAATATATTAAATAATCAAAGATTAATTTTTATTATTAAAATTTAGAAGTGATATTTTTATATAGAATATATATATATATATATATATATATATATATATATATATATATATATTTTAAATTATTGATAAATGTTTTTAAAGTGAAATTATGATTAAAAGGGTTTTTTCGTGAAAGGGATCAAAATTATGATCTATTATAATTTAGGTCCTTTTTACATAGCATAGACAAAATGAATCAGAGTTATGAGAATGCAAATTAAAAAGTTTGTACACAAATTTTCTCAAAAAATTTATTTATATTGTAAAATGTAAGAAATATAAATCGTTAATTTATTTTTAAATTTGAAGTAGATTATTAATAGTTAAACATAATAACGAATCATGGATTGAGATGTACCAATGATTGATTGAGATGTATTGTATAAGTAAAAAAATATTTTAATAATATATTAAATAATTAATTGCAATTGCTATACTATTCACCAAGGTACAAATCTCTTTACATGTTTCACATGAAAAATCTAATAATCATCTCTTTCAAATATATATGATCTAAAATATATTAATATTTATATAATAATTTTTTAATAGATAATTGAAAATCAAATATTAAAAAAATCGGTGAGAATTCCAATGCAGACTTCACCTCTTTCCTTGAATCAATACAATCAATAAATTGTATTTTTCCTTTATTTATATATGTAGACAATGGTCCATAGAGATTATTGTATTGAGAGATTGATGATAAATCTTAGGTTAAGATTGAATATTTCTAGGTAAAATAGTGTAAAGTATTTTTTAGATTTGTATGAAGGATAGTGGAGTGTGATTAGAAGTTGATTTAATAAAATATTTTATAGAGTTTTATTCAAAAATATTTAATTTTATTTTTTGAATTGGGGAAAGAATTTCTCTTTTACAAATGGATTGTTTTAGTGTTGAACAAATTCTACAAAGATTTATTGTTATATTGTAAAAAGAATGAGAGGTGTTGGGAAAATATAGACAACAATAAGAGTTCGACATAATTTTCCCACCACCTCTCATGCATTTTATAATAAATTAATAGAAACAAATCTTTATACATTTTTAGATATAAAGTTTTTTTGATCCATAAAATTAATGGGAAGGTTTTAGTTTGCCAAAATAATGCTGTAAAATTTTATTTATTTTTATATTAATTTTTTCCAATAATTTTAAGTAGGTTAAGGTATACACCTTAAAAAGATCTTTCTTTTCCTTGAACAACTTTTTAATGATTATTTTGATTTGGTTTAAATAAGTAAATAAATGTTGCCACTCTAAGACTGGATATTTCCCTTTTCTCAATGAATTGTGTATATAACGTGAGGTTTTCTTGCTTTTAACTTGCAATCATGTGGTCTTCTCTCATGGTGAATGAAAGTGTAATGCCAGGTTTTCAATGAATTATGTATGTAACATGAGGTTTTCTTGTTTTTGACTTGCAGTGTTGTGGCCTTCTCTCATGATCAATGATGATGTAATGTGAAGTTTTCTTGCTTTTGACTTGCAACCTATGGCCTTCTCTTATGGGGCATGAAGGTGATTCTACTAAACTTTAATGGCGGTGCTTTTCAGTAATTTAGTGGAATGTTTGAACCAATTGATTAGAATGTGGTGAAAATTCCTCATGTAATTATGATAAAGACTCTTTAGCAACATCTTTGTTTATATGTTGATTCTTAATATTAATGGATGGTATAATAAATTATCATTCTAAATAGTTGAATTATAAATTTTTCATGTTTTTAAATAATTTAACTGAATAAAAAAATTACTGATTAAAATATTAGTTTTCTAATAAATCATAATAAATAAATGTCAAATTATAAAGCTTGTAAAATGACACCCTCGGTGGCATAATCTTTTGGGAAAGATGTAAGCGCTGTGCATCATCAAAGAATCCGGCATAAAATGACACTCTCTCAGTTGAATTAGATATGTTTTGGTGGTTGTATTGAGGATTATAAAGGCGAATTGGCCTATAACTTGACTGGCAGGGTAAGGCTTACGATGCCTCTGAGTTTTATAGGCTTCCATCACTAGCAAAACCTCGTTTACAAACAATACTTGAGACAAATGAATGAAAATTTGTAGATGCCATCTGTGGCCACTAAACCACCCAACATAGATATGAAAGTGATTCATGTTTAGGTAAACAATCCGAACATAGATTGTGGTGAACTAATAATTTGGTTATAAATTGGTATATCTCCATTAAATGAATATATGACATGAGGTTTATTAGACATGGTTTTTCTGAATTTATTTTTCAATGGAAAGTGTGATTGGTTAGGATCACGTTTAAAAAGTATTTATTTGCATGAATATGTGAAACATGTGATATGTTATTGAGATAATTATTTTGGAAGGCACTCTCAGTTTAAGTATTTTGCCATGAATAGGATAATACAAAATCAAGCTCAAAATTCATTAACGATTTTTGTGAAAAAAAAACATTCAAGAATTACACATTACATTTGATGAATTGTATGATCACATGGAACATATGCCATAATCTCATTTTGTTGATTGACAAATATTTACTTTTACTTTATGTGACAATAAGTGTTAGTTTATATTTATTCTAAGATAAAGCTATGTAAAAGACATATTCTAAGATAAATCTATGTAAAAGACTTCGAGATATGTCATTGTTGAGATACCTATTCCACTTATGTCACAAATTAAATATAATATAAATACCTCCAATATAATATTTATTAGCGTCTTTTACATGTATTTGTCTAAAATATATATACTAGTGTGTGTGTCTATATGTGTGTGTGTGTGTGTGTGTGTGTGTGTGTGTGTGTGTGTGTGTGTGTGTGTGTGCGTGTGTGTGTGTGTGTGTGTGTGTATAAATAATTAGATAATAATTGTATATAATATTATTATATACAATTATTATCTAATTTTATATATATTCTAAGATAAAGCTATGTAAAAGACATATTCTAAGATAAATCTATGTAAAAGACGTCGAGATATGTCATTGTTGAGATACATATTCCACTTATGTCACAAATTAAATATAATATAAATACCTCCAATATAATATTTATCAGCGTCTTTTACATGTATTTGTCTAAAATATATATACTAGTGTGTGTGTCTATATGTGTGTGTGTGTGTGTGTGTGTGTGTGTGTGTGTGTGTGTGTGTGTGTGTGTGTGTGTGAATAATTAGATAATAATTGTATATAATAATATAATATTATTATATATTAATTATATGGTAAATATGAATAATATATTTATTATATATAATCCTCGTGCATTCATGCAAGAATTACTTTAACCACATGTAACCACTAACGATAATTATTGGATGAAATAACTAATATACCACAATCAATAATATATCATATTTTTGCTAAGGATGCAATTTACAGACTCAAATTCACAATTATTAAATTTGTGTGGGTGCAATACGCCATACATCACAATATTAAAAAGTATGTTTCTACCAACACAAAATTCATATTAACATAGACATGCACGAATATGATATAAATATATGAAACCCTATATAAAATTCAACTTTATTTTTTCTATTTTATATATATCTACAAATTATATTTTGATGAATAATTTAAAAATTAGTGCACATCAATCAAACAACCATTGCTTTAACTCACTTAGTCATTTGGTTATTCACTCTCTACCTATAAATCATATTGAATATCAATTAGCACTCTCTTGAAACATTATAACAAAAGCATGCGCCTCTAAAAACCCCTCAAAGGAGCATCCATAGAGCCAAGTATGAATAGAAATGCAAGGTCAATTTTGCATGTTCTCAAGTTTCTAAAGCCAGACATTGCATTTCATTCTAGCAAGATCACGATAGTGTGCACACACCTAGGTGGGATAACTATGTGTAGTTTGAGCCCTTTTAAAATTATTAGAATGTAGGCAATGCTCAAACACTTATTGAGGAGTAGTTGAGGTTATCCAACCCATATTTCTAACCCCTTTCTTTGAGTCTATATTGTGTCAAAAGTGAAGTTCAGGTTTCAAGGCAAAGAGAAACAAAATCAGGACCTACACACAAAACCCAAGGTAATCAAACACAAAAAAAATCTACATAACCAGATGCAATGATCTATAGTATAAAAACCAACTTTTTCAACTTGGACAATGTCAGTAGACAAAGAACAATACTAGTTACCATTGGTGTTTGTGCTTCATCGACAACATCCACATAGGTTTTGAAAGTTTCTTTTTAAAAAATTTGAGTAGGTACAGAGTAATTACAAAACATTTATAAAGATTGTGACACAAGCAATAAACAATTTAATTTAGAAAATCAGCCAAGTGCCTTCTCTTATTCTTTGCTCAGTTACTTAAATTATAGATAGTAAGTACAATATCAATGTACCATTTTACATTCTGATTTGTATGATTATTGCTCTATTTTACATAATCTGAATATTCCCAATTTTATCTTATTGTATCACACCTTATTTTTACTAATAGACTACTTATTTGTTTTGTGTTGGCATGGTGCTCCACATGGACTTATTTAGTTATAACATTAATGTATTAAGAAATTGCTCATATAACTATTATTTCATCAAAAGGAATGTCAGTTAAATATATTTAATATATTATGCCCTTTTGGTTATTTGCACTAACACCAACTATTAATGCTTTTGAGCATCAAATGGGATTGGTGTGTTTATCTGATATGAATGTCAAATAAATCATTAAAGGGAATGATTAAATGTTAGTTAGGAGTTCACATTGATATTTGAACGTTAATGAATTGGATAGTTATTATGATTTCACATCAAATCATAATTGAATTGTTTTGTTAGATGAGTATCAAATAAATGTGACTTGCTTGATACTAACTCCAAGTGGTTTGAAACTGATGATTTACTTATATTATATAATGTAATCTTGAATATTAGTTGATTAATTTTAATAGTGTCAAATTGCAATGGCATGCTTATGGTGTTTAGTCTCGAATGGATTCGATGCCCCTTTATTTGTTATATTTTTTAAATTTATTTGATGCATATATTGAAATGAGTTATTATCAATATGTTTTAAACCCCTAATAGGTTTTGCTAAGAGTGAAATTATAAAGTAGGTTTCTTTCTCTACAAAATAGGGATGGTATCATCGAAAAGAGATGGATAGATGTGATGTCGGAGGACAAGAGAGATAATTTTTTATATACAGGCCTTTAAACTATTATTTACAATGAACTATGAGTTAGGATATTTATAGTACCTCAGGAATGGGTAGATAGCCCAATTGAGATCTTACCTTTTTCAGTTACTTGTTTTTCACATCAAATGCCAAGAAGCAATCATTAAGTGTCAAGCACAACAAACCTTTTTGTTCTAACTTTTGGTCAATCCCTTTGTGCATGTAAAATAAAATGTGGGGAAACCTTTTTTGACACAACATGCAAAGACTCATCATGTACTTTTGTAACAAAATTCGACACAAATATTTATGATATAGAAGGTGTTTTATTACTTACCTTTTTATCGCAAACACTCGTTTTGTCCTTATGCCATATTTATAGCATTCGACAATATCCATTAAGTTTTTGTGTATCCTTGTTTGCTTATTGTAATCTATCATAATAAATTTTGTCCTTGGTTAGAGAAAATGAATGTACACTTAATAAAAATAATAAAATAATCTTTTATACCGTTTTGTGTTGAATAGTTGCAAATAAGATTATTATCTTTTATGCATACCTACCTTCTTGTGCCTTAGTGTTAAATAGCATGTTCTTTTTATGGCATGTGATTAAGCTATCGATGTTAGTAATATTTATTTATAAATTGTAAAATGTAAATTTTAATTTATAAGTAAAAATTTGTAATCGTAAATTATAAAGGCATTTGAAAGAAAGCACAAATGATAATAAAAACAGTAAGGACTTTTAAATATTCTTCATAAATAATGATCATGTCATTTTGAAAAAAATTACTAATTACTAAATAGATAATTTCGACATTAAATTAAAATATTTATTTTATTTCCCATTTTAACTTATTAAAAATCATGATTAGACCTCACTATTATCTAATATTAATATTAATATTTTTAACCGATATATTATTTAATATCTCCAACAAACAAAAACCATAAATTTAGTAATTAATAAATGTATAGACTTTAAACCAAAATCCACATGGGCTACACCCACTAAAATAAATGTATAGACTTTAAACCAAAAATATAAATGTTAGTTTCTATCAAGTGTCTATAGATTGAATGAGATTTAAATGCATTTAAATGTATTTTTGACATTTGTGTGTTGGTATAATTTATTTGATTCCATAGTATTTTGATTCAAATTTAATTTGTCGTTTCCTCATTATAATTTATTCACCATGTTGGGTACATTTTATTTAACAATTATTTTATTCAAATCTGTTATGCTTTCTTTTCAATGTGAAAAACATATTATTTAGTATTTCATTTAAATTCTTGCCTTCTCAAATTTTATCACATGCTGAATAATTTATAAATTATAATTTTTTGGAAATTTGTACACCATTAACAATTTTGGAGATGGAAGTTGAATAGATAGATAAAACACGAACAAGTAATGTCAATGTTAATACAAATTTTTTCTTTATTATTTTATATTTCTAATTCATGTAAATCAGTGGTCACAAGAATCATATTATTATTTTAAATTTTTAAAATGATGAAATTATCGTATTATACAAGTTCAAATATCATTCTTCTACATTAAATGTTAAACCAAATTACTTCGAAAGATATTAATTTTCGATTTGTTGTAGTCCATATCAAATTAATATTTTATAACAAATAAAATTTTAATTTTTATGTATGTTCACAAAACATTTGACTAATAATTAAATAAAAGATTATTCATTAACATACCATAGTTCTGTCCTATGTTGAGACTTATAAGAAGTGTTACACCAATGACCAATCTAATTTGATTATAAAATCTAACATATAGGTATATCCTCCTTCTTCAAATATGTCTTAAATTTTGAATAAATAATTTTTAATTAAATTACAATAAAAACACTTTTATGGATATAATTATTCATTGACAATCAATGGCTAATATAGTGTCACCACAAAGAAACTCAAATCACTCTTTATTGATGACTTGTTATTAATGCATTTAATAACTTGTAAGTGACTAAACATGTTGTTGCTTGATTTGTAAATTTAGGTTTATTATCTATGATGTTTCAATAATTAAAGACTTAATTTAGTGTTGAATAATTATTTCATATTAATGATAGGATGTCCTTAAACCAATGTATTACTTATGTGATCCTTGTTGAAGTGTGAGTGAGATATTATCTTGCGTCGGTGGTATGGAATACACCTACAAAATATCATTCTTAGCTCACTTTTAAAAGATTGTAATTATTTTGTTTCTTGAAGACCATTGGTTGCCAAGTTACTATCATGTGGGAAACCTAAGGATTGGGTTGTGAACTTCGGGATGTGTGTACTAAGTGATTGTGTAAATATTTAGTGTCACTAGGACTCAGTGGATTATGGAGTTCAAAGGTAACAAGGGGGAATTGTTAAATCTAGTCTTATGGCCATAAGTAATGCATACGTAGTTTATCTAGGAAAAAGGTTTATTACTTGTTTGTATACAATAGGAATGTATCAATTCATGTCCTTGTTCATAGTCATACTTACACTGTGCTACAGGGAGTAGTTGCAGTAGTGACTTATATACACATTGTCCTCTTTATTTTCATTGGTTTCGTATATATCTATCTCACGAAGAGTAGGGACACTCTCAGTGGATGAGAGATATGCACGGGATCTGAAAGGCTTCGTGGTTGGAGGTAAACTTCTCTATGACATTCTCCCTCTTTGCATCTTATATAATTACTTATAATGGCTTCATTAATGATCTCTGGCATCCTTGATGTTTTCACTAAGGAAAAACATATTTATTATGTGTACCATTGTGAACAAATAATTTCTTCATGTATTACTATAAATGATGAAATTACGAGTACTATGAATGATGATGTAATAAGAAATGAACATTTATTTAATGTTTACAATTTTGACACCTAACCAAAGTAAAATAATGATTTTAAAATGATTATTTTCTTCATTACAATTGGATAGTTACTCTAGTTAAGGTAATGATGAATATTACATTGATATATATACTTATTTTCATATTGAATTTTATTTGATCAATTTTTAAAATAATGAAAATTACTTTACACTTCTTAGTAATTGTAGAATAGTTGTTAAACATGGTGGATTTAAGAATAGTTAAGAAACCTTTGGAAGAACAATTTAAAATAACACCAATCAAATAAATAAAATAAAATTTAAACCTTTTTAAATTTTATCTCAAAGGATTCTTACATATTTAAATCACAAAATAAGAAAATTAGTAAATAAATTTTCTAATTACCCTCTCATAAACTCCTACCAATGTAGTAAAATATCACTTACATGCGTTTTTACATTAATATAGTCAAGTTGAGTAGGTAAAATGATATTTAATATCAGCAAGGTCTATTACCAATAGTTTCAGTTTCTTACTTTAAAAAAGCATTGTTCAACATAGCTTCTTAACCATTTATAGACAACTCCCTTCTAAAAACTGAATCCATGGTAAATTCATCATGAATTGAAATGAAAATCCAAAATTATAGATTGATTTGATGACAAATTAGTTTTAGATGATGTGAATACTAATATCTTGCATGCTAAATTTATTTATTGGACTTATCAAATTACATTCATTTGTATAGAAATAATGCTCATGACACTCATAGTGACCTATGGTGTACCAATTGTGAGTCTGAGGGCCATAATAGAAACAATTATCTTTATAAGAACATCAGAGTTGTACTAAAGCAGTCTTATGAAATTTGCCATGAAGAGTATGATGTTCGCTCTTATCTCTTATTACAACGGGCCACATAGTATAAAGTGTCCAACTAATGCAAGATATGTGATGCATATACCCATGACACTAATGATTATCATCTCATCAGTGGTATTCATGAGGTGCACTTGTGTGGTACGCGTCAAGCTTTTATTTCAAATACTCAAGAGAATGGTGGGTATCGGGGATGAGGTTGAGGATGAGGATAAGGAAGTGGATTTTTTCCACCATGGATGTGCTACAAATGTGGTTCTCTAGATCACTACCAATGAGACTGCCTAGTCTATCCAACATGTGTTTTTTGTAAAATGAGCACCATTTAGAGGAATGTCTTGATTTGTACACGACCATCACAAAAGAAAGGAATCAGAATGGTGTTAGTATGATATGCATTGAGAATCCACAAGGGTGATCACACTCTAGCACTCTAACAACCCAACAAGTTAACATTACAATGCAAAGTGGTGGACAGTCCCAGTCTACATCCATTCTACCCATTGAGAAGTTACAACGTGAAGAGCCTCGTACAAGTAAGTATCATGATGCTCAACAATAAAAAGAAGTGATCCAAGATACTATGACTTTGGTAAGGGAATTACAAGGGGAAATATAATTTCTTAAGGACCATGATGCCACATAACGTGGTTATATGTAGAAGGCCACATATCATCAAGATGTGACACGAGATGACTTCTAAGAGCTTTGAAAATGCTTGTTGGATGAAGATATTGTACCATAGTTAAGTAATTGGCTTAAACATCAAACACCAAGGCCAATTCAAGATCATCGATTAAACCATGCTCACCTACAAGATACTCCCATTCCTCCTAGCCTGCAAGAGGACAAGGAAATATTGGTGAATGTTGCCATAGATGGATGGGTGATCTAGGACATTTTAGTCGATATTATCACTGAGGTCAATGTCCTCACAATGGATGCATGGAAAAAGATGGCTAGCCTAGCCTTACAACTCTCACCTCATGTATTTTTCATGGTCAATAAGACACGTGCTCTACTGATTAGCATTCTTAAAAATGCAACTATAGAAATTCTTGGGGTACCTTTCAAACCTGACTTTGAAGTTATAGAATTGGTTGAGGTTGATGACTTTTTAGCCTTAATGGTTTGTCCTTGATGTTATGCTAACAACGTTGATTTAAGCTTCAAGAAGAGATATATCAACTTTGAAAATACTGATCAGTGCAACATCATCCCATTAGACCAAACACATGGACCCTCATATGTTGAACCTATTAATGTAGGTACTCAACACAAGTATCATAAGCACCATAGGTTTGTTCATCTTGTCACTGAGAAAGTCGTGTGAGGATAAATTTTGGATACACCACTTGAAAGGCTAGATGATTCTTTGTGGTTCTACAAGCAAATGGAAGTATGTGACTTTGTCTAGCGACTGGAGGCTTTCTATGACTTTGTTGTTGATCGTGTCTGATCATTTGTTCACATTATTGATGACATAATGGAAATGTGGTGGCAAACTCATCATGAGCATCTCCTTCATTGGGATCAAGTATGTTATGCCTTACGTCATTGATTTCATCATGACAACCATGTATGAGGCACTATTAGTTATAGTGGTGTCTGAGCACTAGAACCTCACCTAGAGGCATGAAAGGTAATGTGGTTGGATTATGAATCTTTCTTACTAGAATATATGTGAGTTCATGCATTTTATGGCACTTTGCACACTTGGGCCAAAGCTTGGTATGTTCATGAGGAACACCATCTAGGTACCTATTTCTGGCATTTGCTAAAGAATAAAATGGTCTCGACGTTATCTTATTCATCTCCAAGGATGGATTTATGCCTTACATTGCATGTAATGTGTCAAGAAGTCATCAGTGACCCCAGTCCCATTGAAGACTAGCTACAAAGCATATACAGTGTATTGAAAGAAGGATTGACCATTTTCAATGATCTGATTAATCAATCTTCTTCCATAGTAGAACCTACAATCAATCATGCATTACATGAGGAAATTCAAAAAGGTAAGCAAAAACTCATGTTTCATGTTGATGAAGGTGAAAAATCTGATCCGCTTGACCCATTGACTAATCATTTGGATATACCTATGGAGTATGGCACTATAATGTTTATGACATAATCCCAGATACACAATGCCCATACTTGGAACCACTTCAAACCATACAGCAAAATGTTGGCATGGAGGACACACCAAAGATGGCTATTGTGGGAAATTGTTGGTCTGATAATGAAATCTGCAAAGTGTTCAAGCTGCTGAAGGAATATCAAGATGTTTTTCCCATGGATTCACATGTCCTTGGGTATATTACATATCAAACTAGTTGAAGGCACTCACCTAGTCAAGAAATGACCTTATTGAATGAATCCTACTTTACATGCATGGGTTAAAGAAGAAATTGATATTATGTTGCATGTAGGAGTTATTACTCCTATCGATGAGTCTAAGTGGGTCATTCCTATGGTGATAAGCATTAAAAAATATGGGCACATCAGGATTTATTTATACTATAGGTTACTTAACATAAATTGTATCATTGATCCTTTCCCAATGCCTTTCACTAAATAAATCCTTGAAGGTGTCATTGGGTGTGAAATTTACACTTTCACATATAGTTTCTCAGTATACCATCACATCTAGATTGTAGAGGAGGATAGACACAAGACTACATTTGCCACTAAGGGTATTTGCGTATATCATCATATCATTTGGGTTAAAGAACACACCGGTTATATTATCCAAAATATTTGTTGAGGCCTTTATGGACTTCATTAATAAGTTCCTTCAAGTTTATCTAAAAGACCATTGTTCCAATCTCAAGCTTATACTTGAGCTCTCAGGATGCTTCAAATCTCTCTCAACTTGAAAAAGTGTCTTTTTGATACTCTATTTAGCGTTCTCCACCGAGATAGACTTCTAGTAGACCTTGCTAAGATTATCATCATCCTTTGTCTACCAGTGTCAATTACCTAATGAGAGGTTCATGCCTTTTTAGGTCATAATGGGTCCTATAGGAAATTTATTCGAGGACGTGCAAGGATTGCAACACCTCTAGAGGAGCTCTTGAAATAGAATGACCACTTCATTTGGACCTGCTCATGCCAAGAATATTTTTTAGCCTTAAAGGACAAGCTTATCACTACACCAATTCTCTAGTTCCTCGATTGGACTAAACCATTCCATGTCCATGTCGATGCTTCTAGCATGGCATTCAGTGTGATACTTTCATAGATCACCCTATTTACTTTGTAAGTAGAAAGCTTACTCCAGTCTAAGGGAACTATACCACCATGGATCATGAGGCACTCTCTATGGTCTATGCTCTACAAAAAATTTGACAATATTTGTTGGCAACCCCTTTTGTGTTCTTCACATACCATAAAGCATTGAAGTATCTAGTTAACAAAATTGTTTTGCATGGTTGCATTTGCCACTAGATCATGCTATTCCAAGAGTTTCAGTTCTCCATCATGGTAAAGCTTGGTAAGGCCAATTATGGTGCTGACCATCTCTCAAGAATCAATTTTAGTAAACCGATGTGTAACATCAAGAATGACTTACCTAACATGAAGTTATTTCTTATCTTGCACATTCTTGAGGAGTTCGAGGATGTAGCATCCTTTTTAGCTACTACCTCAGCTCTAGCTCATTTAAGTACATAGGCTAAAAAGAAACTAGCCATTTGCACTGCTCCATTCCAGCTCATCGGAGGAGACCTCTATATGCTTGGTTGAGATGAAGTCTTTCGACAGTGTGTCATGAAACATGAGTGCCCTGATGTGTTCCATGAAGCCCATGAAGGTATTGCTGAAGGACATTATGTTGGAGAGTCTACTGCACAAAAAGTTTTGTTAACCAGTTTATGGTGGCCTACACTTTTTCAAGATGCAAAGCTTTATGCACGTCAATGTGACATTTTTCACTATGTGGGGAAACCTAATCGCTGGGATGTAATGCCATTACATCCTATTCTATCGTAGGAACCTTTTAAGAAATGGGTCATTGACTTTGTTATCCCCATCAACCTAGTAGGATGACATATTGGTTAACGCTATGTTATCATAGCAAATGATTATCTGACCTGTTGGGTTGAAGTTGTGCCAACATGAGATTGTACTATAGCTATTGTAGTGCACTTCATCTGGGAACACATTATTACAAGGTTTGGTTGTCCATTGAGTTTTACTAGTGACCATGGTACTCACTTCCTCAATAAGACTATTCAAGTATCGTTAGTTGAATTCATGATTGCTCACCATAAGACCATGCCATATCATTCCTAAGTAAATGGAACTACGAAGGTGTTCAATAAAATCTTAGGCACAACCCCAACAAAGATATGTAATATCAGACATATTGACTGGGATGATGAGGTGTCTATAATTCTTTGGTCCTATCGAACAACTTACAAGCACCTCTACAAAAGTATGTCATTCAATCTTGTGTTCAGCACTGAGGTAGTTCTTTCCAAAGAGTTATTGATTCCCTCTCTTTGCATTGTACATGTAGGACAACTAAATGATGAACCATCATTAAAAGCACACATAGATGCCTTACTACAATTGGATGAAGCTCGTTTTCTTGCTCATTAGAGTCATGATGTAGAGAAATGCAAACAAAAGGTGTGCCATGATTGCCACATCAAGCATACAATTTTTACACCTGGAATGCAATTCTTAATCTATGACTCCAACTTCACACGCCACTCAGAGAAGCTTCATGTTCACTGGGACGATCCCTTTATTGTTCACAATATTTGTCATACCGATGTGTGTCACTTGAAATAATTGGATGACCAATTTCTTCTTGGTTATTACAATGGTAGTTGGTTGTGATCGTATTTTTCTATCTAAGTCTTTCTTGATTATACCAATAAGGTGTATGTCATTAATTTAGGATTTCTTATTTTCAATAAATCATTTCCTTATTCATGCACCCTTTTGTTTTTTTATCATCATTTACAATTTGATACTTGTGTTCTCGTGGAGGACCATGAAGCATAATTAGTGTGGGGTAAGGGGTGTTCCATGTATGAAGTGTCAGGATATGGTCTATAGGGATAAGTGTGGATACAAAGGCTCACAAGCAAAGGTGTATAAGGACAAAGGATACAGAGGATGTGGCACGTAACCATAAGCTTGCCTAGGTAAATAATGATTTTTGCCTTGGGTGTGAATATTCCCTTGGTATGAGTATTCAAATAAACAGACAACTGTCATGCACTTTGAGAAAAGCATAAGACAAGGCATGTTATTAATACAAGGAGGTAGTGGCAATGGTAAGTGTGTCGACATCATGTCATGGCAATGCCATTGTTCACATTTATTGTGTGAAGTGATGGTCAAACAAAAGGGGTAATAAATGCAAGTTACCCCTTATAACCTATAAAGAGACATAAAGTGGTTTGTTTCACATTTTACCATTGCTACAATTATGAATTTATGGAGCTGAAGAGAATATAAATGAATTCAAATGATTCCAATCAAGTGCAGATTACTAATTTCTAGTTATTCCTTTATCATTGAAGTGTGTTTGGGCTAGAACGAACAACCAGAGCTAGCTAAACTAAAAGAATGTGAAGGATTTATTGAGTTGTAGGCTGCAGAGGTTGACATCTGCCATTAACTAGCATCAAAGCAGGAGAATAGAGACACCTACATCAATGAAAATGTATTTGTTTGGGAATATTAGATGGTCATGCCTCAACCTTCAGGGTCTATGAAGGGTGATGTGGCCTAAGAAAAAGGCTCAACAAAGAGAGCCACTACTTGTCATTCTAGAAGAAGAGCTAAGTGTTGGTGGGGAAACAATGTTAATCACAAAGGAAATATCTGAAGAATAAGGTGAGCGTGTGGAAGGTGAAGGAATAGGGATGGTGTGCCAAACTAAGAAGAAAGCTCAAGTGCCTCCACCTCCACCCTTGTTGATCGAGGAGATGCATTACCTAGAGATGGTGCTATGTGTAAAAATTTAGGTAGTTAATGTGCCCACTTATGCTATCTTCAATTATAACCACCGAAAGCCAAAAAATGAGGTTGAGCTACAAAAAGATTATAAAGTCCGACGCCAAAACACCAAGAGTGAATTGGTCTATGATTTGAAGATCTTCAATGTCTTGGACTCTGCTAGGGTTTTTCAGCTTTTCAACCTCCCCTACTTTGGAAAACCTATAGAGGTGATCAAGTTTCTACTTTTGTGCATGCATGAGGAGTATACTTACTTTGTTGGGTGCCGGATGACAATCATGACTAAAAGAATCAACAAAGTGTTAAGGTTGCAGTGCCCTGGGACGGACCTTGAATTTGATTTAGACGACTCAGTAGAGATAGAAAAGATAGCCACGGTGCTGGAATATCAAAAATAGGGCCATGTTATGATTATAAAAAATCTACAAGATCCCACCCTCTGAGTGGCCACGTGCATTATCAAGACAAAGGTTGGCGGTAGGGACAGATGGAAGGAAGTGGACATGGCCCACTTATATGTTGCACACCAAGTCACCGAGGGGCTAAAATATAACAAGGCAATGTATTTTGCAAATAAAATTATAGTAAATGCGGAGAAGGCTCACTAGATGTCCAACCATAGGTTCCCTTGGGGCGTATTCCTATTGCTAATGGTGTTCGATGAAACTGGTGTACCTGATTACACCTCTGGAGAATTGAATTAGGTGTACCCACCTGAAAATAGATCCCCTATAGAGCGGTACAAGGTGTTCACCTACCTTGGCTAGATTACCCCGACATATAAGCTTAAAATGAAGTCATGGTATGATGGAAATGAAAGAAACCTTTTGGAAGGAATGGCACATTCTAAAAGACTTACCTACACAGGGTGGTGATCAAGCCAAGTTTACTATCAAGTAACACTTCTCTATCGTGCGCATCATGATGGCCTCATCTGAGGAACTTTTTTCTCGGTTGAAACTACTTTATGATGTCATGATGTAGTACTTTTATAACTCTGTCAACTACATATACGATGTGCAACTGATAACACTTAAAGCGAAACAAATTAATTCAGAGACTCACTCTCTACAATATATATAGATACCTTGGAAAGAAATCATACAGAGAAAAAAATGACTCAAACAAAACCGACATCAAAATGCATCAAACCTTTATTAGAAACTCAATTCACACTTTCATATCCAAAAAAATTACTAACTACTAAATAGATGGTTTCACCATTAAATTAAAATATTTATTTTATTTCCCATTTTAACTTGTTTAAAATCACGATTGGCCCTCATTATTATCTAAAATCAATATTAAGATTTTTGACCGACATATAATTTAATAATAGACACATTCTTCACTTTGCAATTAATATGAATGTCTTATCATAGAAACTTTGAGCCACAATCCACATGGGCTACACCCACTAAAATAAATGTATAGACTTTAAACCAAAAATATAAATATTAACAGAATAGGGGCATGATTGAATGATATTTAAATGCATTTAATGGAAAGTTGGGAAAAAAATATTATAATTTATTAATGCAAATAGTATTTTGATTCGAATTTAATTTGTCGTCTCCTCATTTAATAGCATTGTGGTTGGTTGGGCACATTTTATTTAACAATTATTTTATTCAAATCTTTTATGCTTCCTTTCCAATGTGAAAAATATATTATTTAAATTCTTACCTCTTCAAATTTTATTATATCCAAAATAATTTATAAACTATAAATAGGTAAAATACTAAAAATGTTACATGCTTTTAGTTTTTTTTGGAAACTTGTAAACTATTAACAAATTTAGAGATAGTTTCTTATTACCTTTATGTGAAGTAAAAGAATGAGCGAGTAATGTTTTTCTTAATACAAGTTTTATTTTTAATATTTTATATTCTTAACTCGTACAAATCAATTGTCACAAAAATCACATTATTATTTTAAAATTTTAAAATGATGAAATTATCACGTTATACAAGTTTAAATATCATTCTTCTATATTAAACTCCAAACCAAGTTACTAGGAAAGATATTAATTTTCGATTTGTTGTAGTCTCTCCGAACTAATATTTTATAACAAAGAAATTTTTTAATTTGGTATATGTTCACAAAGCATTTGACCAACAATTGAATTAAAGATTATTCGTTAATATACCATAATTATGTCCTATAAAATAAGTTGAGACTTATACGAAGTATTGACACTATAATTTGATTATAAAATACTACATATAGGTCTATTATCTTTCCTTAGATATGTCCTAAATTTTGAATAAATGAATTTAAACTAAATTACAATAAAGACACTCTTATGAATATAATTAGTCATTGACAATCAACGGTTAGTATAGTGTCAGCACTAGGAAATTCAAATCACTCTTGGCCCTTACAAAAATTTGTTATTAATGATATGCTATCAATACATTTAATAAATTACAATTGATTAGACATGTTGTTGCGTGATTTGTAAATTTAGGTTTATTGTCTATGTTATTTCAATAATTAAAAACTTAATTTATTGTTGAATAATTATTTCATATTAATGATAGGATGTCTTAAAATAAATATATCGCTTATATGTGATCCTTGTTAAAGTGCGAGTGAGATATTGTCTCGCGTGGGTGATATGGAACACCTCGGCGAAATGTTATTCTTGGCTCACTTTTCAAAGATCGTAAATATCTTATTTCTTGGAGATCATTGGTTGCCAAGTTACTATTAGATTTGGAAAACCTGAGGATTGGGTTGTGAACTTTAGAATGTGCATACTGAGTGATTGTGAAAATATTTAGTCTCACTATGACTCAATGGATTACTGAGTCTGAATGCAACAAGGGGGACTTGTTAAATCAAATCTTGTGGCCATAAGCAATGCATACCTAGTTTATCTAGGAGGAAGGTTTATTACTTGTTTGTATATGTTAAGAATGTATCAATCAAGGAAAATTTCAGTGGCCAATAAAAAAATGAACTTGGGGTTTTTTAAGTGAATCTAATTTGAAATTATGGAAAATCAGTTTAGAAGGTGGATAATTATGTAGGCGAATCAAGCATTGAAATAGGGCAAATTGATGACAGTGGCATGGCACTCGAATGATTGTTCTACGTAGAATAAATGGATTTGTAGATGGTCAATTGCACATGCAGTTAGGTCAATTAGGTCGAATGCACATACAGATAGGTTGTCTACATCAAAAAATTCCATAAACCTAAATCAGATTGCATATTTGGATTCCTCTCAAAGAGTTATGTAATTTCAAAGAAAATCATCTCAATCTGAGTCTGTATGCAAAAGTTACGACCTCTAGAAACTGGCATAACTTACATTGGATACACAGACATGGGATTGCATATGCAGATGGTTGGCTACTTATCATATGTAATCAGTCGACTGTATGATGACATGCAACCAGTTGTCTACACATGCAGTCGACCATTTGCATATCTAATGTAAGTTTTACCAGTTTTTGAAGGCCATAACTTTTACATACAGACTCAAATTGAGATGATTTTTTTTGAAATCGTATAACTCTTCGAGAGGAATCCAAATATGTAATCAGATTTAGATTTAGATTTAGAGAAGTTTTTTATTCTATTTTTCTTTACCCCACAACTTATCTATTTTAGCTCTTCAATGCACGCAGTGACTTTCTTCGAGTGGCGAATGCACCCAGATTGATTTTTGAGGTACCAATGAAATGCATTTATAATAATACAATTTATTTTAAATAGTAGGTGAGCCAACCCTAAAAATTGACTTACATCTCAAAAATTAAAGTGATTTTGTGTTGACTAACCCATAAAATTGCCAAATGCCAATTTCTAAAATCGAAAAATTTGTCAATTAACAAAAATAAGTCATTAAAATTTTATCTAGTATCAATTCATGTCCTTATTCATATTCAAACTTATACCATATTTTTGGGAGTAGTTGCAATAATGACTTATATATACATTGTCTTCTCTATTTTCATCAATTTTATATATATTCATCTCACAAATGATAGAAACACTCTAAAAAGCTTTATGGTTAGAAGTAAAGTCATATATTTATATATATCACTAAACATGACATAAAATATTATTATTTATTAATTTCAATGTATTATCCTAACCAAATTATAAATAAACATATATTGTAGAAAAAAATATTAAAAATATAATTAATAGTTGATATTGTAGTGCCTAAATGAAGTATCTTTGTTTATGTTACTCTTTATTGCCCATACCTCTTACAATGACCCTGCCCATAATGTACTCCTCAATGGTTTATTTGTGAGGACTATTGCACTAACCTTCATTTCAAATCTTTGTTGAAATAAGCCACTTCTTATTCCATTTATAATGTTCAAACCATTTATATTATATTTATCTGCAGCAAAATTATCATTATTACAATTTTGGCTTCTCAACATAAAATAAATACTAAATTTTGGTTTCTTAATTGTTTTTTATACAATTTTAATTCATTTTGTTGGAGTTGGCAGTTTGTTTAAGATATATAATTATTATTCCATGGCTCTATATTGGTGGCCATGGATCGTCCTTTTTCCAATTATTATAATAATTTTTAGGACTTTTATTATTTTTATGTTATTTCTAATTTGAGTTCCATTTTTAGGATATTTTTCTTATGGATACATTTGGGGGAAAATTACATATTATTTTTACCTCTTGTCATTGATGTTGACAATTTGGTTTATTGGTTGTTTTTTTAATTTATTTTGATGATGTAATTGTAAGTCATTTGATCTTGATGTTATTTTATTTAGTTTGTATTTATTTTTATTTTTATTTTTATTAGTGAAGATATTTAATTTTGGTATAAATTTTTTGAAGATTTTTTTTTTTTTTTTTTTTATCTATTTATATATATTTGATTATTTTTAGGATACTTCGTATTATACATTTTTTTTTTTAGTTTCATGTTTTCAATATTCATTCATTTTATTTTTGAAATTTTATTTAATTATTTTTTGTTTTGTTTGCACTCATTTTAAATATTTGTTTTTTTTGGGATAGATTTGGTGACTACAAACATATCGTTGAAATTACTTTATGTAGATTTAGTATGTTCTCGAATTTGTCTTAAAGTT
Organism: Torreya grandis; assembly: GCA_037957365.1. NCBI lineage: Eukaryota > Viridiplantae > Streptophyta > Pinopsida > Cupressales > Taxaceae > Torreya > Torreya grandis. Next base: position 1,074,678 of record JARHVA010000121.1, on the reverse strand, counting down.
ATGTTTTTGTGGGTCTTTCTAGTTTGGCCTAATTTCCTTCGCTTTTAATTTCACATTTCATTACTTTACATGATTGATCATTATATGTGTCATGTTCTAAGATCCCTATATCTATAATCCAAATTAGAGCCTTCACTTTACATATCTATCATTACACTTGCAATGGAGTATTCCACCTTGATAAGTTAATCTTCTTTAATCTATTTTAATATCATTCATCATCACTTATGGGCTAGAGGAGTTCCAAGCATTTTCTCAAGATTCTATTTACACTACACCAGACTTACATGAGGACTGATTTTAATGTTTGGGATATGTAGTTGCAATTTCTTTATAGTTTCTCAATCTGATTACTTCTTTCTCTTTTATATTACATGTGTGTTATGTAAAATTAGGTAAAGGTAATAAAAAGACACCAATGTAGAGAAGCACAAGCATAAGTCTATACGGCATTAAGAGTTAAATTTATAAATAAAAATCCATAACCTACAAAGGTGTGTAGTATAGATTTGGCACTGCAAAACATATTTATCAGTCATAATTTATGAACCAATTAAGTAATTAAATCCACCCTAAATAGATTCATTCACAACAACAGATGTGTTAAATTTATCCTTTGACAGTAAATAATCCAAATTTTACATCGCATTGATTCATCCCTTCCTAACCATTGTTGTACTCTCAGAATCCTAAGATAACTCCCGAGTATGATTGTTTCATAAATTTATCTATTTATCTAGTCATTATTTATTCAATTGTAGCATTTAGGATTCATTATTATTTTTAAAACTTAAGACATGTCTGATTTAATGTTTTAGGTTGTTGTTTAACCCTAAGTTTTATGTGGGGTATAGGGCTAAGAATATAGAAATAGTTCAAGAACAAGGGTGATAAACTAATCTATAATATGCCAATTAATAGAAAAATTAAATAAATAATATTCTAAATTTATAAACTGAGATTGTTAAAAATAGTAAAGTACAACTATTGAAAGATATTGTACTAAATAAGAAACAATAGTACTTAGCTAGTTTATAGTGCACAAGTAGATCTAAACTAGAAACATGTGTAAGGTATGCTAAATTAGTATTCTGGATTAGTCTTCAAATTATATAAATTATCTTATGTAGTTATAGACACTACCTTCATATATGGACACTATTGTTGATGCTAGTGTCTAATTGTGATACATGTGTCCAGCACAAAATAATGGCTTGGCCTAGTTTCCTTCACCTTTGATTTCACATGTCACTACTTTATATGATTGACCATTACATGTGTCATGTTCTAATATCCCTGTATATATAAATCATTCCTAGTCATTTACTAAGTATGTGCAAATGGTAAATTCCTTATCTATAATCCAAATTAGAGCCTTCACTTTACATATCTATTACTACACTTGTAATGGAATATTCCACCTTGATAAGTTAATCTTATTTAATCTATTTTAATATCATCCATCATCACTTATGGGGTAGAGGAGGTCCAAACATTTTCTCAAGATTCTATTTACACTACATTAGACCTACATGGGGACTGATTTCAATATTTAAGACATGTAGATGCAACTCCTTTATGGTTTCCCAATCTGACCAATTCTTTATCTTTTCTATTCCATGTGTGTTATGTAGAATTAGGTAATGGTAATAAAAAGACATAATTTTAGATAAGCACAAGCACAAGTCTATATGACATTTAGAGGTCAACTTATATATAAAAATACATAACATATAAAGGTGTGTAGAATAGATTTGGTTCTACAAAACATATTTATCAGTCATAGTTTATGGACCAATTCAATAATAGAATCCACCCTAAAAAAATTCATTGACACCAAAACACTTGTTAAATTTATCCTTTGACAATAAGTAATCTAGATTTCACATTGTATTGATACATCCCTTCGCATCCACTGTTGTACTCTCAGAATGCTAAGATAACTCCCAAGTATGATTATTTCATAAATTTATCTATTTATCTAGTCATTATTTGTTCAATTATAGCATTTAGGATTCATTATTATTTTTAAAACTTAAGACATATCTGATTTAGTATTTTAGGTTGTTTAACCCTAAGTTTTATGTGGGGTATAGGGTTAAGAATATAGAAATAGTTCAAGCACAAAGGTGATGAACTAATCTATAATAGGCCAATTAATAGAAAAATTAGATAAATAATATTCTAAATTTATAAACTTAGATTGTTAAAAATAGTGAAGTACAATTATTAAAATATATTATACTAAATAAGAAACAATGGTACTTAGCTAGTTCATTATTCACAGGCACATATGAAATGGAAACATGTGTAAAGTATGCTAAATTAGTATTTTGGATTTGTCTTAAAATTCTCAAAACAATGCTTATATATTTATAGACACTACCTTTAGATATGGACATTAATGTTGATGATAGTGTTTAATTGTGATGCAGGTGTCCAACATAAAATAATGATTGAATTTGGATGCAACCAATTTTTTTGTTCTAGGTTTTATGTCACATTTCTACCAATGTGTTCAAATCTTGGATACAAGTTATCATTCTTTGATGATTTGTAAAACCCTATCTCTTCACCCTTGTTGTGGGTTTACGAAAAAAAGGTTAGTGGACTCATGGTGTGGAGTTGCCCCAAAGACCCCTCTATCAATAGGTAAGATGTTATCAATATTCAATTTTAGTATCTACATTTAACCTCTTTTTAATCTAGTAATGCATAAGGATGAAATTATTAAGTTAATAAATGTGTAGTTGGGTGTGTATAACACACCTTGTCTTTGCTTGAACCCACTTTGATTTTTTTGTTGGTGTATACCCTATAACCAAGAACATGTTATAGTATAAATCAATGCATATAATATGAAATTTTAAATAATTGAAATGCTTGAAAATAAAAATATCAAGGAAGGAGTACAAGTGTGTTGATGCAACCATGTTGCCTCTTGATGCTTTGACTTGGTAAAGATGATTCCTTATGAAGCATTAGAGTTGAAAAAGGTTCATACTTGAACTTTGGAGATTTGAAGAGGGATATTGTAAGGTATTATGCTCCCACTCTAGTGCAAAGATGAGTTGTGAGATGGCCATTGAGATCATTATATCTTAATCACACAACTCAAGTGTGAATATATATAATCTAGTAAGGGTGAGTGATTTAATCAACTTATCCTATAAATCTAGTGAAATGGATAATTTAAACACTCCAATCTATATATCTAGTGAGGTTGAATGATTTAATCACTCCAAACTATAAAATGAACCAACTATTACAATAGAAAAGGCTCGATAATAGTACATTGTGGTGTAATCAGTGCATCTTGGTGAGTAGTATGATTGGTAAATTTTGAAACTTTTGGTGCAATATCATGGCATATGCACATCTAATATGTTTGAGCCAGAGTATGTGTGTCATAAATCTAATAAAACTCTATTTAAAATTTATGCAAAATTAGTGCAATGTATAAGATTCTGACCCAAGTGAATTATGGAATTGAACTGGAGATTGTGCAAGTGTGGAGGTCTTATTTTTATGACATGCCTCCATTGAAGTCTAGAGATATTGAGTAGGTGTATAAATGTGGAGGTCATGTTTCTATGACATGTCCCAAATTAAATCTAAAAATTATGAAAATATGGAGGTCATTCTTCTATGACATGCCCCCAATGATATGCCCCCCTTTTGAGGTGAGGGAACTAGAATTTGGAAAGTATCTTACCTCAAAAAGATAAGGTAGTTATATAATTTGTGCATGAATCTTGTAGCATATAGGGATAACATGTCGAAGTAAATATATCGATTAGGCTCTTAGGATGTGATCACATCAATTCCTAAGATGCACGATATAGAACATGGTAATGTCTAGAGAGTAACAATACAAGCTCAACAAATAATCAAACACACACACAATAACACTTAATGTAATGTAAAATAATGGTATAAGGAAACTTCATACAATTGGTATATTTAGATGTCACAAGATCAAAATGGATGACATATTTAAATGTCCAATCAACATGGAATGACATATTCAAATGCCCAAACAACATATAATGGCACAGGGGCAAAGAAGTAAGGAACATATTTAAATGTTACACAAGCAAGACATTAACAAGCAATGGAATACAATTAATGAAGTGAAAAATAGATGAAGCATAAATAACCATAATAAGCATATTATACTAGTCCCTGCATATATGTGTTATCAAAAGCATTACATAGTATAGCATATCAAATACATTGTAAAAGATATGAGCATGAATATAGACATGTGTAAGCGTTATCATATAAGCTCAAACACGATAATTTATAAATTATCATAAATGATATGTAACCCACATCAACCATGATCATATAATAAGATGCCCCAACATACTATATGACGCGGGTAGAGGAAAGGTCCAACATCTGGAAATGCAAAGATCATGTGTTTGGGTATGCTTTTATCACACTCAAAGATGCGTGAAACATATGTGTCTATACAAAGGAATGATATGCTATGTACTAAAATATATTGTCAGGAATCTAGAACAACAAACATGCTCTGATACCACTTGTCAGGATCTAGGAAGCACAATTGATTACCAAGCAACTAAATATGCAAAATTAATCAGAATCACAAGTAACTAGAATTTAGAAATAACACAGAATATGAGAGACAATACCCAATTGTATTAATACTCTTTCAGAAGGAAATACAATAAAGAAGATGCCACAGTCTTCTTCCTTACACACCTCTAGGGCTCCCACACCTCTAGGGTATAAAAGGTAAATCTCTTCAAGAGCTCACTCTCTCTCTTACGGTCCCAACACACAACTCAAACACAGAGTTGGTGTTCACCTCCAACCAGTCAGTATCACTACTGCCAGTACACTGAGTATACACACATACTCAATCGAGTACACAACACACTCCAAGTAGATCTCACCTGATCTTGTTCCTTGATATGTTGTTGTCACCTTTGATCTTGCTACCCCGCAGACCTCCTTTGACCTCGCACACACACACCCCTACAGATCAACCGATATTACTTACCACATGTAGATCTTCAAACGTGGCCTTTGCACACCTACCGACCAAGATCATACATACATGAAGAACCCTTTTGATTCTCCAAACTAGCACCCCTGTGGATCTCTACCAGACCTTGCAACAACCTACAGATCTCCCTGATCATACACACTCAGCACCCCTATGGAACTAGGAGGAACACACCTTGCTCTCTTCCCTCTGAAGGAGCTAACCTTGCAAAAATCAACTAGCACACATTACAATACAACCCATGAGTCTATTATATAGATATCATGTAAATAATAATTAGACATCCAATTACAATAATTAGATCCGTAGCTCAAGACTAAAATTAGACTTTTAACATGCAAACAACCGGTTCGTTAACTAATTATTCATGAACTAGCAGTTTTGGAACCGCACAGGCGATCGACGTTGGTCCCTGTCTGTCTAGGGATGACTGACGTCGGTCGATACATGACCGATGTCGGTAGCTTCCTGTCTCCACCTGACCAACGTTGATTGGCCTGATCAACGCTGGTGATTGTGACACTCAGCAACCTCCTCCTCCATGTTTGCATCAGTGAAGCTTTTAGCTCCATAACCTAACAATCTCCCACTTGGAGATAAATAGCTGCACTGTACCTGTACCTGTACACTGTCTAATTTGTTTCCTGGCTTGTATCCCTCTTTAAGCTCAATCTCGAAGACCAACCACCACACATCCTGTGTTACAACACCTATCATCCAAGTAACTTGCCAAATCTGAAGTACTTGACCCTGCATAGCATGAATCCCTGCTACTAGTCCCTCTCAAATACCTGAGAACCCACTGAACCACTTTCCAGTGCTTCCTTCCCGGATTGACTATAAACTTTTTGACAGCACCCACTGCTTGGGCAAACTTAGGGAGTACACATGTACTCAACCTCATCATCTGATTGGGGACCCTGTTCTGTGAACTGTCCATCCATAGGTGTGTTGCCCTATTCTGCATCCTGCACTACCTTCACACAATTGTTAGGGTGTGGAGCTAAAAGCTTCAACTGTTGCAGACACAAAGAAATAGGAGGTTGCTGAAGATCTAGAAGTACCAGCATCGACAGCATGATCGACGTCGGTCATTACCAGTGTATAAGGCAACCGGCATCGGCAGGAAGTCAGCTGACGTCGGTAGCACCAGGCAAGCATGGACCGGCATCGGTCGCCTGTGGCGGTTCCAGAATTGCTGTTGATGAATAGTCAGTTAAGTGAAGTGAGTGTTTGCATGTTTAGGGACTAATTATAGTCACGAGCTGCGTGTCTAATTATTGTAATTAGAGTTCTATTTTTGTATGCATGGGATTCTATTTAAAGACCCATGAGGCATGTATTGTAATTATCAAGAAGGCAAGTAAAAGCATTGAAGCAAGGAAGCAAGGTCAAGGAGATCTACAAGCAAGTAAGGTCAAGGAGATCAGATGTAGCATTCAAGGAGGGGGTAACAACTCAGGTTGTTGAGTTGGTTTTGGTTGAGCAAGAGAGAGAGGGAAGAAGGTCTTGAGGTGTGGCAAGCCTTTGAGGTGGAGGAAGAAGTGGCATCTTCCTTATTGTATTTTCTTCTAGTAATATTTAATACAAGAGTGTGTATTGTCTCTCAAATTCTTTGATGTCTCAAGTTTCTAGTTACTTAATCATTCTGGTATAATTTCGTGTTTAATTGCTTATAAGAAAGTAATCAATTGTGCTTCCATTGGATAAGGGGTTCCTAACAACAATCATCCTGTGACAACATCAACTTGTGATCTTCCTTGTCTCTAGGATTACTCATGCCAAAGAATTTTGCTCCTCCAAATTCTTCATGACACACCTCTAAACTAACTTTACCTTTAGTTCAGAAAAACCCTGTATGTGTAACCCTGCATCAAGCAAACACACAACATACAGTAATAGGATGATGTTGCAATCATCACCCACCTGGTAAAGAAACCACAGTAGTTACAATGACAAAGACTAAAGCCATGCTTTGTCATCCACCTGTCAAACTTGTACCACTGTCTTGAAGCATCCTGAAGACCATATGACCTGGCCTTCCATCTCACGTGTCCATTCTCTCTATTCTTTAACCAAGGAATCCATTCATCTCTCAGTGTTTTCTTTCAGCTGGCAACCCTACCAAATCTCCCATTTGGTTCTGCATCCTAGGAATCAAATTTCTCATTCATGCCATGCTCCCACTATTTCCTGGATCCTTCCTGCTCTACAATGAGCAACGAGTATAAAGAAGAGGAACAACGAATTTGAGGCTTACTTACCCTTTCAGTCCTCCATATGGGTGTTTGAGACTCCTTGACAACTTGTTGTCTGCCCAAAATCCATTCCAGTGATCGACCTCAGTCACCACACAGTTTGCATCTGACCGACGTTAGTTCCATGTGACTGTCCAGGTCATCGACGCTGGTTATCCTACCGATGTTGGTCTCCACCTACCCGACACCACCGACTCCTCTGGTCTGCACATGACCGACATCGGTGCCTGCCTGTTCGACGTCGGTTCCACTTGACCGATGCTGGCACTTGTGTTTTCCTGTGAGTGATGATTTTTTACCTGCGAGCTTTCTTTGGATCAAAACCCTATCTAAAGTGCCCTGCTCAGAGTTACTCAGCCTTCTCCACTGATCTCTATCCATCATCTCCTCCATAAACACCAAGGCTTTCCAGTTCTTAAGTCTGTCAAACACATCTGTCTTCTGCTTAAAAACATGCATCTCCTTCTTGCTCTTGTGACCAAGCCTACAAAGCCACATCCTTGTAACAGAAGAAGAATCAATAATACAAGCAAGTAGATAAAGAGTACCTGCTTTCTTACCACATGCTAATTCAAGTGCATCCATTGTGAGAGTTTCTGTGCATCTCTCATCACCCAACTTTCCTGAAGAAATTAGCCGCATCTTCAAGACTGGGACCTGCATGACCTTCTTCAACACCCATGTGTTGGTCGCCTACAATTTCAGCCACACTTCCCCTTTGCCAAAACTTTGACAAGGCTCACCAACCCCTCTAATTAGGGCTGCATGGAAAGAGGCAACATAATCTATAAACCAAGATTTTACTTTATCCAAGGAACATCCCAGAGCATCCTGTGTAACAACACATGCAACATCTTCTTCTTCAATTCCTTCATGCTGATCTTTTACCAACCAACAATATTTCTTTACCTGCTCTTTCTTTCCATAACACCATAATTGACCATTCGTGCTTTTCAATTCCTCCATTCTTAGCTTACTTTCTTCTGCCATTGCTATACTCCCACTCAATCAGAAACCCCTGAGAGTGACCTGTAATCAAACACAAACCTGCTCCCTACAACCTTAGCTCTGATACCAGCTTGTCAGGAATCTAGAACAACAAGCATGCTCTGATACCACTTGTCAGGATCTAGGAAGCACAATTGATTATCAAGCAACTAAATATGTAGAATTAACCAAAATCACAAGTAACTAGAATTCAAAAATAATACAGAATATGAGAGACAATACCCAATTGTATTAATACTCTTCCAGAAGGAAATACAACAAAGAAGATGCCACAGTCTTCTTTCTTACACACCTCTAGGGCTCCCACACCTCTAGGGTATAAACAATAAATCTCTTCAAGAGCTCACTCTCTCTCTTACGATCCCAACACACAACTCAAACATAGAGTTGGTGTTCACCTCCAACCAATCAGTATCACTACTGCTAGTACACCGAGTATACACACATACTCAACCGAGTACACAATGCATTCCAAGTAGATCTCACCTGATCTTACTCCTTGATATTTTGCTGTCACCTTTGACCTTGCTACCCCACAGACCTCCTTTGACCTCGCACACACACACCCCTGCAGATCAACCGATCTTACTTACCACATGTAGATCTCCAAACGTGGCCTTGCACTCCTGCCGACCAAGATCATACATACATGAAGAACCCTTATGATTCTCCAAACCAGCACCCTTGTGGATCTCTACCAGACCTTGCAACAACCTGCAGATCTCCCTGATCATACACACTCGACACCCTTGTGGAACTATGAGGAACACACCTTGCTCTCTTCCATCTGAAGGAGCTAACCTTGCTCAACTCAACTAGCACACATTACAATACAGCCCATGAGTCTATTATATAGATCTCATGCAAACAATAATTAGACATCCAATTACAATAATTAGATCTGTAGCTCAAGATTAAAATTAGCCTTTTAACATGCAAACAATAGGTTCGTTAACTAACTATTTTTGAACTAGCAGTTCTGGAACCGCACAGGCGACCGATGTCGGTCCCTGTCTGTCTGGGAATGACCGACATCGGTTGATACATGACCGATGTCGGCAGCTTCCTGTCTCCACCTGACCGACATCAGTTGGCCTGATCGATGCCAGTGACTGTGACACTCAGCAACCTCCTCCTCCATGTTTGCATCAGTGAAGCTTTTAGCTCCACAACCTAACATATATAAAATAGCATAGATGCCAAGGAGATAATGAAACATGGGAATGTTGAATATTTTTGTGTTTTTTTATTATTTGAATGTTTTTGTAATTTTTAAATATTTAATTTTTTTTTGGTACTTTGTGAATTTTAATTATGATTGAATTTGTATATCTTCTATCTTAGGGAATAATGGGTCAGGAGGTGGATCCTTTACTTGCCAAAACCTCTTATGTTTACTTATTATCAATGTTTCCATGTTCTCTGGAAATTTATTATTGGCAATTATTGCTAGGGGTTTATCATTAAATACATCATGAGTAGTGTAGACTTCTTTATTGTTAAACTGGTGGAGATGGCACATATTTGTTTTATTGATAATAGCTTTCATATTAGCCAACCACTATTTCCCAAAATGAAAACTCAAATTTGGTCTCTGGTTCATTAGCCATATTAGTGTATCACCCACTTTTGGTCCACATGCTATTGGTAGCATAATGTATCCTAGGGAGTTTGGGAAAAGTGGGAAATGTTATAACTCATGTATATCATGGCCCAACTATCATAAACATACAACAATACAAAGTGTTTCCTAATTATTTAGATTAATATTAAGGTGTTGATAATAAGTTCCATCAATATTTTTAGTAATAGTTAAATCTTCATGTCTATGATGTTTTGAATCATGCCTCGTTGTATCCTTATCTTTTGAAATATTTGAAATCAAAGGTCTTTTTCATTGCTCATGTAGAATTTGTATACGACCATCATGTTTGTTATTTTGAATTTAGCTTTGTAGGGTCATACCATTATTTGTATCATGTCCAGTGATCCTATGATAAGTGAAATATGGTGATCTTTATTTTTGGACAACTTTGCTCCCTAACTTGTATATGTTAGGAGGTAAAGATATCATCTTAAGCTCAAGTAACATAAAAAGTATTATATGTGGAGCATCTTATTTTTCCATGATTTATGAAATTTGTTATGGAGGCTTATGTGAAGATTCCACATTATTGGCATGATGTATTTCCATTTGTCCCTTGTAGGGTTGACTCAATATTTGCAACCAAGAGGGATGGATTGAATAACAAGCATTTAGATGTTCATCTGATAATTTGGTCTTGGCCTTGTCTAAATGTGATTTTGTGTCCTCTAGTAATGAATTTAAATTATATGTATGAAGACCTGTAAGTGTGAATAGGTTATGTGAAATATGATCAAGTGGATCAAAATTTAGTTTTTACAATTATCCATCCTTCATAATATGAGGAAGTTCATCATCACTATCATAGTAATATGAAACTTTGCCATCTTGTTATTTGGTGTTAACCAACAAAGGAATCTCAATTGTTGAATTTTCTTATTATTTTGTTATCATTGGCTCCTTTTTTAATGTCTCTTGTTCTAATTGTGTATCCATGTGCACCTTTATAGCTAATGCCTTATAATCATCTTAGGATAAATGAGTAATTTTACGTGATTCTCCCATCTCATAAGTTGGTATGTTGTCAAGTAGAATGTATTGTTTTGGTGGTATGAGTTTTGGAATGTATTCTATTTCAAAATGTAACATTTTACAAAATTTAAAAGGTCTATCATTGGCAGGCATTATCAATAAGGTACCATCATGTATGAATTTGACACATTGATGTACTGTTGATGGGATGATCTCCATTATGTGTATCCAAGGTCTACCCAAGAGTAGGTTATAACACAATGATTGAGACATTATTTGGAATGTAGTTGGAATCATTTTTGGTCCCAATGACACATATAATGTGATTTGGCCAATTGGAGAGTTGCATGAATTATCAAATCCTTTGATATGCATGTATAATTGTTGAAGAAGAATGGTGCTAATACCCATGGTGGTTAAGATTTTTGTGCCAAAAATATTTAGACCAAATCCATTATCAATTAACACCCTTTTGATTCCCTTGTTATGCATAATCACTTGTATGCATAAAGGCAAACCTTGGAATACTATATTTTAATGGTGAATATTTTGGATAAAAGTAATAAGACTTGTGTTATTTTTTAGATCTTTTATAATATCCACAAAGTAAGTTGGTTATATATCACTTAGTACTTGTTTTTCATGAAATGTTTCATATAATATTTCCTTATAGATAATAAATTATTTAAAAATCTCAAGGATAGAAATATCAGCATGTGTATTACTCAATTGGTTGATAATATCATATCCTTTACTTTTAATCACCAGTTTAGGTTTGGGAGGAACATGTTGTAGCTTAACATGTGGCAGATAGGTTGGGCACCCTTACCTTTTCATGAAGTGAAAACGTGGGCCACAAAATCCAATATAAGTTGTGGGTGAATAATAAGAGAGGATGGTAGTTGTCACTTGAATATGATCTAGTAGGAATAAAGGGTTAGGAGTATGAATGTTGTTGTCTAGAAACCAACTCTATATTATGACAAAAGGATTTGTAAATAAAGATTAAATTTTGATCTTGTTTTAAAATACTCTCTTTATATTGATTCATTTTGTTATTCTCTTTGATTTTATCTTTGATTGATTTGACATAAAAAACCATGACTATTGTTATGTATTATATGATGAAATAATTGATAAATGTATCCATATTAAACATGATTTTAGGAAAATAAATTTTTATTTTTAAAATTTTGAATATTATGAAATCAGAAATCAGAAATTAGGAAAATAATAAATCATGAAACCCTAAGTCAAACTACGTTTTTGAGACCAGAGGTTAGGTTTACCAGATGTTTGACTCTAAATTTTTATGTGGAATATAGGGTTAAGAATATAGAAATAGTTCAAGCACAAGGGTGATAAACTAATATACATCAAGCCAATTAATATAAAACTTAGATAAATAATATTCTGAATTTATTAAATTGAGATTGCTAAAAATAGGACACTATGTTTATTGAAATATATCATGCTAACTAATAAATAATGGTACCTAGCTAGTTTACTTTATGCAGGGAGATCTGGACTACAAACATGTGTAAATTATGGAGGATTATTATTCTAGATCATTAATCAAATTTTGTAAATTTTTGTTTTGTAGTCATAGACACTACCATCGGATCTAGACACTACCATCAATGCTAGTATCTAACTCTAATGAAGGTGTCTAGTATAGAATAATTATTAAATATGGGTGCGACCAACTTTATTGTTCTAATTTTTTTGTTTCTAATATGTTGATGTACTTAGATCTGAGATACAATTTTTCATTCTTCATTAGTTGATAAAACCCTAGCTCTTCACCCTTCTTCACCCTTGGAATGTGTTTGCTAAAAAATGGGTTAGTAAACTCGTAGTTTTGCGCTGCCCCAAATACTCCTCTATCAATAGATGCTACCTACATAGGAAATAATCCATGAAGGACCTTAGACTTATGTATATCTACCCTATGTGTGGGAAAGTGGGTGTACAAGGATGTAATATACTATATGAAAATGTATGAAATGATCTAGCTTGTAATTTGACAAAGATTGCTCGTGGGATACTCTTTGAATGCTTCAGACCTATAATATGAATGATCCTATAATTGATATTATAATGAGGATGATTAAGGTGGAATAGATTTTTTTTACATTTAACTTATTTAGATTTTTGTAATTATTTTCTTGGTATTTTCTAGATGAAGAATGAAAAGGCTTAGATTTGTATTTATACCACACCTTTTGATAATATCTCATGGTAAGGTTCAATAAGACAAATAGATTGACCCATAGGTTTTGAATCATTTATAATTTATATGAATTTTTAAAACTAAACACTAGATAAGGATCTAGACACTACCATCAATGATAGTGTCCCTCTATGGCTAGTAATGTCTATAAGACTAGAAAATAGATATTGATCTAAAATTGACAGTGAAGGGTGTTTACCATGTTTTAAGTTTTATGTTAAATATAGGAGACCTAGGTCATTATAATTATATGGATCAAACTAAGAGATAAGTATTTAGTCACAATGAGATGGCTAATGAAAGCCATTCCATAGCAGGTAAGTTTAGAACTGAAGGGTAGGGCCTTGATTGATATTTGTCAAATGTACAAGACTGAGATGCTATAAATATTTAGTTTTAATATCTACATGTGTTAAATTATAGATATTTATTATCCAATTATTTCATCTATTTGTGCTTGGCTTAATTTAAGTTAACCCACTTTATAGTTAAAATAATTAGTTGCAAGAATTTTTTTGGTGTTTTTTCTTGAGTAGAATATGATCTTAATGCATAGTGCATTGGTTAAGATATTTAAATTTTTGACTTGCACAATATGATATTCCATTTTTCTTGTAACAATTTACATAAGGAATCTTATAGAGTGCATGAAGAAAACATAAAATTGATGTGAAAATGCAAGGGCAATGTAATGATCTCCAAAAAGGTATTGGTTAAGGATGACCTACATCTTAATAATATATTGAGGGAAAGATTAACTTTAGTTGTAAGATAATATAAAATCCTTCAACAAAGAGAAATGAAATTATTTATTTATGTTACTTTTAGTAAACAGTTCATTACAATAAGTTACTTGTGCCTATTCACATATGCTCGATATTTTGTTGACTCTCTATGTTAATATGAGCCCCAAACATATTCTACTTAGTTTATGATATAAAAATGGTGATTAAATAAGGAATATATTCAAATATATCTAGCATGGGTTCCCATCATGGGTTTCCCTTGTCCAATTCTAGTGGCCTTGTCCTAGATCCGAGCAAAGCCCTATTCCCGATTCACAATCAGTCAACACAGTCACATATTCAAACCTATAGTCTTAGTCTCAGTCTTGCATTCTTGTTTTCCAACTAATTTATTTCCTTCTTGAATATTCCATTTTTTACATCTTTCCAAATATATTAAATTACAAATCAGTGAATGCTTAATTTCCTCATATATTTTATATCATGTTTTAGCTCAATTCATTTTATCTAATTATGATCTTGCATCTCCTATTTCCCATTTTTTTATAAAATAACTTAAATGAAATTTACATTATTATGATGGAATACTCTCCACATTATAAAATTATTCTACATGATTATATCTCTATCACATGATAAAATTAACTCTTCTTTTGAGATGAGTGACGTGCAGGCTACATCCCGTATCTCAAAAGGGGGAATTACAGTGGGCTTGTCTTAGAGATCCAAGCCTCTATGAACAAAAAACATATTTTATGTCATAATAAGTCTTAAATATTTAAATTAATTCAAAAATCATATTTCATGATAGAGTAAAAGTTTCAAAGATTTAAAGTAATTCAAAAAATAGATTTTATGACAAATTATAGGTTTCAAAAGTTCAAAGTAATTCAAAAATTAACCACATGAAATAATTGGTACATTGATAAAAATTATTGGGGATATGAAATGCATATTCACTCACTTTATAAATACTTGAGTATAAATTTATACACACTGGGATGCATATTCATAGGCATATGCAAAACAGTTACATGACATAAATTACAAGTTTTACATATAGTTATGATTGAATATAGAGATGCATAACATTTTATACCATTTGAAAAAAATTCAAAGGGCATGATACTAGTTCATACACATATATACATTTTTTAAAGTTTAAAATGCATGATATTGGTTTATGCACATATGTACTACAATACAATTTATAGATTCAATGGCAAATATTTGTTATTTCACTTGAAATATATTAGCACTACAGTGATGATGGGGGCATAGATATTCTTCATTATATTTCAATCATGCTAATATAATATATATTCATCTATAGCAGTGTGATACATTATATTATGTATAATGTTCATTTCATTCTAGATAAACTCAATGGTCTTGGAATTGCTTCTAGCAACCCATTGTGTGTGTGTGTGTGTTTTTTTTTTGTTACAGGGGATGTACAGGCAAGTCTAGTGATACTCAATGTCCTTGACATTAATTGTAGCAAACCCATAATGGTTCCACATTATTTTAGATTACTATAATGAGTACTTATCCCCATTAATGAGAGTTTAATCATGCATATTCCAAACTCAAGTGTTTGTTTGATTATTCAAAATTGGGACTTGATCATTCTAAATTTGCCAACGGTTTTACATAAGGAACCATCTCTATAAGTGATTTGATAAAGGGGCACATATCTCCACTACTTCATACTTTTTATAGGGTACAAGGAAAATTGGTTTTCATCTCCTTATAGGTGGTGTATTCCTTCCTTACTCTCATTTTGATTTCAAATTTTTAAATTTCATATTTTTCAAATTTCAAATATCGGCATTGATTATTTCATGTGTTATTGTAGGGTTAACTAAAATGAGTGACATACCCAATTAGAGTTTTCTTTAAAAATACAAAGTGTGTTATACACACTTAGGTTTATATTTCTCCTTTATTTTATAAATTTAATTATTATAATAAATATGGTCATAGGCGTAGCATGGGCTAGGATAACCTACAACTATCCTTTCTCTAAATAAACTAGGACTCGAATAAGGCCAATTAAATAGAGCCTGTGTATAATTGGATGAGTGGGTAAGGACCAATAATATCCATAGACATAAAAATGGGTAACTTAAAAATAAAATTTCATGAGGAAAGGATTCCAAAGTATAAGCCTATGACACAAGGATATATCTCTCACTAGACCTAAACAAATGTAAATGATTGTAAATATACAAGTAAAGTAAATGATTGTAAAGGGGGTACAACTAAAATAAATGATGGGTAAGTGATTATAAACTAACATGCAATGGTTAACCAAATGGTGAAATTTGTAACCTAATGTGATTACTGACAATCTTAGGCAAACCTATATCTAAACCAACTTATTCAATATAAGGATAAGCCTAGACAAGGATCCACACATACATTTACAAATAAATGAGATACATCAAATCTATTAAGTAAAAAAAAGAGTATAAGGATATAAATACTTACCTTGTCATGGAGATATTGACACTTCAATCTCTCCCTTTAGCTTTAGTGGCAATTTGAAAGAGATCGTTGTAGGTTGAAGACCTCAAATGGTTGGATGAAGACCTAGATATCCTTAGTTATGAACTACTAATGACATCTATTGATCTTCAATGACACCACAAGAAATGAACTCCAATATAAGGTTTTAAGCCACTAACTCTCTCAAATACTCATTAGGGTAGAAATATGAGGGCAAATAAATTGTATGAATTTTATATATCATATTAGAATTGAAACATGACCCCTATATATATTGTTCCAATACCAAAAAACAATCCTAAACTATAAGCCAATGATATTGGCTAGGCTGATACAATTCAGAGATGTCAGCTGACATAATACAATATTGAATAGAATGATACAATATAAATTTCCAAAAAAACACTTTAAAATGTATCATTCAGGTTTATATAGTAAATGAAGGATAAAAGTGCAAAACATACCATATCGATCAAGCCAATACTGTACAATATAGGGAAGCTAGAAAATATGGATAGAAAGTAGACTAAAAGGAAAGATAGATAGAGACTTGAATAAGGTAAAAATGATAGTAATGATGGTATGATATAATAGTATTCTAACATCTCTCATAGAGTACCACAAATAGATCCCAGCCCATTCCCAGTACACCATTTATGGTGTGCACTCAAGGAGATTGATGTGTTGACAAAACTCTACAAAAGAAAGTGTCAATAATGTAATAAAGTGAAAAATATCTAGTGTATACATATGCCCCACTTGAATCTCATCACATGTCACAATAGTGTAATGCAATATGGTACTTTGACATAGAAATATAGAAACACAAAATGATGCAAAGGGAGAGATAGTTTGCAGCCCAAATGCAAGTTACTTCAATTAGGCCTAGTTTCTTATAGCCCTTCCAAAGCACAAGTATATATGGTTTGAATAATACATAAGTTTAAAAAACAACTAATACAATTTTTTTATACCCCTTATCCCATTTCTACTCCCCATAAAGTTTTAAATTCATACCATCAAGAGAAGTCCACTAATTCTCAAAGTTTTTCTACCAATTAGGCCTTTATAAGGTCAAAACATTGACATGGTCCTAGTTACCATAATGTACAGTATAATACCAAATCAAAACCACTTAATTCCTTTAAATCCTATAAAAACACAATTTTTTACCAAGTTTCATTATATTTGGCTGGTGGGAACTCAAGTTATTCAAGTTGCAAGTAGAAAATCCTAGTTTAGGTTTACATAGGCCTGAGACAACCTAAGAGGAAACTAAATGGGTTAATTTGAATTATAATTAGTTTCAAGCACTTTTAACTATTTGATGGGATCTATCCTACCCTGCTTCAACTACTCCAATATAATTTTGGCCTTGAACAATCCCTACAAGTCTTTAAAAATAAGGATTTGTAGAATTGTGTGTACTTCTACAGGATTGTTTGTACTATAATGGAGGTTTGAGTCAAATATTGCTTACTAAATTTAATATAAGCATCCAAAAAGGGTTACCTTCATCAATTATATACTCCCTAATTTTTTATGAGTCTAACAATTCAAAAATTACTTGAAATGATCCTCAGAAATGTAACACTTGTCATTCTTGACTGTACATTAGCAGAGTTATTCTCCTTTCATTTATATTGGCAATGCAACTTCAAAATCTAAGAATTGATTGAAACCCAAATATTATTTATACCAATATGAGAAATATGAATTTATTCACAAATTTACAAGTCTCATGAGTTTTGTAATAGACTTATAAAGCTTCTTTTTTCATTTATGGATAAATATTTTATCTAAATAGACATGTACATCCAAAACAAGGCTCTTAGTCTAATTATTGTTTATTTATTGATTATTTTATTGTGTTACAATTATCTTCACTTTCTCTCTCAAGGAGACTCTCTTTGAGCCAATTTCCCTATTTTTAACTCCTATAAAGTCTCTAACTGCTTCTTGGTTACCCACAACACATACCATTTCTTGAAAGATCGGCATGTTTGGGTATTAGACAAGGTTGAAACATGGAAAACATGACATATAAAGTGAAAAAAAATTAATAAACATCCCTATATATAAATTATCCCTAAAAAAACCCATTTTCATCAATATAACCACACAAAAACATGAAAAAATCATTAGAATCCTTGATAGAAACTCAAATATTCAAAATGACAATTTTGGTGGGAAACTACCAAAAGAGCTCAAATTCAAATTTAGAGATAAAATAAGACCTAAAAACTATGTAACTAACTACCTTAAACCTAAAATGATTTAAAATACACTAGAACAAGCCAAAAATTGATCAAACTATGCATCAACATGACTTCCTAGGTGATGTTTCTGCATCATACTGCCTAGGAACAAAAAATTGACTCATGAATTTCTGTTCATATGGTCTTCAAGACTACATTTATGCCTAATGATGTTTTATTATATAATCCAAGTGGTATCCTATATAATATTATGTTTCCAATTCACCAAGTATAATTAATACTCTTTGCCTCTAGTTCTCTTACTAACCTTCTTGTCCAAGATGAGTTCAAGCTCTTCTTTCTTTGCTTGTGGAAAATGATTTGCCCATTATTGGACTATTATTTATTGATTTATAGATATTTTATCACTATCATCCCCTATTTTTAATGGATACAAGTCTAAAACATTGAACATAGGAGAGATTCCCATGCCACTAGGCAATTCTATCTCATGTACATTGTTGGATAACTTCCTAATGACCTTGTAAGGGCCAATATTTTTCATCTTCAGTTTTTTATAATCACCTTTTATAAACCTTTTATTCCTTAAATGATCTAAGACCATGTCTCTAATTTTTAAACTGACTTCTATCCTTCCAAGATCTGCATGTTTCTTTTACTTTTCCACACTCAACTACAATTTCTTCTTAACATGCTCATGCACCTCTTGCATATCAATAAAAAAATCTTCTCCTTTGGCACTTATTTTATCCATCTTACCTATATCTCTTAATAAAATACTCCTCTTGGGTGCATACCATACACAACTTGAAATGGACTCTTTTCTATGCTTTTGTTGGGTGAGTCATTGTAAGCAAATTTTGCTTATGGCAATACTAAGTCCCACTATTTAGGATTGTCCTTTGTTAGACACCTTATAAAGTTACCCAAATTTATATTAACCTCCTCAATTTATCCATCTATTTGAGGATGGTAAGATGAACTAAAGTTCAAGTTTGTTCCTAGTTTATTCCATAAGGTCCTCCAGAAGTGTCCCATAAACTTAGTGTCTCTATCTAAGATAATGCGCAATAGAATTCCATGAAATCTAACCACCTCCTTGAAAAAAAAATTAACCACATGAATAACATCATTTTTTGTCATGTAAGATATTAAATGGGCCATCTTTGAAAATCCCATAATTACAAAAATGGAGTCATGCCTTCTTTGAGTTCTTGGTAACCCCATGTCAAAATCCATGCTAACAAAGTCCCAATGTCTATTTGGTATTGATATTGGTTGATAAAGACTTACATTAGTGTTATTTCCTTTGGAAAATCAGCATACCTTACATCTTCCTACAAATTTCCTTACATTTTCTTGCATTTTAGGCCAATAATAATGACTACTTAGTTGATCCAAGGTATTATCAAGATAAAACAACCTACTAAACTCCCACAATGCTTTTATTTGATCAAATTCTCTCTCATGGAACTCTTTGGCACACAAATTTAAACTCCCTTAAACAACAAACTATCATGTATCATGTACTCCATCCAAGTCACTATGTTTCTAGTAGTTGGCTTCTTGTAAGCCTCATATCCTTCTTGGAATTCTAAATCAATTTCATACAGCTCCTTATTTGACTCTATTCTTCCACTCTCAATCTAAATTTTTATTATGAGTAAAGCCCTTCTACTTAGATCATGTGTCACCTTATTGGTTTGGCCTTTCTTGTGCTTGATAACAAAAGTGAAGTTTTAAAATTACTCCAACCATTTCATGTGTCTTTGATTGAGTTTGGGCTTACTCATTATGAAATTAAGTGTATGATTATTTGTGAATATGAAAAAATACTTTGGCATTAGATAGTGTCTCCACTTCCTCAAGGCTTGAACCATATCATAGAATTATATATCATAAACAAAATAGTTTTTATTGGCCTCATTTAACTTCTCACTTAAGTTTGCTAAAGTTTTACCCTCTTGAGTTAAGATAGCTCCAATGGCCAACCCACTTGCATCACACTCAACTTGAAAAACCTTGTTGAAATCACGAAGTATCAACATAGGTTATTATGTGATTCTATTCGAAAACTAAAAATTTCTCTCAGCTATATCAGTCCACATGAATTTATTTTTATCCCATCTTATAGTGTAAATAATGGGTGCACAAATCCCACCAAATTTTTTGATAAACTTCCTATAAAAACTTGCCAAACCATGGAAGCGTCTTACCTCATAATACATCTTAAGATTTGGCTAATCAATGATGAATTTCACCTTGTCTTTATCCATATTCAAAACACCTTGAGAGATCACAAAATGAAGATAGACTAGCTCTATCTTCATAAATAAACATTTCTGAAGGTTAATCAATAACCTCTCTTCTTGCAACCATTGGATCATTGTCCTTAAGAGCTGAAGATGCTCTTCTTTGCTTGGGTTGTAAATCAATATGTCATCTAAATATACAATAATAAACTTACCAATGAAATGATTTAAGACTTCATTCATGAGTCTCATTAATGTGTTTTGGGTAATAGTGAGGCCAAATGGCATGGAAATCCACTCATACAGTCCCTCATTAGTCTTAAAACTGGTCTTTCACTCATCTCTTTCCCTTATCCTCATATGATGATAAGCACTCTTGAGATCCATCTTAGAGAAATAGTTAGAACCAATAAAATAATCCATCAGATCTTCAATTCTTAGAAGAGGAAATGCATACCTTACGATTATCTTATTAATTGCTTTGGAATCAATGTACATTCTCCAATCTCCTTCTTTATTTTGTACTAGTATAGTTGGTACTGCACGAGTTGAGGCTCTCTTTGATCAATAATTTATCCAAGTTTCTTGTATTTTCTTTTTAATTTTTGCATTCACTTGAGGACTCATCTTTTAGTCAACTTTGTTAGCCAAACTTTCACCTAGTTCAGAGTCACTATGGTGACTAATGCTCCTAATATGGGGCATCTCATTAGGTAGCTCATCCATAACAATATCAACAAATTCTTCCAACATATTTTTCACCTCTTGAGGTAAATAATTCAACTTGATGGTTTTTACAATAGTCTTTGGTTTGATCACAACTCCAAAACCCAGCTCTTCCTCTTTCATAGCATTCAAGAACTCTTTCTCCCTCACCATCATAACACTTGCATTAGTCCTTTGTCCATTTTCTTCTTCTTTTAGAGGCATTAGTATATGACTTATTTCATCCTTATCCAAGATTTAAACATTCTTCCTTCCATCATGAGTAGTCTTTATATCATATTACCAAGGCCTCCCTAATAGCACATGGCACACATCCATTAGCATTATGTCACATAGAAACTTATCCTTATATCCTCAAATCTGAAATTCTACCCAACACTATTTATTCATAAGAACTTTTTTTCCCTTTCTAAAGCCACGAGACCTTATAGGGGTTTGGATGTGGTATTATATTTAATCCAAGCTTTTCTACCATCTCAACAAACACTAGATTATATATATGTACTACCTGAATCAATTACCAATTTGTAGCACTTACCTTGGCATTTATGAGTTATCTTGAATAGTGTCTTTCTTTGGGTTGGCTCTTTATCCTTGGGTGATTTTATTATCACTCTCCTCATCAACAAAGACTCACAAACTTATGATTCTTCTACATGAGATGGAGAATCCACACTTTCTTCCTCTTCTTGGACTACTTGGTTTCTACTTTCAGTTCTGGATCTACTAGCTTGAGAGTTCTCTAGACACTCCCAAAATATATGACCTACAAATTTGTTGCATTTGAAACACTTACCATTGAATCCATTGAATCCTCTTCCTCTTTATGTGTATCCTCCTTTGAAATAAGGTCTACTTCCTCTGAATCCACCTCCTAAATTAGATGAATGTTCTTGAGAGGGACATGGTTTTGAACTTGTCCTTTGAGATGTGCCTATTTCTCCTTATTGACCTTTACCTCTATAAATTCTACCTTTTCCCCTATTTTGTTGAGTTTACCTTCTATTTAGTTTGACTTCTACCTTCAAAGTATATTGATAACATTCCTTAAGTGTCTTTAGACTTACTAGGATGAGTTAATCTTGAAGATTATATATTAATTCATTAAGATATCTAATAATATTCTCCACATCATCTTCTACATGTCCTAATCTAATTTTCAAGTAGTATAACTCCTCAATATACTCCTTAACAAACACCTCTTTTTACTTCAAATTCTACAATTTATTGAATTTTTTTTTATGATAGTCACTAGGCAAAAAAATTTCCTTAAGTTTTTCTACCATCTTGTCCCAATATTTGATCTTGGTTTTGCCTTTTTTATCCTTTCATCTTGTACATGATCCCACCAAAGGGATGCATGTCCTTTTAGTTTTGTGCAAGTAAATTTTACCTTGTTCTCATCTGGTACATTCTCATAATTTTTTTTTTATCTAAATCTATAATCCAATCAATGAGTTCCTCTCCATCTAGGATACTTGCATAAGTGGTAAGTTCTACCTTTCATGTTGACCCTTAACCCATCACTAATTTTAGTAGTATATCAATTCCTTCTTCCTCATGATCTTCAACTTCTTATTCCTCCTCTGGGGCTTGTGGTTTTTATTTTATGTCACTGATGTCCCCTCTTATAACTCCTCTTTTTTTATTGGCCTCTACTTCTATAATCCTTACATCAAAACTCATCCTTAGGTTTCTCAACTCTTCCAAGATTACAACTTCCATCTGAATTCTTGCTCTTCCACCTCCTCTTGGGTTCCTTGTAGGCGGAATTTTGGCTTATGAATTCAATTGACCAAGAAAAAAACAAATTTCACTTGACCTCAAAGAATCTCATTTTCCTTCAATCCTCCTTTTAATATCTAACCTAATCTGATACCAATTTGATGCAAAGGGAAAGAGAGTTTGCAGTCCAAATGCAAGTTACTTTAATTGGGCATAGTTTTTTGTAACCCTTCCAAAACATAAATCTAGTTAGTTTTAATAATACATAGGTTTTAAAGATAAAATAAAACCATTTTTAAATATTAATTATCCATTTACTATTCCACACAAATTTTTAGATTCAAACTCTCAAGGGAAGTCCACTAATTTTCAAAGCCTTTACGCCAATTAGGCCTCTATAAGGTCAAAACATTGACATTGTCCTAGTTACTATATTGTATAGTTTAGTACCAAATAAAAACCACCTAAATACTATAAATAATATAAAAATATAGTTTATTATATTTGGCTAGTGGGAACTCAAGTTATTCAAGTTGTTAGTAGATAACCCTAGTTTAGGTTTACACGTCTGAGACAGCCTGAGAGGAAACTAAATAGGTAAATTTGTATTCTAATTAGTTTATAAAACTTTTAAATATTGTATGGGGTATGTATTACCTTATCTCATTTAATTCAATGTAAATTTTTCCTTGAAAAATCCATACAAGTATTCAATATATGAATTTGTAGACTTTCATGCACTTATACAAGACTGTGTCCACTATAATGTAGGTTTGAGTTGAATCTTACTCACTAAATTTACTCTAAGCATCCAAAAATGAGTACCTTCATCAAGTAGATAATTATTAATATTTCTATGACTCTAATACTTCAAAAACTAATTAAAATGATCCTCATAAATGCAACACTTATCATTCTTGATTGTACATTAGCAGAGTTCTTCCCCCTTCATCTATACTAGAAATGCAACTTCAAAAGCTAATAATTGATTGAAACCCACATATTATTTATATTAATATGAAAAATATAAATTTATTCACACATTTACAAGTCTCATTAGTTCTAGAATAGCCCTGTAAAGCTTCCTTCTTTCATTTATGGATAAATATTTCATCAAAATACACATGTACAACCAGAACAGAGTTCTTGGTTTAATTATTATTTAATTTATTGATTATTTTATTGTGTTACACTTATATTCACCTCTCTCTATCTATCTCAATTATACTTTATTCAATCCAATTTCACTCTTTTTAACTCCTTGAAAGTGTCTAACTGCTTCTTGGTTACCCCCAATGCATACCATTTCTTGAAAGATCACCATGCTTGGGCATTAGAAAAGGTTAAAACATGGAAAACATGACATAAAAAGTGAAAAAAAATTAATAATCATACCTATATATAAATTACCCCTAAACACACCAAGTTTCATCAATAGAACTACACAAAAACATGAAAAAATCTTTAGAATCCTTGATAGAAATTCAAATATTCAAAATGGCAGTTCTGGCAGGAAACTACTAAAAAAGATAAAATTCAAATTTGGAGTTAACCTAAAACCTAAAACCCATGTAAATCACTACCTAAAATATCTTATGACTTATAAGACTCTAGAACAATCCAAAAATTGATCAAAATATGTATCAAATGACTTCATAGGTGATGCCCCTACATCACAAAAGAACATAACTAAAAATAAATGTTGAAAGAACTATTGATAAATGAATAACTAAAAGTAAAATATACATACCGCATCTTAACTTTTCATTTAATATTTTCATGCAAATACCATAGGCTCGATCATGGAATGCATAATAACTACATTTTAGAAAATTTAATGATACAATGATACAAATGGATAAAAGTAATGCACACATACACAAGATGGTAAATAAATTAAAATTTTAATAAATGATTTAAAAACTTGTAAATTTTGGCAAACCAAGATTTATAAGGATAGCTTATAACCAAAATATCCAAGTAATTAGATAAAAACAAAGGTTAATCAGTAAGCCAAAACACCAAGGCTGTTTAGGATCAGAAAACCTAAAAATGCATCCCAAGTAAAATGAGTAACAATCCAAATCAAACAAGGGACACATAAAATTTATTTATGACAAAAACATCAATGTCAGAGAATTAAAAAACCAAATTCAAACAAATATGTGAAGCATGGTGAAAATGAAAGGAAAAAATGGGACCAAATGGCCCGCAAAAAAGTGAATAGAAAACTCAAGCTCTTAAATATAATTAATAGGAATCCTATAAAGATAAGGAAATGACGAAAAGAGAATATCACAAAAAATAAAAGATGAAACTTATATTCTAAATATGTAATATCAAGAATTTACATATTGCTACCATGGCTAAAAGAGATGGAGAATAATAAGTAAAAAAGATGGAAACTATAATCACTTAAAAGTGGTATTTAGATGCTAAGAGTGTTGCTTGAGATAACCTATTCCTATATTATCCCTATATATATCTTAGATCCTTTATCACACTTTTATATCCACTATTTAGACCATACACATTTCTAGTCATCTCAAACATAGTCCCAAAATTACATTTCTAAGTCTTAACCCTTTGTGCCCAAAAACCTGCCAACTAGACACTAGCACCACATTAAGGACACTAGAGCCACATGGAACTAGTGTCCCAAACTTAGTTCTAGTGTCCATTTCCTTAAGTCTCCCAAAAAAATATTTTTTCAAATGTGTGCCCCTCCTAAGATCGGCCTAAGCACATTTTATTATCTACACAAGCTACGAAAATCTATAAATACAACACTATTAGACCTCTATTGAGGAGATTTGAAATAGATGCAAAAAGATTATTCAAATAAGAAACAAGTTGATAAAAATCAAGGTTATTAATCCCTTTTCTACCTTACTTCTACATACTACCATCTACAACTTCTCTAAGCCTAAATTTCAAAGAGTTCCAATCTCAAGACACTCAAGGCATTCAAGACCACTATCATTGTAGCATTCATTTGCACTTGCACTAAGCACTAGGTGGGATAACTACATTGAGCTTGATCCATCCTCAAATTATTGGTATGCAATAAACTCTCTTCACATCGAGGTGTTGAGGATGTTTAGCCTATCCTACTAACAAACACACATTTTTCATCTCATGCCATAATTACAAGGAGATTAGGGTTTGCATACTAAATTAGCTATTTCATGCATAATAAAAATTTATAGATTTCATGCATGCAATAATAAAACCTAGAAATACAAGCACATGTGCTTCCATAAAATAAGAACAATCTTGCAAAGAGGATTCTAGCACCATTTTCAAGACACTTGAGCCACATGGGCTACCATCCATGTGGGGTGTTACTGTCTAGTGAAGAATCTAACCCAAGGACCCGATTGATGACACTAAGACTTGTCTGCAACCCAATTTTTAACACCTAGATATTTTGAAATAATTATTTTCTAGATAAGTTTCTATTTACACATATTTATTACTATTTTTAGAAAGTCAAAGCAAGTCAAATTCTATAATAAATCAATGGTTATTTATTGCATATTATTTAACTAATTTAGATAACTCAGCCCTTTAATCTAACATAGGACTTACATCAAATAAAATCCTAAAAGGTTAAAACACTTGGTGAACCTGACTTATTTCTAATATTGCTCAAAAACCTAGTTTACATTTTTTTATTTTTTATGCAATAAATTAGGGTTACATACCTCTATTTTTACAATTTTTTCGCATAACCTAGCTCATTAAATCATTCTCCCATTAGGGTTTCATTTATTTAATTCTAATTTATTTTTTTACAAAACAAACCTAGTTCAACAAAACCCTAACCCTAGACACACTTAAGGTTTGTATCCTTTTTCTATTTATATTCAGATTTTAGTTCCAAAATATCAATATTTGCTTCCATATTTATTTTTTGCAATCTTTATTAGATTAACATTCTTAAAAGGTTCAAAATATACAAAACTTGTTTTCCTACCTTCCAAACTACAATGGCAAAATTTACAAATAGATTTAATGAAACTGATAAGAAACAATTACAAGATTTTGTGTCAAAGCATACAGACATACAAGATGACTTCATCAATATTATTCAAGAAGAACTCCAAAAAACAAAACATGGTTAATCTTCAACTCCACCAATTACTAACATTATTATGCCTATAGTGAAGACATCTTAACCAACTCAGATAGCACAACCTAAAATTGTAATTCAACAACCATCAATGATAGTTATACCTCTTGTGGCTAGTTATTCCACTTTAGATGTACAATCCCTTATGCACAAGATTCATACTCTAAGTCTAAGGTGTTACATCTCAATAAGGGAGCCACTAGGACATCACATGCCTTGAATTCTAACATTCTCTTACATACACCTTTGGCACATCACATAGTGGTAATTCCCTTGCCATCCAATTTTGTGGTACCTAAGATTACATTATATGATGGAAAGGGTGACCCATAACATCATCTTAGAGTTTTTCATGCAACATGCTTGGATTATGTGTCTAATGATTGGCTTCACATGAATTTGTTTCCACACAGTAGAAAATATTATGCCCTATAATGGTTTTATGATTTACCAAATCAATCTATCATAGTATTAAATCCTTTGATTGGCATGTTCTTAACACACTTCTCCATCAACATCAGTGATAAGGTATCATATGCACAAGTGGAAAAATTGAAACAAAATTCAAACAATCCTATCACATACTATGTCTTATGATAAAGACTATATTAGCTAAATTGACTAGCCCCATGGCAGGCAGAGAGCTTCAATACATATTTAAACAAAGTCTCTTACCAATATTACATGAAGATATCTTGTTCAAGAAGTTTTCTACATTTACCGATTTATGCCACACAATCAAGAAAAGAGAGGTTAAGATTATATCAATGGGAAAACTCAAGTATACCAGTGGATCAGAATCAATTATTAATATTTCAAACAAGCTTCCATATAAGGTAAGGGACATTGAGAACAAGAGTGATAAAAAGGCCACAATCAATGCAGCTTTTGAACCATCTCCTAAATTTTTTTATCTATTCCTCAGCATTGAATCTACATAAACCTTCTAGAGTCACCAACATGGGTTTTACAGTAGCTCTTGGAATGCAATGGCTTATCTCTCCATCCCATTAAAGAGGTTGATATGACATGGCCTCTTCCAAATAAATATGATTCTAATGAACTCTATGAGTATCATAGGTCACCAAGGCACATAATAAATAAATGCATAAGCCTCAAGCATAAGATACAAGATCTCATTTAGGCTAATATTATTGATGTGGGCATACCCACAACAGCATCGAAAGAACAACAAACAGAGGCTAAGGCACTAAAGATATCCTTATAGCCATTCGTAAAGCACACAATGAATGTGGCAAGGGGCACATTGGGTGTTAACTATACATATCAAGCGTATCCACCACTAGCTTCATAACATACAATTATAGAGGAGGCACATCCATTGTATAACATTATTGGCATGTACCATACTATAGTGCCACCTAGACCACTCATCACATTATCATATTAGGATATTGTTGATGATGATACAGATCTAAATACACTCTTTATAGATCATACATAGATCATCATCCTATCTAGAGTGTTATGGTTGACAAAGGGTCAAACATTAGCATGTGCACTATGACATTCTTACACCATTTGGGGTATAAAGAGTGGGACATATTCCTTGTATACATAGTCATTAGTGGTTTCAGTGGTCACGTTCAGAGCTCCATTGGGGAGATTGTGCTTCTATTACAGGTTGGACTAGTACACATAGCCATTCAGTTCTTAGTAGTACCTAGTGCAGGTGTATTTGATATACTATTGGGTATGCCATGGTTACAATAGCTTTGATCCATACCATCTAAATTACATAAATTCCTAAATTACATACATGTAAATTAGGTGGTCAAAGTTGAGGGTGTCCCATATGAGAATCATCTACCCATCCCATAATTAGTTCCACAATAGATACTAGTTACAGTTCTATCACAGTCATTAGTTATAGTTCTATCGTCATTACTTAATATTACATGATTATCAGTTAGAGCTCAAAGTATAGTTCCTATGCATATATCATAGAGTTTGGTAGATCCACCATTGCAAGCAAGGTCTACTCCTACGGTATCAACACATATGCATACTCTCCCAAGAGACCATTATTAGAGAGACACCTTCATCAAAGATATGTCACAAATTCTAGAGGACCTTCATCTACTTAGTTTATACTAAGATCAGTATTATTCAGTTCTATGGGTTCTTGTCATAGGGAACCTATGCTACCTATAACTTCTTCAACCATATGGGTTCCTAAGACTCCTACAGTTTAAAAGGAATCATAGTTAGTGCCACAAATTCATAGCATCACTACATAGGCAGATACAAAAATATATTACTACACATAGTAGATTATGGCATCACAATTTCCCTTTCACAAAGCATGTATGATCATAGTTCCCTTATTTGACACAGGGCATGGTGATAGTGAGTCTCCCATGACACTCATCAGTTAGTATGATTCCTACCCTTTTGTACATATTTTATTCACTTTTTCCCTTGTACATAGTTTATTTTCATGTACTTGTACATAGCTTATATCTAGAAAATAAAAAAATAATATAACATGACAAAACACAAAAACTTTCAAATATTACTCAAAAAATACAAAATTTACAGATTATATGCAATGTTATGTTTACATTTCTTCTATTTTCCAAACACTACATATGATAGCTATCTTAGCATAGTTAGTTTTATCATACATATATGCTTCACTTATTTTTTTTAAGTGCTTGCAAACTACATATAGGAATTTGGTCCACTACATTGATCCAAACTTTATATCATCTACCCACTGGGGGCATATACATCAATCTAGGTTTATTCATTTGACACATTCGCCCTCTTGAAGACATCTTATACATAGTTTATACTACTAGGTTTTATCCTTACATTCTATACATTCTAGTTTACGCATTGATATATCTTGATACTGATCATTACTACTCATACTCAAAAAAATTATTGACTATCACTAGTTAGAATCAACATATGTACATCTTAGCATTTACATATTTTTTACTACATCCAGACATACTTTCATTTCTATCTTTCCTCATTTAGACTTGAATGTGTTTCCTATGCTTCTTCTATTTGAGGGCATTTGAATATGCCATTATTATTTGGCTTTACAACACTTATATTCCTTATATGCCTTGGACATATGCCCATGTCCCTTGTGTGTACTTTATTGATTATGTATGTGGATATTTGAACATGTCCTTCTATGTGGCTCTAAGCTAAATTACTTGTTTCTTACATATATGAAAATTTGAACATGTCTTTGTATGTCTTATATTCTCAGATTTGGTGACATGTGCCCATGTCCCTTGTATTGTGGTCCCTTGGCCTATTTTGTGTGCTTCATGTGTTTTGTATGTATGAGTATTTACCATGACACTTGTCTTTTCTTGTTACACACACCATTTTTTGATGCCATGAGGGACCTCATGCATCTCCCCTTCCTACTTGGGTGTTGTGAGGGACATCATGTCCCATCCCCCTAGGTAGCTACTCATATTTATTATTATACACTTTGATTACATATATCTTGAATCCCTTGTGCAATGATAGATAAAACATACATCTTACACTACATACTTATGTTAAGATTATTTTACATTCCAATGTTATGTTTATACATTGTATTGGATTCTCACACCGTTATCATATATGATATGGCTAACACATTTTGCAGAGCTATTTTCTTTTGAGGATAGGTCTTGCACAATTCAAGAACTACACTCAAAAGAGTGTGCATTTATAGGGGTTTATCATAGATATTAGGCTCCTACATTGCTATTCATAGACCATTTTTAGCACATAGGCTTAATTTTAGGAAAACAAACATAGGTTAGACACAAGAAAAAATATGGACTCAAAAAGCAATTCAGTCACCCAATTTTCAGACCAGACAGACTTTAGCACCCAGATTAGGACACTAGCACCACAAGGCACTACTATTCACTACATGCTGTTACTATCCAATCCCCATATTTAGGGCAATCCAGATTAGATAGAATAATATACTAGGTATAATATATATTTACACAGATATAACTATAAGTTTGACATTTATGTTTAGATTTTGCTTAGATACACTCATTTCAGCTCAGATCATACTAGTTTTCAGATTGGGGGCATCATGCATGGAATGATCACACCCACATTCATTTTAGATTCATAGATATAATTATTACAAATTAGTCCAAAATCACTATACCCAAATATCATATTGGGGGCATGTGTGTGACACATAGTTTCCATATGCTTAGTTACACATAAGTTGATCAGATGGAATGGAAAAATCCATGCCATTCTCTACATTGTATACACTTATTATCATATTCTAGGTTATCACCAGTTTCATGCCTTACTCCATCTACAATGGTTGACATTCTCAAGTGACCTAGAGCTACCTAATGTACCTAACT
This sequence comes from Torreya grandis, assembly GCA_037957365.1. Lineage (NCBI taxonomy): Eukaryota > Viridiplantae > Streptophyta > Pinopsida > Cupressales > Taxaceae > Torreya > Torreya grandis. Next base: position 1,042,831 of record JARHVA010000121.1, on the reverse strand, counting down.
GGTCATGGAACTGACATACATAGTTAGATATACCCAATTAGATAATTTCAACACTTTGCACAATTAAGTTTTAGATGCATCTACTATACATGGGTGGGAAATGATGGAGTCATAGCCTACTTGAGTTATTGATCCAACCACATGAGAGGGTTAGACATACTTACAATCTTATCCAAGCTATTCATAGGTCATGATCCACCAAGCAAGGGTGGGGATTGATGGAGTCAAAACCAGATTGAGTTTTTGAGCCACCAACATATGAAGATTGAGTAAGCTATCAGCTCAAACCAAGATATTTAATTATTTACTTAATATATACATTCACACACATAGGTTATCACTAGGTTCATGTATTGGTTCATGTACCAATGAGGTGTATTCATTCTTTTCCTCTTTACAATCTCTTTACTTGGCTTTATTCAATTACTTTATTTAGCATAGTCTTTTACTTTTGATATCTCTTAAGGACTGATTTATGCATGTTTCATTACAATTCATTGCTTTGGATCATGTTTCACATATGCATACCCAACTTCACATACTCAGACTCAGCTACACGGGATTAACTTCCTAGGTAAGTCTAGATATGCTTTTGTTTCCACTTTATACTAGTTATTTCACTTTGTTGCATTTGTATCATAAAGGGTGGAAAATGTAATCACATAAAAGTGTTATTTGGATGCTAAGAGTTTTCTTGAGATAGCCTATCCTAGATCCTTTATCACATGTTTGTAGCCATTGTGCAGACCACAAACATCTCTAATCAATTCAAACACAGTCCCAAAACTACATTCCTAGATCCTAACCCTTTATGCCCAACAACCTATTAGCTAGATATTAGCACTACATTAAGGACATTAGATCCACATAGCACTAATGTCCCCAATTTGGTGCTAGTATCCCTTGCCCTAAATCTCTCGAATGAATATAGTTTTAAACATGTGCCCCTTATAAGGTCGGCCTAAGTACATTTTATTATTTGTACAAGCTAAAATACTTTATAAATACAAGACTATTAGACCTATATTGCAAAAAGCATATCCAAATAAGAAACAAGTTGAGCAAAATCAAGGTTATTAATCCCTATTTTGCCCCACTTCTACATACTATTATTTACAACTACTCTATTCCCATATTTCAAAGATTTCCAATCTCAAGCACACTCAAGGCATTCAAGACCACTATCATTCTAGCATTCACTTACACTTGCACCAAGACTAGGTGTGATAATTACATCAGGCTTGATCCCTCCTCAAAGTATTGGTATACATGCATCTCTCTTCACATCGGGGTGTTGAGGATGTCTAGCCTATCCTACTAACAAACACACATTTTCAGTTCATGCCATACTTGCAAAGAGGATTATGGATTGCATACTAAATAAACTATTCCAAGCATAATACAGAGTTATAGAATTTATGCACGCATAAACATAACCTAGAAACATAGGTGCAGGTGTTCCTAGAAAATAGGAATAGTCCTACAAAGAGGATGCTAGTGTCATTTTTAAGACACTAGATCCATATTACGTTATTGTCCAGGTGGGGATCTATTGCCCAGTGAATAATCTAACCCAAGGACCCTGTTGATGACACTCATACCTGTTTGTAACCCATTTTTCAACACCTAAATCTTCTATGATAGATATTTTCTAGATAAGTCTCTCTTTTCACATATTTACTATTATTTTTAGAAAGTCAAAGCAAGTCAAATTTTGTAACAAATCAGTGGTTGTTTATTGCATATTATTTCATTGATTTAGACAACTCAACCCTTTAATCTAACATAAGATTTAAATCAAGTAAAACCCTAAAAGGTTAATGTAGAAACATTTAGAAATAAACTTGATGGTCAAGGTGGAAATAATGGAGTGAGGGAAAAGAGGCATTCACTTAGGCAAAAACATGATCTTTATGAGAAATAAGACACTCAAATTAAGTTTCCAAGACTAAGAGTTTTCAATATCAATGGCCATAGAGAACCCTACGTAACAAACATAAGGTTAAGATAACTAGTGAAGCATAAATATTATCCAATGAAGGATAGAATGCATGAAAAATAAAAGGATTCTACCTTCCCATAACATGTTCTCCACACCTCAAGACCCCTTTTAGAGCCATCCATTTACTGTGAAGATTGGGTAATTATTTAAGAAAGTGGCACTAAAATATAAACAAATATAATGATATAATGAGACATCTTACCCAAATCTACTAGCCTATCGTACCCCAATGGACCTCAACTCTCCCATGAGAATAACCGTGGACTTTAAGATTTAACTAATATAAGAGATGTGAGAAAAATATCACATATTTTCTTGCGATCTGAATTTTAATATTTAGTTAACCTTTTAACATTGAATTTTCATATGATATGGCTTTTAACTCTTTTATATTTTTCTATTATCCTCCTCCACACAAATTTATAAAAATCAAACATGGGTGGTATAGATAACTAACACAAGAGAGTTTACACCTAGACACTAGAGAGGAGACCTTAAACACCATAGTGCTTAAAGACTCATAGAATTTCACCATGTGAAATAGTGAAATCTTAAAACCAACTTAAGTGTGCCTTAGGTGAAAGGAAATAGATAAATAGGGAACATGGAATAACCATCCATGTAAAAATGGTGATGTAATGATGATATGCTAGTAGCTAACCACAAGAAAGGAAATGTTTGCTTCAAAAGTGCTTAAGCTATGTTATAGAAGGTGATAGTCATGTCACTAAGGAAGTTGTACTAACCTACATAGGTTATTATCACAAGAATTGATAGGAGAAGTCATCCCAAAAAGGGTGGATGTAAATAAATGTACCCAATAAATACTAAGATAGTAACGCAAACTAAAAAAATGTAAAAGTGTGATAAAATAAACCTGAAGGTGATACCTAGAATCCAATAAGGAAATGAAGGCTGATTACAAGTCATTCCAAAAGAGAGCGAAGCTAAAATATATTAAAAAAAAAACTTGAAGGTGATACCTAAGATCCATAAGGGGAAGGAATATCAACTATAAAATGATTGTAAATGATATAAAGCAAACATAAATGATTAAAAAGTAGAGTGTTAAAATGTAAAATATCATGATATAAAAGTGTTACAGGTACAATAAATGAGAGGGGGGTGAATAAATGATGCAATCAAGTCAAATTCAATTCCAATTCTTCAAACTCTTAACTATTCAACATAAGCATTCATGAAGCATATAAACCATTTATTGCAATGAATATAGAAAATAGTGTAAGATCAAAGCACATAACACATGCATTATGTCAAAAACCCTCATGGGGGATAAACCCACTCTCAACCCTACAAAAAAATGGACTACAGTGTTATAAGAGATCACAAACAAGATACTTTAGTGAAACACCCACTCCACAAGGAGCACCAGCCCCTAAGCATGGACAAGCATGCACTTGTCCTAGATGTTGAGTACCCAAACAACACCTTTGATATAAATACCACCATAACTTTTATTTCCTTCCAATATGATGGAGAAACATTGAATAACAACTCTCTTCAACCCTTCACACTTTCTCAAGCCTCTTCACAACCTTTTGGATCACTCTACACCTCTTCACTCATCCTCAACCATCAACCATGTAAAATACTATTACCAAATTAGAAACATGACCACTAGGTCATAAACATATCCCTCACACTAATCTACTCTTTAATTCATCCACCAAGCTTACTCACACTTCACTTTTCATCACTCATAACTCTCTAAAAACCTTCATCTTTGTTGTTACTCTTTATAGAGTCTTCATGATCACCACCTTCTTGGTTTGTCACAAAGCATTCCTTAACCCCACTTAGAAAACTATCAGCACCACTTACACAATTTGACCATAACATTGATAAATCACCCCTAAGCAACAAAACCTTTCAATTAGGCCTAAGTATCCCTTTTAGGTCCCATAGAGACCTATTCATCCCTTTTAACACTTCACTAATAAAAATAGAAACACAAGACCACTTATAAGTACATGGTTCCATGCCACATGACTTCTAAGACACCCTCAAGTGATTACATTCATCACTACTCACCTCTACATATGCAAAACTATTACAATCATTTGCCTTATACATGAAAACACCATGAATAAACAAAAAGTTAACTTCCAAGCAATGGTTCATACTGAAGATGGATTGGTCAAACCTCCAAAATACATACAGATGATCCTCATGGAGTCTATGACACTCTCTAATAGATAAATCATCTTGAAACATTGAAATATCATTAATACAAACTAAAACACCCTTCTTGAGTCCTTAACAATTAAAGGTCAAACTCTTGGTCAATTTTGAGCTATAATAAATGCAATTGTACAACCATTCAAACCTCCTAATCAATTTTCCTAGATTTTGCTTGAAGTTATTTACCACTTTTATTTTTACTCCATCATCAAATTCATCCATTTTCTCAAAACAAATCAAACAATCACAACTAGTTTCCTTTGTAAAATTCAAATATTTAAATTCCAAATGTGACTTAAAATTTTGACCAAGTATAAAAACAATGAAATCTACCTAGCAGAGCAACTTTTCACCATCGTAACTTTTTATATACATCATTTCAAGGTATGAAACTTGAAACACATGCTCTAGGCACAAAATTGAACAGACCCATGTGACCACTTTCTTTTGACACCTTCACACATGTGAATTCTAACATCATCAATTTGCTTACTCAGGAAACTCTACCAAGATGACAAGGATAACCTAGACCTTCACAAGACTATTCAAATAGATTATTTTCACTTACACAAATACACCAAGAACTTATTACACCCCATAGGGCCTCTGTATAAATAACACATCATCAACAACATCCATAACAAGACCAAAACCTGTAAGGTCTCATGCAAACTATGTGAGCACTAAGGTACACTTTGTATTTAAGGACCATGCATACACATCATATCATGGAAACTCTTGGACACCTCAGATACATCATTGAAAACACCTCAACAATAGCCCCCTTTGTCATTGATGTCAACACTTGTAATCACCAACACAAAGCTATGCACATACTCTTTCTCCCTCTACAAACACTTTCTCCCCCTTTGACACAATGACAAAGTGGGATTACCTACTAATCTTCAGGACCTATAAATGTTTTAAAATCCAAAAACAATAAGGTACCTCCTATGATAGATGATAAAAACTCCCCCTATCATTTTTCATACCATTTATTACCATGACTACCTCAAACCTGCTCACTGACAACACTCTTCCTTGACCATGCATTGTTGTATGAAGAAGAAACATACAAAAATACCAAAATTTTTTTGAAAACACCTTAATAACATTGATAAGGTCTTCCCCAAGTCACTTTATCTTAGGTACCCTTGAGCACATTCAAGCCATCTCCAACCACGATGAAACTTCATAGTTGTCTTCAAATTCTTTCTCACAAGCCACCCATAGAATGAAGAATGGACATTCAAGCTCTTTATCAAAGATATATGATGCAAAAATATAACTAATAAACATTTTAGGTACAACCATACCTTTTTATTTTGAAAAAAAATGACCAAAAACTACTCTTCTTCACACTAGCCTTGCCTAGAGGCCTTATAACACTTCCAAATTTTGCATAGGTCATAAATTTATATGTAGAGACCTAAATGATTTGAAACTTCATATATAATGCATACTAATATTCCCCATCATTCATGAAAATTTTCATCACACAACTCTTCCTATTCACTAGAGCTCCTTTGTAAACTAACTTGTTAATTAGCCATCCTAATTGAAAAATGGACAAGCATAGAAGAAACCACTTACCTTAAAAAGACTTTGAAACAATTTTTGAGGACCCATTAGATCATTTCAATTTATTAATCATCATCGGACCTCAACTCCTTTGGGAAGGTCACTAACCCACATGGGCTAAGACACTAGGGCATTAATAAGAAACATGGTCAACTTACCATCTTCTTGTCAATGCTAGCTCCTAAAACTTATCTCACACCTAGAGGTCACTAATTCACACCACTTGGTCCAAAAAATTAGGTCAGGCTCTTTTGGGAACCCATACATCCATGAATGTGGTTTTTGATTGGTTGGCCCTGAAGCAAAGATTGTCATACTCGAGAGCCATCAAAAATATTCAAATGGAGTTCAATACATCTTCATGACCTTAAACACTTGGAACACAACTATACAAGTCAAAACACCATTAAAAATCATAAAATCACCTTGACAACTTTTAAATCTTCATTTGACACCTAGAAAGCTCATGAATGTGCTTATAGACCCTATTTACTTAGCAGTCACGAAGCCAAAACATCATAAAAAGATCATGGGAGCCTTATAACATCTCCACATCACATTTTACACTTATACACATCAAATCCAACTGGCATCAATCCTTGGTTAGCCTCATAGACCTCAAATATACCAATTTTGCATGATGGGCTCTCATTAGGTAGTGAACACTGAACAAACTGGTCAAACTGAATAAATGGTAATGAATGGTTCATTTGACCAACCTAACACATACGAACCCATGTAATACACTTGGAAAAGTCCTCTCCACACTCAAAATAAATCTTACCTTAATTCTTCATGATTTTACCAACTAAACCAAGCTTTTAAGATTGACTAAGAACTTGTCTTTAGGACCAATGTCCTTCAATAGGTATCTTAAAGCTTTTCATCACAAACCTTTGGAGCAAGCACATGAACTTGTTGATCCCCCTCGAGACTCATACAACATGACAATCCACTTCTCTGATCAACACAAGACTTGACAATATAAGATCATCAACTCTCTATCATAATGGCATTGGTCTTAAAGACTAATCAACAACTCTACATACCCATGTTCTGATTATGGCATCTTGTACATCACCTAGATCACACACACTTTCTTCTGCATATGAAATATGTAACTTGAGAATCATAGGTAGAGATACCCACTTTTCATAGAGAGACTAAAAATCTCAAAACTTAGGAGACTCCCATATATCTATATTCTCATTTGACTTAAAGTCCTACCTCATCATCAAATTGACTTTGAATGGGTCCTTAACTTCATTCTTTCCTTTAGACTTAGAATCTTGATTGAATCTTTTGTCCACTTGGGTAGATAAGACCTATCCTTGAACATTTGAACTTGTACCCTACTTTGTCATGACAAATAATCCTCTTTGAGTCTATTTTTCATTCACCTCCTTAGTATATATACCTTGTTTTGAGCTCTCTCATGCACTCTTAGAGCTCTACCTACCTTGTCTTGATTGTAAGACCTTCCCATCTTACTAGGATAGTGTCTTGTAATGGGTCCTACCTTATTACACTTAAAACACTCCTTTGACTAATGTGGACAATGGGATCTACCTTTACTCGATGGATATTGGCTTTAAAGAAGTATTTTATAGTCACTAACCCTATGCCCAAATTGATTACAAGAATAATCGTAACCATTGAAGGAGTTATCATACCTTACTGCATTGGGTTGCTTGATTTGACTTGAACTTCTATAGATCATAAAATTATCCTTATTATTCATATTAACACTCTTCTTAACATATTAGTCTCTTGATCTATCATCATTGTCTTCTCAATATTCTTACCCTTTTGAACATCTTCATGGAACCCTAGGCCTGACTTGTCATTTGAAACCTTTTGACTGCTCAATACGTCATCAAGATAAACTATACTTTTATTAAATTTCTAATATGTCTTCAATTTTTCTATTTCTTGATCCAATTGAGTCTTAAACATGGTGAAATCAACCTCTTTAGTCCTTAGATTGCCTTTCAAGGACTCAACCTCCAAGATAAGCTTAGATCACTCATATTATTTTGCCTTAAGGCTTGCACAACTTGCCTTAGCTTGTAGCTTCTCTTTCTCTATGAGACCTTCATACTCCCTTGAGTTGCACTCTAATCTTACCTCAAACAAACTAATTTTCTCCTCATAGTCTTTGATAAGAGATCTCATCTTGCAACTCTTATTCCTTTGGTATTTTATATCATCAAGAGCATTCACCAATTCTTTCTCATAATCTACCTTAGATTATTCATCATCTAAATCATCATTTTCATCTTTGTTTGGAATGAGATCATCTCCTTTAGAGCTACTTGGTTCTAAGGCCATGAAAAGAGTTTCATTGCCTTCATGATTTGATATCTCTAGCTTCTTTGTTACTTCAAAACATTCCTTATTCTTGTCTACAAGTTCTTCAATGGGGAAGATCACCTATGCTTCTAAATTATTCTTGATTCTTGCAAACACATCAACAGTGATGTCTAACTTATTATCAAAAAACCTTTGCTCACCTTCAAAATTATATCTAAGATATTCATCTTCTAAGCTATCACCATCAAAGATATCTTTTCCTTTATAACATTCACAGTCAACATCATCAAGAGCCATGATCGATATCTCATTTGATGCATAATCACTTTCTGATGTAGAGATTTATCCTTCACTAGATGAATTACTATCTTCTTCATGGTAAATACTCTTATTGCCTTTGTATGATTTTTTATTGTCATTTATCTTATTGAATAACTTTATGTACTTACTATGAGCCTCAGATTTCTTGTGCTTATTCTCATGAGATTCCTTATGAGCTTCCTTGTATTTAGACTTGCCTCTATCTGGGAACTTAGCTTCAAAATGACCAACTTTACCACATGAAAAACATTTAAAAGGAAGCTTCCCTTTATATTTACCTGATCCTACATTCAATTTTCTTGAAATCATGGCTTCAAGTTGATCTTCATTAAGATCAAAGTCTTCAAGACTTAACGTGTTCTTCTTGCCTTTTGTCTCCTTGATCACCTTAAAGTTTGCTTCTTTATTTGTTAGTTTGTCCTCATTGAATCTCATCTCATAGGTAGTAAGGATGCCATGTAATTCATCCATCTTCATCTTGATTAGATCATGGCTTTCTTCTATAGTAGATACTTTTGAATCAAACTTGAGGGTGAGAGACCTTAATACTTTTTGTACTATAGTAGCTTCTTCAAGTTCCTCTCCAAGACCTCTGATCATGTTTACCACCTCATCAACCCTTAGAAGATAAGATGCCATAGTATCTTCTTCCTTTATTTTTAGGCCCTAAAATTGCCTTCAATAAGTTTGCAATTTATCCAACTTAACCTTTTAATCCACTTCTTAGATGGTCTACAATTTGACCCAAATTTTTTTGGTAAACTTGCAATATATCATCTTGGTAAACTCAGCCTTTGATAGACTATAAATGATAGTATTCATTGCTTTATAATTATTCTAACTCAACTTCTTGTTAGCTACACTAGTTGGAGGAGTAAGGTGTGTGGAATAACCATCCATAACATATTGCCAAATGTCAAACCCTAGATACATGATGTAGGTCTTCATCCTCATACTCCAAAAAACATAGTTGGATCCATTAAATAGTGGTGCTTTCTTAGTAGAGAAACCACCTTGCATTTGATGACTACCCATTGTATCTTTGATCACCTTCAAGAGAAGGTATGGCTTTGATACCAATTTTTAGAGGTAAAATCACTAAGAGGGGATACTGAATTAGTGATGCAAGCAAATCAGCTTCAATTCTAATTCTTCAAACTCTTAATTATTCAACATAAAAATTCATGAAGCATATAAACCATTTATTGCAATAAAAAAAGAAAACAATGTAAGATCAAAGCACACATAACAATGAATTATGTGTGAAACCCTCATAGGGGATAAAACCCACTCTCAATCCTACAAAAAAAATGGACTACAATCCTATAAAATATCATAAACAAGAGACTTTAGTGAAGCACCCACTCCACAAGGAGTACTAAGCCCTAAGCATGGACAAGCACCCCCCTTCCCTAGATGTTGAGCACACATAACACCTCCGATATCAATACCTCCATAACTTTTATTGACTTGCAATATGATGGATAAATAATGAATAATAACTCTCTTCAACCCTTCACACTTTCTCAAGCCTTCACACACAAGCAATGCATCCAAAATAATCTTTTGGATCACTCTACACCTCTTCACTCATCCTCAACCATCAACCCTATAAACTATTGTTACCAAATCAAAATCATGACCACTAGGTCACACAAATATCCCTCACACTACTCTACTCTTCAATTCATCCATCAAGCTTACTCACACTTCACTTTTATTCACTCACATCTCTCTAGAAACCTTCATCTTTGTTGTTACTCTTTATAGAGTCTTCATGATCACCACCTTCTTGGTTGGCCACAAAACATTTATTAACCCTTAATGCTTCTATCCCACTTAGAAAATATCAACACCACCTACACAGGTTGATGATAGCATTGATAGATCACCCTTAAGCAATAACACTTTTAAATTAGGCTTAAGTAGCCCTTTTAGGTCCCAAGAGACCTATTCATCCCTTTTTACACTTCACTAAGAAAAATAGAATCACAAGATCAATTTTAAGCACATGGGTCCATGCCAAAAGATTTATAATACACCCTCAAGTGATTACATTCATCACTACTCACCTCTGCATATGCAAAACTATTCAAACATTTGCCTTATACATGAAAACACCATGAACAAACAAAAAGTTAACTTAAAATCAATGGTTCATACTAAATATGGATTGGCCAAACCTCAAAAATCATAAATATGATCCTCAGTGAGTCTAGAACAATCTCCAATAGATAAATCATCATTAAACATTCAAATATCATCAATACAAACTAAATCACCTTTTTTAGGTCCTTAACAAAAGAAGGTCAAACCCTTGGTCAACTTTGAGCTGTAATAAATGTAATTATATGACCAGTCAAACCTCCTAATCAATTTCTTGGATTGCCCTTGAAGTTATTTACCACTTTGATTTTTACTCTATCATCAAATTCATCCATTTGTTAAATATATAGATCAAACAATCACAACTAGTTTCTTTTGTAAAATTCAAATATTTGAATTCCAACGGTCACTAAAAAATGCAAATTTGACTAAGTATAAAAACAATGAAATCTACTTGGGAGAGCAAATTTGTACCATCATCATGTCAAGGCATGCAACTTGAAACATGTTCTCTAGGCACAAAAATGAATAGACCCATGTGACCACTTTCTTCTGACACCTTCACACATGCATATTTTGACATAATCAATCTGCTTACTTAGGAAACTCTACCAAGATGACTAGGATAACCTAGACCTTCACAAGACTACTCAAATGGATTATTTTCACTTACATAAGTACACTAAGTAATTTTTATACCCCATAGGTCCTTTGTATCAAGAATTCATCATCAACAACATCCATAACAATACCAAAACATATAGGGTCTCATGAAAACTACGTGAGCACTAAGGTACACTTTGTCATTAATAACCATGCATACATATCATCTCATGGACACTCTTGGCTGCCTTGGAGACATGATTGACAACACCTCAACAAATATAGATATGTATAATAAGTAGATCACATATGCTAAAAATGATAAACATGAAGTCTAATCATGTGATAATGTGAAGTAATGACATGAAAAAATTATTTGCTCACAAGTGTCATGACAGATCTCAACATACATCATCAATAACATTTGTTAAATTCTATTTCAGCTAATACATGGCTCGAATACTAATCTCTTATACTCTTTTTGAGAGTCTTATTCAGACAACCTAGTGAATGAGATCTAAGGAAAAAGTAGGCATGTTAGAAGGAGGATGTCATGGGGCCTCTTGATGAGAATACTTAGTACCAATAATATGTGGTGCCATGGTACACATGTTCTTTGAGATAAAATATGGATTTGGTTATAGGTGAGGATATTCCTTTATCTTATATGGACCATGTGAGAGTGGTGGCCTAATAATGTCTCTAAAATTTTATTGTATACCTCTACATCTTGTGCGATATGTAAAACACTGGAGCCAAAGAGAGTACACTTCCTTGTGTTTTGGGATATAATCAGATTTAATATTTGGTGGAGGCATATTCGGTAGACTAGGAAACATAGATGCTTCAAGACAAAGTGCATCAAATTAATATTGAATAGCTTGATATTGATTCAAAGAGTGCATACTAGTCTTGTCAAAGCAACAAAAGTGCCTAAGATTAATGGATTGAGGTAGTCAACTATCCATGGTAAGAGTTGGGCCTTATGGTTTACGTTGTGATAGAAACATCTGATAGTCTCTATATTGTTTAGCTAAATGAATAGAAACCTTGTGAAAATTGTAATATGATTCTTCATCTTGGGTGGATTGGCATGGTGTTGAATTTGACCTATGTGGAGAATCATACTAGGGTTTGGAATCTCATCAAACAAATCAACACTATAAAATCCTAAGATGGTTAAATCATGAACTTGGTCATCTTTAGAGCTCTCTAGTATGATTTGCATTTTTATTATGAGTGACCATATACCCTATGGAAAAAACAAAATGGTGTTACAATTTCTTTGGGAGACATCTTGATTTCAATTCATAGAAATTTGGCCATCATATTTAGTAGAAGCAAGCTCAATGAATTAAAAAATCTGGCAAAATGATAGATTAAAGCATAGCACGATCATTGATCCTGATCTGAAGAGAATTAAAAATAAATGGAGTTGTATGTGAATTGGAAGCTAGAATGTGCTCTATTTCTAGCCTACAGACATCAAATAGAGGAGGAACAATGTTAGACATGTCAGAGGGAGAGCTAGTTTGAATTTTTGAGTTGTGTAGCTAAAAGCTTCACATAATGTGCTAATGTGGAGGTTGCTAGGTTACACAATAACTGACATCAGTTATAACCAACCGACATCAGTTAGGGGTCGACCGACATCGATTATCTTCAGCTACATAGTAACCAACATCGGTTAGGGGTCGGCCGACATCGGTCATCTTTAGACCGACATCGGTCATATGTGCATTTCCAGAACTATTATAATTTTATAAGATCAGTTAGTTTGCATGTAAAGACTAAAATTAGTCTTGAGTCCACTTTTCTAATTATTGTTTGTTTTGGGTTCTATTTAAGAGACCCATGGCGCTGTATTGTAATCAAGGGGAAACAACTCAATAGTTGAGTTGGTTGTAATTGATTGTGTGAGAGAGAGAGAGAGAAATCTTGAGGGAGAATTACTATACATCCAAGAGGTGTGAGGAGAAAGAGATTTCTTCATTGTATTTCCTTCTGCTACACAGTAACCGGCATAGGTTAGGGGTCGGCCGACATCGGTCATCTTTAGACCGACATCGGTCATATGTGCATTTCCAGAACTGTTATAATTTTATAAGATCAGTTAGTTTGCATGTAAAGACTAAAATTAGTCTTGAGTCCGCTTTTCTAATTATTGTTTGTTTTGGGTTCTATTTAAGAGACCCATGGGGCTGTATTGTAATCAAGGGGAAACAACTCAATAGTTGAGTTGGTTGTAATTGATTGTGAGAGAGAGAGAGAGAGAACTCTTGAGGGAGAATTACTATACATCCAAGAGGTGTGAGGAGAAAGAGATTTCTTCATTGTATTTCCTTCTGAAAGAGTTTAATACAGATTGGTTGTTTCTCGTATCTCCTATTATTTGTTATTTTTGATTTCTAGTTACTTATTACTTCTGGTTTAATTCCATGTTTAGTTGCTTATACAAAAAGTAATCAATTGTACTCTAAGGTCCTAACAATTGGTATTAGAGCCAGGTTCACTAACAAGTGGTATCAGAGCTGGTTAGTGTTTGTTGATTACAAAATTCACTCATAGGGGTTTTTGATTGAGTGGGAGTTGTCAGCAAGTTTATGGCCAATCCAAGAAAGGAACACTGGAAAGCAGTTCAGTGGATTCTCAGATATCTGAGAGGGACCAGCAGTAGGCATTTATGCTATGGAGGGTCAAACACTTCTCTACATAAGTATGTAGATTCGGATATGGCAGGTGACTTGGATGGCAGGAGAAGCACCACAGGATATGTGTTCACTGTTGGTGGAACAACGGTTAGCTGGATTTCAAAGTTGCAAAAGGTTGTTGCCCTATCTACTACAGAGGTAGAATACATTGCAGTCACAGAGGCTAGCAAGGAAATGATTTGGATGACTCAATTCATAGAAGAGTTGGGAAAGGAGCAAGAGAGTTGTAGATTGTACAGTGATAGTCAAAGTGCAATTCATTTGGCAAAGAATTCAACCTTTCATTCAAGAACCAAACATATACAGCTTAGGTACCACTTCATTAGATAGGTATTGGAGGATGGACAGTTGAAGCTAGAAAAGATCCATATGGATAAGAACCCTACTGATATGTTAACAAAGCTAGTAACAAAGGAGAAGTTGAATCTTCATTCAACTTTTGTTGGTCTTCAAGATTGAACTTGAAGATGGAGAAACAAGCCTAAAACAAGTTAGAGGATGTTGTTGTATAGGTACATGTGCAGTTGTTTATCTCCAAGTTGGAGATTGTTGAGTTTTGGAGCTAAAAGCTTCACAGAATGTGCTAATGTGGAGGTTGCTGGGTTACACAATAACTGACATCGGTCAGAACCAACCGACATCGATTAGGGGTCGACCGACATCGGTTATCTTCAGCTACACAGTAACCGGCATCGGTTAGGGGTCAGCCGGCATCGGTCATCTTCAAACTGACATCAATCATCTGTGCATTTATAGAACTGTTCTAATTTTAGAAGAATAGTTATTTTGCATGTAAAGACTAAAATTAGTCTTGAGTTTGCTTTTCTAATTATTGTTTGTTTTGGGTTCTATTTAAGAGACCCATGGGGCTGTATTGTAAAAAAGGGGGAAGAACTCAATAGTTAGGTTGGTTGTAATTGATTATGAGAGAGAGAGAGAACTCTTGAGGGAGAATTACTGTACATCCAAGAGGTGTGAGGAGAAAGAGATTTCTTCATTGTATTTCCTTCTGGAAGAGTTTAATACAGATTGGTTGTTTCTCGTATCTCCTATTATTTGCTATTTCTGATTTCTAGTTACTTATTACTTCTAGTTTAATTCCATGTTTAGTTGCTTATACAAAAAGTAATCAATTGTACTCTAAGGTCCTAACATGAATAAGATTGATTCATTTGATACTATAACATGAAAATCGCTCATAAGAGCGCTAGAGAGAGAAATGATAAAATATGATTTTTGGATACTTAGCTTGGGAATACTAGAATAAGTATGGGTCATTAGGGGTATAATTTTCATCATAATCAGGAGTAGTGAGATATTTACACACATACTATTTTTAAAAATCATTATGAATGATTGATGCTTTTTATTTTGTAGCAACTTGTTGAGTTTCAATCTCTCTAAGTGCACGTCTCAAATGGTGCACTGAGAAAGGGGTGGGCAGATCATTGGTGCTTCATGAATTTTTTTTATAAATCTATCATGCCTATATCCTTTACAAAATCCCACTTACTTGATTTACTAAGCAATATTTCTCCTAAATAGCCCCTAACTAAGCCAAGACCTATCTTTTCTAACTATGTCAGCTCAGGTTAATGTAGTATTTCTGCTTCCCATCAAATTTCAAACTAAGTCAGTGCAGGTCGATGTAGTCCAAAATTTACAAGGCATGTTTCATAACTAAATCAACCCAAGCTGATTTAGTTCAAGGTTAAATGGTAATTTTTAAAACTACATTGAGGTGGGTTGATATTATCAGCTTAAATTTTGTAAGGGTTTAGTATTATCCATCACTATAAATATAAGTCCCATTTCAATCCAATAGAGAGGAACATTTATTTTCACACTATTATTGATTACAATTATGCTTTAGTCTACATTTTGGAGAATCCATTGCTTAGATCTTATCTTGAAGAGATATAACTTATCTTATGGAGTCTTGGATGAAAATATAAGAAGTATTTTAGCCTAAATCTAATTTCAACCATAGTGATCCTTACACCCACAACAACCTCTTACAAAGCACCATTGGCCAAGGGAGAGATTGAGGCTTGATAAGTTATATTCAAGGTAAGTATTTCTAACCTTATCTCTTTCATTTAGTCGATACATATTGTATAATCAATATTTTTGAATGTATAACTCCTTGTTTGAATCTCCTCTATACATAAACTTAGTGTGGTTATAGGGTTATTCAAAATTGTCATTTCCCACCCTAGGTAATATAGGCCACCATTTTACTACCATGGTTACTTACCCCTTTTAGTTATGTTTTAACCATCACCCTTATTTTGTGTTGCAAAATTTAGTATCACTAGATTAGATCAATTCCATTATTTTCAGGAGACTTAGTTAGGGTTATTACATCATATTGATTACCTAGAGCCTTTAAAACCCTCTCTATTGACATTGTGTGATAAGTGCTCTTATAGTTAGGTTTAGCATATCCAAATTGGTTATGCCCTGATATAAAAAAGTATCTAATAGGTTTTAGTTTATCCAGATCTATTAGGCAAGATAAGTTATAGGTCTATCTTAATTCATTGCATACATTTTAGTGAACCTGATGTGAACTAACCATTATCTTTTCTCATTCAATAAAGTATATTGGTGCAGATCAATACAATTTTATTTTTATGTGTTTTTTTCCATACTAAATTGATGCAGGTCGATCCACCTAACTTTTATCCATTTATAAGAAAAATTATAATGGCATGGGGCCAATAGTGTTTTATTTCTGTAGTGATTATAGAATAGACTACATCGATGTAGGTCAATCTAGTTTTTGTTTTGCTTTTTTACATTTTATTGCTAACCAACTATATCAGCTATGTTATAACTAGTTTTATCTTTCTGATTTACTTTTCTATATTTTATGTATTTCTTATAAACTATATTGACACAATTCAATATAATCTAATTGTTGTGTGGTTTCCAAGCAACTACATTGGTGCAGGTTGATATAGTCTAATATTTGTGTGTTTTCTAGGAAATTACATCGATGTAGTTTGACTAATTTTTCTAACTCGTATCTATATAATCTTCAATCACTCAAGTACATCATCCTAAGCCAATCTAACTCTATTTTCTGGGTATTTTTCTATCAACTATATCAACCCAAACTGATATAGTTTTATTCATATTTACAATCAATTTCACTAATTAAATTCACTCATATTTGTACTTCAAAATTTACATTATGTTAAGAATTAATTATTAAATAATCAATTATATCAATGTAGGTTAATATAATTATAAATTTATTTCTTTCTTATAAAATTGTATTGACTCCTATCAACATAATTTTGTGTTTGCATTTATTGTCAGCAAATCAATCCTCGCCCCTCCAGTTTACTCTATCTATATTTTCAAAGCAAACTACATCGACATGTGTCATTATAGTTATGTATGTTTTCATTTTGTACATAAACAAGGCAAATTAACTTTCCTTTTCAATAATTAATCAAACATTTAACTTCAAGGTAATTGCCTTTTTATTTCCATTCAATAAAATCTACAAATTAATTTTTACCTTTCTTTTATCTTTGATTGGATTTCCTTGGAAACAGTGTTCTGATAGTTTTCAAACTACTTGGCTATTGCCATGAAGGGCTACACAGTGTTCTATTTATAATCCTTATATATTTTTTACAAACATCATGATGTGAGGGGATTTTCTAAATACTCATGGCCACAATATAGATTAGTTTCCATGTATCTCATGGTATTTAGGAAACACTTAGGATTCTCCTTTTTGTTGAACCTTAGGAAGCCAACCATCAATTTGATTATGTAGTACACCAATTAGCGGTTAGCATTGGGAAGTTACTCTCAGCTTATCCTTGAAATTGGGTTTAGTGGGATATGGGAATAATACTCCCTCAATAGTCAGTGCTCTAAAATATCAGGTTGACACTATCCAATGAACAAGCAAGTATCTTTGAAAGCCTACAAATCAGTCACATCCTTTTAGCACATCTACTCAATAATCATTTCAGATAAATAGTTAACAAAAATAGTTAAATTTGTAATTTGTTACTAGTTATTGTATTTTATATTGTAGACTATATCAACCAATGTTGATACAGTACTGTGTTTTATATTCCAACTACATCATCTAATGCCAATATTGTTATCTATGTGTGAATAGACTACATCAACCAGGTTCAATATAGTCTTATGATATTGCTTTCACTCTACTTCTCATACTTTATAGATCATGACTGACACAGTCTATTACTAATTTTGTGAAAAAAATTAAAATCTAATTTTATCAACCAAACTCAATATAGTTCTATCCTTCCACTTTTGCCTTTGTAACTACATTAACCAAGCTCGATATAGTACATTTACTAGCCATTATCATTATCTATTTTTATCAACTATATTGTCTTGGTATGATATAATTTTATCATAATTGTCTCAGTATATGTAACTATGTTGGCCCTAGCTAACCTAATCTATTTTTTCTATCACCATCTACATCATCTTTTTATTATACTCCAATAACCTGAATTGATATATTACATTTACATTATTTTATCCATACTATTGTATTGTGTCAAGCCAATAGCATTCATTTTATTTTATTAATCACACATTTTATCAATTATCCAATTTAATTAGCATCATGAAATCAATTATTAGAATCTTCCTTGATAGTATTAACCCATTCATATTTTACATGGGTTACGCTTTCTTAGCTACTTTACCCACTAATGAGTACCACGCTTCATGGTGAAACTACTCCCAATAATCGTCTAGATCTATGATTGTAACATGGTGGAAATTACTCAAAATGATGATTTAGATGACTCACATATCTTTAAAAACATATATGACAATATCATTTATGCCCCTAATAGGAACAATACTTAATTTAAGCACCCTTAAATCACCATTTGATCAATTGATACTAACCTTGGAAACCCCCCTCTAGGGAATGCTCATATCACTAATCTGTGGAATGTCCCTCTTGCCAATATTGGGACTCCCCATCCCTAATAATAAAAATTCACCTATTAATACAACTCAACTTATTACACAAATGATTCAACAAATGAATGTTATGCAAACAACTAACATATCCCAAATACTCCAAATGCAAAATCATATCTTACAAATGGAAAATCAACCTCCCATCATCTCACCCCAACATAATCAAAATTTTGTTCCTCCTCCCCTCTAAGTTGTTAATGGGAACATCATTCTTCAACCTATTATGCATAACAAAATGTTACAATATCCTCAAAATGAACCTTTATCTCCCTTTATTATCTCTATAGACATTGGAAACATATCTCCAACTATTACATATGATGGGACTAAAGATCCATCTATTTTCCTTAAATCTTTTGGTAATATTTACAAGGAATGGATCCAAACTAATACCTTCACTACTACTAAACTTAATGACAAAACATTTACTGGAGATGATATAAAATGGTATAACCAACTACCTTAACATTCCATTTTACAACTTGAAGACTTAGTTTTATCTCTAGTTAAGGAATTCCAAAACACTGATCTTCTTGAAAATAGCCTTAGCCATTTCATCAATGCTAAGCATTTTTTTAACAAATTCACTTATACCATTATCAAACTATGGAAATCATTAGCTCATAAAGTAGATCATAACATGAGTGATGATAATCTATTGAAAATATTTATCACTACCTTAAAACCTTATCTTCAATACAAGGTTCAATTTTTTTCTTGATAGACTTTAGAATATGCTTTTGATCAAGACAAAATACAATATTTTCTCATAACTCAATTTGAACCTTCTCATAGTCTCGTCAAGGATTCTTTCCAAACTTCAACTAATACAATAACCATTACCAATTATAACTCTAAGCCTCCTCAAAAAAAATAGGATCAAACCAATCATATATTAAAACTCCCTCTCACCCACCCTTGAATATGTCAGAAATGAGGGAGTTGTTACCTTCATCCAAACCTTTCATTCATACTACCACCGCTCCTCCCTCATGGTATAATCCTAACAACTTTTGTTGGTTTCATTTTGATATTTGTCACTCTCATGAAACATGTTGTGGCTCTTATAAAATTTATGGTTTCCTTCATGTTAGGAGGTGCTTTTGATCATGATGTTATGATCAAAGCTCATTATGATGAATACCTTTAAGCTTCTCAAAAGAGAAAAAAATCTAAATATACCAATCAAAAATCTCAAAATTCTTCTTTTGATCCCAATACACATTACCCAAATGAAAATTTTTGTGCTATTGATGATAACTATGATCAATATTATGCTAATTCTCAGTATGTGAATATGGATAAAGACAATTATTTTGTAAGCCCACTCACAAAGATCTTATTCCAAAACTTAAGAAAACTTCCATCAAAGAACAACTTTTTAAAGATTCTACAGCTATTTCTTTGTCATGTTTAGAACAACCACTAGTGATGAGTCATCCCCACACGTGGAACCTAAACTGGTTCCATTATTCGTACAAAGAACACCAATTTTAATCAATCTAAGCCTCATGTTAATTCCTCTTTAAAACCTCATTAAAATTTCTTTGGTGAACTTAATTCCATGCCTTACAAAATTCCACTCATGAAATTAGTCAGAGCCTCTCCTTATCATCACGAGTTCCTCATGCAATAACTACAAGACATAGAAGAACCTCCATCCAATGATCTAGAGGAACCTATATTACCTTTTGATGGTCATCCACCCATATAAATCTCTTCTTCTAAAAAATCCACCAAATAATTCCTAGAAGATGATATGATTAATGATGAAATTATTTTTCAAGCTAATGATCCACCATTCTTTTTTAAAATTAGAATCAATAATACCTTAATTAGAAAAGTCTTGGTAGATGAAATTTAAGGAATTAATGTTACCTCTCGTTGGCTCATCCAAAAAATTAGATACTCACCAAAAAAACTTAAACAAACTCACCTTACTTATCGTGGATTTGATAAAACCAAAAAGAAACCACTTAGTTGGATTTGTCTTCCCCTCACAATTAGACCCAAAATAATTTGAACCAAACTTATGGTTCTTGATCTTCCTTTATCTTATAACATGCTTTTAGGACATATATGGAATCATCATATAAGACTTATTACATCTTCCTATAGCCAATGTATCAAAATTATCCATAATGGAAAACATTATAAATATGAAGCAATTCTAAACCATTGGATCATCCAACTTCTAAATCCTAAATCTCGATACTATATTCCTATGATTGTTCATAGTAATAGTCCTCCTCTACTTAATTTATCAACATGCACTTTTATTTACATGTTATGCTTGTATAATCTAATGATGATGAACCCAATGAATTTCAAACCATTTGCAATACCACTCGATTACCTCCCTATATATTGGAATTGTAAGAGTTAGATGTAATTCATTATCAAAAGATGTTATCTAAAATACATGCCTTCAACCATGATGTTCATGTTATGCATATATCATCTAGTATTGAAATTAAACTTGAAGGTTATGTCCCTCCTACCAATCCACCTTTAGAAGATACTTAATGGGTTATCAAATAAATCTTGAAACCTATAACCTCTGACAATATTGATGAACTTAATATTGTTCAAACCACTCTTTCGGATATAAACACTCTTCACTCTTTCGAATATAAACACTCTTCACCAAGCTAATATAATAAACCATGTTCCTATAATTTCTCCATCTATGAAAATTTGGACTAATACCTTTATCTCTGATTCTAACAATCAACTTGATATAGTTAGCTTATAATCTCTATCTTATAATAAACAACCAAACATTACCTTAGATGTTAAGGCTAGTAATGTAAGACATATACATTCTAAGTTTGATAACCAACGTAATAAAATCATTGATCTTAAAATAGATGTTGGATACTATGGACCTTTACCAATTCTTCCTAATGATGAAGCTATAATTGAATTACTCCATGCTTGTGAACCTCAACTTCCCTGCCAACATCACAAACTTAGCCATTTTTATCAAAAGGCTCATTGCTTCAATACCTTGTTGCAAGTATTGATCCCAAAAGGTATCTTGTATCTAAGCTTCTTCCAGTTCCATATCATTTCCAAGATGGAAATGTCATGCTTATCAAAGAAACTATTGAATTAATTATGGTGCCATAGACATTCCTTAGATTATGCTTGTTTTTAAAGAACTTCATCTTGAAGAACATGATAATTATAGTCTCTTTTTTGACAAATACCATAAATTTTTTGTTTGGTCTTATGAAGACATGCCTGGTATAAATCCTAGTATTGTGGTTATTAACATCATTACTTATCCTAATGCCAAATCCATGCATCAAAAGCAACACAATTTCCCTCCTGACTCACCAATAAATTATCAAACTTTTGGATGCTAAGTTCATTAACTAGTAGATTACTTGGAATGGGTTTCTAACATTGTTCATGTTTGTAATAAAGTCTCTATGGTCCTTCACATATGTGTAGACTTTTGTAATCCTAACTTAGCATGTCCCAAATACAACTTTCCTTTACCATCAATTGATGCCATTATTGATTCTACAGCCGGATATGAAATTTTATCTCTCATGGATGGTTTTTGGGATATAACCAAATTCTTATCACTCCCAAATATCAACATAAAACCACTTTCACCACTAAACAGGGAACTTATTGTTACATTAAAATGTGCTTTGGCCTAAAAAATGTTGGAGCTACTTATCAACATGCAATTACTTATGTTTTACATGACCTCATTCATAAAATAGTTCAAACTTATGTAGATTATCTTATTGTCAAATCAAATCATCATGAAAATAATCTTCATGAGTTTGTTATCATTTTCGATCGACTCATCAAATACATAGTGAGACGTAATCCTTACAAATATGTTTTTAGTGTTACTTCTAGAAAACTCTTAGGATTTTTAGTCTTCCTCGAATGGATTGATGTAGATCCCACTAAAATCCAAGCTATCATAAACATGCCTATCCTTCATTCCATTCTAGATATACAAACATATCTTGGTAAACTCGAGGCAATGCGATGATTTGTTCCTAAGATGGCTTACCACATCTATTTGGTCAAATCACTCTTTAAAAAGGGTATTGATCTTGAAATAACTAATGTATCTCAAAAATATTTTGATAACATGAAAGAATCATCACTTCATCCTCTTACTCTATGACCACTTTCTAACAATCTGTAACAACTCCTCAAGGATTATCTAGAATAATGTACTAATTTTTATTTAAATTAATTACTCGGCATGTATTCTTTCATTAGATTACACCATGAGAACATAATTAGTGATTTTTAACATAATACCAAATCATATTAGACAATCTTAATCTTAACACAATAACAGTTTCAATCACTACCATTTTATATACATAACATAACTACAAGGAAAGTAATCACTTTAAAATCCAACCATGACTGGTATAATAATATAGCTACTATTGTTTTAGTATAACAAATAATAAAATTGCATTTTCATTAGGCATTTTTCCTAGATACAATAAATAGATACTATGTTCAATAAAACTCGAGTCAAATTAACTCATGTATCTCTGATAATCTCAAGTGTAGTCTCCAATTAAGTATTATAGTGGGGAGGGAGAGCATCATCTAAGTGCTTGTCACACCAACCACGAACCATCGATCCCATGCACAATCCCCCATCAGGGAATGGACCTCCCTTCATGGATGTGTAGATAGTGACTGTACAAGAATCCAGAGAGACATGTTAGTACCTATATGTTGTAATATTTCTACTACATGATGTGTACCATAAATAAAATACGTTCTAACATAATATCTCATAAACATGTAAATTAAACATATGAAATGACAATGTCTATTTAACATTACTTTGACCAAAGTTTTCAAATAACATTACTTTGGCAAAATAACATAAGACCCCTATATCAATAGGTGAGATGTTATTAATATTCAATTTTAGTATCTACATTTGCCCTCTTTTTAATCTAGTAATGCATTAGGATAAAATTATTATGTTAAAGTAAATAAATGTGTAGTTGGGTGTGTATAACACACCTTATCTTTGCCTGAGCCCACTTTGAGTGTTTTACTGGTGTATATCCTATAACCAAGAACATGTTATAGTATGAATCAATGCATATAATCTAAAATTTTAAATAATTGAAATGCTTGAAAATAAAAGAAGCAAGGAATAACTATACATGTGTTGATGCAACCATGTTGCATCTTGATGTTTTGACTTGGTAAAGTTGCTTCCTTATGAAGCATTACAGTTGGAAAAGGTTCATACTTGAACCTTGGAGATTTGAAGAGGGATATTGGAAGGTATTATTCCCCCAGTCTAGTGTAAAGATGAGTTGTGAGATGGCCATTGAGATCATTATATCTTAATCACATAACTCAAGTGTGAATATATATAATATTGTGAGGGTGAGTGATTTAATCAACTAATCCTATAAATATAATGAAATAGATGATCTAGTCAATCTAATATATATATATATATATATATATATATATATATATATATATATATATATATATATATATATATATATATATATATATATATATATATATATATATATATATATATATATCTGGTGAGGTTAAATTATTTAATCACTCCAACCTATAAAATGAACCAATTGTTACATCAAAAAAGGCTCGATAATAGTACATTGTAGAGTAATCAGTGCATCTTGGTGAGTAGTATGATTGGTAAATTTTGAAATTTTTGGTGAAATATCATGGCATATGCACCTCTAATATGTCTAAACTAGATTATGTATGTCATATATCTAAACAACTTTGTTTCAAATTTATGCACAATCAGTGTAATATATAAGATTCTAACCCAAGTGAATCATGAAATTGAATTCGAGATTGTGCAAGTGTGGAGGTCTTATTTTTATGACATGTCTCCACTGAAGTCTAGAGATATTTATTAAGTGTATAAATTTGGAGGTAAAGTTTCTATGACATTCCCCAACTAAAATCTAAAAACTATGAAAATATGGATATAATTCTTCTATGACATTCCCCCACTGATATGCCCCGCTTTTAAGGTGAGGAAACTAGAATCTGGGAAGTATCTTACCTCAAAAAGATAAGGTAGTTGTATAATTTATGCATGAATCATGTATCATATAGGGATAACATGTCAAAGTATATATATATATCAATTAGACTCTTAGGATGTGATCACATCAGGTCCTACGGTGCATGATATAGAGCATGGAAATGTCTAGAGAGTAATAGTACAAGCTCAACAAATAATCAAGTACACACAAAATAACACTCAATGTAATATAAAATCATGGTATAAGGGGACTTCATAAAAGGGGCATATTTAGATGTCCCACAATCAAAATGGATGACATATTTAAATGTCTAATCAACATCGAATGACATATACAAATTCTAAAACAATATACAATGGCACAAGGGCTAAGAGGTAAGGAACATATTCAAATGTTTCACAATCAAGACAATAAAAAGCAATGAAATACACTTAAGGAAGTGAAAAATCTATGAAGCATAAATAACTAGCATAAGCATATTATACTAGTCCCTACATATATGTGTTATCAAAAACATTACATAGTATAGCATATCAAATACATTGTAAAATACATGAGCATGAATATAATCATGTGTAAGTGTTATCATATAAGCTCAAACACAATAATATGTAAACTATAATAAATTATATGTAACCTACATCAATCATGATCATATAAGAAGATGCCCCCAACATACTATATGATGTAGGTAAAAGAAATGTCCAACATCTAAAAATGCATAGATCATGTGTCTCGGTTTGCTTGTATCACACTCAAAGATGCATGAAACATATGTGTATATAGAAAGGAATGATATGTTATGTCCTAAAATATATAAAATATCATAGATGCCAAGGAGATAATGAAACATTGGAATGTTGAATTTTTTTTGTATTTTTTAATTATTTGAATGTTTTTGTAATTTTTGAATATTTTATTTTTTATTTTTATTTTTGGTACTTTGTGAATTTTAATTATGATTGGATTTTCAAATCTTCTATCTCATGGACTAATTTGTCAGGAGGTGGGTCCTTTACTTACCAAAACCTCTTATGTTTACTTATTATCAATGTTTCAATGTTCTCTGATAATTTATTATTGGCAATTATTGTTAGGGGTATATAATTATATCCATCATGTGTAATGCAAACTTATTTATTGTCAAACTAGTGGAGATGGCCCATATTTTTTTTATTGACAATAGATTTCATATTAGCCAACCACTATTGCCCAAAATGAAAAGTTAAATTTGGTCTCTGGTTCATTACCCATATTACTGTATCACCCACTTTTCGTCCACATGCTATTGGTAGCATAATGTATCCTAGGGAGTTTGGGAAAAGTGGGCAATGTTATAAATCATGTATATCATGGCCCAACTATTGTAAGCATGCAATAGTACAAAGTGTTTCCTGATTATTTATATCAATATTAAGGTGTGGATAATAAGTTTCATCAATATTTGTAGTAATAGTTAAATCTTCATGTCTATGATGTTTTGAATCATGCCTCATTGTATCCTTATCTTTTGAAATATTTGAAATCAGAGGTATTTTTCATTGATTGTGTATAATTTATATACAACCATAATGTTTGTAATTTTGAATTTAGCTTTGTAGGGTCACACGATTATTTATATCATGTCTAGTGATCCTATGATAAGTGAAATATGGTGATCTTTATTTTTGGACAAGTTTGCTCCCTAACTTGTGTCTATTAGGAGGTAAAGATATCATCTTATGCTCAAATAACATAAAAAGTATTGTATGTGTAGCATCTTATTTTTATATGATCTGTAAAATTTGATATGGAGGCTTATGTGAAGATTCCACATTATTGACATGATGTATTTCCATTTGTATTTTGCAGGGTTGACTCAATATTTGAAACCAAAGGGATGGATTGAATAACAAGCATTTACATGTTCATATGATAATTTGGCATTGCCCTTGTCTGAATGTGATTTTGTGTCCTCTAGTAATGAATTTAACTTGTATGTACCAGGACCTCTAAGTGTGAATAGGTTATGTGAAATATGCTCAAGTGATCCAAATTGAATTTCTATAGTTATCCATCCTTCATAATATGAGGAAGTTCATCATCACTATCATAGTAATCTGAAACTTTACCATCTTGTTGTTCATTTTTAACCAACAAAGGAAACTCAATTGTTGGATTCTTATTATTTTAGTATCATTGGCTCCTTTTGTAATGAATTTTTTTTAATTGTGTATCTATGTGCATCTTCATAGATAATGCCTTATAAGCATCTTAGGATAAATGAGTTGTTTTACATGATTCTCCCATCTCATAAGTTGATATGTTATCAAGTAGAATGTATTGTTTTGGTGGTATGAGTTTTGGAATGCATTCTATGTTAAAATGTAACATTTGAGTAAATTTAAAAGGTCCATCATTGGTAGGAATTGTCAATAAGGTCCCATCATGTATGTATTTGACACATTGATGTAATGTAGATGGGACGACCTCCATTATGTGTATCCAATGTCTACCCAAGGGTAAGTTATAATACAATGATTGAGACATTACTTGGAATGTATTTGGAACTATATTTTGTCCCAATGACACATCTAATGTGATTTGGCCAATTGGAGAGTTGCATGAATTATCAAATCCTTTGGTATGCATGTCTAATTGTTGAATAAGATTGGTGCTAATACCCATGGTATGTTAAGAATTTTCTGCCACAAATATTTAGACCAAATCCATTATCAATTAACACCTTTTGATTCCATTTTTATGCATATTCACTTGTATGAATAAAGGCAAACCTTGATAAATATTATCTTTTGATGGTAAATATTTTGGATCAGAGGTAATAAGATTTGTATTATTTTTTAGATTTTGCATAATATCTACAAAGTAAGTTGGTTTTATATCACTTGGTACTTGTGTTTCATAAAATGCATCATATTATATTTCCTTATAGATAATAAATTGTTTTAAAAGCTCAAAGATAGAAATATCAGCATGTGTATTGCTCAATTGGTCGATAATATCATATCCTTTACTTTTAATCACCAGTTTAGGTTTGGGAGGAACATGTTGTAGCTTAACATATGGCAAATAGGTTGGGTACCCTTACCTTTTTATAAAGTGACAATGTAGGCTACAAATTTCAATATAAATTATGGGTGAATAATGGGAGTGGGATGGTAGCTATCACTTGAATATGATCTAGTAGGAATAAAAGGTTAGGATTATGAATGTTGGTGTCTGGAAACTAGCTCTATATTATTAAATAAGAAGTTTTAAATAGATATTAAAGTTTGATCTTGTTTTAAAACACTCTCTTTATATTTAATCATTTTCTTATTCTATTTGATTATATCCTTGATTGATTTGACATGACAAACCATGACTATTGCTATGTATTATATGATGAAATAATTGATAGGTGTTTCTGTATTAAACATGATTTTAGGGAAAAATAAATAAATTTTGAATATTATGAAATCAAAAATGATAAAGTAGGAAAATAATAAATCGTGAAAACCTAGGTCAAAATAGGGTTTTGAGACCAAAGGTTAGGTTTACCAGATGTTTGACCCTAAATTTTATGTGAGGTATAAGGTTAAGAATATATAAATAGTTTAAGCACAAGGGTAATAAACTAATATATATCAAGCTAATTAATAGAAAACTTAGATAAATAATATTTTGAATTTATTAAATTGAGATTACTAAAAATAGTAAACTATGTCTATTGAAATATATCACACTAACTAAGAAATAATGGTACTTAGCTAGTTTACTTTGTGTAGGGAGATCTAGACTAGAAACAGGTGTAAATTATGGGGGATTATTATTCTAGATCAGTAATCAGATTTTGTAAATTGTACTTTTGTAGTCATAAACACTACCATCAAAGCTAGTATCTAACTATGATATAGGTGTCTAGTACAAAATAATTACTAAATTAGGATACGACCAACTTTATTGCTAAGATTTTTTTGTTGCTAATAGATTGATGTGATTAGATCTAAGATATAAATTGTCATTCTTCATTAGTTTATAAAACCCTATCTCTTCACCCTTCTTCACCCTTGGAATGAATTTGATAAAAAAATGGATTAGTTGACTCACAATGTCGAGCTACCCCAAATACCCCTATGGCAGTGGGTGATTCCTACATAGAAAATAATCCAAGGAGGGATTTAGACTTATGTCTATCTACCCTATGTGTGGGAAAATAGGTGCACAAGGGTGAAATATACTATGTGAATATGTATGCAATGATCTAGCTTATAATTTGAAAAATATTACTCATGAGATACTCTTTGAATTCTTAAGACCTATAATATGATTGATCCTATGCTTGATATAAAAATGGGGATGAATAGGGTAGAATATATTGTTTGTACATTTGATTGGTTTAGCTTTTGTAGGTATTTGCTTGGTATTTTCTAGATGAGGAATGAAAAGGCTTAGATTCATATTTATACCACACCTTTGATAATATTTCATGGTAAGGTTCTATAAGACAAATAGGTTGACACATAGGTCTTGAATCATTTATAATTTAGATGAATTTTGGTAACTAGACACTAGATAAGGATCTAGACACTCCCATCAATGATAGTGTCCCTCTATGGCCAGCAATGTTTAGAAGGCTAGAAAATAGGTATTGATTTGAAATTGATAGCGAAGGGTGTTTACCATGTTTTAAGCTTTATGTGCAATATAGGATACCTAGGTCATTAGAATGATATCGATCAGACTAAAATATAAGCATTTAGTCATAATGAGATGGCTAATGCAAGCATTTCAATAGTAGGTAGGTCTAGAACTGAAGCGTAGGGCCTTGATTGATATTTTTCAAATGTACAAGACTAAGATGATACAAATATTTAGTTTTAATATCTATATTTGTTAGATTATAGATCTCTCTTATTTAATTATTTCATATATTTGTGCTTGGATTAGTTTACGTTAACCAATTTTCTAGTTAAAATAATTAGTTACAAGAATTTTCTTGGTGATTTTGCTTGAGTAGAATATGATCTTAATGTATAGCGCATTGGTTAAGTTATTTAAATTGTTGACTTGCACAATATGATATTCCATTTTCCTTTTAACAAGTTACATAGGGAACCTTGTATATTACATGAAGAAAACATAAAATTGATGTGAAAATGCAAGGGCAATGTAATGATATCCAAAAAGGCATTGGTTAAGGATGACCTACATCTCAACAATATATTGAGGGAATGACTACCTTTAGTTGCAAGCTAATATAAAACCCTTCAATAATGAGCAATGAAATTATTTATTTATGTTACATGCGATGTTATTTTTAGTATGCAGTTCATTACAATAAGTTACTTGTGCCTATTCAGATATGCTCTATATTTTGTTGACTCTCTATGTTAATATAAGCCCCAAACACATTCTACTCAGTTTATGATATAAAATGGTGTGATTAAATAAGGAAGATATTCCACTATATCTAACATGGGTTTCCAGTATGGGTTGCCCTTGTCCAATTATAGTGGCCCTGTCTTAGATCCGAGCAAACCCATGTTCCCAATTCACAATCAGTCCACACAGTCACATAGTCAAACTTATTGTCTTAGTCTCAATCCTGCATTCTTATTTTCCAACTAAGTTATTTCCTTTTTGAATCTTACATTTTTTACATCTTTCCAAATATATTAAATTACAAATCAGTGAATGCTTAATTTATGCATATATTTTATATCATGTTTTAGCTCAATTCATTTTATCTAATTAGGCTCTTGCATATCCTATTTCTCATTTTTTATAAAACAAATTCAATGAAATTTACATTATTATGATGGCATAATATCCAAATGCTAAAATTATTCTACATGATTATATATTTATCACATGATAAAATTAACTCTTCTTTTGAGATGAGTGACTTGTAAGCTACATCCCTCATCTCAAAAGTGGGTATTACACTAGGATTGTCTTAGAGATCCAAGCCTCTATGAACAAAAAAGACATATGTTATGTCATAATAAGTCTTAAATATTTAAATTAATTCAAAAATCATATTTCATCATAGAGTACAAGTTTTAAATATTTAAAGCAATTTAAAAAATAGATTTTATGACAAATTATAGGTTTCAAAAATTCAAAGTAATTCAAAAATTAAAGACATGAAAGAATTGATACATTGATACAAATTATGGTGGAATATGACATGCATATTCACTCACTTTATAGAGACTTGAGTATAAATTCATACACACTAGGATGCATATACATAGGCAAATGCAAAACATTTACATGACATAAATTACAAGTTTCACATACAGTTATTATTGAGCATAGAGATGCATAACATTGTATACCATTTGAAACAAATTCAAAGGGCATGATACTAGTTCACACACACACACACACACACACACACACACACACACACACACACACACACACACACACACACACACACACACACACACACACACACACACACACACACACACACACACACACATATATTTAATAGTTTAAAAATCATGATATTTGTTTATGCACATATGTACTCAAAAACAATTTACAAATTCAATGGAAAATAGTTGTTATTTCACATAAAATCTATTGGCACTAGGGTGATGATGGGGGCATGGATATTCTTCATTGTATTTCAATCATGATAATACAATATAGATTCATCTATATCAGTGTGATACATTATATTATGGATAATTTACATTCTATTATAGAGAAACTCAATGGCCTTGGCATTACTTCTACAACCCATTGTGTGGTTTTATCTTTTATTACAGGTGTTATACGTTCAAGTCTAGTGATACTCAATGTCCTTGACATCAATTGTAGTGAACCCATCATGGTTCCATCTTATTTTATATTAGTATATTGAGTACTTATCCCCATTCATGAGAGTTAGAGGATGCATATCCCAAACTCAAGTTCTTGATTAGTTATTCAAAATTGGGACTTGATCATTCTAAGTTTCCCAATGGTTTGACATAAGGAACCATCTCTACAAGTGATTCAATAAAGGGGCACATATATCAAATGGTTCATCTTATTTTATAGGGTAAAAAGAAATATGATTTTCATCCCCTTATAGGTATACTCCTTCCTTACTCTCATTTTAATTTCAAATTTTTAAAGTTCAAATTTTTCAAATTTCAAATATCGACATTGATTATTTCATTTGCTATTGTAGGGTTAACTAAAATGAGTGACCTACACAATTAGAGTTTTCTATAAAAAGACAAAGTGTGTTGTACACACTTAAGTTTATCTTTCTCCTTTACTCTAGCATTTCAATTATTAGAATAAATATGGTAACAAGAATAGCATGATTTAGGATAACCTACAACTATCATTTCTCTCAATAAACTAGGACTCAAATAAGGTCAATTGAATGGAGCCTACGTATAATTGGATGAGTGGGTAAGGACCAATAATATCCATAGATATAAAAATGGGTAACTTAAAACTCAAATGTCATGAGGAAAAGATTCCAAAGTGTGAGCCTATGACACAAGGATATTTATCTCACTAGACCTAAACAAATGTAAATGATTTTAAAGATGCAAGTAAAGTAAATTATTGTAAAGCGGGTACAAGTAAAATAAATTATGGGTAAGTGATTATAAACTAACATGTAATGGTTAATCAAATGGTAAAAATTTTAACCTAATTTATTTTATGACAAGCTTAATAAACCCTATATCTAAACCAACTTATTCATTATAAGGATAAGCCTAAACAAGGATACACACATACATTCACAAATAAATGAGATACATCAAATCTATTAAGTAAAGGAAAGAGTATAAGGATATAAATACTTACCTTGTCATGGACCTATTAATGCTTCAATCTCCCCCTTTGGCTTTAGTGGTACTTTGAAAGAGATCATTGTATTTTGAATACCTAAAATGGTTGGATAAAGACCTAGATATCCTTAGTTATGAACTCCTAATGACATATCCTATTTATCTTTAATGACACCACAAGACATGACCTCCAATATAAGGTTTTAAGGAATTAACTCTCTCAAATACTCCTTAGGGTATAAATGTGAGTGCAAAAAAAGTGTATAAATTTTATATGTCTTATTATAAATGAAAAATGAACCCTATATATATTATTCTAATACCAAAAAACCAATCCTAAACTCAAAGCCAATGATATCGGCTACGCTGATACAATTGGGAGATGTCAACTGAAACAATATGGTTTCAACTAGAATGATACAATACATATGTCCAAAAAACACTCAAAAATTTATCAGTCAGGTTGATATAGTAAATTAAGGACACAAGTGTAAAATATACCATATCAATCAAGCCAATACCATATAATATAGGGAAGCTAGAAAATACAGATAGGAAGTAGACTAAGAAGAAAGACAGATAGAGACTCAAAGGAGTCAGATTGATAGTAATGATGGTGTGATATAATATTATGCTAAAATATCTCATAGAGTACCACAAACATATCCCATCCCATTCTCAGTGTACCATTTATGGTGTGCTCTCAAGGAGATTGATGCATCGATAAGACACTACAAAAGAAAGTGTCAATAATGTGATAAAGTGAAAAATATCAAGTGTATACATATGACCCACCTAAATCTCATCACATGTCATAAAATTTTAATTCAATATGGTGATTTTAAATATAAATATATCAACACAAAATGATGTAGAGGGAGAGAGAGTTTGCAGTCCAAATGCAAGTTACTTCAATTAGGCTTAGTTTCTTGTAGCCCTTCCAAAGCACAAATCTATATGGTTTGAATAATAAAAAAGTTTTAAATACAAAATAATATGTTTTTTAGATACCCATTATCCCATTAATACTCCACACAAATTTTTAAATTAATACTATCAAGGGAAGTTTACTAATTCTTAAAGCTTTTCTACCAATTAGGCCTCTATAAGGTCAAAACATTGACACAGACCTAGTTACCATATTATATGATATAGTACCAAATAAAAACCACATAAATATTATAAATCATATAAAAATTAACTTTATTACAAATTTTCATTATATTTGGTTGGAGGGAACTCAATTTATTAAAGTTGCAAGTAGAAAACCCTAGTTTAGGTTTACACAGGCTTGAGACAGCTTGAGAGAAAACTAAATGGGTTAATTTGGATTATAATTAGTTTTAAAAACTTTTAACTATTGGATGGGGTGTTTCCTACCTTTCCTTAAATTCTCCAATATAATTTTGGCCTTGAACAATCCCTACAAGTCTTCAACATAAGGATTTGTAGAATTTTGTGCACTTCTATAGGACTGTGTACTATAATGGAGGTTTGAGTCAAATCTTGCTTAATGAATTAACTCTAAGCATCCAAAAATGGTTAAATTCATAAATTATATACTCCATGATATTTTTATGAGTCTAAAATTTTGAAAACTACTTGAAATGATCCTAAAAAATGTAACACTTGTCATTCTTGATTGTACATTATCAAAGTTCTCCTTTCATCTATATTAGCAATACAATTTCAAAAGCTAAGAATTGATTTAAACCCACATATTATTTATAAAAATATGATAAATATGAATTTATTCACACATTTACAAGTCTCATGAGTTCTGTAATAGACCTGTAAAGCTTCCTTTTTTCATTTATGGATAATTATTTCATCTAAATACACATGTACATCCAGAACAAGGCTCTTGGTCTAATTCTTGTTTATTTATTGATTATTTTATTTTGTTACAATTATATTCACATTTTTATATCTCAATTAGACTCTCTTTGATCCAATTTACCTATTTTAAACTCATATAAAGTCTCTAATTGCTTCTTGGTTACCCCCAACACATACCATTTCTTGAAAGATCGGCATGTTTGGGTGTTAGACAAAGTTGAAACATGGAAAACATGACATATAAAGTTAAAAAAATTAAGTGCCATCCATATATATAAATTATCCCTAAACACACAAATTTTATTCAATATAACCACACAAAACATGAAAATATCTTTAGAGTCCTTGATAGAAATTCAAATATTCAAAATGACAATTTTGGCAAGAAACTACCAAAAGAGCTCAAATTCAAATTTAGAGATAACCTAAGACCTAAAACCTATGTAAATCACTAAATTAAACCTCATATGACTTAAAAGACACTATAACAAGCCAAAAATTTATCAAACTATGCATCAACATGACTTCTTAGGTGATGTTCCTACCATACTACCTAGGAACAAAAAATTGACTCATGAACTCATGTTCATGAGGTATTCAAGAGTAACTCCATGATTTATGATGTTTGATTATATAATAAAATTATAATCCTATATAGGATGATGTTTCCAATTCACCAAGTATAGGTAATACTCTTTGCCTTTGGTTCTCTTACTAACCTTCTTATGCAAGATGAGTTCAACCTCTTCTTTATTTGCTTGTGGCAATTGATATACCCATTATTGGAATATTGTTTATTCATTTATATCTAGTTTATCATTTTCATTCCCTTATTTGAATGAATAAAAGTCTGAAACATTAAATATAAGAGAGATTCCCATGCCATTAGGCAATTCTATCTCATATGCATTGTTGGAGAACTTCTTAATGACCTTGCAAGGGCCAATCTTTTTCATATTCAGTTTGTTATACTCACCGTTTGGAAACATTTTATTCCTAAAATGAGCTAACACCATTATTTAATCTAAAAACTAACTTCTATCCTTCTAAGATCTACATGTTTCTTGTACTTTTCCACACTTAACTATAATTGTTTCTTAACTTGTTCATGTACCTCTTGCATAGTAATAACAAAATCTTCTCCCTCGATACTTATTTTATCCATCTTACCTTGATATCTTAACTCAAAGACTCCTCTTGGGTGTATACCATACACAACTTGAAATGGACTCTTTTCTATGCTTTTGTTGGGTGAGTCATTGTAGTCAAATTCTGCTTGTGGCAATACTAAGTCCCACTATTTACGATTCTATTAACCACCTCAGTTTATCCATCTATTTTAGGGTGGTAAGCTAAATTAAAGTTAATTTTTTTTTCTAGTTTATTCCACAAGGTCCTCCAGAAGTGTCCCATAAACTTAGTGTCTTTATCTAAGATAATGCTCAATGGAATTCCATGCAATATAACCACCTACTTGAAAAATAAATTAACCACATGAGTAGAATCATTAGTTATCTTTCAAGGTATGAAATGGGCCATATTTGAAAATCTCAAAATTAAAAAAATGGAGTCATGCCCTCTTTGAGTTCTTGGTAACCCCATGACAAAATCCATGCTAACAGAGTCCCAAGGTCTATTTGGTACTGGTAAGGGTTGATAAAGACTTACATTAGTGTTATTTAATTTGGCAAATTGGTATACCTTACATATTTCTACAAATTTCCTTAAATTTATTTGAATTTTAGGCCAATAATGGTGACTACTTAGCTGAGCCAAGGTCTTATCAAGACCAAAACAACCTGCTAAACTCCCATAATGTTTTTACTTGATCAAATTCTCTCTCATAGAACTCCTTATCACACAAAACTAAACTCCCTTAAATAACAAACCATCATGTATCATGTACTCCATCCAAGGCTCTTTGTTTCTAGTAGTTGGTTTATTTCAAGCCTCATATCCTTCTTGGAAGTCCAAATCATTTTCATACAGCTCCTTGAGTGACTCTATTCTTCCACTCTCAAAATAATTTTTTTTATTATTAAATCCCTTCTAATTAGAGAATTTTCTACCTTTTTGGTTTGGCCTTTCTTGTGTTTGATGACAAAATTGAAGTTTTACAAGTACTCCACTCATTTCATGTACCTTTGATTGAGTTTGGGCTGATTGGTTATGAATTGAAGTGAATGATTATCTATGAATATGACAAACTCTTTTGGTATTAAATAGTGTATCCATTTCCTCAAGGATTGAACCATAACATAGAATTCTAGATCATATGCAAAATACTTTTTATTGGCCTCATTTAACTTCTCAACAAAGTATGTTACAGGTCTATCCTCCTGACTTAAGATAGCTCCAATGGCCACTCCACTTGCATCACACTCAACTTGATAAACCTTGTTGAAATTAGGAAGTGTCAACATAGGTTGTTCTATGATTCTCTAATTCAAAAATTAAAAATTCATCTCAGCTATATCAGTCCACACAAATATATTTTTATCCCCTCTTATAGTTTCCATAATGGGTGCACAAATCCCACTAAAATTTATAATAAACTTCCTATAAAAATTTGCCAAACCATGGAAGCTTCTTACCTCATAAGCTATCTTAGGATTAGGCCAATCAATGATGGATTTCACCTTATCTTTATCCATATTCAAAACACCTTGAGAGATCATAAAACCAAGATAGACTAGATTTGTCTTCATAGACAGACATTTCTTAAGGTTAATCAATAACCTCTCTTTTTGCAACCATTGCATCACTATCCTTAGGTGTTGAAGATGCTCTTCTTTGCTTGGGTTGTAAATCAATATGTCATATAAATATACAATAAGAAAATTACTAATGAAAGGATTTAGTACTTCATTCATAAGTCTCATTAATGTGTTTGGGGTAATATTGAGGCCAAATGGCATGGCAAGTCATTCATACAATCCCTCATTAGTCTTAAAAGTAGTCTTCCACTCATCTCCTTCCCTTATCCTCATCTGATGATAAGCAATCTTGATATCCATCTTAAATAAATAGTTATAACCACTCAAACAATCCATCAAATCTTTAATTCTTAGAAGAATAAAGCTATACCTTATGGTTATCTTGTTGATTGCTCTAGAATCAGTGTACATTCTCCAATCTCCTTTATTTGGCACTAGTATAGATGGTACTACACATGGGATAAGGCTTTATTTGATCGATCATTTATCCAGGTTTATTTTATTTGCTTCTTAATTGTTGCATTCTCTTGAGGAGTCATCTTTTAGGAAAATTTATTAGGCAAACTTGCACCTAATACAGAGTCAATACGGTGACTCATGCTCCTAATATGGGGCATCTCATTGGGTAGTTCATCCACAATAATATCAACAAATTCTTCCAACATATTTTTCACCTCTTGAGGTAACTCATTCCAATTGATGGTTGTTAAAAAAATCTATGGTCTTATCACAACTCCAAAACCTAGCTCTTCCTCTCTCATAGCATTCAAGAACTCTTTCTCCCTCACCATCATAACATTTGCATTAGTCTTTTGTCCATTTTATTCTTCTTTTAGAGGCAATAGTGTATTACTTATGCCATCCTTCTCTAAGGTGTAAACATTCATCCTTACATCATGAGTAGTCTTTATATCATATTTCCAAGGCCTGCCTAATAGCACATGACACACATCCATTGGCATTATGTCACATAAAACCTTATCCTTGTATCCTCAAATCTGAAATTCTACCCAACACTATTCATTCATAAGAAATTTTTTACCTTTTGTGAAGCCACGAGACCTTATAGGGGTTCAGATGTGGTATTCTATTTAAGCCAATATTTTATACCATCTCAACTACCACTAGATTATATATATGTACTACCTAAATTGATCACCAATTTGTAGCACTTACCTTGGCATTTACAAGTTATCTTGAATAATGTTTTTATTTGGGTAGGCTCTTTATCCTTGGGTGGTTTTATCAGCACTCTCCTCATCAAAAAAGACTCACCATCTTGTGGTTCATCTACATGAGATGGAGAATCCAAACGTCCTTTCTCTTCTTATAATACTTGGTTTCTACTTTCATTTCTAGAGATGCTAGCTTGAGAGTTCTCTAGACACTCCCAAAATCTATGACCTGCAAATTTGTTGCATTTTAAAGACTCACTAGTCAATCCATTGAATTATCTTCCTCTTTGTGTGTATCCTCCTTTGAAATAAGGTCTCCTTCCTCTGAATCCACCTCTTAAATTAGATTAATGTTCTTAAGAGGTACTTGGTTTTGAACTTGTCTTTTGAGATGTGCCTCTTCCTCCTTGTTGACCTTTACCTCTATAACTTCTACCTCTACCCCTATTTTCTTGAGTTTGCCTTCTATTTAGTTTGTCTTCTGCCTTCAAATCATATTAATAGCATTCTTAAAGTGTCTTTGGAAAAATCTTGATGAGTTAATCTTGAATATTATATCTTAATACATTAAGATATCTAACAATCTTCTCCACATCCTCTTCTACATGTCCTGATCTGATTGTCAACTTATAGAACTCCACAGTATACTAACACCCACCTCTTTTTACTTCAAATTCTATAATTTATTGAAATTTTTGTATGATAATCAGTAGGAAAAAACTTTTCCTTGGATTTTTCTACCATCTTGTCCCAAGATTTTATCTTGGCTTTGCCTTTTTTCTCCTTTCATCCTGTACATGATCCCATCAAAGGTTTGCATGTCCTTTTACTTTTTTGCAAACAAATTTTACCTTGTTTTCATTTGGTAAATTCTCATAATGAAAATATTTATCTAAATTTGTAATCCAATCAATGATTTCCTCTCCATCTACAATAATTACATAAGTTAGAAGTTCTACCTTTCATTTTGATCCCTATGCCATCACTACTTTTAGTAGTCTATCAATTCCTTCTTCTTCATGCTCTTCAACTTTTTATTCCTCCTCTAGGGCTTGTGGTTTTTCTTCTATGTCACTGGTGTCCCCTTTTAAAACTCATATTTTATGATAAGCCTTTACTTATATAAGACTTGCATCAAAATTATCCCCAGGTTTCTTAACTCCTCCAAGATTGCAACTCCCATATGAATACCTGCTCTTCCACCTATTCTTTGGTTCCTTCTAGGTGGCATTTTGGCTTTTGAATTCAATTGACCAATAAAATACCAAATTTCACTTGACCTAAAATATTATTAGATTAATTTAATCCTCATTTTTATATCCAATATACTCTGATACCAATTTGATGCAAAGGGAGAGAGAGTTTGCAGTTCAAATGCAAGTTACTTAAATTGGGCCTCGTTTCTTGTAACCCTTCCAAAGCACAAATCTATCTAGTCTGAATAATACATAAGTTTTAAAGACAAAATAATACCATTTTTAGATACCCATTATCGCCTTAATACTCCACACAAAGTTTTATATTTAGACTCTTAAGGTAAGTCCACTAATTCTTAAAGCCTTTATGCCAACTAGGCCTCTATAAGGTCAAAACACTAACGTTGTCCTAGTTACTATACTATTTGGTATAATAATAACATAAAACCACCTAAATCCTATAAATAATATCAAAACATATTTTATTACCAATTTTCATTATATTTGGCTGGTGGGAACTCAATTTATTCAAGTTGCAAGTAGAAAACCCTAGGTTAGGTTTACACAAGCCTAAGACAACCTGAGAGGAAACTAAATGGGTTAATTTGGATTATAATTATTTTAGAATAATTTTAAATATTTTATGGGGTATGTATTACCTTTCCTTAATTACTTAAATATAATTTTGGCCTTGAACAATCCCTACAAGTCTTCAACATACGAATTTGTAGAATTTCGTGCACTTCTACAAGACTGTGTGCACTATAACGTAGGTTTGAGTTGAATCTTACTCACTGAATTTACTCTGAGCATCCAAAAAGGATTAAATTCATCAATTATATACTCCATACTATTTTTATGAATCTAAAAATTCAAAAAATACTTGTCATGATCCTCAGAAATGCAATACTTGTCATTCTTGATTGTACATTAGTAGAGTTCTTCTACCTTCATCTATATTGGAAATGTATCTTCAAAAGCTAATAATCAATTGAAACCAACATATTATTTATATTAATATGCAAAATATTAATTTATTCACACATGTACACGTCTCATGAGATCTGCAATAGACCTGTAAATCTTCCTTCTTTCATTTATGGATAAATATTTCATCAAAATACACATGTAAACCTAGAATACAGCGCTTGGTCTAATTCATGTTCCTTTATTTATTATTTTCTTGTGTTTCAATTATATTCATCTCTCTTTATATCTCAATGGGACTCTATTAAAGTTAATTTCCCTCTTTGTAACTCCTTTAAAGTCTCTAATTGTTTCTTGGTTACACCCAATGCATACCGTTTCTTGAAAGATCAACATGTTTGGGAATTAGACAAGGTTAAAACATGGAAAACATGACATAAAAAGTTCAAAACAATTAATAACAATAAATATATATAAATTACCCATAAACACACCAATTTTCATCAATAGAACCACACAAAAACATGAAAAAATTCTTAGAATCCTTGATAGAAATTCAAATATTCAAAATGGTAGTTTTGGTGAGAAACTACTAAAAAAGCTAAAATTCAAATTTGGAGCTAACCTAAGACTTAAAACCTATGTAACTCACTACCCTAAATCTCTTATGACTTATAAGACACTAGAACAAGCCAAAAATTGATCAAAATATGTATCACTAAAAGTAACATATACATACCCTGTCGTACCTTTTCATTGAATGTTTTCATGCAAATAACATAGTCTCGATCATGGAAGGCACAATAACTATATTTGAGAAACCCTAAGGATACAATGATAAAAATGGATAAAATTAATGTACACATACACAAGATGGCAAATAAATGAAAACTTTCATAAATGATTTAAAAACTGGGAAATTTTAGAAAATTGAAATCGATAACGCTAGGTTAGAACTAAAAGATCCAAGTAAGTAGATAAAAACAAAGGATAATCAATAAGCCAAAACACCAAGGATGCTTAGGATCAAAAAACCTAAAAATTCATCCCAAATAAGATGAGTAACAATATAATCAAATAAGGGACACATAAAATTGATTTATGATAAAAACATAAATGTAGGAGAAGTAACAAACAAAACTCAAACAAAGATGTGAAGCATGGTGCAAATGAAAGGAAAAAATGGGACCAAATGATCCACAAAAAAGTGAATAGAAAAATCAAGGTATTAAATATAATTAACAAAAATCCTATAGAGATAAGGTAATGATCAAGAGAGCATCTTGCAATAAATCAAAGATGCAACTTTTTTTCTAAAGATGGAATATCTAGAATTTCCATATTGCTACAATGTCTAAAATAGATGGAGAATAATAATTAAAGAAGCTAGAAACTATAATCACATAAAAGTGGTATTTGGATGCTAAGAGTGTTTCTTGAGACAACCTATTCCTAGATTAACCCTAGATCTAACTTAGAGCCTTTATCATACTTTTATAGCCATTGTGCAGACCATAGACATCTCTAATCAGCTCAAACACAGTCCCAAAACTGCATTTCCAGATTGTAACCCTTTGTGCCCAACAACCTATCAGCTAGACACTAGAACACATTAATGACACTAGAGCCACATGACACTAGTGTCCCCAACTTGGTGCTAGTGTCCCTTGCCTTAAGTCTCCCTAACAAATATATTTTCAAATGTGTGCCCCTCCTAAGTTTGACCTTTGCACATTTTATTATCTTCACAAGCTATGAAACTCTATAAATACAAGACTATTAAACCTCTATTATGGAGATGGGAAATAGATGAAAAAATATTATTCAAATAAGAAACAAGTTGAGAAAATTCAAGGTTATTAATCTCTATTCTACCTTACTTATGCATACTACCATCTACAACTACCCTAAGCCTAGATTTCAAAGATTTCCAATCTTAAGCACACTCAAGGAATTCAAGACCACTATCATTGTAGCATTCACTTTCACTTGCACCAAGCACTATGTGGGAGTACTACATCAATCTTGATCCCTCCTCAGAGTATTTGTATATAGGCAAATATCTTCAAAGCAAGGTGTTGAGGATGTCCAACCTATCCTACTAACAAAACCACATTTTTTAGCTCATGCCATACTTACAAGGAGGAGTAGGGTTTGCATACTAAATCAGCTATTCCATGCATAATACAGAGTTTTAGATTTCATGTACGCAAGAATGGAACCTAGAAACACATGTGGATTTATTCCTAAAAAATAGGAATAATCTTACAAAGAGGACACTAGCACCATTTTCAAGACACTTGAGCCACATGGGGCTACCATCCATTTGGGGTACTACTGTCTAGTGAATAATCTAACATAGGGACCCTATTGATGACACTAAGACCTATCTGTAACCCAGTTTTTAGCACCCAAATTTTTCATAATATCTATTTTACAAATAAGTCTCTATTTGCACATATTTATTACTATTTTTAGAAAGTCAAAGCAAGTCAAATTCTATAATAAATTAGTGGTTATTTATTTCATATTATTTCACTAATTTAGATAACTTGACCCTTTAATCTAACATAATATTTACGTCAAATAAAACCCTAAAAGGTTAAAACATTTGGTGAATCTAACTTACTTTGAATATTGCTCAAAACCCTAGTTTGCATTCTCTAATTTTTTATGCAATAAATTACATTTACATACCTCTATTTTTTTAATTTTTTTGCATAACCTAGCTCATTAAATCAATCTCACATTAGGGTTTAATTTATTTAAATCTAATTTATTTTTTTGCAAAATAAACCTAGTTCAACAAAACCCTAACCCTATACACACTTAGGGTTTATATCCTTTTCCTATTTATATTTAGATTTTAGTTCCAAAATATCAATATTTGCTTTCATATATTTTTTTTTTAATCTTTGTTAGATTAAAATTCTTAAAATGTTCAAAATATACAAAACTTGTTTTCCTACCTTTAAAACTACAATGGTAGAATTTACCAATAGATTTGATGAAACTAATAAGCAATAATTACAATATTTTGTGTCAAAACATATAAACATATAAGATGACTTCATCAATATTCTTCAGGAAGAACTCTAAAAACAAACAATGGTAAATCTTCAACACCCCAATTAATAATGTTGTTATGCCTATAGTGGGGCCAACTCAACCAGCTCAGCTAGCAAAACCTAATATTGTAATTCAACAACCATCAGTGACATCTACACCTCTTGTGGCTAGTTCTTCCACTCCAATTTACAATCCCTTATGCATGAGATTCATACTCTATATTCTAAGGTGTTACATCTTGATAAGGGAACCACTAGGACATCACATGCCTTGGATTCTAACATTCTCTTACATACACCTTTGGCACATCACATAATAGTAATTCCCTTACCATCAAGTTTTGTAGCACCTAAGCTTACATTATATGATGGCAAGGGTGACCCATAGCATCATATCATAGATTTTCACATGACATGCTTGGATTATGTGTTCAACGATTGGCTTCTCATGAAGTCATTTCCACATAGTTTAAAATATTATGCCCTGTAATGGTTTTATAATTTACCAAATCAATCTATTATGAAATTCAATTCTATATCCAACATGTTATTAGCACACTTCTCCATCAACATCAATGACAAGATATCATAGGCATAAGTGGCACAATTGAAACAAAAGTCAAATGAGCCTATCACATAGTATTTCTTACAATACAAGACTATATTAGCCAAACTGAATAGTCCCATGGTAGGTAGAGAGCTTCAAGACATATTTAAGCAAAGTCTCTTGCCAAAACTATATGAAGCTATCTTGTTCAAGAAGTTTCCTACATTTATCAATTTATGTCGCATAGTCAAGGAAAGAGAGGTTAAACTCATATCAATGGGAAAACTCAAGTATACCAATGGATAAAAATAAATTATTAATAGTTCAAACAAGCCTTGATATAAGGTAAAGGCCACTAGGAACAAGAGTGTTCAAAAGGCCATAGTCAATGTAGCTTTCAAGTTATCACCTAGATTGGTTTTATCCGTTCCTTAGCACTGAATCTTCACAAACCTTC
The DNA here is from genome assembly GCA_037957365.1 of Torreya grandis. NCBI lineage: Eukaryota > Viridiplantae > Streptophyta > Pinopsida > Cupressales > Taxaceae > Torreya > Torreya grandis. The sequence continues at coordinate 998,219 of JARHVA010000121.1, read as the reverse complement.
TAGAGTCACCAACATGGGTTTTATAGTATCTTTTGAAATGTAATGTCTTATCTCTCCCTCCCATTAAATAGGTCGATATGACATGGCCTCTTCCAAATAAATATGATTCTAAGGCATTCTATAAGTATCAAGCGCACTAGTGCACACAATAAATAGATGCATAAGCCTAAAGTATAAAATAAAAGATCTCATTGAGGCTAATTTTATTGATGTGGGCACACCCATAGAGGTACCAAAAGAATAAAAAATAGAGTCTTAAGGCATTAAATATATTCTTAGATCCATTCCCAAAGCACACAATGAATGAGTTAAGGGCCACATCGAGTGTTAATTATTAATATCAGGCACATCCACCACTAGCTTCATAGCATACAGTTACAAAGGAGGCACATCCATTGCATAACATTATTGGCATGTATCATATTATAGTACCACCTAGACCACTCATCACATTCTCAAAGTAGGATATTATCGATGATGATACAGATCTACATGCACTCTTTATAGAGCATACGTAGATCATCATCCTATCTAGAGTGTTATGATTGACAAAGGGTCAAGCATTAACATGTGCACTATGACACTCTTAAACCATTTGGGGTATAAAGAGTAGGAAATATTCCCCATAGACATAATTAGTAGTGGTTTTAGTGGTCACATTCAGAGTTCCATCATGGAAATTGTGCTTCCATTATAGGTTAGACTAGCACACATAGCCACTCAGTTCCAAGTAATACCTAGTGCAGGTGTGTGTGGTATATTATTGGGTAGGCCATAGTTATAATACATTTGAGCCATACCATCTATAGTACACATATGATTAAAGTACATACATGTAAATCAGGTGGTCAAAGTTGAGGGTGTCCCATATGAGTATCCTCTACCCATCCCATAAGTAGTTCCATAGTAGATACTAGTTACAGTTCCAGCACAATCACCAGTTATAGTTATATCACCATTACCAGATATTACATGATTATTAGTTATAGCTCTAAGTATAGTTCTGATCCATAAACTACACTAATAAAACTCAAAGTGAATTTTTAAGTATGAATACTGAATTTCTCAAAACTTAACAAATTCTCGAAAAACTCAAAAGAACTTGCAAATGTTTGGCAAAAACGTTCTCGATTGTTGAGTTGGATTGAAATTGTCAAAAGACTTGTTAATTACATCTACCAATTAAATTGGTTCTTTTTTTAATAACATTGTGTTATAGTTGTCAATGAGTTTGTCTACTAATTAAAATCAAATCACCAAACTGAAACAAAATCATCATCAAAATGACAATTACCAAAACACGAAACGTGATAACGGAGTTCAGCTCAACAATTGATGCCTACATCGCTGGGTCCTCCAAAGGAGTGGACCATTTCCATTAAGGGCACTTCAAATACCTAGAAATAATAAACAACTTTCTTGCAAGCTAATCTCTCAATGCAAAAATTCACCTTCATCGTGACTGATAATCAAGCCCGACACCTTCGAATTCTGTGAGTCTTCACACTTGCAAAGTTGCTTCAAAAGTCCTAAAAATCTCCTTTATGGGTTGAAATATACTCCTCCAATATACAAATTGGCTGAAATAGAGTATTAATACTGAGTATTATGGCCGAAAAATGGATAAAAATCCATTACATGAGCTTTCCCAAGATTTTACAAAGTTTAGGCCTCTCAAAATAAAAAACACAGTCTAGAATATGATATCTTCAAGTAAAAATTTGTGCCTTTAATAGCACTTAGACCTCCATAGCAAAGTGATCAAGGATTATCCCTTTTAGGTGGCAGGTCAAGGGTTCAAAACCACCGGTCCTCTTTTGGTGCCTTGCATGAAGTTTGAATTTTCTACTCCTTGTTGGGTGCGTCGGCCCTCCTTTCTAGGCACTTTAAAAACTTCTTTTATCCCACATGGGCTATGTGGAGGGTAGTTTCATTCTTTAAGATGCTTAAGCACCTCTTTGAATGTGTCAATGCCCCCTTTGGTGGGCTCAAGGAGCCTAGTCAGCATGCACATTGGTCAAAATGCTAAACATGCGCCGTTGGACTTGGTCCTTCCTTAAAACTCGCCACCTTGCTCAACGAGCTTATCTCATGCTGCCACGTGGCATGTTGATGATGTGACATGTCATCGAACCAATTTTTGTAAACCCTTATCATTTTCCAAGTGTCAACCTCTGATAGGTCCAAATGTCGAAACAACCTCGAAACACGTGCCAAATGTTGTGACATTTTTTTCAACCAATCTTCAAATGGCCATAACAAGAGCTCCCAAACTCGGATTTACATTCCAAAAAATGTGTTAGAAAGCTCTCAACAAGCTCTATGCTGTGAAATTGGTTTCATGATGATTTGAAAACTTTTTCTAGAATGAAATTTTGAGCTTTAACTTGGCATGTCTATTCTCACGTTTCTGGGACGTGGCAGATGGATCACGAGCTATGTGGCTCGGTAAAGCGTCTGGTTTCTCCCATGTGGTTGGGGCATGATATTACCAAAAAATAATCCCTCTTTTTGTGGGATTTCTATGGACTTGTGATTTCAAATCTACGGACTCTCAAGCATACATCATAGAGTTTGGTAGAGCCACCAATGTAGGTGAGGTATACTCCTATGGTATCGACACATATGCATACTCTCCAAGGAAACCATTATTAGAGAGACCCCTTCATTAGAGATACGTCACAAATTCTAGAGGACCTTCCTCTACTCAGTCTATGCTAAGATAAGTAATATTGGGTTCTAGGGGTTATTAGCACAGGGAACCTATGTCACCTACAACTTCTTCTTCAACCATATGGGTTCCTAAGATCCCTATAGTTCATAGGGAATCACATTCAATGCCATAGATTCATAAAATCACTACACAGGCAAATACAGACATAGTTTACTCCACATAGTAGATTATGGCATCACAGTTGCCCTTTCACAAAGCACACATGATCATAGTTCCCTTATTCAACACAAGTCACAGTGATATCAAGACTCATCGGTTAGTATGATTCCTACCCTATTACACATACTTTCTTTAATCTTCCTCCTTGTACATAGTATATTTTCATTTGCTTGTACATAGCTTATATCTAGAAAATACAAAAATAATATAACATGTCAAAACACAAAAACATTCAAATATTACTCAAAAAATACAAAATTTACAGATTATATCTATTGTAATGTTTACATTTATTCTATTTTTTAGACACTACATATGCTAGCTATCTTACCATAGTTGATTTTATCATACAAATATGCTTCACTTATTGTTATTGAGTGCTTGCATATTACATATAGGAATCCAATCTACTACACTGATCCAAACTTGCTATCATCTACCCATTAGGGGTATATACACCAATCCAAGTTTATTCATTTGACACATTCACCCACTTGAGGAAATCTTATACATAGTTTATACTACCAGGTTTTATCCTTACATTCTATACATTATAGTTTACGCATTGATATATATTGATATTGATCATTGCTACTCGTACTCATATTTTTTACTATCACTAGTTAAACTCAGCATGTATACATCCTAGCATTTACATAGATTTGTACTACATCCACACATAATTTCATTTTTAGCTTTCCTCATTTAGACTTGATTGTGTTTTCTATGCTTCATCTATTTGAGAGCATTTGAATATTCCATTATTCTTTGACTCTACACTAGTTTTATTCCTTGTATGCCCTGGACATGTGCCCATGTCCCTTGTGTGTACTTTCTTGATTATGTATGCAGACATTTGAACATGTCCTTCTATGTGGCTATAATCCAAATTATTTTTTTTCTTACATATATGAAAATTTGAACATGTCCTTATATGTCTTCTATTCTCAGATTTGGTGATATGTGCCCATGTCCCTTGTATTGTGGTCCTTTGGCCAATTTTTACGTGCCTCATGTGTTTTGTATGTATGGTTTCTTATATGTGTCTTCACCATGACACTTGTCTTTACTTGTCACACACACTAATTTTCAATGCCATCAGGGACCTCATGAATCTCCTCATCCTACTTAGGTTTTATGATGGACATCATGTCCCATCCCCCAGGTAGCTACTCAAATTTGTTGTTATACACATTGATTACATATATCTTGACACCTTGTGTAATGTTAGATAAAACATACATCTTACACTACATACTTATGCTAAGATTCTTTTACATTCCAATGTTATGTTTATACATTATATTGGATTATCACATAATTATCATATATGCTAAAACTAACACATTTTGTGGAGCTATTTCCTGTTTGGGATAATTATCACATAAGTCAACAACTACCCTAAAAATAGGGTGCATTCATAGGGGTTTGTCATAAAGATAAAGATCCTACATTGGTATTCACAGATCATTTTTAGCACATAGGATTAGTTTCAAGAAGATAGACACAAGTCAAACATAGGAAAAAATAGGGACTCAAAAAGTAGTTCAATCACCCAATTTTTAGACCGAATAGACATTAGAACCCAGATTCGAACACTATCACCATAGGGCAATATTATCCACTACATGGTTTTATTGTCTAGTAGCCCCAGCTTTAGGGCAATCCAAATTAGCTAAAATAGGCCACATGGTATAATACAGATTTGCATAGATATAGCTACAAGTTTGACATTTATGTTTAGATTTTTCTTAGATACAATCATTTGAGCTCAAATTCATACCAATTGCTCAGATTGGGGGCATCACGTACAGCATGATCACTCCCACATTTAGTTCAAATACATAGATATAGTTATTACAACTTAGTCCAGAATCACTATACTCATATATCATATTAGGGGCATGTGTGTGGCACATAGTTTCCATATGCTCAGTTACACACATGTTGATTAGATGGAATGGAAACTCTATGTCATTCTCTATTTTATATACACTTTTTATCATATTCTAGGTTATCACCAGTTTCATGTCTTACTCCATCTACAATTATTGGTATTCTCAAGTGGCCTAGCGCTGCCTAATGTACCTGAGTGGTCATGGAGCCAACATACACAACTAGATATACCTTATTACATACTTTTAGCACTTTATGCAATTTATTTTTAGATGGATATACTATACATGGGTGGGAAATGATGGAGTCATAGCCTACTTAAGCTCTTGAGCCACTCACATGAGAGGGTTAGACACACTTACAGTCTTATCCAAGTTATTCATAGGTCATGATCCACAAAATAGGGGTGGGGAATGATGGAGTCAAAACCAGATTGAGTTATTGAGCCACAAACATATGAGGATTGAGTAAACTATTAGCTCAGTCAAATATATTTAATGATTTACTCACTATGTACAAGCATGCACATGGGTTATCACCAAGTTCATGCATTGGTTCAAGTACCCAATGAGGTGTATTCATTCTTTTCCTCTTTACTATCTCTTTACTTGGATTTATTCATTTACTTTATTCATCATAGTCTTTTACTTTTGATCTCTTAAGGACTGGTTTATGCATGTTTCATTACAGATTATTACTTTGGATCATGCTTCACATGCGTAGACCCAGCTTCACATACTCAAACTCATTTACACGGGCTTAACTTCCTAAGTAAGTCTAAGTATGCTTCTTTTTCCTTTATACTAGTTATTTTACTTTGTTGCATTTGTAGCATAAAGGCGGGGGGTAAATGTTGTTGGGGATCAACCAACAATTTGATTACACTTATGAAAGCAATAAACCATAGAATTAAATCAGATAGATAAGTAACTAGAATGATAAATAGCAAAAAACAAGAGATACAAGAAACCACCCTGAAAACTTGTATTAAACTCTTTACAGAAGGAATACAATTGAAGAAACTTCTTTCTTACACACCTCTCTCAGATGTATAGATCTCTCTCTTGATCTCTTTCCCTCAAGAGCTCTCTCTCTCAAGTACAATCAACTCCAACAACCTAGATTGATTCACCTATACAATTTTGTACTGTTCTTTCAACATTCACAATGTACTACGATAAGCTAAGAAGATCTAATTCTACATATAGAATTATGAAACTTGAGCATGCATTTACAACCAACAGTTAAGCCTCTTGAACAAGGGCTCTAAAAATAGTCTTACTAATAATAGAGACACAGACTTAAGACTATGACTTAATCTCATCATGCAAACACTCGGTTCTGTCCTCGAAAATAGCTTTCTAGATGCACAGGTAACCGACATCAGTTCCTGCCTACTTGCCTTTGACCGACATCGGCCGATCCCTACCGACGCCGTCGTCTCTTCAACTGCTCCTGATCGACGTCGGTCGCTCCTGACCAATGCCGGTGACTGTGTAAACCTGAAACTATCAAATCTGCTCCTTGGTGAAGCTTTTAGGCTCCACACCTTAACAATCTCCCACTTGGAGATAAACAGCTGCACCAGTACCTGTACAGCAACATCTTCTAGCTCCTCCATCTTCAACTCAATCATGAAGACCAACAGAAGTTGAATGAAGATTCAACTTCTCCTTTGTAACTGGCTTGGTTAACATATCAGCAGGATTCTTATCTATATGGATCTTTTCCAGCTTCAACTCACCATCCTCCAATACCTGTCTTATGAAGTGGTACCTAAGCTATATGTGCTTTGTTCTTGAATGAAAGGCTAAATTATTAGCCAAATGAATGGCACTCTGACTATCACTGTATAGTCTACAACTCTCTTGCTCCTTTCCAAGCTCTTCCATGAACCGTGTCATCCATATCATCTCTTTGCTAGCCTCTGTGACTGTAATATACTCTGCTTCTGTAGTTGACAAGGCAACAACCTTCTGCAACTTTGATATTCAGCTAACCGCCGTTCCACCAACAATGAAAACATATCCTATGGTGCTGCTCTTGCCATCCAAATCACCTGCCATATCTGAATCTACATAACCATGAAGAGAAGTATCTGAACCTCCATAGCACAAATGCCTACTGCTGGTTCCTCTCAGATATCTAAGGATCCACTGAACTGCTTTCCAATGTTCCTTTCCTAGATTGGCCATATACTTACTTACAACTCCCACTGCTTGGGCAATATCCGGTCTAGTACACACCATTGCATACATTAAACTCCCTACTACGGAAGAATATGTACTTTACTCATGTACTCTACCTCATCATGTGAATTAGGACATTGTTCTTTACTCAACTTAAAATGTCCAGCCAAAGGTGTGCTTACCGGTTTTGCATCCTACATATTGAACCGTTTCAACACCTTGTCCACATAATCCTCTTGAGACAAAATCAACCTGTGATTTTCCCTGTCTCTCTTAATGCTCATGCCAAGGATTTTCTTTGCTGCTCCCAAATCCTTCATGGCAAATGTTTGAGCTAATTTCACCTTAAGCTCAGAGATATCCTGCATGTGTGATCCTGCAACCAGAATATCATCTACATACAACAACAAAATAATATATCTATCATTATCCAATCTCTTAAAATACACACAATGGTCAGATTGACACCTACTGTAGCCATGCTCAGTCATAAACCTATCAAATTTCAAATACCACTGTCTAGGAGCTTGCTTGAGGCCATACAAGCTTTTCTTCAATCTACACACTAACTTCTCCTTACCTTTGACCTCAAATCCTTCTGATTGTTCCATATATATTTCCTCATCCAATTCTCCATGAAGAAATGATGTCTTAACATCAAGCTGCTCAAGATGCAAATCCTCAATAGCAACTAAAGATAGTACAGTCCGTATAGAAGTCATTTTAACAACAGGAGAAAAAATCTCACCAAAATCAATACCTGGCTTTTGTGCAAATCCTTTCACTACCAACCTGGCCTTATATCTCATCTGTCCATTCTCACCTTCCTTCAACCTATAGGTCCATCTGTTCTTCAGTGTCCTCTTACCAGCTGGCAACTCAACCAAATCCCATGTTTGGTTCTCTTTCAAGGACTCCATCTCCTCAACGATGCCACACTCCCACTGACTCTTGGACTCCACCTGTATTGCTTCTTGAAAACTCTCTGGTTCCCCACCATCAGTTAGCAATAAATAGAATAATGAAGGGGAATATCTAATTGGAGGCTTACTTACCCTTTCTGACCTCCTGATGGGCGTCTGAGACTCATCCACAACACGTTGTCTGCCCAAATTCTCTGACAATGACCGACCTCGATCACTTCCAGGCCTGTTACTAGCTGACATCGATTCTTCTTGGCCGACGTCGGTGCCTGTCCTGCCGATGTCGATCCCTGTATTGTCGACATCGATTTATGTTCTGCCAACGTAGGTTCCTGCCCTGCCAATGTCGGTCTCTGTGTTTTCCTACAAGTGATTATTTCTTTTTCCTGCGAGCTCATTTTGGACCGTCACCTCGTCCAATTCTCCAATGCTCTGTCCAGATTGATTCAGCTTCTTCAGTTGATCACTATACATCACTTTTTCATTGAAAACAACATCACGGCTCCTAATTATCTTGTTAGTTCCTAGATTCCAAAATCTGAAACCAAAATCATCTGAGCTATAGTCAATAAACGTGCACCTCATAGACTTAGCATCCAGCTTCTTTCTATTTTCCTTATCAATGTGCACAAAGGCTTCACAACCAAAAACTTTGAGAAAAGAGAGATATACCTTTTTACCTGTCCATGCCTCTTCTGGAATTCCACCATCCAGAGCTATAGAGGGTCCTCTGTTAATCAAGTACACTGCAGTGTCAATAGCTTTTGCCCAAAACTCTAAGGGCAAACCAGCATGCAATCTCATACACCTTGCACGCTCCATGATTGTTCTGTTCATCCTTTCAGCAATTCTATTCTATTGAGGTGTCCTTGGAACCATCTTTTGCCTGTGGATTCCATGCATATAACAATACTAGTTGAACTTATAACTGCAGAACTCACCACCATTGTCAGATCTCAGGTACTTCAATCTTCTGCCTATTTCATTCTCAACCATAGCTTTCCAAATCTTAAAAGTCTCAAATACATCAGATTTCTTCTTAATACAATAGATCCATACCTTTCTTGTAGCATCATCTATGAACGAAACATAATACTGTGATCCTCCAATAGAAGCTACCTGAGCTGGTCCCCACACGTCTATGTGAACAAGCTGGAACTTATGCTTCTTTTTTGTTGATTCAGTCTTGAGAAAACTCACTCTCTTCTGTTTTCCAAAAACACAGTGCTCACAAAAATCCAGATCTATGCTTTTCAAATCTGAAAGCTTACCTTTAGACTTAAGAATTGACATTCCCTTCTCACTCATGTGGCCAAACCTTGAGTGCCACAAATTTGCATCCACATCTGAAGTAGATAATACAGAAGGAGAATTGTTAGCAACACAATTACATAAATAGAGAGTACCTACTCTCTTACCTCTGGCCATAACAAGTGCACCCTTGGTCTCCTTCCAAGATTCAGCTGTGAGAGTTACTGTACAACCCTCATCCCCTAACTTTCTTGCAGAAATCAAATTCCTCTTCAAGCTAGGAACATGCATAACATCTCTCAACACCCATGTGTTGCCATTCTGCATTTTCAGCTGCACTTTACCTTTGCCAATAATTTTACAAGGCTCATCATCCCTTAAATACACTATTCCAAATCTCCATGGATATAGTCACTAAAATATTCTCTATTAGGGGTAGCATGAAAAGATGCACCAGAATCTAACACCCAAGATTTTATATTACTATGCAAAGAGAATATTAAAGCATCTTGTACAATACCTGCAACCTTTGCTTCTTCTTTTCCTTCATGTTGATTGTCCTCCTTAGGCTTTGACCAGCAATCTCTGCTTATGTGCCCCATCTTTCCACAATTCCAGCATTGTGGCTTCCTGCCATTTTTGGATTTGGATCTACCTCTCAGCTTAGACTTAGATCTTGATCTCCCTTTCTTGCTCCTCTCTTTTTGCCTTCCCCTGCTCTCAAAACTTAAAGCATTCCCTGATGTTTCCTCTGTGCTTTTCCTGCGAATTTCCTCATTCAAGATAACACTAACAACATCCTCTACTTTTAAAATATTTGAAGCAGATGCAGTATTACTAACTGCCATTACTAAGCTATGCCAGCTTTCAGGCAAAGAACATAATATTAAAAAAGCTTTAATTTCATCATCAAATATAATATTGATTAAACTTAATTGATTTACAATTCCATGGAAATCATTCAGGTGATTAGATACAGATCCACCTTCCTGCATACGCAAATTAAATAACTGCTTCATAAGATATACCTTATTAGAAGCTGAAAGTTTTTCATACAAATTTGCTAAAGTAGTCATTAACTCTACCGTAGACTTTGCCTGTGATAAATTAGATATCACAGTAGATTCTAGACTCAGTCTTATAGACCCCAGAGCCTTTCTATCAAGAACTTCCCATTCTTCATCATCCATGTTTGTGGGCTTCTTTGCAATCCCACCTAACGGTAAGTATAGATCTTTCTGATACAGATAGTCCTCTATCTACATTCTCTAATGTTGATAATTTTTGCCATTGAACTTCTCTATTCTCAGTTTACTTTCTTCTGCCATTGCTTCTCCCACTCAAACAGAAATCCCTGCAGAAACCCCTGTGAGTAACCTGTAATCAATACACACTACATAGATCTGAACCACCTGTTAGTGAACCTGAGCTCTGATACCACTTATTGGATATCAATCTCTAGAACCTGCAACCAAGCTCTGATACCACTTGTTGGTATCAATCTCTAGAACCTGCAACCAAGCTCTGATACCACTTGTTGGGGATCAACCAACAATTTGATTACACTTATGAAAGCAATAAACCGCGGAATTAAATCAAATAGATAAGTAACTAGAATGATAAATAGTAAAGAACAAGAGATACAAGAAACCACCCTGAAAACTTGTATTAAACTCTTTACAGAAGGAATACAATTGAAGAAACTTCTTTCTTCCACACCTCTCTCAGATGTACAGATCTCTCTCTAGATCTCTTTCCCTCAAGAGCTCTCTCTCTCAAGTACAATCAACTCCAACAACCTGGATTGATTCACCTATACAATTCTGTACTGTTATTTCAACATTCACAATGTACTACGATAAGCTAAGAAGATCTAATTCTACATATAGAATTAGGAAACTTGAGCATGCATTTACAACCAACAGTTAAGCCTCTTGAACAAGGGCTCTAAAAACAGTCTTACTAATAATAGAGACGTGAACTTAATACTATGACTTAATCTCATCATGCAAACACTCGGTTCTGTCCTCAGAAATAGCTTTTTGGATGCACAGGTAACCGACATCGGTTCCTGCCTGCTTGCCTTTGACCGACGTCGGCCGATCCCTGCTGACGCCAGCGTCTCTTCAACTGCTCCTGACCGATGTCAGTCACTCCTGATCGACGCTGGTGACTGTGTAAACCTGCAACTGTCAAATCTGCTCCTTGGTGAAGTTTTTAGGCTCCACACCTTAACAAATGTAATCACCTAAAAGTGGTATTTGGATGTTAAGAGTGGTTATTGACACATCCTATTCCTAGATTAGCCCTAAACCTATATTATATCCTTTATCACACTTTTGTAACCATTGTACAGACCACAAACATCTCCAATCAGCTCAAACATAGTTCCAAAACTGCATTCCTAGATCCTAACCCTTTATGACTAGCAACCTTTTAGCTACACACTAGTGCCACATTAAAGACACTAGAGCCACATGGTGCTAGTGTCCTCAACTTGGTGATAGTATCTCTTTCCTTAACTCTCTTGAATGAATATATTTTCAAACATGTACCCATTCTAAGGTCAGCCTAAACACATTTTATTATTTTCACAAGCTACCCTAAGCCCAAATTTCAAATATTTCTAATCTAAAGCACACTAAAGGCATTCAAGACCACTATAATTCTATCATTAACTTGCACATGCACCAAGACTAGGTGGGATAACTACATCACATTTGATCCCTGCTCAAAGTATTGGTATGCAGGTAACTCTCTTCACATCAGGGTGTTGAGGATGTCTAGTGTATCATACTAATAAACACAAAATTTTAGCTCTTGCGATAATTACAAGGAGTATTAGGGTTTTCATACTCAATAAAGTATTCTAAGTATAATATAGAGTTACAAAATTCATACACACATGAACAGAACCTAGAAACACGGGTGCAGGTGTTCCAAAAAAATATGAATAGTCCTACAAAGAGGACACTAGTGCCATTTTTAAGACACTAGAGTCATATGGTACTACTATCTAGGTGGGGCTCTACTATCCAATGAAAAATTTGAATCATAGACTATGTTGACACCACTCAGACCTATATGTAACCTAGTTTTCATCACCCATATCTTCTAACAAAGCTATTTTCTAGATAATTCTCTCTTTGCACATATTTATTACTATTTTTAGAAAGTCAAAGCAAGTCAAATTTTGTAACAAATCAATGGTTATTTATTGCATATTATTTCATTGATTTAGACAACTCAACCCTTTAATATAACATAGGATTTACATCAAGTAAAACCCTAAAAGGTTAAAATAGAAACATTTAGAAATAAACTCGATTGTCAAGGTGGAAAGAATGGAGTAGGGGAAAAGAGGCAGTCACCTAGGCAAAACATGATCGATACCAGAAATAAGACACTCAAATCAAGTTGTTAAGACTAAGCGTTTTCACAATCAATGGCCCTAGAGAACCCTACCTAACAAACATAAGGTTAATATAACTAGTGAATCATAAATATTATCTAATGAAGGCTAACATGCATGAAAAATAAAATGATTGTACCTTCCTATACCATGCTCTTCAGTCCTCAGGGCCCCTTTTAGATCCATTCATTTACTATGAAGATTGGGTAATTATCTAAGAAAGTAGGTAGCACTAAAATATAAAAAGATATAATGATGTAATGAGACCTCCTACCTAAATCTACTGGCCTATCATACCCCAATGGACCTCGACCCTATCATGAGGGCAGCCTTGGACTTTAATATTCAACTAATATAAGAGATGTGAGAAAAATATCATGTATTTTCTTGTGATTTAAATTTTAAGATTTAGTTAATATTTTAACATTGAATTTTTATATGATATGGTTTTTAACTCTTTTGGATTTTTATATTTTCCTCTTTCATATAAATTTAGAAAAACCAAACATGGTTGATATAGATAACTAACATGAGAGAGTTTACACCTAGCCACTAGAAAGGAGACCTTAAACACCACGGTACTTAAAGACTCCTAAAATTTCACCATGTGAAATAATGCAATCTCAAAACCAACATAAGTGTGCCTCAGGTGAAAGGAAGGGAAAAATAGGAAACATGGAAGAACCATCCATGTAAAAATGGTGATACAATGATGATGTGCTAGTAGATAACCACAAGAAGGGAAATGTTTGCTCCAGAAGTGCCTAGGCTATGTTATAAAAGGTGATATTCATGTCACTAAAGAAGTTGCATTAACCTATATAGGGTATTATCATAATATTTGATAGGAGAAGTCATCCCAAAAAGGAGAAACGCAAATAAATGTACCAAATAATTACTAAGAGAGTAAGGCAAACTAAAAAAATGTAAAAGTGTGATAAAATAAACTTGGAGGCGATACATGAAATCCACTAGGGAAATGAAGACCGACTGCAAGTCATTTTAAAAGAGGGTGAAGCTAAAATATATTAAAAAACAAAACCCAAAGGTGATACCTGAGATCTAAAAGGGGAAGGAAGATCAACTATAAAATGATTGTAAATGATATAAAGAAAACATAAATGCTAAAAAGGTAGAATGTTGAAATGTAAAAGATCATGATATAAAAGAGATATGTAGAGAAAGCATAACATATGCTAAAAATAAACATGAAGTCCAATAATGTGATAATGTGAATTAAATGATATGAAAAAATTATCTACTCACAAGTGTTGTGAAAGATATCAACATACATCATCAATAACATTTGTTAAATTCTACTACAACTGATATATGGTTCGAATACTAATCTCCTCTACTCTTTCTGAGAGTCTTACTCAAACAACCTGGTGAATGAGATTTGAGGAAAAAGTAGGCATGTTAGAAGGAGGATATCATGGGGCCTCTTGATGAGAATCCTTAATACTGATAATATGTGGTGTTATGGTGCACACATCTTTTAAGCTAAAATATGGATTTTGTTATAGGTGAGGATATTCCTTCATATTAGATGGACCATGTGAGAGTGGGGTCCTAATAAAGTCTCTAAAATGTTATTGTATACCTCTACAACTATTTTTGTGATATGTAAAACATTGGTGTCAAATACAGTACACTTCCTTGTATTTTGAGATATAATTAGATTTAATATTTGGTGGCCACATGTTTGGTAGACTAAGAAATGTATATGATTCGAGATAAAGTGAATCAAGGTACTACTAAAGATCTTGATAATTATTAAAAGAGTTCATACTAGTCTAATGGAAGCAACAAAAGTTCCTAAGATTAATGGACTAAGGTAGTCGAGTGTCCATGGCAAGAGTTAGGCCTTATGGTTTACATTGTGCTAAAAATCTCTGATAGTCTCCATATTATTTAGCTAAATGACTAGAAACCTTGTGAAACTTGAAATATGATTCTTCATCTTGGGTGGATTGATATGTTATTAAATTTTAACTATGTGGAGAATCATACTAGGGTTTGGAATCTCATCAAATAAATCATCACTATCGAAGCCTGGGATGGTTTACTCATGAACATGGTCTACTTTAGAGCTCTCTAGTATAATTTGCATTGTCTTTGTGAGTGACCATAGACTGTATAGAAAGAGTAAAATGGTGTTATAATTTATTTGGGATACATCCTCATTAAGATTCATAGATTTGATAGAAGCAAGATCGATGAATTAAAAAATCTAGCAAACTAATAGGTTAAAGCATATCACGATCATTGATCATGCTCCAAAGAGGATTAGAAATAAAGTGAGTTGTATGTGAAGTGGAATCTAGAATGTGTTTTGTTTCTAACATGCAGACATCAAATAGAGGAGGAATAGTGTTAGGGATGTCAGAGGGAGAGCTTGTTCAAATAGTATTAATTCATTTGATGCTATAACATGAAGATTGCTCATAAGAGCACTAGAGAGAGAAATGATAAAAGATGATTTTTGCATCCTTATCTTCGGCATATAAAAATAAGTATGGGTCATCAAGGGTGTAATTGTCATCATAGTTAGGAGTAGTGAGATATTTATACACATATACTATTTTTAAAAATCATTATGAATTATTGACACTTTTTATTTTGTAACAACTTGTTGAGTTTCAATATATCTGAGTGCATGTCTCAAATGGTGCACCAAAAAAGGGGTGGGAAAATCATTGGTGCTTCATGAAATTATTGTCTAAATCTATCATGCCTATATCCACTACAAAATCCCACTTGATTTCTTAAGCAATATTCCTCCTGGATAGCCCCTGACTAACCCAAGACCTATCTTTTCTGACTATATCGGCTCAGGTTAATGTAGTATTTATACTTCCCACCAAATTTCAAACTAGGTCGGCCTAGATTAATGTAGTCTAAAATTTATGAGGCACATTTCACAACTAAATCAGCTCAAGCTGACTTAGTTTGAGGTTAAATGGTAATTTTTAAAATTACATCGAGGTGGGTCGATATTATCACCTTAAATTTTGTAAGGGTTTAGGATTATCCATCACCATAAATACAAGTCCCATTTCAATCCAATGGAGAGGAACATTTATTTTCACACTATTATTGTTCACAATTATGCTTTAGTCTATATTTGGGAGAAGCCGTTGCTTAGATATTTTCTTCAAGGGTAATACCTTGTCTTGTGGAGTCTTGGATGAAAATAAAAGAATTATTTTAGCCTAGAGCTAATTTCAACCATCATGATCCTTACACCCATAACAACCTCTTGTAAATCACCATTGGCCAAGGGAGAGATTGAGGCTTGATAGGTTCTATTCAAGATAAGTATTTCTAAACTTAGCTCTTTCATTTAGTAGATAAATATTGCATAATCAATATTTTTGAATATATAAATCCTTGTTTCAATATCTGCTACACATAAACTTAGTGTGGTTATAGGGTTATTCAAAATTGTCATTTGCCACCCTAGGTAACATAGGCCTCCATTTTCCTACCATGGTTTCTTACCCCTTTTAGTTGTGTTTTAACCATCTCCCTTATTTTGTGTTGCAAGATTTAGTAACCCTAGATTATATTAATTCCATTATTATCATGAGAACTAGTTAGGGTTATTTCATCATATTGATTACCTAGAGCCTTTGGAACCCTCTCTATTGACATTATGTGATAAGTGTTCTTCTAGTTAGGTTTAGTATATCCAAATTGGTCATGCCTTGATATAACAAAGTATTTAATGGGTTTTAGTTGATTTACCTTCTTTGAGTCCAGATCTATTAGGCAAGACAAGTTGTAGGTCTATCTTAATTCATTCAATATATTTTGGTGAACCTGATGTGAACTAACCATTATTTTTCCTCATTCAACAAATTATCTTGGCATAAATCGATATAGTTTTATTGTTGTGTTTTTTTATATACTAAATTAATGCAGATCGATCCACATAACTTCTATCCATTTGCATGAAAAATTACAATGGCATGGGCCGATAGTGTTTTATTTCTCTAGTGATTCTAAAACAGACTACATCGATGTAGGTTGATCTAGTTTTTTTTTGTATTTTATTGCTAACCATCTATACCAACCATGCTAGATCTAGTTTTCTCTTTCTGATTTACTTTTCTATATTTTTTATATTGCTTGTAAACTACATCGACATAGTTTGATATAATCTAATTGTTGTTTGTTTTCTAATTAACTACATTGATGCAGGTCAATATAGTCTAATTGTTTTGTGTTTTCTAAGAAATTACATCGATGCAGTTTGACCCATTTTTCACACTCATATCTATATAATCTTTAGTCACCCAAGTACGTCAACCCAAGCCAATCTAACACTATCTTCTAGGTATTTTTATATCAACCATATCGAACCAGACGGATATAAATTTATTCATATTTACAATCAACTTCACTAATTAAATTAGCTCATATTTGTACATCAAAATTTACATTATGTCAAGAATTATTTCTTAAACAATCAACTATATCAACGTAGGTTGATATAGTTATAAAATTATTTATTTCCTATAAAATTATATTGACCCCTATCAATGTAATTTCGTGTTTGCATTTGTTGTCATCAAACTATATCAACCCTATCCCCTTTAGTTTACTCTATCTATATTGTCAAAGAAAACTACATCAACATGTGTCATTATAGTTCTGTATGTTTTCATTTTCTGTATAAACAAGGTAAATTAACTTTCCTTTTCAATAATTAATCATACATTTAATTTCAAGGTAATTGCCTATTTATTTCCATTCAATAAAAACTATAAATTAATTTTTACCTTTCTTTTAAATTTGATTGGATTTCCCTGTAAACTATGTTTCGATGTTTTCAAACTACTTAGATATTATTATGAAGGGCTACGTGGTGTTCTATTTATAATCCTTATCTATTATTTACAAACATAATTATGTGAGGGGATAGTCTAAATACTCATAGCCACAATATAGAGCTAAACACATAATTTACTTTCCATGTATCTCATGGTATTTAGAAAATACTTAGGATTCCCCTTTTTATTGAATCTTAAGAAGCCAACCATCAATTTGATTATGTAGTGCACTGATTAGTGGTTAACACTAAGAAATTACTTTCAACTTACCCTTGAAATTGGGTTTAGTGGGCTATGGGAATGATACTTCCTCCATAGTCAGTGTTCTAAAATATTAGGCTGACACTATACAATAGACAAGCTAGTATCTTTCAGAGACTACAAATCAATCACATCCTTTTAGCACATCTACCCAATCATCATTTCAAAAAAATAGTTAGGAAAAATAGTTAAATTTCTAATTTGTTTCTTGTTATTGTATTTTATATTGTAGACTGTATCAACCAATGTTGATACAATACTGTGTTGTTTATTCCAACTACATCAGCCAATGCCAATATTATTGTTTATGTGTGAACAAACTATGCCAATATTATTTTTTATGTGTGAACAAACTACATCAACTAGGTTCAATATAGTATTATAAGCTCTATTTCACTCTACTTCTCATACTTTATCAATTAGGACTGACATGGTCTATTATTGATTCTGTAAAGTTTTCCTAAATATAATTTTATCAACCAAACTCGATATAGTTTTATCTTTTTTCCTTTGTAACTACATCGACCAGGATCAATATAGTACATTTACTATCCATCATCATTATCTATTTTTATCAACTATATTATCCTTTAATGATATAGTTTTATCATAATTATCTCAGTCTGTGTAACTACATTAGTCATGGCTGACCCAATCTATTTTTCCTATCACCATTTGCATCATATTTTTATTATACTCTAATGACCCGACCTAATACAGTACATTGACATTATTTTATCCATACTATTGTATCATGTCAAGTCGATAGCATTTATTTTATTTTATTAATCACACATTCTATCAATTATCCAATTTAATTATAATCATGAAAATAATTATTAGAATCTTCCTTGATAGTATTAACCCATTCATATTTTAAATGGGTTGCACTTTCTTATCTACTTTACCCACTAATGAATACCATGCTTCATGGTGCAACTACTCGCAATAATCATCTCGATCTATCAATTGTAACATGGTGGAAATTACTCAAAATAATGATTTAGATGACTCACATATCTTCAAAAACCTAGATGACAATACCACGTATGCCCCTAATAGGAATGGTACTTTATTTAAGCACCCTTAATTCACCATTTGATCAATTGATACTAATCTTGGAAACCCCCTATAGGGAATGCTCGTATCACTAATTTGGGGAATGCCCCTCCTACTAATATTGGGACTCCTTCCTAATAATAAAAATTCACCTATTAATACAACTCAGCTTATTACACAAATGATTTAACAAATGAATGTTATGCAAACAACTAATAAATCTCAAATGCTCCAAATGCAAAATCATATCTTACAAATGGAAAATAAACCTCCCATCATCTTGCCACAACATAATCAAAATTTTGTTCCTCCTCCCCTCCGAGATGTTAATAGGAACAACATTTCTCAACCTCTGATGCATAAAAAAATGTTTTAATATCTTCAAAATGAACCTTTATCTCCCTTTATTGTCTCTATAGACATTGGAAACATATCTCCAATTGTTACATACAATGGTACTAAAGATCTAACTATTCTCCTTAAATATTTTGGTAATCTTTAAAAGGAATGGGTCCAAACTGATACCTTAACTACCACTAAACTTACTAAAAAACATTTATGGGAGATGCTATAAAATGGTATAACCAACTACCTTCACATTACATTTTACAACTCGAAGACTTAGTTAATGCTCTATTTAAGAAATTCTAAAACATTGATCTTCCTGAATATAGCCTTAGCCATTTCATCAATGCTAATCAATTTCTTAACGAATCCGTTCATACCATTATCAAACAAGGGAAATTGTTAGCTCATAAAGTATATCATAACATGAGTGATGATAATCTATTCAAAATATTTATCACTGCCTTAAAACCTTTTCTTCAATACAAGTTTCAAATTTTATCTCCATAGACTTTAGAATATGCTTTTGATCAAGCCAAAATACAAGATTTTCTCATAACTCAATTTAAACCTTCTCATAGTCTTGTCAAGGATTTTTTCCAAACTTCAACTAATTCAATAACCATTACCAATTACAACTCTAATCCTCCTCAAAAAAAATAGGATCAAACTAGTCATACATTCAAACTACCTCTCATCCACCCGTGAATATGTCAAAAATGAGGGAGTTGTTACCTCCATCCAAACCTTTCATTCATATTACCACCACTCCTCCCTCATGTTATGATCCTAACAAATTTTGTTGGTTCCATGTTGACATTTATCACTCTCATAGAACATGTTGTGCTCTTATAAAATTTATGATTTCTTTCATGTTAAGAGGTGTTTTTGATCATGATGTTATGATCAAAGATCATTATGATGAATACCTTAAAGCTTCTCAAAAGGGAATAAAATCTAAATCTACCAATCAATAATCTCAAAAATATTCTTTTGATCCCAAACACAATATCTAAATGAAATTTTTTGTGCTATTGATGATAAATATGATCAATATTATACTAATTTTCCATATGTGAACACAAATAAATTCAATTATTACTGTAATCCTACTCACAAAGATCTTGTCACCAAACTTAAGAAGCCTTCCATCAAAGAACAACTTCTTAAAGATTCTAAAATTATTCCTTTGTCATCTTTAGAACAACCACTAGTGATGAGTCATCCCCACACGTGGAACCTCAACCTAGTTTCATTATTCCTACAAAAAAACACTAATATTAATCAATATAAGCCTCATGTTAATTCCTCTTTAAAACCTCATTGGAATTTATTTAGTGAACTTAACTCCATGCCTTACAAAATTCTAATCATGGAATTAGTCAGAGCCTCTCCTTATCATCATGAGTTCCTTATGCAATAACTATAAGACATCAAATAACCCCCATCCAATGATCTATAGGTACCTATATTACCTTTTGATGGTCCTCCACCCATTTAAGTTCACACTATTCAAACAATCTCTTCTTATATAAAACCAACCAAAGAATTCCCAAAAGAAGATATGATTAATGATGAAATTTTTTTTCGAGCTAATGATCCACCATTTTTATTAAAAAGAGAATCAATAATAGCTTAATTATAAAAATCTTAGTAGATGAAAGTTAATTAATTAATGTTACCTCTCTTTGGCTCATCCAACAAATTGGATACTCTCAAAAAAACCTTAAACAAGCTCACCTTACTTGTCGTGGATTTGATAAAACCAACCAAAATCCACTTAGTTGTATTTGTCTTCCCTTCATAATTAGACCCAAAATAATTCAAACCAAACTTATGGTTCTTGATCTTCCTTTATCTTATAACATGATTTTTGGACATTCATGGACTCATCATATGAGAGTTATTGCATCTTTCGATACCTAATGTATCAAAATTATCCATAATGGAAAACATTATAAACATGAAGTAGTTCCAAACCATTAGAACATCCAACTTCTAAATCCTAAATCTCAATACTTTATTCCTACAATTATTCATATTAATAGTCCTCCTCTGCCTAATTTGTCAACATGCACTTTTATTTACATGTCACACTTGTAGACTCTAACGATGATGAACCCAATAAATTGCAAACCATTTATAATACCACTATATTACCTCCCTATGTATCAAAATGGTTTCCTCCTCTACTTCTGTGAAATCACACTATTTATTTAATTGATGACATTTATGATAGTCCTCCTCCATGCAATGCATATAAAGCTTCTTACATAAGATGATTTCACTTGTAATGAATATGTGCTAGCCAAAATCTTTCAAGACCCTTTAGCCATGTCTCCTCATACTTTCAACAACATAGGTGTATACCTCTATCCTTCCTAAAATGGATACATGTACTATTTCTCCATTTTATGATGATGCCAACACTATGGCCAAAGCCCAAATTCAAGACTTATATGTAATGAATTACCAAAAGATGTTAGCTATAATACATGCCTTCTAATGTGATGTTCATGTTATTCATATATCCTCTAATATTTAAACTAAACTTGAAGTTTATGTCCCTCCTACCAATCCACCCTTAGAAGATACTTCATGGGTTGTTGAAGAAATATTTAAACCTATAACCTCTGACGATACTATTGAACTTAATATTGTTCAAACCACTCTTTTGAACATAAACACTCTTCACCAAGCTAATATAATCAACCATGTTCCTATAATTTTTCCATCTATGAAAATTTTGACTAATACCATTATATATGATTCTAATAATCAACTTGATATCGTTAGTTGATAATATCTATCTTATATTAAACAACCAAACATTACCTTAGATGTTAAGGTTATTGATGTAATACAAATACATTCTAATTTTGACAGCCAAGGTAATAAAATCATTGATCTTGAAATAAATGTCAAATACTATGGACCTTTACCAACTCTTCCTAATGATGAAGCTATAATAGAATTACTCCATACTCATGAGCCTCAACTTCCCCACCAACATCACAAACTTGGCCATTGTCAGCAAAAGGCTTCTTGTTTCAATACCTTGTTGCAAGTATTGATCCCAAAAGGTATATTGTATCCAAGCTTCTTCCAATTCCATATCATTTCCAAGATGGAAATACCATGCTTATCAAAGAAACTATTGCAATTAATTTTGCTTCCATAGACACTTCTCTGCTTATGCTTGTTTCTAAAGAACTTCATCTTGAAGAACATGATAATTATAGTCTCTTTTTTTACAAATACCATGAAGATTTTGATTGATCTTATGAATATATTCTTGGCATTGATCCTAGTATTGTGGTTCCTAACATCATTACTTATCCTAATGCCAAACCCATGCATCAAAAGAAATATGAATTCCCTCATGAGATTTATACTTTATGTCACCAATAAATTATTAGGATTTTGGATGCTAAGCTCATTAATCAATAGATTATTTGGAATGGGTTTCCAACATTTTTCATGTTTTTAATAAAGTCACTATGGTCATTCACATATGTGTAGGCTTTTGTAATCCTAACTTATCATGTCCCACATATAACTTTCCTTTACCATCAATTGATGCCATTATTGATTCTACAGCTGGCTATGAAATCTTATCTCTCATGCATGGTTTTTTGGGATATAACCAAATTCATATCGCTCCCAAAGATCAACATAAAACCACTTTCATCACTGAATGGGGAACTTATTGTTACGTTAAAATGCCCTTTGGCCTAAAAAATGTTAGATATACTTATCAACATGCATTGACTCTTTTTTTTCATGACCTCATTCATAAAATAGTTTAAGCTTATGTAGATGATCTTATTATCAAATCAAATCATCATGAAAATCATCTTCATGAGCTTGCTATCATTTTTTATCAACTCATCAAATACATAGTTAGAGTTAATCCTTATAAATATGTTTTCAATGTTACTTCTGGAAAACTCTTAAGATTTTTAGTCTCCCTTGAAGGGATTGATGTATATACCACTAAAATCCAAGCTATCATAAACATGCCTATCCTTCATTCCATTCTATATAGACAAACATATCTTGGTAAACTCGGGGCAATGTGATGATTTGTTCCTAAGATGGCTTACCGCATCTATTTGTTCAAATCACTCCTTATAAGGTATTTCTATTGAATGTACTGATGCATCTCAAAAATATTTTGATAACATGAAGGAATCATCACTTCATCCTATTACTCTTTGACCACCTTCTAACGATCTGTAACAGCCCCTCAAAGATTATCTAGAATAATGCAGTAAATTTTTTTCAAATTAATTACTCAACATTTATTCTTTCATTAGATTACACAATGAGAATATAATTAGTTATTTTTAACATACTACCAAATCATATTAGATAATCTCAAACTTGACACAATAATAGTTCCAATCGCTAGCATTTTATGTATATAACATAATTGCAAGGAAAATGATCACTTTAAAATCTAGACATGACTAGTACAATAATATAACTACTGTTGTTGAAGTATAAGAAATAATAAAATTACATTTCTATTAGGCATTTTCCCTAGATACAATAAATAGATACTATGCTCCATGAAGGTCGAGTCAAACTAACTCATATATGTCTGATAATCTCAAGTGTAGTCTCCAAGTATGTATTGTAGTGGGGAGGTAGAACATCATTTGAGCACTTTTACAGTCCAACCATGAACCATCGATCCACTTCATAATCCCTCAATAGGGAATGGCCCTCCCTTCACAGATGGGTAGATAGTGACGGTTGGAGAATCCATAAAGACATGCTAGTACCCGTGTGTTGTAATATTTCTACTACATGATGTGTACCATAAAAAATATATGTTTTAACATGATATTTCACAAACACATAAATCAAACATATGAAATGATAATGTCTATTTAACATTACTTTGGCCAAAGTTTTCAAATAACATATGATCTCTAGGATCAGTCAATTCCATACACACCACTTGATCAGATTACCTTCACCTTGCACTGATGTCACTAACTAAGCTATTGAAGTCCATCTCACTACTTATTTATTGCCATAAATGTGAGGTTTGGTTAATAAAAACATAACCAATAGATTCAATCAGATTATTTCCTATTAGCAAACATTAAACATGCTAAGTACAAAAGTAATCAGATACATACATTTTAGTCTATCAAATGTTATACAATGAATATTAAATCATTTTATTTAATACATAAATAATAAATAGAACATGAGCAGTCCTCATTAGGACATACCATCTGGGTATAACCCATACTTTAGACTAAAAGTTACTAAATCTCAAAAAGTAACTCAAATTTTGTTTTATTCTACTTATAACATTAATTTAAAGCCTAAAATACACAAGCCATCATAGCTTATTTCTTGTATATGTTTCTCAAATAAAATCAATCCAATTATGAACAACTTCAAGGAATCATGCACTAACCAATCTAACACCATAGCTAACATTGTAAAATAAATCAAGTATCCCTAAAAACCAATCTGAATAGGTAATGTTCAGCTTTACATAATAAGTTGTATACAACTATTATTGGCATAAAAGTTCCCAGATTTGCTACAGGGTTTATTCATCCATCTATACTATATCTCATATATGTTATAGAAATCCCTTTACAAGTTTATAGACAAAAATCCAATCAATATATACTATATTAAATGTTTAAAACTAAGTCTAATAGAATCGTATAATATATATATATATATATATATATATCTAATTTTCATATTGTTATTTTAATATTCACTTCATAAGTAATTAACTTAGCTAAATATTCATGACTCATTTTCAAGTGAATAACTCATGTACAACCTATTACAAGGAATACTAAATCAATTCACAACTATAAAACTTCATCATTGACTAATTATACGCATTCAAAGCCATTCTATAATGTATACCTTGAATACATAACACATGTACATCTTCTAGTTCGATCCTATCAACTAGTGATGGTAATAAAGTATGCAGAAGATGAGTTTGTATGTATATATTTACAAAATCTACATTATATTTGTTAGGAACCCCTCCAAGGAAGCACAATTGATTACTTTTCTTATAAGCAATTAAACACGAAATTGAACCAGAATGATTAAGTAACTAGAAACTTGAAACAACAAAGAATATGAGAGACAATACACAATATTGTATTAAATAATCTTCAGAAGGAAATACAATAAAGAAGATGCCACTTCTTCTTCAACCTCTAAGGCTTCCCACACCTCAAGGACTTCTTCCCTCAAAGTTCTCTCTCTGTAGCTCAACCACAACCAACTCAACAACCTGAGTTGTTAACCCTTACTTGATAGCTTCAGCTGATCTCCTTGACCTTACACCTTGCAGATCTCCTTGACCTTGCTTTCTTGCTTCAATGCTTTGCTTGCCTTAATTACAATACATGCCTCATGGGTCTTTAAATAGGATCCCATGCATACAATAATTAGACTTTTAATTACAATAATTAGACTTTTAATTACAATAATTAGAAACACAGACTCAAGACTTAAATTAGTCTTCAACATGCAAACACTCTCGGACCTCTCAAAATTAGACAATTATAATTCTAAAAACGCATTCTGGAAACACATGCAACTACATGCACACGCACAGGTGACCAATGTCGGTTGATGTTGATCTACTCCTGACCGATATCAGCCGATCCTGGGTCCCTACCTGATCGACGTCAATAATACTGTCGATGTCGATTACTGACTGAACTCAGCAACTTCTTGATTAGCACCTTGGTGAAGCTTTTAGCTCCACAACTTAACAATCTCCCACTTGGAGATAAATAGCTGCACCTGTACAGCAACCTCCACTAACCATCTCAGGCACCTCCATCTTCAAACTCAATCTCGAAGACCAACCACCACATATCCTGTGATGCCACACCTGTCATCCAAGTAACCTGCCACAAACCCATGTAGAAAAGAACTTGACCCTGCATAACATGTGCACCTGCTGCTGGTCCCTCTCAAATATCTGAGAATTCACTGAACTGCCCTCTAGTACTCCTTTCTCGAATTGGCTCTGAACTTTCTGACAACTCACACTGCTTGGGAAAACTCAGGTCTACACCAAACCTCATGTGATTTCGAACACTATTCTAAGCTTAGCTTGAACTATCCAGCCCTTAGTGTACTTACCAGTTTTGCATCCTGCGTATTGAACCCCACCTACACCTTCTTCACATTAGCTCCCACTGGAGACAAAATCAACCTATGATCTTCCATGTCTCTCATGCCATACTTATGCCAAAGAATCTTGTTGCTCCCAGATTCTTCATGACACCTCTGAACTAACTTTACCCTTAGCTCAGCAACTCTCTACATGTGTAACCTTGTAATAAGCAACAACATATAGTAACAAGATAATGTAGCTAATATTATCCAACCTGGTAAAAGAAAAAACACAATGGTTAAACCTCCATTGCCCTACAGCCTGCTTAAGACCATATACCCTGGCCTTCTGTCTCACGTGTCCATCCACTCTCTTCTCTAACTTGGGAATCCATCCCTCTCTCAGTGCTTTCTTCCAGCTGACAACTCCACCAACAAACACCTGTTTGGTTCTTCTCCAAGGAATCACATTCCTCATCCATGCCAAGCTCCCACTGTTTCTGGATTCTACATGCATTGCCTCTTCACATCTTCCTGGTTCTCGACCATCAGTAAGCAACAAGTAATATAAAGAAGGTGAACAATGAATATGAGGTCCACTTACCCTTTCAGTCCTCCATATGGGTGTTTGAGACTTCTTGACAGCTTGTTGTTCGCCCAACATCCATTTCAGTGACCGATCTCGGCCATCTCCCAGTCTACACCCAACTGATGTCGGTTCCCTGAACTGACCCTGACTGCCAACATTATTTCCCTAGTCGACACCGGTGTCCCTTTTGCCAACGTCGGTTCCTATCTGACTGACGTTGATCTTCTCCTGCCTGACACTATCGACCCTGTTGGTCTGCACATGACCGATGTCGGTACCTGCCTGATCGACATCAGTTCCATGTGACCGACGTCAGTAATTGTGTGTTCCTATAAGTGATGACTTCTTTATTTGCGAGCTCATCTTGGAAAAAAACCCTGTCCATACTGCCCTGCTCAAAATTATTTAGCCCCTGTGACTAATCTCTGTCCATCATCTCCTCCATAAACACCAAGGCTTCCCTGTTCTTGTCAAAAGCATCAGATTTATGTTTCCTGCAATGAACTCGATCTATGCCCTCCGAATCCGTACTCATACCCTTTGACTCAAGAACGTTCATTCCCTTCTTATTCATGTGACCAAGCCTATTAAGCCACATCTTCGAATCTACAGCTAAAGTAGATAAACCAGAAGTAGAATCAGTAATACAAGTAGATACATAAGGAGTACCTACTTTCTTACCTCTTGCTAAAACAAGTTCACCCTTGGTAACCTTCTAAGAATCCACTGTGAGGGTTATTGTGCATCCCTCATCACCCAACCTTCGTACAAAAACCAAACTCTACTTCAAGACTGGGACATGCATAACCTCCTTCAACACTCATATGTTGCCTGTCTGTAATTTCAGCTGCACTTTCCCTTTGCCAACCATTTGACAAGGCGTACCATCCCCTAAATAAAGCTCTTCAAAGTCTCCTTAGACATATTCATGGAACAAATCTCTATTTGGGGTTGCATGAAAAAAAGCACCAGAATCTAAAACCCATGATCCTACCTGACTATCCAAAAAAAGTATGAGAGCATCATGTGCCACAATCCCTGCATCCTTTGCTTCTCCATTACCTTCATGTTGATTTTCTTTATCCTTCAACCAACATTCTTTCTTTGTGTGTCCTTTCTTTCCACAAAACCAGCAGGTGATACTTCCATTTTTGGATTTGGATCTTCCTCCCATCTTCGACCTTGATTTCCCTTGCTTGACCTTCTCTCTTTGCCTTCCCGTACTTTCTGCACTT
The DNA here is from genome assembly GCA_037957365.1 of Torreya grandis. Classification (NCBI taxonomy): domain Eukaryota; kingdom Viridiplantae; phylum Streptophyta; class Pinopsida; order Cupressales; family Taxaceae; genus Torreya; species Torreya grandis. The sequence goes on along the minus strand of JARHVA010000121.1, from coordinate 970,197 downwards.
AGAGCATTCCTTGATGATTCACCTGTGAATTTTTTCATTCAAAATTACACTAACCACATCATCAACTTTTAAGATTTTAGAAGCAGACGCAGTATTACTTACTGCCATTACCAAACTATCCCAACTTTCAGGTAAAGAGCATAAAATTAAGAGAGCCTTTACTTCATCATCAAAAACAATATTGACTGAAGCTAATTGGTTTACCAAACCATGGAAATCACTAAGATGAGTATGTACCGATCCACCTTCCTGCATTTGCAAAGTAAATAATTGCTTCATAAGAAATAGCTTATTTGAAGCTGAGAGCTTTTCATATAAATTTCTCAAAGATTCTATCAACTCTTTCGTTGTCTTACACTATGATAAGTTAGAAATCACAGAAAATGCAAGGCTCAACCTTATGGATCCTAGAGCCTTCCGATCAAGAACCTCCCATTCTTCATTCTTCATATCTATGGGCTTGCATGCAACCCCACCCAACGGTAAGTACAAATCTTTCTGATACAGATAATTTTCTATCTGCATCCTCCACAGTTGATAATTCTTGCCGTTAAACTTCTCCATTCATAGCTTACTTTCTTCTGCCATTGCTGTAATTCCACTCAATCAAAAACCCCTGAGAATGACCTGTAATCAAACAATAACCTGCTCCCTGCAAACCTTAGCTCTGATACCAACTGTTAGGAACCCCTCCAAGGAAGCACAATTGATTACTTCTCTTATAAGCAATTAAACGTGGAATTGAACCAGAATGATTAAGTAACTAGAAACTTGAAACAACAAAGAATATGAGAGACAATACACAATCTTGTATTAAATAATCTTTAGAAGGAAATACAATAAATAAGATGCCACTTCTTCTTCAACCTCTAAGGCTTCTCACACCTCAAGAACTTCCCTCAAGGTTCTCTCTCTCTTGCTCAACCACAACCAAATCAACAACTTGAGTTGTTAACCCTTCCTTGATAGCTTCAGCTGATCTCCTTGACCTTGCACCTTGCAGATCTCCTTGACCTTGCTTTCTTGCTTCAATGCTTTACTTGCCTTAATTACAATACATGCCTCATGGGTCTGTAAATAGGATCTCATGCATACAATAATTAGACTTCTAATTACAATAATTAGAAACACAGACTCAAGACTTAAATTAGTCTTCAACATGCAAACACTCTCAGACCTCTTAAAATTAGACAATTCTAATTCTGAAAATGCATCCTGGAAACACATGCAACTGCATGCAAACGCACAAGTGATCGACGTTAGTTGCTATCGGTCTGCTCATGACCGACGTCAGCCGATCCCTGATCCCTGCCTGACTGACGTCGGTAATACTGCCGATGTCGGTTACTGACTGAACTCAGCAACTTCTTGATTATCACCTTGGTGAAGCTTTTAGCTCCACAACCTAACAATATTACCAAAAACTTAAAATATAATTACTTTAAATGCAATATGTTGGGTGAATATTTTGTCGTCAACTAACTGATGACAAAATAGGTATATCAACCACAACACAAGGAGATTTACACCACAAAAAGTGTGGGTTTACCACATCTGGATGAGGTAAATCTCTCCTCTCATCAAGGGGAGGTTCCCTATGAATATTTATATGCTATATGTATATATATAAGTAAGCAGAAAATAATACTTGGGGTAGTATAACAGCATCCACCTCTCTTTTTTCAGAGATGATGTCCAAGGAACAAGAGAGAGAAATCTTAGTCGAGGGCTAAGAACATTCCTCTTCTTCCAGGAATGGTGTCTAGCCTAGAGTAGAAAATCCCTTGAAATAGGTAACCAAGTTAACCAAGAAACCTACGTAAGCACAAAGTCTTCCGTTGTCTCCTTCATTGATCCAGAATATGCGTAACCATAGAGTGAAACGAAGCACAAAATCTTCGCCTAAAACTACAAAGGATAAAAGGATCACCAAGATAAAAGTAGCTCAAAGTCTTTCTTCTATCTTTTAGAAATGTCCTCAGATAATATCAACACACACACTTTGCTTATTAAATCAAACAGATAAGAGATTATCAGGAAAGAGGACATAAGAACCACTTCCTAAATAACACAAATTACTTCAACACAAAGTCTGAAATAAACTTGCTTCTCATTCATTTGATGAAATATGATTTACAAGTTGAGCACAAAGTCTCAAGAAGTGTCTCAATTTCAGCAGAGTTTTTGCTCTCAATTATCATAGATCTATTTACAAAAGATGTCCCCTCTATATATAGGGAGAAACCTTCAAAATTAAAAAGATTAAAATATTAAAATATATTAGTCAAAGATGAGTCATCTTTGACTTTGAGATATTTTTCTCAATTTTTTTACATGTAATTACAAATTACAAAAGTACACGTGAAAATGTCCCAAGTCAATTACAAAGTGCATTTTGAATAAAGCATGGAAGAACAGGTTCAATCTTTATTTTCAGTCTTCTTCATTGTCTTCGACTTTAGAGAAACTTCAGTGATCTAAAAAAACTTTTGTTGAAAAGACGTCGATGAAGAGGGATCCTTTAGAGAAATTTCAGTAAGAATCGTGATTGTGCAATCAGAAAAAAATTAGCAATCTAGAAAAACTGCACATTTGATGGTCATGATTAGGGAAATGTGCTTGAAAGGGATGAGGCATGACCAGGTCAAAAAGTGGAAGAAAAGGGGAGTGGGCGCAGAAAATAGGAAAAATAAAAAAAATTCAGAGTTAGGAAAACTAGGGAGAAGGTATGTAGGGGTGGCAAAAATTACCGCCCTTGCATATTGGAGAAGTTCTTGTGCATAGGCGACAAAAATTGCTGCTTGTGCACGTCAGGGAGTGTAGACAAAGAAGAACGTGTAAGGGTGGCAAAAATCACCGCCCTTGCACTTGGAGGAGAGAAAACAGGGATGCATGGGCGACAAAAATTTTTGCTTCTGCATAGAAGAAACCAAAAGATGCATGGGCGGCAAAAATTGCCGCTCTTGCATGGAAGAGACCAAAAGATGTAAGGGCAGCAAAAATTGCCGCTCTTACATGGAAGAGATCAAAAGATGTAAGGGCGGAAAAAATTTCTATTCTTGCATGTTGGATGCAAACACTTGTCACGTTCTGCTGAGCCATAACAGGACACGTGACGTATTCCACTACACTTTGTCTTTTTCCATCGAGCACTTTTTCGTGGGCTTTTATCTTCAGTCAAGCTTTTCTTTTACTTTATGCTTTTGTCTTTTTTATCTGCAATTTGAGCTATCGGGCTATCTTTCTAGCTAGTCGCTTGGACCATGTTGAACTTTGAACCCGTTGAACCACTGAAAGTTCATCGATTCATTGGTTCATTCTGTCTCTTTGTTTTATCGCTCCTTGGTTCAATTGCTTCTTCGCTCTTTGGTTGAACCATCCGTTGAACCACTTGTGTGCTACTTTTCCTTTGACTGAGGCCGCCTTTGAACTTTTGAACTTTGCTACCCGCCCTCTGCAAAGGCACTTGCCTTTTTCACTTTGGGGTAGCCCCTTGAACCTTTTGATTGAACCAACTGATTAAACCAACTTTGGTTCAACGGTTCAATAGTTCAATCTTGCGTTTGAATCCATCTTTTTTTCTAAGTCTTTTTATCTCTCAAACAAAATGTCTTGAAATAGCCACTCGTTGAACCTGTTAAACCATTGAACCCATTGAACCTATTGGACCAAAACGGTTCAAGGTTCAATGGTTCATTCCTTGCTTAGAAGCTTGACGATGAACATTTTTAGTTGAACCAAGGCATTAAACCAATCTTGAAAATGACTAAGCGTTGGAAACTTGTTCTTTTGATTGAACTCGTCTGTAGAAGCCTTTGAACCTGTTGAACCTGCTAACTTTAAGCATATCAAGTTCGTAGAAACATATCTATAGAGTCCATAGATTTCTGAAAAAGCTTTGAAAAATGAAGAACCTGAATGCTCAGAACAATTTTTGAAAGGGGAAGAGAGGATTTTGATATGTAGGACCAAAATAGTTCAAATGTTGTCCCAAAAATGAGTGATATTTTTAGGGGACAACAGCTAGCTCTAGTTGGGGAACTACCTTCTATTGCAAAAATCGATTGAAGGGAGTAGAATCCAAAATCTCCAATGCCTTAAAAATGTGCCATTGGGCTACGGAGTCATGCTACCCAAAAAGAAAGGCTCAAAAAAAATGAAAATGAAAAGCACAAAATAGAACTAAAGACTATACAGATATACATATGTACAGATGATCTTATCTGATGCCTCAAGATTTGAAGTGCTTCAGATGCCACCCACTGTGAGATAGTGAAAATGGTGTGCCATCCTGATAAACCAACAAGAAGCCATTTTCTCCCCAGAATCGGTGATGGGTGAATGGAACTCCCCACCAAGAAACCAATTTTTTGTGTCCTCCCTTTGGTTTCCTCCTCTTGCCCCACAGCAAGACTTGACTTTTAATCCAAAAACCACAAATCTTTGCTCTCATGAAAAAAAATTTCTTTTCCTAATTTTGATGCATAGCAGCATGGTCCATTACCATAATTCGTTGCTCTTTTGATTCAATCTAGCACATGATTTGATTGTTCCCATTCAACACCTGCCAATCATTGGCACTATCAGGCATACTTGGTGTTGTTCCATCTGAACCAATTCTTAGATTGTCACCTATAGGATTTTCATCTACTAAAACATGAATGTCTTCAGTAGATAGAAAATAATTACCCATGCCTTAAGACTCAAACAGAATTTGAGCTTCAGGACTTGATGTCTGAGTGACAACGTATTTTGCCTCCTTCTCAAAAAGCAACCTCTGCATTACACCTTTCACAGGGATTTTTGCCTGAGACAAGTCCATGCTTAATTCCCCTCCAACATCCTTGCAAAAATTCTACCCAAGAAGGATCCCATATGATGCTGGAACATCGGCCACTAGGACGGTCATCTTGATTCGCTTGTCTGGAAAGTCAGCAAATGCAAATTGGGCATCTTTAATTTGCCCCAATAGTGGCACTTATTTGTTCTCCATGGAGAAACATCTCCCAAATGTCTTGGTCAGTGTGAGACCTAGAGATTCTACCACTTTAGTAGGCATGACATTGTTTGAAGCCCCAGAATCAATGATGCAATTATTGAGCTGGTGACCATTTATCAACAGGGAAACATAGAAAGGCTCTATTTTTCTAGGGGCAACAGGAGGGGTAATGACAAGATTATTTGAGATGGGCATGTTCCTTGGGGGACCATGAGTTACTTTCTTAACCTCTTATCTTGTAGGGATAGTTTGGTTTTTGGCACATTGAACCAACTTGTCCAATTTCTCAGAATGAGACTATAGAAATTCAAATTTAGACATTTTAATTTTGGTTTTCTTAATATGGTCAATGATATCAAATGTCTGGAATGAGCTAGGAGTAGAGTATGGGAGTTCATCCTTTTGATTTTTGAAATGGGGAGGACTGAACTGCGAATTTGAAGTAGAAGGCATAGGGGCATTTGGGGTACTTACCTTTCTCGCAATCACCAGGTCTTTTGGCTAGAAAGGAAGAGTGGATCCCCGCTTAGCAATTGAAACTGTTGGTTGAGGTCACTCCTCTACTTTCTATTTATTAGCTTGTTGAGCTGATTGATTCTTAGATCGAGTGAATACAACATATGACCCCTCATCTACATTGCCTTCTCTTTTGGGTTCATCCTAATAGTTTAAGAAACTAATATGGGAGTCGCTAGCTAATTCTTCTTCATCCTCAGTGAAGAGATTAGCATCATTTTCAGGACTCAATTCAGTCTGGAGTGAGAAATCGACTTCAGCTTCAAGGTATCCAACTACTGAGTTATTTGGAGGCACTTCAAGGGCAAGGTTCCTCTGTGGAAAAAGAAGGTGATTTTGCTATCCTTGATTCCTGGCAGCATTGCCTTGGTATGCCTGATTCTGAAATGTCTTCTTAGGCATATCTCGATTAGGAGAAGTAGACATAACTTGGGCCATTTGCTTTCTGAGAGTTAACATTTCATTTGCTAGCTTTTGTACCATTGGGTCAGTAGTGATTGTAGGTGAATACTCAGAAGATGAAGAGGATTTACCTTTATTAGGGTCTCTCCTTATCTTTCCTGCCAAGATAAGGTCATCTTCTACCTCAGTAGCCAAGTCCTAAGTAGCAGTAAGGTCTATGTGTCTGGCTCGTCTCAGCAAGAAACCTACTTCAAGCAGTTGTGAATTGATGAAGAAGCAATTGAGGTTCTGAGGCATCGGCTGGGTGACCATGGGAATCCTGTGCCTCAGCTTATCGAATCTGGCAATAAAATCCCTCATAGGCTCATGAGGCTCTTTTTTCATTTGAGTGAGCTAGGATAGCAAGGCATGTGCATATTTTTTAGGCTTAAATCTAGCTTCAAATTTGTCTTTCAAAGTGTCCCAGTCAGTCACTGATCCAGCCTATAGGTGGTAGAACTAGTCTGCAGCAGTGCCTTCTACTGTCTCTATGAACAGCCTGACCACTATGTCTTCAAATTCCACCCCCATTACACCACAGGCTATGCTGAAAGCTATGATGTGTTCATCAGGATGAACTTTCCCATCACCAAATAATTTGAGAAATTTTTTCCTTGAACTACGTGGAAGCTCATGCAGTGGTGGAGTCAAGTTCAGGGGACCAAAATAATTACCCCAGGGGCCTTGAGCCATGATTTAATTATGCAAAAGTGGGATCACAAATTTGAGTGTAGAATGGATAGGCAAAGCTCTACTAATAGTAGAAAAAGAAGCTTTGCCTTGTGCTGGTGACCTGGTAGGGCTAGGAGGAAGACTCCTAGTTTGTTGAAGGTGAGGTTGTGAAGGAAAGAACTCGAAATTACTCTGTTGCACCAACTCAAAAGTAGGGTCAACAACACCTTGGGATTTCTAGCCTCTGGTATAATGTGGAGTTGCCAAATTACAGAACAAAAAATGGAGCAAAGTAGGATCTGCTTCAGCTTGAAGCTTGAGACTTCAAACTACCTGCTCTTCCCAATGGCTCTGGTTTTGCAGACCAGATAATATAACAGAGATGGAGAAAGATGGTAAGGCTATAATGATAATGGGTAAGACATGGAACGGAGTCGCCAAACTATGTAATGGATAAGGGTAGGGACTGCTTCAATCTAAAACTTGGGGTTTCAGACTGCACGTTCATCCCCAACAGAGTCACCAAAAACTGTTGGGTGAATATTTTGTCGTCAACTAACTAACGCCAAAATGAGTATATCAACCACAACACAAGAAGATTTACGCCACAAAAAGCATGGATTTACCACATCTAGATGAGGTAAATCTCTCCTCTCATCAAGGGGAGGTTCCCTATGAATATTTATACGCTATATGTATATATATAGGTAAGCAGAAAATAATACTTGGGGTAGTATAACAGCATCCACCTCTCTTTTTTTAGAGATGATGTCCAAGGAACAAGAGAGAGAAATCCTAGTCGTGGGTTAAGAACATTCCTCTTCTTTCAGGAATGGTGTCTAGCCTAGAGTAGAAAATCCCCTGAAATAGGTAACAAAGTTAACCAGGAAACCTATGTAAACACAAAGTTTTCCATTGTCTCCTTCACTGATCTAGAATATGCGTAACCATAGAGTGAAATGAAGCACAAAGTCTTTTCCTGAAACTATAAAGGATAAAAGGATCACTAAGATAAAATTAGCTCAAAGTCTTTCTTCTATCTTTTAGAAACGTCCTCAGATAATATCAACACACACACTTTGCTTATTAAATCAAACAGATAAGAGATTATCAGGAAAGAGGACATAAGAACCACTTCCTAAATAAAAAATTACTTCAACACAAAGTCTGAAATAAACCTGCTTCTCATTCATTTGATGAAATATGATTTACAAGTTGAGCACAAAGTCTCAAGAAGTGTCTCAATTTCAGTAGAGTTTTTGCTCTCAATTATCAGAGATCTATTTACAAAAGAGGTCCCCTCTATATATAGGGAGAAACCTTCAAAATTAAAAAGATTAAAATATAAAAATATCTTAGTCAAAGATGAGTCATCTTTGACTTTGAGATATTTTTCTAGATTTTTTACATGTAATTACATATTACAAAAGTACACATGAAAATGTCCCAAGTCAATTACAAAGTGCATTTTGAATAAAGCATGGAAGAACAGCAGCTTCAATCTTTATTTCCAGTCTTCGAATTCAGAGAAACTTCAGTGATCTGGAAGAAATTTTGTTGAAAAGACGTCGATAAAGAGGGATCCTTTAGAGAAATTGCAGTAAGAATCATGATTGTGCAATCAAGAAAAAAAATTAGTAATCTGAGAAAACTACACATTTGATGGTCACGATTAGGGAAATGCGCTTGAAAGGGATGAGGCATGAGTAGGTCAAAAAGTAAAAGAAAAGGGGAGTGGGTGCAGAAAATAGGAAAAATGAAAATTTCTCAGAGTTAGTAAAAATGGGGAGAAGGTATGTAGGGGTGGCAAAAATTGCCGCCCTTGCATATTGGAGAAGTTCTTGTGCATAGGCGACAAAAATTGCCGCCTATGCACGTCAGAGAGTGTAGGTGAAGAAGAATGTGTAAGGGTGGCAAAAATCACTGCCCTTGCACCTAGAGGAAAGAAAAAAGGGATGCATGGGTGGCAAAATTTGTTGCTCCTACATAGAAGAAACCAAAAGATGCATGGGCGGCAAAAATTGTCGCTCTTGCATGGAAGAAACCAAAAGATGCAAGGGCGGCAAAAATTGTCGCTCTTGCATGGAAGAGACCAAAAGATGTAAGGGCGGTAAAAATTGCCGCTCTTGCATGGAAGAGACCAAAAGATGCAAGGGCAGAAAAAATTGCCGCTCTTGCATGTTGGATGTAAACACTTGTCACGTTCCACTGAGCCATAACAGGACACATGACGTATTCCATTGCACTTTGTCTTTTTCCATTGAGTGCTTTTTCACAGGCTTTTCTCTTCAGTCAGGCTTTTCCTTTGCTTTCTGATTTTGTCTTCTCCAGTTGTGATTTGAGCTATCGGGCTATCTTTCTAGCCAGTCACTTGGACCATGTTGAACCTTGAACCCATTGAACCACTGAAATTTCATCAGTTCATTGGTTCATTCTATCTCTTTGTTTTATCGCTCCTTAGTTTAATCATTTCTTCGCTCCTTGGTTGAACCATCTGTTGAACCACTTGTGTGCTGCTTTTCCTTTAACTGAGGCCACCTTTGAACTTTTGAACTTTGTTGCCTGCCCTCCACAAGGGCACTTACCTTTATCACTTTGGGGCAGCCCCTTGAACCTTTCGATTGAACCAACCAATTGAACCAACTTTGGTTCAACGGTTCAATGGTTCAATCTTGTATTTGAAGCCATATTTTTGTCTAAGTCTTTTGATCTCTCAAACAAAATGCATTGAAACAGCCACTCATTAAACCTACTGAACCATTGAACCCATTGGACCAAAATGGTTCAAGGTTCAATGGTTCATTCCTTGCTTAGAAGCTTGCTGATGAACATTTTTAGTTGAACCAAGGCGTTGAACCAATCTTGAAAATGACTAAGCATTGGAAACTTGTTCTTTTGATTGAACTCGCCTGTAGAAGCCTTTGAACCTATTGAACCTACTAACTTCAAGCATGTCGAGTCCATAGAAACATATCTGCAGAGTCCGTAGATTTCTGAGAAAGCTTTGAAAAATGAAGAACTTGAATGCTCAAAACAATTTTTGAAAGGGAAAGAGAGTATTTTGATCAGTAGGACCAAAATAGTTCAAATGTTGTCCCAAAAATGAGTGATATTTTTGGGGGACAACACAATCCAAACTTGTAATTACTAAATTGACTACACCTCTAGGAGATTTAATTATTCCATAAGAAATAATGCATGCACAACCAACCAATATAGTATACCTCAGAGTTATATCTTATACACAGTCAAATACATAGATTAATTTCCTTCAAAAGGTCTATGATTGATCAAATAATAATTGTTTTTAAAGGTCTTATACTCAATCATAGCTCGACATAGTCAAATGACATGTTCACCTCCTAATTATTTACATACTTGCTCACCACTAGTTTATCTTAGTCGACTATTAGAGAAATAGAGATTACATGAGATGTAATAAGAGTCTATATGTTGGAAGAGTTTTCCTTACAAATCTAAATAATTTTTGGTATAAAGGACTTTTTCAATCGATTTACCCATTCATATATACTTTACACAAGTTAAAGTAACTATTCATATACTTTAAAAAAAAAATTAGCCCACCTATCATACAAGAGAAAATCAACTTCATTAAACATTCAAAATCTTAGGTTTTTGACAATACCTATATCGTCCAATTTGCCTAAAATTTGAATATATAGATAGATCCTAAATTGGGCATAATAGACTCGCACTAATGAGAAGCTCCTTATATTTATAACTTAAAGTCTATATGGAGTAAATTCACTCTAGAAGTTCTCTAGTATGGCATAATTTTTAACCATAATACAATTTATATAGGTTTGATTAATATCTCCAGGTTTATAAACATATATACATTCCAATCATAAAAGTTCATACTTTTGAATACAAGGAAAAACACACACAGTTCATTCATATTCGATAGTTTTAAAGTATACACAGTAATTATGTGTTATACACAACATGAATGTAATTACACTACCTACCGGTAATTTCCTCCAAGATCATTCTCTTTCTTCTTGAATAGCTTTTTCCCTTTTGTTATATCTCTCTACTCACCTCTTTCTTCCTTCCTGTATCATGTCATCCTCTCACCTATCCCCCCTTCCACTTATTATAATCTCATCTTTAAATATTCAATTTCCATGCATAAATTTTCCACTTTACCATTTCAATTTAAAATCAATTACCATAACTTAACTTGAGCTTCATTTATTTTCACAAATCATGTATGTTTAATCTTTGTGTTCAAGGCCAAATTAATTACTAACTTAAATCCACTTAAGTCATTATAAAATGATGATTTTATACCTTCAAATCTCAATGGATCCATGCATTGGACTTAGCTCTTAAGTTAGCATTACTATGATAGTTTAATTTTCTTAAGTTAAATGTAACAAGTAATTATCTCTATAAAAGAAAAACAAATCAATTAATGATTCTATTTATAACAAGATAACTATTTTAATTAATTACCACTATATGTAGATTATATATTCATATCTTTATTTATTTATTCTTATTTAATAGTTTGACTTATATTGATATTCCCAAATATCAATAGTAGTTAACTTAACGTCTAATAACATTTTTTAAAGACATTATTACTAGTTTATAGCCAGTCAAAAGATAGATAAAAGAATACAAATATTGATTGGTTAAGCATCAACTCATACAAACATATTCAACAGACCAATCAAAAATAAATTATCATAAAAATCTAACTACAAGCGGTATCATAATGCAATAACTCAATTAGATCAACCATAAGCATATATGGAAAACATAAACACTTTAAAAATGCACTAACACTCAAACACATACTAACTAGTTGAACTATTATACTATGGTGTGTGTTGAGTTACTAGCAGTTCCTCTATCATCCCTCAATCATCTCATCTACACCATCCTCTCTGATGATGCTCTCCCTTTGTCATGCTCTAAGGGAAAAATCAATCTTGCATCCACCTCACGAAAAGTAGGTAATTATTCCAAGCCATCATATATATCAAAAAATAATGATGCATAACTAACAAATATACATCCATAATGTACAAAATAGTAAAGTATAGCTATTACATAATTAATCCATCATGTAAACTAATCAATATATAATTGTCTCATAACCATTATATGTCATAAAGCTCAAATAAAAATAATAATAATCAAATGATAACCATAATAATCCATGGATTCAAAGGTTATAATACTTAGGGTGAAATCAAGATGTAACATGATCACCCCCTCATCTTGTATACTTCATCTATACCCATATCAGTTGGGGCAATGCTTACTTGACAAGATGAAACAGGCCAAGAATATGCCATATATTACATCATTTTGGCTTTAATAAATTATTAAACACATTACATAAAAGTTGAATGTGATTGCATCACTATCTATTTTGATATTATATGATATACCGAACTACTTATGTCATTGTACATTCAGATCTACTTTACCTTTTATTTTTTAAGGATTCCTCACCTAGAAATAGAACTGGCAAATGGATGGTTCTCTTAATGGAATTTGACTTAAGAATTATCGCAAAAAAATCAATTAAAGGCCAATTGATTACTGATCAACTTGTTTCCACCCCTATCCTAAACACTAATCACCTTAAGATAGTCTTATTTATGAAGATATTCTTTATCTAAAGGTCTCAATCAAGTTATTTTACTTAAAGACTAGTTTCATAATTTTACTAGTGATTTTGAAGCACAAAAACTAGAATTTGATGTTGGACTAATCGCCAGCATCCCCCTCAGGGATTTGTGACATGGACTAACAGGCTCCTATAGGTACTTCTATGGTGTTTGTATCAGGCGTTAAAAGGTCGACCTTTTGGCGCAATGGCAAGCATTTCTTTCTAACAATTGGTATTAGAGCCGTGGTCACGAGTTTGAATCCCCTCGGGTAATGCTGAGGGGGGGATTGTTGGACTAATCGCCAGCATCCCCCTCAGGGATTTGTGACATGGACTAACAACCTCCCGTAGGTACTTCTCTGGTGTTTGTATCAGGCATTAAAAGATTGACCTTTTGGCGCAACAGCAAGCATTCCTTTATAACATTTGATACTTGTATTTATAAACCTAAATTCAAATTCATCACTAAATAATTACCTAAGCTTACAATTTATTTTCATGAAACAAATCTGACACTTCATTTCGATGGTGACAAATATCTCTAGGGAGTTCAGGCAGGTTGTGTCTTAGATGAACCTCAAAGTAAAATCACACCTCTAAATTTTTGATTTAATTATGAAGTCACTAATAATATGGTTGAATATGAAGCTCTCATATTAGCTATGCAAGCAACCATCAATTTAGATATCCCATATTTACATGATCGAAAAGATTCACAACTCATAAGTTGTCAAGTTAGTGGTGATTAGCAATGTAAAAGTGAAAATATTATTGCATATCATCAACTTATTACCAATCTCACCAAAGAATTTGCATGATTTACTATAGAATCAATCCCATGAGAGTAAAATGTTATAGCTAATTATCTTGCTTCATCAGCCTCTCTCTGTCACCCTCATCGAGCATTTCATGATTTACAATTTTCTCGTTCACATAAGCAAGTCACCATCTAATTTACAGTCCAAGAATGATTCTCGTATTTGCCACACTGAGATTGTCACCACCTTCCTAAGTTCATGGTACAATCATATCATACTATTCATCAAGTATCACACTTACCCTCTAGAGGTTACGTCACATGAAAATACCAAATTTTACATGCAATCCTATAAATATATCCTTCAATATGACATCCTATATTATCATAATGTTGAAGGTATCTTACTCTATCATGTTACTCAAGATGAGGTTCATGATGTGATTAATAAGAATCCAAGAGGGGAGATTAGTATTATGTTAGTATGATTAAAAAGCAAACAAAAACATATTAATAAAATTAACACCTCAAGCTTGGACACTTAAGGAGCAAGAGAGCAATACAAGTAACTACCAATAGAAGACAAAAAACCATTATTTACCTTCATTGAGAGCAAGAGTTATATGTTGTCCATGGGGGAATGTGTTCGGCATGTGATCAAAGAATCTTTCACAATGGTGTTCCTTGCATCATCTCTCCTTGTCACCTTAGCAATGTTGGGTTTGGCTTGGCTTTGATGTAGCAATCTATCAACATTTGTGCATTATAACCTTACATGAATGAGATCTCTTTGGATGTATTTTTTCATAATAATATTACAAAAGAAGAGCTTCTTTGAAGAATTCCTACATAATAACATTAAACATAAAAGCTTGTTTGATTAATGGGTGACTCCTTGTATTTATAAACTTCCACACTAACTCTAACCCAAGTGTGGTTAGGTTTGGGAGGGGACAAATCATTAGTATTTTTAATTAATAAGCATGGATCACAAATCTAGATATTTGTTTGATATTTTTTGAGTGTTTGACAACTCACAAAAGATGATGTCATGATGATGACATTATTTCAGATATTTGTGTGATGTCATAATGATGTCATCAATCTAGATTTATAAATTTCTAAAAATATAAATTTAACAATTAATTAGCCATGGGATTTTCACCTATGCATTTAATTGGGTTTAACCAATTGAGCAATCCATATCAAGTTAATTGCCATTTTTGAATTTTGACAAGTTGTCCCTCACACATGGTCAAAAAAGGTCAATTTGCTAGTTCATAACTTGACCAAAGATGAATTAAAGGAAGATGATGATTGTTTGAAGTGCATTAACCTAGTTAGGGATACATTGATGTGGTTTATAAGATGCACGTGATGTGTGATAATGAATTAGAGCATTTCAATGATTTCTAGGCTCAATTTGCATTGTTTTCAAGAAGTCAGTCCAATGTCCATTAGACATAGAAGTGGAAAAAAAGGAGTGTCTACACATGCTCTTATATAATAAGCACGTGGGGGATTTTTGGTGGTCACTATAGTAGACACACTAAATCCTACAAATGCCTATGCATGTGATACTTTTAGCAAATTCTTGAAAAAATATGTCATCGCATCTGCCAAAAAGTGTAATCATTGCCAACCTCATGATGATTTCATTCAATCTCCTTGACCTGAGCTTCAAATTTTGGAGTCTCCTTGGCTATTGTAGATGGATTTTTGAGATTAATGGTTTAAACTATGCAATTTAAACACTCAAACATCAAACTACTTAGTTAAATTCTAGAGCCATTAAGACTAAATGTAATTAGATGAATAAAACCATTCAATCCTACACTTAAATCCTATAGCTAGATGATCCAAACCATGATTAAATGGAATCAAAACAAGATGACTGGGATTAATATTACCTTAGACTAAAAAATTTGAAATGGTGATTTCTTGATCATGGATTTTTGATGATGATTCAAGGATGCTTATGATTGCTAGTTTGGTATGGAGATGGCATGAGAACCCAGGTTAGTTGTGATAGAGGGATGAGCTAGTTTAAATAGAAAGAAGAGGGAAAGATAAATGGTGAAGATTCAAACTTGGATGAAGGAAATCAAGGGTTGAGGATTAAAAGGAATTTAAAACTCTTTAGAATCCTCTAAATTTAGAGGCTTCTAGAGAAGAGGGGTGAAAATAGAGACGATTATATAATTGGAGAATGCTAGAATCCTTTTCAGGGGTTAATGATGATTAGATGGGAGATTAGATCAAGATTGGGTGGATGATTAGGGAATAGGGATGTAGGAGAGCCTATGAATAGGCTTAGTAGGTGGTTATGTGGGTCATGGGGAATTTAAAATTCCAAATAATAGATAAGTGGGATTAGAATGGGATAATAGGGACTTAGGATAAATTAATTGATTGGTGGGGATGAAAAAGGTTAGTGCATGAATAAACATTGAGGGGGAATTTTCAATAAATGGATAGGAAGGGAGGATAAATTAATGGAATTAATTAGAATAAATGAGATGAGTGGAAATAGTGCCCACTAATAGGAACATTAGTGACGTTAAATGTGTTGTAAATATTGTCATTGATGTCAAAGGTCTAGCATTATTGGTGATAACGGCCCCATTGCATTTAATGTTGTTTGTATTTGATATATCTTAGCTAATGTGAGTTAATATTTATTTAATATTAACGAATATATTTTTGGTTGCATATGAGACAAAAGAAGGGCCCATAGAGAAGTCAAAGAGCCACGAGGTAAAGACAAAAGAAGGATGGGATGCATTTTCCCATGAAGAGTCATCTTGGAGAATTCCAAGAGTCACCAAGTGAAGACAAAAGAAGAAGGGCGCAATTTCTCATGAAGGGACACTTTGAGGAATATGAAAAGTCACCAAGATAAGGACAAAAGAGGGAAGGACGTTTTTTATCATGAAGGGTCACCACATGACTTTTCAAAGGCAAGGATATGAAGGGTCATACAATTTTGGTGCCATTTTCCATTAGGATTGAAGGGTCACAAAGGGGGAAGGCCAAAGGTCATTTGGAAAGCTATAAATAAAGGATTGAGAAGCCATTTGTAATATGAGAGATAGAGGTTGATTTGATATTGTAATATCTAGCTTAGAAGAGCAATTGTGAGAGATGAATATGATTTGTATTTGTTATATCTAGCTTAGAAGAGCAAAGGTGAGAGAGAGGAAAGAGATGTTGTATTGAACTATCATTTGTTGAGATAGCAACATTGAGAGATAGGTGTGTGGTATACACAAAGGGGTTGGTGCTCCTATGGGTTGGTGCTCACGAATTGTTGTTGGGTTAGTGCTCAACAAAGGGGTTGGTGCTCCTGTGGGTTGGTGCTCAGCAAAGGGGTTTGTGCTCCTACAAGTTGGTGCTTGCCAATATTGTTTGGGTTGGTGCTCATTCATATACTTGAGATTGTTCTTCATGGTTTTTTCCACATTGGATTTCCATGTTATATCTGGTGTCTCTCTCTATCTTGTGTGGTGTTTATTGTTTGAGTTTTATTACATATCTTGAATGTTTGATTAAGTGGAATTTGATTAAGGGAAATTTTTATAAGATATAAGATATACTGATTCACCCCCCCTCTCAATATATCCCGTGCTTAATAATTTCATATCAGAGCAGGTTCCTTTAAAAAGGGTTTAAAAGCTTGAAGGTAGATCAAAGAAAAGCATAAGATGGCCAAGCAGCTAAAGAAGGAGAATCAAGAATTGAAATTTTTGGTTGAAGCTCTTAAAGAACATGTGTGTATCTTGGATTCTAAGTTGGCTATAGAAGAAAAAGAAAATAAGATATTTATTCAAGATCTTAAGAATCAGTTAGAGGTTGCAAATTCAATTTTAACATCAAAATAAGAAGAGTGTAATCAGTTTAAGGTTGAGTTAGATTCTTTAAAGGATATTCATGAGAAGCTTATAATCAAGGTTGAGAAATATCATGAAATATTAGTCCAAGGAAAGAAGGAAGCAGGTTTTGAAGGCAAATCAAAGAAGTCGATCAGGCAGCCCAATGCTTTCAAGTTTTCAAATTCTTTTCATGGCCATTGTTTTGTTTGTCATCATGTTGGTCATAGGGCAAGAGACTGTATGAGGAGAAGCAATCAGTCAAACGGAGATCTCAGTCACATTCAATAAAAAGGTATGAGAAATGTTGTTTGCTTTTGTTGTCATAAGGTTGGCCATATTGCTAAATTATGTCAAAATAAAGTAAAGAGACATTCAAGGTATGTCAAAGGATATAGAGCCCCTAGAAAATATGAGAAAAGACAAATTCAGGTTTAGAGACCTAAAATAGTAAAGGTTGATCAGATTGAGTTTAAGAGTGAAAATGAATTACTTGCTATAGTAGATAAAGAATCAGATAAGAAAGATTGTGCAGAATCTCTTGTTACATTTGAGCATGAGCTTTGTCAAGATAAGATAGTTGCAAAAGTTGAGAAGATGAAAAATAGTATAAATGTTGAGGTTAGTAATTCAAAAAGGTTAGACATGCTTAAACAGATTCTAAAAGAAAAACACAAGAAAATCAAGGAAGAAACAAAGGAGATGTGGGAATCTCCTGAGATTTGTTTCTAGGACCCTTTTGTGTGGGGTGTCTCTTCTAGGCTTCAAGGAGACACTTTTAAGAAAAATTGAAGCATGGTGGATGCTATTGGGTCTTAGCTATGTTTCTTGACAAAAAGGTGAGTTGGCAGTTTAATTTGTATATCTTTTGAGGGAATAGATTTTTGAAGAAATTTTTGCACCGGTGTTAAGGTTTGAGGCTATTAGAATGATTCTTGCATATGCAGTGTTTAAAATTTTTAAAGTGTTTCAAATGATTATGGTCACAAGAAATTAGAATGTTGAAAAAGAACTAACAATTTCATAAAGAAGGAAAAGAATACTCATACAGATTCATCAAAAAGAAGGATCAGAGTTTCAAAGCTCCATTCATTAGGAAGAAGGTTCAGACATGTTCATGGTAGAAGAAACAACCTAAAGATTCTATGTTGGTGCAAATATCTTTGCATGTAAGAAATAAAGATCAGCCATGGTTCGTTAATAGCAGATGTTTGAGGCATATGATAGGAGATAAGAGAAAAGAAGATCAATGGTGACATAGTGAATTTCGAAGATAAAACCACTATTAGGATAGCCGAAAAAGGTACTTTAAGTTTGGATAATAGTAGAACCAAGACTAAGAATGTTTTGTAAGCATTATCTATTGAGTGTAAGTCAAATATGTGTTCAGGGATACACATTAAAGTTTTATGCAAAAGGTTGAGAGATTAGAAGAAAATATTCAAAAGAGTTGATTGCAAATTATCAAAGGATAGGCAATGATTTATTAGATATCTTCTCAAAGGCAAAATCAAAGGATACATTCAAAGATCTGCAAGAGGAGTTGGGAGTAATTTCTATTACTTCCTACCATTGATGTTCAGCATCAATTGAGGGGGAGCTAAGTGTTAGCTATAGGTAGGCCCTTTACCATTGATGTCAAAGGGGGAGAATAACAAGTATAGGTATAGGTACAAAAAATAGGTACAGGGAACAGGTACAGGTTACTACAGTAAGGGAGAGTTACTATATGTTTTCAGATGATAGTATGTGTAGGTGACAGGATGTGGCAGTTTCAGGATTGAGGTTGCCATCAATGACAAAGGGGGAGATTGTTGGAAATATTGTCATTGATGTCAAAGGTCTAGCATTATTAGTGATAAAGGCCCCATTGCATTTAATGTTGTTTGTATTTGATATATCTTGGCTAATGTGAGTTAATATTTATTTAATATTAACGAATATATTTTTAGTTGCATATGAGACAAAAGAAGGGCCCATGGAGAAGTCAAAGAGTCACGAGATAAAGACAAAAGAAGGATGGGACGCATTTTTCTATGAAGAGTCATCTTGGGGAATTCGAAGAGTCGCCAAGTGAAGACAAAAGAGGAAGGGCACAATTTCTCATGAAGGGACACTTTGAGGAATATGAAAAGTCACCAAGATAAGGACAAAAGAGGGAAGGACATTTTTAATCATGAAGGGTCACCACATGACTTTTCAAAGGCAAGGATATGAAGGGTCATACAAGTTTGGCACCATTTTCCATGAGGGTTGAAGGGTCACAAAGGGGGAAGGCCAAAGGTCATTTGGAAAGCTATATATAAAGGCTTGAGAAGCCATTTGTAATATGAGAGATAGAGGTTGATTTGATATTGTAATATCTAGCTTAGAAGAGCAATTGTGAGAGATGAATATGATTTGTATTTGTTATATCTAGCTTAGAAGAGCAAAGGTGAGAGAGAGGAAAGAGATGTTGTATTGAACTATCATTTGTTGAGATAGCAACATTGAGAGATAGGTGTGTGGTATACACAAAGGGGTTGGTGCTCCTGTGGGTTGGTGCTCACAAATTGTTGTTGGGTTGGTGCTCGACAAAAGGGTTGGTGCTCCTATGGGTTAGTGCTCACAAATTGTTGTTGGGTTGGTGCTCGGCAAAGGGGTTCGTGCTCTTGTGGGTTGGTGCTCATGAATTGTTGCTGGGTTGGTGCTCAGCAAAGGGGTTGGTGCTGTTGTGGGTTGGTACTCACGAATTGTTGTTGGGTTGGTGCTCGGCAAAGGGGTTGTTGCTCCTGTGGGTTGGTGCTCAACAAAGGGGTTGGTGCTCCTGCAAGTTGGTGCTTGTGAATATTGTTTGGGTTGGTGCTCATTCATATACTTGAGATTGTTCTCTGTGGTTTTTCCCACATTGGGTTTCCACGTTATATCTGGTGTCTCTCTCTATCTTGTGTGGTGTTTATTGTTTGAGTTTTATTGCATATCTTGAATGTTTGATTAAGTGTAATTTGATTAAGGGAAAGTTTTCTAATATATATGATATACTGATTCACCCCCCCCCTCTCAGTATATCCTGTGCTTAACAAAATGGAGTGAGTAAATTTAGGTGCATACATTTTTCTCTTCTTTGAAATGGCATTGTGAGTGGAGCAAGTGGAAGGAGTAACGGTATTTCAAAGAAAAACCATGTCATGGATGAATGTTAGTGGATGATATTAGGGGATATGATGCCCCCTCGAGGGGACATATGAGGAAGAATGAGATGAATGGCCACTTAAAAGAGGAAACAAGGGGTAGGATGTGATGGATAGATAAGTGAATGGGATGTTTGATGTGAGGTAGATGATGAAGAAGAGGGATTAAACTCAAGAAATTAGATACAAAGTGATTATGCCCCTGGCAGAGACACATGCACAAGGAATAGAGATGATGGTGTCACAATTATCATCAAATCCTAAGGAGGAATCAACCATAATTTGATGAGGATAGGATTAAAGGTCGCAAGATTTAGATGTATCCCAAGTAAGTATGCATGCAAGGGAGAGCTATAAGATAGGATGATATGATGATTTTATAAGATTAATGATGGGTGTAGCTCAAATCTAAAGTAGATCAATATGATGACAAGAAGATGAGATAGAGTGATATGATTGAGTGACTAGAATATAAGGGAGAATGATGAAATGATGGGAGGATGATGATAGACAATATATGTAATGATGAATGATGAGGAAAGAGGAAAGAGGAAATAGAGATCAAGCTATCCTTGGGCACTGAAAAGTGGCCAAGTACTACCTACACAGTGTAAAAATACCTCAGGCTGATGTCATTCTAACTTGGGGATAATTGATGGAGTAAAATATGATGATTATGATGATGAGGATTAGTGATTAGAGGATGATGTCAGTCAAATGAGTCAAAAGGATGATATCAGTGATGAGAAATAAGGATGATTCGAGGGTTAAAGAAGTGATGAGGGTGTAGATGATCAAGCCATCACAATTATCATACGGCTCATCATAGTCTATGCAATCCAATAAATATAGCACTTGGCAGTTTTCCCCATGATATAAACATGACCAAGACGATGTTGGGCCAAAGTGTGTGGGAAAATATCAAACTCTACATCATCAAGGGCACCTAAAATTATTGTCATACCTTGGGTGACCTCATAGCATCCTCGTTCATTGCAGACAGATAGATATCAAACAAGTAGATATATACATGATAAAATTCATACAAACAAGTCAACCAATAGATAAGCAACACACACCAATATCTGCATGAAATGTCACAATGTCTTTTCTAATGATGGGATGAGTGATTGGGTGATGGGGAAAATATCAAACTCTACATCATCAAGGGCACCTAAAAGTATTGTCATACCTTGGGTGACCTCATAGCATCCTCATTAATTGCCTAATAGAAAAAAAGAGACATGATGCAAGACATAGATAAATATCAAACAAGTAGATATATACATGATAAAATTCATACAAACAAGTCAACCAATAGATAAGCAACACACACCAGTATCTGCATGCGATGTCACAATGTCTTATCTAATGATGGGATGAGTGATTGGTTGATGGGTTGGACTAGGTTAGTTATGATGGTGATATGATTATGGATTAAGGAGAGACTATGATTTGAAATAGACATGGATTTGGATGGGATGACATAGGATGAGGTGTGATGATTGGGAATGAGGTTTTTGTATAAGCGAATTTAGGTGCATACAACCATTTTCTATGCAAAGATTAAATCTTATTGGTATTTTACCTAGATCATAAGATGGCCATGTCATTGTCATTATTTCAACTAAATATTTTACCAAGTAGGTTGAATTTATGCCTCTTTTAAATATTATTGGCATCATTATTTCAAAATTCATTGTAAATCGAACAATATGCCATTTTTGGATTCCTCACACCATCATTTTTAATAATGGTGGGAACTTCAAAAATAAATAAATGGAACAACTATTTTCAAAATTACAAATTACAAATAAATTTTCCACGTCATACCACCCTCAATGTAACAGTCAACTGAAGACACTGATAAAATCCTTCAAAAAAAATTCAAAATTTTATTCAATATTCTTGCTCTGATTGGCACCTCAAGCCTTGTCCTGCACTTTGGGCTTATTCTACTAACATTTGTACTACCACTGCGGCAATTCCCTTTTCACTAATATATGGATCTGATGTTGTCTTACCACTATAAAATAAGTTACCTTCATTACACATGTCTCTTCATGGCATCATTTCTGATGAAGAACTTCATGAAGCTTGTCTTCATTCCTTAGACTTCCCTGATGAGTGACGTATGGATGCATTACAACATAACTGCCAATACAAAGCTTGTATTACTAAAAACCATAACAAAAAGGCAAAAGTTCATAATTTCAATATGGGAGACCTAGTGCTCAAGTTAGATTACACCCATGATAAAGAAAACAAATACACCCAAAAATGTTGGGGTTCTTACCTCATCAAAGATGTTATGGACCTAGTACATACATATATATTACAAACTAATGAAGGGAACATCTTCAAAGAACCAATCAATACTCATTTTTTGATGAAATGTTTTGCTTAATTACACGTTATTTCTGTATTACTCTTATAGTATGCTTTAATTACATGTCCATACTTATTGTATATATTATAAAACTAACATTTCTTGCATGTCTTACTTAGACTTTCTATTGTGCAGCATAACATAAGATTCATTTATTTTCACACCTTTAAGTTTTTTTTTTGTGCACAATAGCCTCAATTTCTAGTTTCAGTCTTTTTCTTGCTATTCTTTGTCATTTCCCATACTATTTGTTTTTTCAGTTTTGTTAATAGTTATTTTCTTTATTATCACTTTTTGGCATAATTTACACCACTTGATTTTTCAGTTTGTGAGTTACATTATAAGACTTCAGATAGAACATGCCTTCCTTACAAATGCTCATAATATTGATTTTTTCTTCAACCTTAATCATGTGTCTTCCTTGAAAGATGAGACAATGATCAAGAATTGTGTTTTCATATACTCAAAGTCTATCATATTATTTTGTTATAAAAATTATAAAATTCCATTCTCATGCCTTCATTCACACACACCTTTTCTCATGATGATGGTTCATGCCTACTTGTCATTGTACCATCTTCATTAAAAACATATTTTCTGAATTGGGACAACCCAATCATTCTATTCTCATTTTCATAATATCCCCTTAATACAACATCACTTTGGGCACACCAAGGTCAATTTTGAGATCACATTATTTCTCACATGCAAGTCTAGGAGTCTTAGACACCACGGTATTTAAGTTATGTTCTCTAACCACCAAGTGTATACTCTATTGTGATAGTCATTTTTAGCACCCATGATTGGTTTTCCAAATCTATATGGAGGAGGAATTACAAAAACTAAAAGAGTTAAAATCCATATCATGCAATAAAATGCAATGAGCAAAAGGCAAAACTACAGGTTACAAAATTTACATCACACCAAAAGAAATGATCTTTATTCATTCTTATCTCTTATCTTAGTCAAAATTCAAACTCCATAGTTGGCCTCATGATAGATCTGAGGTCCATTGGGGTGCGGTAGGCTAATAAACTGGGATAGGAAGTCTCATACTCATATACATTCATAAGTACCACCTATTTTCTCACAAAAGTACCTAATATTCACAGTAGATTAATGGCTCTATAAAGGGTCCTAAGGAATGGAGAACACATTGTGGGAAGGTAGGTCTATTTTAATTTACATGCATTCCAACCTTCATGGGATGATACATATACTTCACTAGTTAACCCACACTTGCATGGTTTGGTAGCATTATCTAAAGAACATTCATGTCAAAAATTTCTTAGTATTGCCATCTTGATGGGAGTGTCTTGTATCTGGTAAATATTATGTTGTGAGCTTGGTGCCATCCTTTCCCCCACTAGCCATTTCATTTCCCCCTTGATAGGTAGGTTTGTTTCTAAATTGATTCCTAGTTTTATTTACTTTCCATTCTCCATCTCTTTTCAACATGATCAGAATATGACAATTTTAGTTTATTTATCATTTGAATAGAAGCTATATTTTTGAGCTGTCACGAGATGTTTTCTTAGTCATTAGCTTATCCTTCTCAGATTTCCCTTAATTATGTTTGGGGCATTAAACTTTTATTCACCTTTTTGTGGGCCATTTCATCTTGTTTATGTACTTACCTTCTATTTTTACATTTTTGATTGAGTATAGATTGTTATTTCTCTTTCATCAATGTTGTTTATATTTATCATTTTTCCATCTTTGTTTAAGTATGGATTGTTACTTTTCTTACGTAGATATTTATTACATTGTTGTGTTTCATGATTCTTTTGTTTGATTTGGATTGTTACTTTTCTTACTTTGGATACACGGTTGGGTCTTTTGATCATTTATTAGCCTTGGAATTTTCATCCTTCCCATCATTTGACTTGGAATTTTTGGTTCTAACATAGCCTTTGTCATCCCATCTTACTAAAATTTCTAAGTACTTAAAATTGTCATGAAAGTTCTTCATTTACTTTGATTTTCATGCGATTGTTTGTCTTGTTGTTTAGCCTTATACCCCTAGGGTTTGTTAAAAGTAGTTATTTCACCCCCCATGATCAAAAATATAAATAAAACATGTGACGATTAAGTGATAAAGTTAATTCAAGGTATGGACATGGTTCTTTCAGTTATTATAAAATTATTTACTTTCTTTTATTTTCTACGTTCTACTACAATCTGTTATCCTAGTTAGGGTATTGATATTTTCTTTATTGAATCACTATCCCATGTGCCTTTGGAGATATGTGATGAATTATGAGTGGGGCATATATATACACATAATATTTTTAAAAACTTTATCATTTAATAATGCTTTATCTGTTGCAACAACCTATCGAGTTTCCATATCTTTGAGTGCACACCTTAAAGGGTGCACCAGGAAAAAGGTAATCAAACCATTAGTGTTTCACAATATTTTTTATATCCACTAAAAAATTCCACATACTTGATGTACTAAGCAATCTTCCTTCTCATCCTCTAACTAAACCAAGATATATCTTTTCTATTTAAACCGGCCTGAGTTGATGTAGCATTTCCACTTCTTACCAAATTTCAAACTCTGTCGACCCAGGTTGATGTACTCCAAAATTTACGGTGCACATTCCACAACTAGATCAGCCAAAATTGGTTTATTTCAAGGGTTCGTGGTTATTTTTAAAACTACATTGAGGTGGGTCAATATTATCATCTTAAATTTTAAATATAAGTCCCATTTCAATCCAATGAAGAGGAACATTCTTTTTCACACTATTATTTCTTATAATTATGCTTTAGTCTACATTTTTGAGAAGCCATTGCTTAGATCTTATCTTTAAGGGATAAAACTTGTCTTGTGGAATATTATATGCAAATAGAAAAAGCCTTTAGCCTATAGTTGATTTAACCATTGTGATCTTTAAAACCACAACAACCTATTACAAATCACCACTAGCCAAGGGATCTATTGAGGTTTGATAAGTTATATTCAAGGTAAGTATTTCTAACCTTGTATCTTTCATTTAGTAAATAGATATTGCATAATCAAAAGTTTTGAATGTATAACTCCTTGTTTGAATCTCCTCTACACATAAAATTAGTGTGGTTATAAAGTTATTCAAACTTTCCATTTCCCGACATAGGTAACCTAGGCCTCCATTCGCCTACCATGGTTTGTCACCCCTTTTAGTTGTGTTTTAATGACCCCCTTTATTTGTGTTACAAGTTTTGGTAACACTAGATTAGATTAATTCCATTATTATCAAGAGACCTAGTTAGGGTTAATACATCATATTGATTACCTAGAGGCTTTGAAACCTTCTCCATTGATATTGTGTGATAAGTGTTCCTCTAGTTAGGTTTTATTGATCCAAATTGATCACGCCCTGATATAAGTAAGTATCCAATGAGTTTTAATTGATTTACCTTCTCTGAGTCTAGATGTATTAGGTAGGATAAGTTATAGATCTATCTTAATTTGTTACATATAAGATCAATGTTAAGGTATTTTTCCACTACATGGCTAGAGGATGTGAGGAAAGCATGCTTCTTAGGAATTACCACAAAAGTGATAAAATTGTCACTTTACATTTTGTGACAATGAGGTTAGTTAGAGGGGAGTTCTGATGTTTTATTTTTTAGGATAATTCATCAGGCTCATCATTGTCAATATTTAGGAGGTCAGGCGAGATGTTGCCCATAAGTTTAGGGTGACCTTTGTAACCTCAAATGGAATTGATGTTATAATTAAAACATTGATATTTTCATAAGGTAATGCTAGGTAAAGGCTTGAGGGTTGTAATATTGAAGACACCACATTCTTGGAATTCTTCAAAATTATAAGGCTTATTATCACCTTGAATATTGTAATTAATACCCTTGTATGTAAATTTGATGCTTTGGTATGTGGAAGAGGCTACTACCCTTATATAATGAGTCCAAGGTCGGCCAAGAAAAATGTTGTATGATATAGGGAGTTGGAGATCATAACATTTATTCTAACCATGCCAGGTGGTACTATGATAGGTAGCTGAACACGTCCTAATGGAGGCATTTGTATTATGTTATATCTTTGGCATGTGCTTTGGGTATATTTAATATTACATTCAAAGTATCCTAAAGTTTTGATGAATTCTGAGGAGGTGACACAAGTGCTAAAACCTTTATCTATCAAGGATTGCTTGACGTGAATATCACCTACTCAGACACTAATGAACAATAGAGGGTCAATTGTAAGAAGTAATACTTCATCAGGAATCATATATGTTTTATGAAATTATAATGAGAGAGATATTTATAGTTTGATTAACCTAGATGGACATTTCTTTGCATTATTGTTAGATGTTTTCCTTTGACCCAGGAAAGGTAGATTTTTTCCCCATAGGTGGTGGTCAAGGAATGTTAATATCAAATTATGATTTCATATGTCAATTTTTATGACATGAGAAGTCCTCATGAGCTCAATAAAAAAAATGTGAGGGAAATTTAGAAAGTTATTCTTTGGGATCCCATACGTCAAAGTCAATATGAGCTAGCTAAGACTATGAAAGAGAGGCAAATTTTTTAAATGGATTAGTTGTAGAAGGAACTAAAAGTAGATTGAATTGCTTTGGAAACCAAACATGCAATCTTAACACCACCAATACAGTTGAGGTAGCCTGAGCTAATGATATCGACCTGGTTGATGTATTTAGTTACACAAAAATATTAAAATCATATTGTATAAGTTGAGATGATATAGTATGATCATAATTAGGAGTAGAAATAGATTGCATTAGCCTAAATGATATAGTAGAAACAAAAATAGCCAATAAATAAGATGGTATCGACTTAGTCAATACAATTAGAACATAATGGGTCATGAAATTAGATTGTATCAAACTAGTCAATACAGTTGGACTTGATCTAAAAAATGAATACTCTATTGAGTTGGTTAATACAGTTGAAATAAATGTTGATGGAGAAACATACTGCATCGGGTTGGATGACACAGTTGTGAAGGTAGGGAACTGCACCAGGTTGGCTGATACAATTGAAAAAGAATAAAATTGTATCAAGTTGGCTAATATAGTTGGGTTGTCTAAAAGCAAGAAAGTTATAATTTCTTATGATTTGATATCCATAAAAAGACATGGATATTATCCTAAATTGTTTAAGTAAGATAAGGAATACGGGTCTTAAGGGGATAAGAATTAATATAAGAGACTACATGCTTTATGTTGTTCATGTTTACCAAGTTTTCCTCACTATTAGGATAATGAGGGTCAATTGTGGTTTTTGTAATGTTAGCAGCTAGTTGGGAAGGTGTTTGATTTTGAATATTAAGTTGTTGATTTTAAGTGTGGTTTGGAAGTGTATTGGACTAAATAGTAAGGTGAGCATTGGCTTGATTAAAGGAATCACACTTGAACATGGAGTCATGAGCCTTGGATACCTTATCATAGGCTTGGTGTCATTATGTAATCATAATGTCATGATCAAAGTTGGGACTAAACAATAATTTGAAAGCAAGGTATTTAAGTTATTTTCAAGTCTTGTGAGAATGACCTCAATTTGCATGGAACCACCTTTTTTTTTTTTTTTCGAGAGGCGGGGGGGGGAGTCATACCAATGAGCACTAAGATGGGAAGTATCAAAATCTCTAGATGAGGGTATATGAATGCATTCCCTATTCTTAGATAGTGAAAGAGGCTAATTGATTTCATAATTATTGACTTGTGAAGGAGGAGGATGCTAGAAGGGACTCCCCTTGATAGGTAGAGAATGGGTTACTTAGTTCGATTTCCTTACAAAATAACATTAATGTTTCTCTTAGAGTTATAAGTGTCAAAGGCACCATCTTTTATAGCATTCTTATTTTATATTTCATAAGCATTCAAGTCCCAAACTTGCGTTGGGAGGGGTCGAATTATCTTGTGAGTAAATATTGATGTTTGGCTTGATTGATGACTTCCTCCAATGAATTTGGAGAAAGGTTCCTAATCATATATTATAATTTTAAATTTAGCGCATTTCTAAAATAGTGGAAGAGGTTGTCTTCTGGCATATTATACACAACGTTGTTGGCTAAAGATTTTAAATGCTTAATAAAGACATGGGAAATCTCATTATCCACTTGCTTGCAATTAATGAAGTGAGCCAAGTTATTTTTAGACAAATCATTATATTTAAATTCTTACCCCAATGTGTTAACTTCCCAGCTAGAAATGGAGTTTGACTTTAGTTGATTGTACCAATCTAAATCATCACCTGAGAAGGTTTTGGCAAGTAGTTTGGTAGCAACAAAGGTGTATATTTTAATCTAGTCTTTATAGAAGCTACCAAAGGCCTTCAAATGAAAATCAATATCTATATATCCATTATATCATACATGGGAGTGATGCCACCTAGGTCAATTTTGTAATTTGAGGGGCTAAGAGCTCATTTTGGAGATGTTTGATGACTTTATTATGAAATAATGGTTATGGAATGAGATTAATGTGAATGTATCTAAGGGTGGTGGAGGGAAATTCATATCTTACACTCCCCACTAAATTTTTTAAGGGTGTTTTATTTACAAATTTTGGTTTTGCATTTACATCTTTTGAGCGATATTATTGGCTTGAATGTTATCCATTTGACTCATTGCTTATAAAATAATTTGATTGGGATCAGAAGTGTTATGGTTAAAAGTAGAGGCTTGAGTAACATTTTGGGATGTGTCAGAGATAGTATTTATATTGGTGTTAACATGGGCACTTTGAATAGGTCCACTAAAATAAATACCTACCATGTTAGTATCAATAATAAGCATGGTGGAAAAGAAAGGAAGTAAGGAATTCAAAATTGGATTGCCCCAAGTCCTATCAAAAAATTGTGAATAGGGAAAGGAGGAATTTCCACATGAGATGTTATCACAAGGTGATAGACAGTCATAGTATCCTTGCCCTTCTGCTAAGGGTGCTCATGGGGATAGGTTATCATTTCATCTATATACTCAATGTCATATTCCTCCTCCACTCATGGTATTAGTATAGGTGAATTCATGTAGTAGTCTTAGGGTTATTATGTGGCTCATAGATTTTAGATATAGTGAAAGCCACATGACAATAACTAGGAATTTGACATTGGGCATGTAAGCTTGTTTGGAGACTTTATTAGGATTATTAAGTTCCATATCATCAGTATTTTTAAAAAATCCTTGAAAGTCCTAGCAGTTTTTTGTCTTTAGATTGGTCCAAAAGGTGTTCCACAGTGGAAGAGAAAATATCAATTGTACTAAGTTGGTCAATGCATTTAACTGCATAAGAATGCTAAAATCATAGTGTATCAGGCTAATCGATATAGTTGGGAACTAAAACATGAGATATCAAATTATGTTGGGCTAGTTGATGTAGTTAGGAAGAGACATAGAATTATATTAAGTTGGCCAATGTAGTTAGGAAGACACATAAAACTATATTGGGTTGGTTGATGCAACTGAGTAAACACATGAGATTATATCAAGTTGGTTGATTCAATTGTCACACAACACCAAACAATATTGGGATAGTTGGTATAGTTTATAAAATAGGCAAAATAATAAATTAACTAACTTGCAAAAAAATCAAAGTAGGGAAGTATAATTATACATGGTGTGTTTGACTTATGGATTCTAAGATATATTGATCCCAAGCATAGCGATCATGGCACAAAGAGAAATAATAATAGAGGATTCCACTATCTTGTGTACATATTATCATAACTCTTAGATACATTAAGATTAATGTCTTGGTGCTAATTGTTTACTAGTGCACTATAAAATCAAATATCTGGAAGGCTTCCTAAAGGCTAAGAAAAACCTTAGGCATTTATGATATACTATGAGGTATGAGGAAACTAAAATTTATAAATAGTATTATCTAATGGCTTGAGTATTGGGGTAGTACCCCTCACACCATGGCTTGGGTAAAATTGATAATCATTTGGCCCAAGACAATAAATTCTATTAGTTTAAATCTATCAAAACAAAGTTTATAGGAAGACAAATAAAAAATAAAGATGAAAATGTTATAATTTATAAACTAAATATATAACATGTAATGAATTAAACAAGTAAACATTACGATAATGGGTTAGTTGATATAGTAAAAAAAAATCAAACTGAATTGTTTCAAGTTGGCCAATACAATTGGAAACACACACAAAACTATAGGGATTAACATATAGTCTAGGAACACATAGAACAATATCAATTTGGAAAATACACTTGGTGGACAAGAAATAAATGGTATTAGGGTAGCCAATATAGTTACTATAACTAATGAACAATGGGTTGGATAATATAGTTAGACTAAAATATGCATGGTGATTTTGACTATGTTGCTAAGAAGCTAAAAGGATAAACATGAAATTGATCCCACCAAATGAGGGATAATATTCATGTCAGGTTCACCAAAATGTATCACATGTTAAGATGACCTATAACTATCCTCTTTCTCTTAATACACTAGGACTAAAATAAGGTCAATTGAATAGGGCCTGTGTATACTTGGATTAGTGGGTAAGTACCAATGATATCCATATATATAGTAGAGGGTAACCTACAACTCAAATGTCAAGAGGAAAGGTTTCCCAAGCCTAAACCTATGACATAAGGATATAGTTCTCACTAGACCTCAACCAAGGTAAATGATTATAAATAGTATTGTAAATATGCAAGTAAAGTAAATGATTATAAATGGGGTACAAGTAAATTAAATTATGGGGGAGTGAGTGTAAACTAAGTAAAATATAATGGTCAACCAAACAGGGGTTTATGAAACCTAAAATTAATGGCAAGCCTAAGAAACCCTACATCTATAATAACTTATTTGGTATAAGGAGAAGCCTAAATAAGGATACATGCATACATTCATAAAGCAATAAGCAATATATAATCTATTAAGTAAAGGAAATAGTATAGGGATATAAATTCTTATCTTGGGGTAGACTTGTCAATGCTTCAATCCCACCCTTTGGCTCTAGTGGTACTTTACAATAAATATTTGTAGGTTGAAGACCTAAAAAAGTTGGGTGAAAAACCAGATGTCCTTAATAAGGACTCCCAATGACCTCTTCTCTTGAGCTTCAATGACATCACATGACAATACCTCTAAGACAAGGTTTTAAGCCACTAACTCTCCCGAATACTTCTTAGGTTAGAAATGTGAGAGAAAGTAGAGTGTATGAGTGTCATATATCTTATTATGAATTAAATATGACCCCTATATATATTATTCCAATACCCGAAACCAACTATGAACTCTATGTCGATGGTATCACCCAGACCTATACAATTAGAAGTAGTCGGTTGGCACAATATGACATCGGCTAGGCCAATACAATACAAATTTTAGAATACACACTTAGAACTATATCGACAAGGCCCATACATGTACATGAAATAAAAAAGTATAAAATAAATAATATTGGCCATGACAATACCATACAATATATGGAAGCTACTAAATATGGATGGGAAGCAGATGGATAGAGACTTAGATGAGGTTAGACTGTAGTAGTGATGGTGTGATAGAATAATATGCCAGCATATCTCACAAAGTACCATGAGTTGATCCCACCCCATTCCTGGTGCACCCTTTAAGGCATGCACTTGGGGAGATTGATGCAGTGACAAGCTATGGCAAGAGAAAGTGTCATTAATGTGATAAAGTGAAAAATATCTATTGTATATAATAAGTACTTGATAATGTTAAATCTTAAAATATATTAAACCACTTGGCTTATGCCCAAATACATGAATTTTATTGACCATTCCTCTAGTGATTTATTTATGTGTAGGCTTGACCCCCTGTACATCATCACTACTATATAATAATGTCCATGTCAAATGCTCAAACTACTTTATACTACTCTCAAAATGCTTCCAACTTTGAGACAACTAGCTTTCACTTTCTAGGATATGGCTATGTTAGGAAATTGGCTAGAGGAAATTATTCAAAGCAATAAATATATATGTAAATCAAAACCTCATTCAAAGGTACTTGATATCTATTTGGCATCTAATCTTTACATTTCTCCACATTGAGCAAATCATCCTTATTATTCCCAAATTCAATATAGAATAGTAGGAGCATTCACAAATCAAGTATGAGACATCTAAAATTAAGTCAAGAGATAACATGTCAAGTATTAAATCCATTTTTTTACTTACACACATATCATCAAGGATCACGTTTGCATAATTAGTCTAGGCAAGAGAACTATGTGCGACTTGATTCCCTCCTTAGGGTATTTGGATATGTAGGTAATGATTAATCATATATGGGGTGATTGGGGTTAGCTCAGTTTTTACACTTCCTTTTATTTTTATAGGTTTATAACTCTCACAAGTACCCTTAGGGTTTCCAAAATCAAAGAGAAGGAAAACATCAATTTTTTCATGACACTCACAAAAGTGATGTATCTTAGTGCTCTCAATAGACGCATGCTCAAGTAGAAAATAAGTTAGATTTTCATCATATTCAAAGTAGATAAGTTTGCAGACAACATACATGACTGACTTGTATTGTTTTATATAGAATGCAAACTATCTATAAATATCCATAAACTCTGCCTTTGGATCAAAACTATCACAACCTTGTCTTATCCTGATTTCCACTATCAGACATCAATTATATCAACCAAAAATAGGAAAAGCTAAGTATCTCATTATTGGTTTTACATACTATTTTTATCATCAATTAATTTTCATATAATTTCAATTGTCAAATTCACTTTACATTTATATTTATGCTTAAATGTCATAAATTTTAATCTGAATAGATCTATCAAGTTTTATATCTATTAAACACTTGTGTTAAATAAAAAATAATGTAAAACATAGCAATGAAAAAAATATGACATCAAAATTAACAAATTTATGAAAATAGAAAAAAATCAAATAAATTCAATTTCAATAGTTAAACCCTAATAAATATTAAGGACAAGTCCACAATTAAACAAACAATTACACATATAAGTTTATGATCAAGTAAACAAATCTACGCAGGGTCTAGACAAGTCTACAACAAACTAAAAAAGTCCAATTAATGATGATAATCAAGATTAAATACTTTAAAAATCACAAAAAAACATTAAAGTTTAAAAATTTAAATATGTCAAAAATATAGGTTTTTTTTCATACCAATGGTGAATCATCCTCAAACTATAGGGTGGCCTCCACCTACTTGATTCAATCAGTCTAATATCTTCTTTATATGATATTATTCTCAATTAGAGCTTAAAATCACAAATTAGAAATATACAAATGAATTTCAAAATCTTTTAAATAGACCTATTTATATAGGTTAAATTTTCTTTTCAAAATTTTATAACTAATTCCTTTAAAAATTGTGCACATGATATCTCGAGCGATACTTATCAAAATTATGCCATGTTGGATGCATTGGAATACACACAATGTGTTTTTCTACATGAAAATATTTATATCATGCCTACCAATGATTTCAAATATGGAAATTTATCACTTATTTTCCTATACATTGATTTTACTATATATTCCTTGCTATCACCATATTCTTTTTCTATAACTATTGCCTTTGGCAATCATTGCACGATGCCCATAAAAAACATTTATCAAATTACAAAAAGACATTCATAAATATTAAAAGTGGTTAGTGTATCAAAATGATCAAAATTAGAATCTATATAAACCAATAAATTACAAATAATCAAATTTACTTAATCTTACATTCATTTTGACACGATTCATTTGATTCTCTTGTAATCATCTAAAAATGACACTTGAGTGCTAAGAGTGTTAATTGGGACCACCCATACCTAAATTAGACCTAAACCTACCTTAAGGCCTATTTAGACACTTATCCAACCTTTGTGTAGGCCACACGCATCCCTAAAGTAGTCCAAGACCCTCACTTTAGCATCTTGGCCCTTAGTGCTTATGGTTCTACCACCTGGACACTAGTGCCATAATTTGGATAGTTGTGCCAATGATTCTAGTGTCCAAATTTGGGTGTTATTGTATTTTTCCTACCTTTGGCCACCAATGGATATCTTTGCAAATTAATTGCCACCAAGGGTTGGCCTAAAGACCCACACAAACACTAGAACAATATATATACACGACTTTTAGCCCATTATTCACTAAAAGGACATCAAATGCAAAAAACATAAATTAACTCAGAATAAGTTGTACAAAATCAAGGTTATCAATCCCTATTCTTTTTCTACTTTTGCATATAGTCATCTATAACCATCCCAAGCTCAAAATACATAGATTTACAGTCTCAAACTCCACTCAAAATCATGCAAGCTGACATTCATAGTAGCTTCACTTTCACTTGCACTAACACTTAGGTGGTGAGATCTCTGTCGGGTTTGATCCCTTCTCAGAGTATTAGTATGTAGGTAACTCTTACCACAGTAGGGTGTTGAGGATGTCCATCCTACCCCACTAACATCACACTTTGCTAC
Source organism: Torreya grandis (assembly GCA_037957365.1). Lineage (NCBI taxonomy): Eukaryota > Viridiplantae > Streptophyta > Pinopsida > Cupressales > Taxaceae > Torreya > Torreya grandis. Next base: position 935,299 of record JARHVA010000121.1, on the reverse strand, counting down.
ATGTGCCAAGAAAATTCCCTAACAACATGGAAGTCTAGGGTTTGTATACAAAATCAATTAAAATAGGTCACCAATAAGGAATCATAACGCATGCACATATGAATAGGCCTGACAGACTCAGACATAGGTGCACCCAAAATTTCAAAAAAGTTATGCACAGAGGACATTAGTGATAAAAAGAGGACACTATCACCATTAGTGTTACTATCAAATCAAGGCACTACTATCCAAGAAGGGTTTTGACACTTGGATCTTTTTTACGACACTTAGATCAACTCTTGTTCTAGTTTATAACCTCTAGATCTTCCATCTCAATTAATTTATAGCTAAGTACTTATTTACATCATTTATTGTTATTTTTAGAAAGGTCAAACTAGGTCAATTCTATTATAAATTAGTGGCTATATTTATTGCATATTTCTACTTGATTTACTATACTCAAACCCTTTAATAATCTAGGGCTTAAACTCCATAACCCTAAAAAGTTAAATCATTTGGTGAACCTAAATTAGTTTGAACACTGTTAAAACCCTAGAATTATATGCTCTTGGGGTTTGTATCATTTTATTTTCTATGCTTAGATATTAGTTCCAAAATCTCAAATTTGTTTTAGTATTTAATTCTTGAAATCTTTCATAGATTAATTTTTTTTAAAGGTTCAAAGTATACAACTATTTGTTTTCCTACTTCCTAATCTACAATGGTAGAATTCAACAACTGATTTGATGAAATTGATAAGAGACAATTAGAAGATTTAATTTCTAAACATTCAGATATGCAAGATGACCTTATCAATATTGTCTACGAAGAACTTCAAAAACCCAATAATGGTCAATCTTCTACTCCCTCAGATAACAATATTGTTACAGCTAGTTTAGGGGTAACTCATTTTGTGAAACAACCCATTTTAGTTCTACAACCTTAAACAATGGCAACACCTACTATGGATAGTTCTTCCTCTCCAAATGTACAATCCCTTATGCATGAGATTCATTCTCTCCAAGATAAGGTGTTACATATTGATCAGGGTCCTACTAGGCCATCACATGCCTTAGATTCTCATTTTCTTTTACATACACATTGAGCACAAAACTTAGTGGCAACTCTTTTTCCATCTGAGCAAGATAAAGTCATAATATGGATTGATAACCTCAATTGTGTACAACTTATTCTGACTTAATTTATGTTATTTGCATCTAATTTCCATCTAGTAGATAAGGCGATAAAATTCATGTGTGTGTGTATATATATAGTTCTAATGCTTGTGTGAATCTTAAAAGAGGTATAGGTTGACCCTAAGTGGTTGTTGATTTGAAAAGATATCCGTTGGTGGCCAAATGTGGGAAAATGACAATAGCAGCCAAATTGGGACACTATCACCATTGGAGTTGCTATCCCAATTATGGAGCTAGTGTCTAAGAGGCAGAACTTGAGGCACTAAGGGCCAAGATCCTAAGTGAGGTTCTAAGAATACTTTAGGGATGTATGTGGCCCACATAAAGTTTGTATAAGTGTCTAAATAGGCCCTAAGATAGGTCTAGGGCTAATATAGGGATGAGTCGTCTCAAGTAACACTCTTAGGACTCAAGTGTCATTTTAGATGATTACATTTTCCCCCCACCTTTATTTTAGAAATGCAACAAAGCAAAATAACTAGGATAAAATAAAAATAAGTTTACATAGACTTACCTAAGTGGTGAAACCTATGAATATGGGTTTGAGTGTCTGAAGTGTGTTCCATTGCATGCCCTGTAAATGAAATGTGCATAAATTAGTCCTTATTTAAGATATATCAAAATTAAAAGACAAAACTGAGTAAAGAGATAAGAGGGAGGAAAAGAATGAATACACTTCATTGGGTATGCAAACTAATGTATAAACCTGGGGACATTATATGTGTGTGCATGTAAATAGTGATCAATAAGTTAATAGATTGGACTAAGGTAATGGCTTGCTCAATCCTCATGTGTGGGTGGCTTAAGAACTCAATATGGTTTTGACTCCAACATTACCCACCCCTACTTGGTGGATCATGAACTGTGAATAGCTTGGATTGGACTGATGGCATGTCTGACCCTCTCATGTAGGTGACTCAATAACTCAAGTACACTATGACTCCATCATTGCCTACTAATGTTTAATAGATGCATTTGTAACTAAAATTGTGTGATGTAACTGAAACTATATAAACTGGTTTTGGGCCACTCAAAAACTCTGAAATGTAAAATGGCTCTAGGCCACTTGAGAATGCTAATTGCTACAAATATAGTAAGGCATCAATCTAGTGTATAACTTGAAACATGGTTTTTGATGTGTATGATGTAGAGAATGGCATAGATTTTGTTATTCCATCTGATCAACTGATGCATAATTGAACATATGAAAATAATATGTTACACACATGCCCCCAAATATGATATCTACATATATAGATTCTTGATTGAGTTGTAATAATCTATATTTGAGTTTCTGAAACTGAAATGGGAATGATCATGTCATGCATGATGCCCCTAATCTGAGCAAATTGGTATGAGTATATACTAAACTAGGAAAAAATTAGTAATTTGTAATTGAACCTATGCAAACTTAGATTGTACCTACAGTACTTTTATAACCAATCTAGAATTTCCAGAAATTGAGGCTATTAGACAATAGCACCATATTTTGGATAGAAGTGCTAGTAGTGCTAGTGTCCCATTTTGAGCACTAGTGTCCAACTATATTGATTTATTTGAAATTAAAATTGGTCTCTATGTGAATATCCCACTATGTTTTCCTTAATCTAATTTCTATATTCTGGGTTGCATGTTGAAAACTATACTCTGAGTGCATTCGGATAGCTTGATCTCTATGACAAACCTCTATGAATGCCCCATATTTTGAGGGCAACTATTTAACCTATGAAATAATTGTCCTTAAAACAAAAAGCTATGCAAAATGTGTGTCAGCTGGATCATTTATGATATTTATGTAATAAACTAATATAATGTGCATACATAACATCAGAATATAAGATAATATGAGCATAAGTTTGTAATATACGATGTATGTTATATCTAGCATTCACAAGGCTGTCAAGATAGATATAACAATGTATATGAAAAATAAATTTAAGTAATAAACTGAGTATCTACCTAGGGGGATGGGGCATGATGTCCATCAAGGTACCCAAGGAGGAAGGGGAGATGATGAGGTTCCTCATGGCATCTAAAATTGGAGTGTGCAACAAGCAGGAGATAAGTGTCATGGCCATCACACAAACTTGAAAGCATATGTACAACATGCATGAGGCACACAAGTAGGCCAAGAGGCCATAATACAAGGGACATGGGCACATGTCACTAAATATGAGAAAGCAAGGCATATAAGGACATGTTCAAATGTCCACATACACAAACAACAAGCAGGTTGGCTTAGATCCACATGAAAGGACATGCTCAAATGTCTGCATACACAATTAAGAAGGCACACATAATGGGCACATGTTCAAAGCATACATGCATTGAAAGGAATTAACATAGAGCTATAGAGTAATAGCATATTCAAATGCCCTCAAATATAAGAAGCATAGAGACACAATCAATTATAAATTAATAAAGCTATAAATGAAAGTATGTATTAACATTTGGTACAAATTTGTATAAGAGAAAAGATGTACATAAGATGGGTTTAAAGAAGTAGTAGTTGGAAAAAAAATCTAAGTAGGTATAGGATGATCAATATCAAGATATAACAATGCTAAATATGTGATGTAGAGTTTAGAAAGATGTAACCTAGCAATCGAAATTGTGTGTAGGATTCCCCCAAATGGGCAAATGTATCAAATGAGGAACTTGTGTATCTGTGTATATACCCCCATTGGGTTAATAGTAGTAAATCTGGATCTATATAATGGACTTGGGTCCTATGAGTATCTACAAACACCTGACAAGAATAAGTGAAGCATGTATGTATGATAAAAATCAACTATACTAAGATAGCTAGCATATGTAGTACCTAAAAAGTATAAGAAATGTAAGCATGGCAATGCATGTAATCTATAATTTTTATTTAGTGATAAGATCTTATATGCTCAAGTGGCATAACTTAAGCAAAAATAAAAAGAGCATATTGCATAATATGTCTTAGATATAAAACTATACTGATAAAGATGACTATCCCCATGGTAGATAAAGAGCTCCAAAACATATTCAAACAGATTTTACTACCAACATTGCATAAAGGTATATTGTTCAAGAAGTTTCCAACATTCACATATTTATGACACATAGTGAAAGAAAGGGAAGGCAAGCTTCTATCTGTGGGAAAATTGAAATACATAACTAGATTAGATTCAAGTACTAAGAGTTATAATAAGCCTCCATACAAATTAAGGGCCACTGACAACAAGAGTGATCAAAAGGCCACAGTTAACACAGCATCAGAGCCACCTCCTTACTTGGTTTTATCTGCTCCTCCATAGAGAGTTTTCACAAATCTTTTAGAATCATTGACACGTGTTTTACAAAATCTCTTGGAATCCAATATCATATCTCTCCCTCCCATCAAATAGGTTGATACAACATGACCTCTTCTAAAGAAATATGATTCCAATGCATTTTTTGACTATCACATACCATTAAGCCATACTACAAACATACGCATTAGCTTGAAACATAAAATACATGATATGATAGAGGACAACATCATTGATGTGGGCACACCCATAGGGGAACCTAAAGTCCAACAAATGGAAGCTAAGGCATTGAAAAAAAATATTATTCATTTCCAAAACATATAGCTAATGAGGCAGGCAACACTTTAGGTGTTCACTATACGTATAAAGAACATCCACCACTGGCATCTTATCACACTACTACAGAGGATACACACACCCTACATAATATTATTGGTGTGTAATATACTACAATACTAGTTAGACCGCTCATCACTTTTTAAAATTAAGAGATTATTGATGATGATTCATATTTATATGCACTCTATGATTGAGACTACATTGATCATCATCTTATTCATAGTGTTATGGTTGATAATGGGTCAAGTATTAACATCTAAACTATCACATTTCTATAGTATCAACATATACACTACCACATTTCTACAACATTTGGGTTATTCAAAATAATACATTTCTTTGACTGGCATTGTTATTCATGGTTTTAGTGGCCATGTTTAAAGCTACATTAGGGATATTTTACTTCAACTACAAGTTGGAACATCACATGTGGCCACTAGATTATTAGTGGTAACCAGTGCAGGCACATTTGACATGTTATTGGGTAAGCCATGGATATTATTGTCACCAAATTTTACACCCTGGAAGAGGGTGTTCAAGCCTCTTATATATTTGGGCAACATGGAAACACTTCTAGGTATGTGGGTATACCTATAGTGGAAGTGATCCTCTAGATTTAAAGGGCTAGCTCCCTGAATGTATATTACAAATATTATCACTTATCTAATGCTTGATTATAGGGGGAAAGGGTTAAAAATTGCATGAAATAAACCTATTCTAAAAGGGTGATGCACCAATATTTTTTCCACAAGACTATCGTACTCTATCACAAATAGACGAGGCATACAACACAAGTCTAAGAGTCCTAGAATGCACTAGAATTAGTGTTTCGATATGAAGGTGAGATGTATGAAGACTTTCCAAGGCAAATAAGACCATAGATCAGTTATAGATACTAAGGCTCATTATACACTTAAGATATATTCATACACTTGACTACACTTCATATGACTTGCTAGGCTGAAATCACTTGCATCAAACATGGAAGGACTGAGAGAAAGCAAGGATAGATGAATATCTCTTAACTATTCACTATAAATCTCTTCACACACTTTGACAAGTTGATATATGAACTCAAACCAGATTACATTTATTGTTCTAAGGTAAATTACAATGTCAAAACCAACAGGGCTTCGCTATAAATGGTGTGGTATTAGATTACAAACACCAAAACAGTAGCTCCTTATAAAACTTCAGAGAGAGGAGAAAACAATGAAGCTCAAAGGTCACTATGACACATGTCCATTTAATAGGAGGAGTTACACTTGTAGGAGGATGAATTCAAAAACAAACCATGCAAGTTCTAATGGGATAAATGGCTCTCAGAACACAAAACTCTTGAAATGTAGCATAGAGTTCCCTTTACTATGCACAAGAAATGACCTTTCATCATGGATGATCTCTCAAGCATCTAAAATTGAATTGGAGAGATTTGACACATATGTTATGATATTCATAGACATTTTCTCAGCTACTATCTTTTAGACACTTGTATTTACCATCTGTAGTCATTCATTAGTCTTTTAGACCTTGATTCTTTACATATATCAGTCACTATTTATCTTGGACCTTGACTATGTTTTCATGGTAATATATGAGTTTGAAAAGCTCACTTTGATACTTGATTGCTCTAGTAAAAAATGGATCTTTGGTTCAACATTTATCCATCAAAAACTGACTCAGACCAATCATATTTCTCCAAACTACTTTTGTTCTTATTGGCCTCACGGATTTTCACTATCAAATCCTAAATTTTTGACCTCCATGCACATTGTAAGATCAAGATGTATGAAAGAATGCTGACCTTTAACTTTTTATAACGAATATCCTTTGACAAGTTGACTTTCACTCGCACTGTTGGATCAAGATGCACGAGCAAATGTTAGCCTTAGATCTCATTGGGCCCATTTTCTTGTCAATTATTATATATCATTGGATCATTGGTATGATTAAGCACTAATCATTGATCTAGATTAGACCCACCTTCTTATGAATCGAGCTTGCACCATCGGATCTCTAATCAATGAACTCAAACCATTAGATTTTGTCTAACCTATAGCTTTTTAAGGGCTTCTAACCTAGGGACCTTTTGATCTATTTTACCCAAGCACGAACCATTAGATCTGAGTATACACTTGAATGCCAACCGTTGATCTGTTGGGACACACTGTTTGAACTCAAAAAACTATTTATCATAGATGAAATTTGATGTCTATGTAATAATATTTGATGTATACGCGACCATCATTGAGATATTTAAATGCTAATGGTTATTTACCATGACTTAAATTTTACGTTCTCACAACCATGAATGACATCTATGAGATCATTAATGATGTCTACAAGACTATCACTTTTTTAACGTCAATAATTTTTTGCCTAGGATTATTTTGATGTTTACACGAATGTCATGCTCTACTAGATGAACTTTGTCAAAATAATTTAATTCCATCAAAACTTTTGTTGCAGGTAATTTCTTCAGTCCTTTGTCTTTAGGATAATTTACCCGTAAGAATGATGGCTTTGAAGTTTTTTTCATCGGCCAATTTTTTTGAAATACTATAGGTCATTGGGCTTTATATTTCAAACATTTTTTCTAAAATAAATCAGACTTGGCTCTTTTGTTGTGGACAAAATGTTTGAAAGAAATTAACCTTTGGGAACTTTGCATTGGGCCATTTATTTTGGACTATTTTTCTTAGACACTTTGTTTGAAATAATTATGCCTTTGTTGGAACTTATGTTCTAGACATTTTGTCTAAAAGAATACATCTTTTGTGTCAGACAATTTGTCCAAAAGAATTCATCCTTTATGAAAATTGTTGTATAATAATTTCTTCAAACTAAATATTCATGCTTCGAACAAAATATCTGATGAGTCTCCAAAACTTAACAAAAAACCGAAAATAGTTTCACCAAAAGAAATATGGACTTGTTATAGCAACCACCACTTGATCTTGTGAAGGCCTTGATGATCTTCTAATGACTATGCAACTCAAATGATTCCCTGAGGCACAAGTAAATTTGTTGCATGCTCTGACTAAAATAAACACTATAAAGACTGGCCACTTTCATATATGGCTCTAAAATGACTCCTAAGATATAAAATGATAAAAGAACTAAACTAGATAATGACCAAAACTATAATGGTATATGAAATGACATCATATGAACTAAAACATACCCAATGACATTATAGTTAGCCCCTATTTAAGATTTTGACTATAGGGGGGTTGATCCATTTTAACTTGTGGTAAAAATGGTCAACATTCTTGGCAATTTCTCAAGGGTGGTATGCTTGTTATGCCATGACTAGTTGCCTAATCCTATCCATTGGGCTATGGAGTCACATGTATAATAGGTTTGACACATAAATGCCTTAAAACAACACACCAACCAATAGAAAATAACAAGAATAAGACATAAAGCAGAAACAAAACCATGTGTTCAACCAGAACACTTAGGGAACATAACACACACATAATTGAAACAAAACATACACTTAATCTACTATTTATAAAACTAAACTTTACCACTCAATAGCAAGGTTTCAGATGTATCCCATTCATAGGGATAGGCATATCTTCTCCATTTATCCTTACTAATTGGAAAGAATTGTTTTGCTTGCACTTGATGATGACATATGGTATGCTCCATAGGGTATCAAATTTGGTATACCTCCCTAGTTTTTCTCTATCTTCTATTATGGGTGATGTACATTCAATTCTAGTGACACTCAATGACCTTGGCATCACTTCTAGTCAACCCATCATGGTTCCATCTTCTTTTGGATTAGTACATTGGGTAATTTTTCCTAATTATGAGAGTCAGAATATGTGTCCATCAAACTCGAATTATTGATTAGTTATTCAATATTAGGACTTGATCACTCTCAATTCGTCATTAGTTCAATACAAAGAATCATATCTCCAAGTGATTCAATAAGGGGGCACATTTCTCCTTCATATTTTACAACATACAAAGAAATATGGTTTCATCTCCTTATAGGTGTACTTCTTCCTTGCTCTCCTCTTAATTTTTTAATTTTAAAAGTTTAGCTTTTATAAAGTTGAAATATGGATAAATGACTACTTCACTTGTTGTTCCAGGGTTTGCTAAAATAAGTGCCCTGCACAATTGGAGTATCTTATAAAATACAAAATGTGTTTCACACCCCCAGGTTTAATTATTTTTCCTTTAATTTAACAATTTAATTACTTGAATAAAGGGGTCAAATGTAGACATATAAATATGGTCATAGGTACTTGACAATGTTAATTCTTGAAACATCCTAAACCACATGGCTTGTGCCCAAATACATGACTCTCATTCACCATTCCTCTAAGCCATATATTTGTATGTGGGATTAGACCTCTATATGTTATCACTATAACACAAAACATTCCAAGTTATTACTCAAACCTCTTCATATCATTCTCAGACTTCTACCATTATCAGGTCGGTTATCCTTGATTCTTAGAGATAGGTTCACCCTAAGAAGATAGGTCCATTATTGTGGTCATGTTTATTTGGAATGATCTTGTACCCATACCAAATAAAGACTATTTTCCAAATTTGAAATATTCTTTTGAGTCTTCCCACACGTTTTGCCAGTTGGTAAAAAGAAATTGTCAAAAGATTTCACTATATAAGCAAATCAAAACCTCATTTCAAAGGGACTTTATTTCTATTTAACATTTAATCTTTGCATTATTGCACATTGATCAAAATTTTCCTACTTTTACCAAATTTAATATCTATCACTAAAAGTTGTCTCAAATCAAGTCTAAAGCATATCAAAGGAAGTCGAGAGTTATCATTGTTAAGTATCAAAGCTAAATATCTAGTTGCATACATATAGTCAAGGAACACAATTACACAATCACTCTAGGTTGGAAAACTATGTGTGGTTTAATTCCCTCTTTCAAAGTATTTGGATATGTAAGCAATGGTCAATCATTATTAAGTAGGTGATTGGGGTTATTTCAACCCATTGTACTTTCCCTCTCTTTTTACAAGTTTTTAGCTCTCGTAAATACACGTAAGGTTTCCAAAGCAAAGAGAGGGAAAATAATGAGTTTCATGTGACACAAAAATAATCATAATATCTCAACTTGATCATCAGACACAGGTATAAAAGGTGAAATAATCATATTTTTCATCATAATTAACGTTGACCAGTCCATATTCAATAGACATCATCGACCTATTAAGTTGTCCACCTTCACCAAACTTGTCCAGACAAAGTTAGAAACTTTGTTCCTGATTCTGGGCCATCCTAGTCTTATTTTATGATAATTTTCATTACCTTCCATAAAAAATAATCAATCAAAAATATGAAACTAAGCTAAGTACATTTATTCTTATCATTTTCCAAAAATATCATATTTCTATATTTATCAAGTTGCAACCATATTTATTGGTGAATTGTACATCTTTACACCCTAATCTCTCTCAAGTTTTACACCTATTCAACAATGTTTACATTGTTATATCAACGAATATCATAAAACATCTATCGGCTTCATACAATCATGTGTCTTATCCACTTTCTACTTGTCATGTCAATATTATCAATGGGATCACTATTTCTTTTTTCTATTTGTTTGTGTATTTGATAGAGAAGTTCGTAGCTTTAGGACATGTATGGGCCTAAAAAATTATTCACAAAGTGTGTTCTTATTCACACATAATTCTTGGAGGTATTTTGGGCCATGTTTTTTTGGGTGTTTGTTTGTTTCCATTTGGATATTATTGAGTTAGCTTTTGCACATGAACAGGTCTCTGAATGTACAACCAAAATCTCTATAAATAAAAAGTTAATCTAAGGCATTAAGGAAAACACTCTAGACTATCAAAAGACATACAAGATTACATGTTCAATCTGTATAATTTTTGAAAGCTAAATATCAAAGTTACAAAGGTTGAATAAATATTTGCATGCTTGTGTCGAGGGAAAAATAAGAGAAAGAACATCTAGATGTGTTATCATAATTTCAAACATGCACATTAGTGGGAGAACCACATTCAAGTTTGAGCCCTCTTTGGAGTATTAGAATTGTAGTGCAATGCTCAAGTTAGTCAACAAGGATTGACCAAGGTCAATCCAACTTCATCCCTTTCGCTCGACACCTTATGTGTGATATTGAATCACTTATGTGCAGGAAGTAGGGTTTGATATTAAAGGTATCTCTATGCAATATTTCAGGTGTGGTAGTATCTTAATAACCTCAGTCAACACAAGCATATGTGGTAGAGTAGTTACAACTATGTCACAGTCAAAGTAGACAAGTCCATAGTTAATAGACATGATCAAACTATGTTGTTTTCTAATGAGCACGAACCTGTTAGGAAATAATATCTTACTATGAATAAAAATAATGCAGGAATAACAAACTAAAATAACAATGACAAATAAAAACACATTACATAATTAGATAACGTGGAAACCTTGATAAGTGCAAGGAAAAACCACAGGCAAATGGTAGCTATAGTCTTCTTATTGATCTTCAAAATATCAACCTCTCTAATGAAGCTTCCTCAAAACACACCCTCCTCCTACAATGCTTTCACACAAACATTCAATCTATTCAAAACTTCTCAACAAACTAATTACAAGCTTCTACACACTCACAAGCTTCATACATTTCTACCAAGCTTACACTTGCTCTCAAGCTTACATACATAAAGAGGGAGTATCATACATATATACAATGCAAGGAGAGAAGAGAATAGAAGAAGGTAAGAAGAGAGAGAAGAAATTCCACCACCCCCCCCCTTCATGTGGCCTTACTATTCATGAATAGGAAACTTGTCTCCCTCACATGTGCTAGTCAAAAGATGCTCCCACTTTTGACTTAAGGATCCCACCTCCATGTAACCCAAACATGTTGTCCCAACTTCACATGTGACTTGAAATCAAGAATAGTGGTCAATGTCCCTACAGCCAATGTGCACTCACATGAGTCAAAAGATGCCTCGATCACATTTTTAACTCCAACCAAAAGGGCCCATAGACAAATGTGCCCCATAAGCACATGGGTGAAGATGCTTATTAACACATGCCTCCAAAATTCACCATCATATAAATTCACCCCATTTCTCTCTCTTAATATTTTATTAAATAAAATATTCCATGTGGACCATGCCACATCACCAAGAGGGAGTATCATACATATATAGATACAAGGAGAGAAGAGAATAGTGGATGGTAAGAAGAGAGAGAATAAATTCCACCCCACCTTCATGTGGCCTTACTATTCATGAATAGGAAACTTGTCTCCCTCACATGTGCTAGTCAAAAGATGCTCCCACTTTTGACTTGAGGATCCCACTTCCATGTGACCCAAACATGTTGTCCCTACTTCACATGTGACTTACAATCAAGCATAGTGGTCAATGTACCTACAACCCATGTGCACTCACATGAGTCAAAAGATGCTTCAATCATCTTTTTAACTCTAACCAAAAGGGCCCATAGACAAATGTGCCCCACAAGAACATGGGTGAATATGTTTATTACCACATGCCTCCAAAAGTCACCCATCATAGAAATTCATCCCATTTTTATCTCTTAATATTTTATTCAATAAAATATTCCATGTGGACCATGCCACATCACCAAGGTGCCACCTCATAGGCACAATCACTGCCACCTCATCAACATATTCACCGCCAACTCACTTATGTGAATAGTAATTTCCACCTCATCACATGAATAGTGGACATGAATAGTGCCTCATGAATAGTGTCATGTGAATAGTGACTTCACATCCTAATAGACCCTATCCAAATGTAGATAAAAACTCTATCCCTAATCTTGAATGGTCATAGGCTCATGTTGATGATTTTTTAATGATTGTACTTTGTCTCAGAGTAGCACAATCTTAGAATCTAAGCTAAGATGTCTACTTTCTAGTGTTTCAAAAAAAAAACATACTACGATATTTGAAAAATCATAGTCATAATTATTAATAAATCATATATTTATAACATTCTGATTTATTCAATAGTTTTATGCTTGTCTGGTCCACATAATAAGAAATAAGACCAAACACATTTTCTTATTTTCCATTTTATAATTGTGATGACATGCCATGACATTGAATAGTTGTTTTCAATTGGCCAATGTTTTCAAGTGTTGTGGAATTTTCAAGGAATGACATTGTATGTGGGTGGAGTCCTTTTAAAGTATCAATTGGTCTATCCATCCTTCCCTAGGCAAGTAAAGATATGTGATTTAATTTATTATTATTTTACTTTGATGTATGCATGCATTCACATCACATCTGCATATCAAAGTGGGAACATTATGTAGAAACCTAATTTTAGTACAAGATGCCTTTCATTTTGTCTTTTCCCCTTGTTGTCACACTTGGTCTACTTACATATAATTGGTTATTTTTGGACATTTCCTACCCCATGTTAGACTCTCTCCAACCTCTTTGAGCCTTTTAGATGTTGTCAACATTTTATCAAATTTATTTTTCTTTAATATTTTAGGTCTTAGTGATTTTTTTTTGGAGTGAATTGCCTTCATTCCTAGACATTTGTTTCTCCAAAGATAAATTTGGTGCTTATTATGGTGAAGCAGCTGTCATGGGCGAATTCAATAGAAACTCTATGTTTTTTTGGCCCCTCCCACCCTGGCCTAATTTCCCAAGTGATAACTTTGGATTATTTAAATCTTCCATGGTTGGCCTTCATGTGTCTTGTCCTAAAGATCACTATATATACAAATCATCATATTCATTATACCAAGTGTTAAGTATGACTCGAGGTTTGAGAAAATAGCAAATCCCTCTCCATTATTCAAGTTTAGGCCTTCATTGATCATATTTATTACTACACTTACTATAGATTTTGCACCTTGATATTTAAATCTTCTTCAAGTCTTGTGAAATTATTTACTTGTATTAAAACTGGATTAATGCGATATTCATGTAGTTTGCATTACACTTTACTAAGGAGAGGAGACAAAGCCCTCACTCAAAATTTCACTCACATGCACAATAAAACTATTATGAATTTGATATTAAGTGGTAGGATATGTAGTAGTAACTCCTTAAAGGGTGGCCTGAGTCAACCAACTTTACACACACTTGTATTATTGTTATTTTCAAGGGTTAGGTCAAAGAGTAATAATAAGAAAAATATGCACATTTTGTCTGATGTTTTTGAATTATAATCACAAAATAATGTAACACATCTAACGTAACACTTGCATAGAAAAATCTAAAATCTATAGCAAAGAAGAATACTTATTCAATGGCTTATATCACACTTGATTGTTAAAGGCAACATGGATTTGAAATCTATCAAATCTACCCAGGGCATATTTGATGGTTGCAATTAAAGTGTTGAATTTGTCCTTTTACTTTCTGACATCTAAATTTTACATAGACATGTACAATCTCTTCTAGATAATTTAGTCTCAGCATCCCAAAATTATGCCTAGGTGTGTCATATTCCTAATTTATTTGTTATTTCATTACTATTTCTTGTCTTATTTCATTACTTGTTCTATTGATTCTTAATTTCAACACACTTAGGATTCCAATTCACTATTTTAAATTGTAAATACTTGAGAATCTTTTGTGGCCCTAGTTTAAATCATTATGCATCAGGTTATTTTCCCTAGTGTCTATTTCAATTAAATTGCCTCTAATATGAATAAATGTATTTAAATTAAATTGTAACACAAATACCTAGTTACCTTTTAAATATGTAAAATATTATATTTACAAAATAATTTACTGAACTATTTTAAATTTAGAGAAAGAATATCATGAATTAGTTGTCAAGCTTAATTTTGATGAGTCTAGCAAAGGTAATCGGGGTGGGGGGGGCGAGTAGCTCTAGATGAATCCTTAGAGACAATAAGGGCACCCTTTTTTTGGATTTATATGAGTCGCTTGGTAAAACCAAACATAATTATGTGGAACCTAAGGCATTTTCTATATGTATTTTACTCTCCAAAGAAAGAAAATGATTAATTTTGGTAATTGAGGGTGACACTCAACCAATCATTAAATATATAATTTTTTTGATAATTTAATCTAGTCATTGAAGACTATGTTTGACTTATAGCCTAGTTCACTTCCTTATCAATCTATCACACAGGAAGAGATGGTAATAGAGTGATCAAATTTTTGGCTAACCTTCTTGAGGATCATTATTTTTTGCATAATAATAATTTGCATTTATTATCAACCCCATCATGATTACAAATCTTTATTCAATTTCTGAGTTTGATCTACAAAGCACTTCCAACTATGCAATTTGATATGTCTTGTATTGTAACTAATGCAAACTAATCGCTAAAGAGGGCATGATTAGTTTTGATATGTGGCAGTAGTAAAATCATGCAAGAGGTTATAATTCCACTACTTCTCTCATGCCTTTAACATTTCGGCATGTAGCGGGAGCCACAACGGAGAAAGAGCCTCTCAAGTATGCTTTAGTTCTTACTCCTTATTTTTGGGCATTGTGTGCATCAATGGTTTTCTTCATTTGCTTTTTTTTTTTAGGATTGTTGTTTTGTTGTCTTATAAAATTATTGACTTAAAAAACTTTGACATCTCTGTAAAGGTTGAATCTTTTGGTATAAATTTGTGAGAATGTGACACACAGTGACTTCAGTTGGATTCATGTATACTTGTCATTTTTTGAATGCTACTTGTTTGTGTTTTGGTAATTTAAAGAGGTCGTATATTACACAAAGAATTATAATTATGTTGTTTGGTTTTCTTGATATTTATTTGAGGATGGGAACGGTCAATTCCATTCATCCATATGTTTTTTCTCCTTGATGGGTATTTATCTTAGGCATTAAAATTCGCATTTCATCCAAGATTGTTTATCTTAGATGTTGAAAAATAGTTTTTTCATTTGTTAGTTCTTGGATTCACTCCATTTGGCCTTCCCACTAGCCTCTCCTCAAGTTGGCATGCTTCTTTAGGGTTGTATAACATGTTTGGTAGGTGAAAGGAAACCAAAGTTTGGGCATAAAGTCAAGGAAGGAAGTGTAGGGTGTTGAAGGTTCTTCTTATCATAGGAGCACATACCTCAGGACAAGAAAAACCTCCTTAGTGAACATTGTGAAGGAAAAAAATTATGAAATTATCCATAAATACTCTATTGATGACGTCTCATTCTTATTTCATGGGGTTGGTGGACAATATTAAGTGCAAATAATAATTAAACAGTGGGGCTCTTCTTGAGAAATCAACAAAAATGATTATATATAAAGCATTGGATTTCTGGAAGGCAAACCTACTATAAGGTATTAAGAATGAAAAATTGTTGAAATGAACTGAAACTAAGCTAACTTGTTTCAAGCTTGGTTGGTAGATATAATAGGGGAAAGGGCATTGGTAATTACTTGTTTCAAGCATTAAAGGACCCAAATCAATCCTCTCCAAGGCTAGATACCCTTAAGATGTCCTAATTGATTGGTTTGCAAACATTTATGTTTGTTGCCAACAATACTCACACCACTCATGAGGACATCAAACATTTAGGTTTTAGCTTGATGTATTGATTGCATTGTGTGTGGATGCTGCTAAAAGCTATGGTTATTGGTGATATCTCCAATTGGAATAAAATTGATGCTATATGCTCTAAACTGGGCAACAACAATTCCTATTTTCCTACATCCCAATTAGTTGAGACTCTTGGTGCTCTAGTTTTAAAAGACAAAGAAAGGGACTACAAACTATGATGGTCTTAGATTCTAGTGAGGAGGCAAATGATTAGTTGTTTGAAGTTACATTTTTTTTTTACTTTCTTATTTATATATCTTATAAAACCTACTTAATAAAATGTGGAAAACTTTTTATAATATAATTTATTCATTTTATCAATTTTCATTAGCTTATTATATTAGTAACGATTGACTTTCTAAGTCAACCCCCAATCGATGCAGGGCATCCTAAGGCTTACAAAGAGAGAATGCACCTACGAAGGCACAAGCACTCCAAGCATAAAGTGTGTAGGTGTTTCTGGCCTACACCCAAGCCTAAGATAGAAGCATAAGTTCATGCAATAGTATAGTGATGGCTCATGCCTACATAAAGATTTTCATACGCATTTGTGCATAGGATTTTGTGGTGTGCAAGTCAAAAGGCACACAATTTAAGGATGCAAGGCATAGGGTTCCAAAAGGCCAAAGTAGAGGAAGCGCATGAGGATTGGTTACAGATCAAGAAGAACATACCGAAGACCTTCAACCTTCAGACACAATCTTAATCAAGGATCTCCTTGTACACATCTAATGTAGTCTTGTGTTCATGCATATGATCCTACATCTGTGCCCTTCTATTGCATAAGATGCAACTCTTTCTTCTACCACTACCACATGGCAGTCTAGTACTTGTTTGACACAAAGAAGTTCTTGATTTGCCCACGATGAGTGCCAGCACTCCACATGTCATGATCATGTTGCTTCCATCCAAAATCCCTAAAGAACTCCTTCGAGAGCCCATCAAGATAACAACACGTGTCACTCATACAGTGCCACATTCAAGATCAATCAAAAAGTACCACATGCTTGGTAGTGGCCAGATATAATGATGGTTGTTGGAGGGAGTTAAGCAGAGTTCGAGGCACTGTCAAAGTGATTAAATGCATAAACGACTCTTAGTCATTAGGGTGTCGATTCATGTTACCCTTTGACCTTGTTATAAATATCTTCCATTCCCTTATGCATGTGTATCCCAAGAGGATCCTAACACCAACTCCAGATCTAATCAGCCTACTAAAATTCAAGAATTAGAGGTGAAACACCACAAGTGAATTTAAAGATATACCCACCACCTCAAGTGGCACATTTATTTTAAAATAGGCTTGATTCACTATAAAAGCTTGGTTTTCCATTGTAAAAGGGTTGACACTTTTTAGCAACCTCACATTGCTAAAATTTACACTCCATGAGCACTTATATTGGCTAAATCTTGTAGACTAATGGGAATTAAGTTCACCCCTTTTTATTATTCTAATGTTTTGTGTACTATTTGTGTTTGTTGATCCTTTGAATATGGGTAATGTTCACCCCTCTCATCGTTGTCTATTCCCTGCACCTCCACATTGAACTTGAAACTCACTTACAGGTTGCAACTTGTGCGTATCTAGGTATGTATTGATGTTGTCTATGGATTTTTTATCATCTTTCTCAGTGTTAAACTGCATTCTCACACCTCTATGTGAAATACTTTTGCATTTAGAGTGGCTTGGTGAAAATTATGTGATATTATCCTGTTCTCAAGAGCCTGTATTATGTTTATGGTAGTAGGAGTGTTTGCTCTATTAAAGGTGTGTTAGCTTTTTATTTTTAGCATTTCTTACATTTTCCCTCCCTTTTCCTCAAAAGATTTTAGGTTTAGATTAGCAATAGTTTACCTTTTTACTCTTTAGGCCTACGTTATAGTATTAAACCAGGTGTGCTTCGAATATAAGAAATTTGACCTTCCAAAGGTTCATCCCAAGTTGTGCAAGGGTCCCACACCTTGGGGATATTCCCATCATTATGATGAGACAACCAATAATCACACATGTAGCTGAATGATAATACTTTCATGCCTAGTATCATAGAATTTTGCACCTCATGCAAGACCTCCATACTAAACACCCCACCACAAAGCTCCCTTACACCGTGAAGCATCCACGGGTGCATGTTTCAATTGATAATAGTTTTTGGCATGCCCACTGGGCCAAATTCAAAGAAAGAGCTAAGGGATCAGTGCTACCTCTAGTTATCAAGTGTTAAAGATACTCTATAGAGTACCTGGTTACTCTGAATGTCTGGATCTACTAGTTTAAGTAGTCCAAGTACTTAAAATATGTCTTTCCACCCCCTATTCCATGAAAATATTGCATTCATGCCTTCCTATTTTGCGTACCAAGATCATGCGAGAACTTACAACCTTTCCCTAGTTTAGTCCCTGTGGTAACCTACTTATGCTTTTAATCAGCCCTGCACAAGCTACCTTGCTCCCAATTAGCATTATTACCCTCCTAATTTGCCTCAATAGAGCATTAGTGATCTACATCTTGATTTATATAGATGGTTAAGGGAGATCGAGAGAGAGTAGGGGTATGCTAGGCAATAAGAGGAGCTTGCTCATCAAGCTCACACTCAATAATAGGAGATGATAGAGCAATGCAAATTTGAAGATGAATGTTTAGCTAGGTAGATTGTATCCAAGGAAGAGAAGATGCATTAGTTGTTTGTGTAGATATAGAGAATTGAATCACAGCTGACCAATCCCATTCTTTTCATCTGTAGCTTCAGGCAGGATAGCTCTATTGTGCCTTCAAGTAAATCCCTTCCTTTTAAAGTTTCAAGCTTTAGAAAGCTTGCACCTATGCCAGCTCAAGAACCCATCCTTCCTCAGGAGCCTCAAGCATAATCATGGTAGCCTTCTTAGACCATGCATCCCAACTTCATAATGCCCAAACTTGTAAATCCCCCTTCCCCTATGCTAATTAAAGCCTCTTACTCTCCCACCGTCTACCTTTTCAAAGGAGGACCAGTTGTATGGAAGGCAAACGTAGACCATTTGGATGAGGAGGGTACTTCGAGTGAATATGATGAGGAGATCATAGTCCCCTTTATGCCAATAATCCAAAAAAATCAACCTCGCTGCAAGAAGATAGATGCAATTTGATATCACAACCGGTTGATGAGCTAATGAACAAAGTTGTGGTAGAAAAGGAGGACCTTAATGAGGAAGAGTTGATCTATACCACTCTAGAGTACATTCAAAGGCCTAGGCCTGACCTCTATTGGGTGAATGAGTTGATGTTTGGTGTTATGGAAGAAGACCTCAAAGAAAAGCCTAACCTTCAAGAGGAGTGCACATTCAATGAGAGTGATGTGATAACCCCAAGGTGAGCCCGTAGGCACAATCGCAAGCACAGGAGGAGGACTCTTTTTGAGTTGAGCTGGAGCAATTTTGCATAAGCTTGGAAGATAATCTCACATCCTTTTAGGAGTGTTCCCATGACTAATTCTATGCTAGTGACTGTTTTCAACAAGGTGTGCATGCATAAGAGGTCACAACCATGCAGATGGTAGAGATTCGTAGGGGGTAGGTTCACACCTAGGTTTGAACAAGTCATCACAAGGCTCATTCAAACTAACAGAGTAATGAAAGTCGATCAAGCTTGACGTGCAACATCAAAATGCAGAAGAAGTTATGGAGATGAGTGTTATCAATCCTTACGTACATAGGCATGTCGCATAATGGTTTCTAAGAGGCATTTTAGACTTAGAGTAGCAGTTGGGAGAAGCACGAAGGCAACCCACTAGATCCATGAGTTTCTCAAACATCAAGAACATGCCTCTAGTACTTTAGAGGGATTAGTGTAAATAAAGAGTGCAATTAGGTGCTGAGAGATCTGGGAAGGATTAGTTCAACTTCAAAGGCATCAACCATCTAAGAGGAAAAATTCTACACAACATGGTGAAAACATTCATCAAAGGAGGTTCTGGACAAATGAGAATCCTTGAGTGCCTTTTTGTGTTAAATAGATGTCATTGTGCCTCCACCTATAACCTATCAACAATAAGAAGGTGCAAAACATAAATGACCTAAGAGGTTTATATTTTGACTTAGGAGGATGAAGGTACATGTTTGTAGATTATATATAGTAGATTAGAATATCCCACATTACATTTCCTTAAGTGTCTGCATGCACATTATATAGTCTTAGTTTATATTTGTTTTCCTCTGAGTGTGTTTAGCACATCTGTTGCTTGTTTTTCTCCTTTTTCTTTGTTAAGGGGTAGACTCAACTTAGTTTACTTGGGTGTAAGGCCAGAAATGTTATAGCTTTAATGACTTTATGCCTAATGGATTGCTTCAAAGGTCATTAGGTTCTTGTTTAGTAGGCAAGCATCCCATAGAGGTCACTAGAAGTGTTAACTTTTTAAGTCACCCCCTGATCAATGTAGGGCCTCCCAAGGATTACAAAGAGAGAACACACCTGTGAAGGCCCAAGTGCTCTAAACATAAAGTATCAGGTGATTTTCACATGTGCTTGAGCCTAACATAGAAGCACAAGTCAACGTAATAGTATAGTGAGACTCGTACCTACATAAATATTTCAATACGCATATGTGCATAGGATTTTATGGTGTACAGGTCAAAAGACACATAGGTTTAAGGATGTAAGGCCTAGGTTTATAAAGGGACAAAGTAGAGGAAACACACAAGGAATAGTTACAAATCAAGAAGAATGTGTCAAAGACCTTCAACATTCATGCACAATCTTATTCAAGGATATCCCTACACCCATCCAATGCAGTATCACACTCATGCAAAGCATCCTACATTTGCACCCTTCTATTGCATAGGGTGAAACTCTTTCTTTTGTTGATGCCGTGTGGTAGTCTAGCATTTGCTCGACACAAAGAAGTTCTTGGTTCCGCCAAGATGAGTGCCAACACTCCATGTGTCATGACCACACTACTTCTATCCAAAAGCCCCAAAAGACTCCTTCGAGAGCTCATCAAGACAACACATGTCACTCTTGTAATGCCACATTTAGGATAAATTAGAAAGCACCACATGTTGGGTAGTGGTTAGATATAATGAAGGTTGTTGGAGGCAGTTGAGTAGAGTCTAAGGCATTGTTAGAGTGATTAAATGCATAAGCAGCTATTGGTCATTGGGATGTGGATTCATGCCACCCTCTAACCTTTTTAGAAAGATCTTCCATTCCCCTATACATGTGTATCCTAAGAGGATCTTGCTACCAAATCTAGATCCAATCAGCCTCCCAAAATTCAAGAATTAGCAGTGAAGCATCGCAAGTGAATTTAAAGTTATACCCACCACCCCAAGTGATGCATTTATTGTAAAATAGGCTTGATTCACTATAAAATCATGACTTTCCATTGTAAAAGGATCAACACTTTTTAGCATGACTTTCCATTGTAAAAGGGTCAACACTTTTTAGCAACCTCACACTACTAGAATTTTCCCTCCATGAGCACTTATATTGGCTAAATCTTGTAGATCAATGAGAATTAAGTTCACCTCTTTCTATTTATCTGATGTTTTGTGTGTTATTTGTGATTGTTGATCCTTTGATTATGGGTAACCTTCACCCCTCCCATCATCGTCCATTCCTTGCACCTCCACATTGAACTTGAAACTCACTTGTAGGTCGCATCCTGTGCGTACCTGAGTCTATATTGATGTTGTATGTGGAACGTTTGTCATCATTTTCAGTGTTGCATTGCATTTTTGTGCCTCCATGTGAAAAAATTATGTATTTAGAGTAGCTTGGCATAAACCATGTGATATTGTCTTGTTCTCAAGAGTCTATATTGTATTTAAGGCAGTATGAGCGCTCGTTCTCTTCTAGGCACATTGACTTTTTATTTTTAGCATTTATTTCCTTCTCCCTCCCTTTTCCTAAAAATATTTTTGGTTTAGATTAGTAGTAGTTAACCTTTCTACTCTGTAGGCCTACACACTGATCTTACACCAGGTGTGCTTAGAATATAAGGAATCTAGCCTACTCTAGAGGTTCATCCCAAAGAGCACAAGGGTCCCACACCTTGGGGATGTTCTCATCATTGCGATGAGACAACCGATGCTCACATGCATAACTAAGTGAAAATACTTCCATGCTCAGTTTTGTAGACTTTTCCACTTTATGCAAGACCTCCACACTAAACGCCCCACCACAAAGCTTCCCCGCACTGTGAAGCATCCACGGGTGCACGTTTTGAATGACAACAGTAACTCAATTTTAGCCATTTTTTGAGCTTATAAAAAACAAGACATAAAGAAAGACATGCAAGGTTTAGGCTTATTTTATTATGTGGTTTAGTGGCAGTAGTTAAAAGGTGGTAATGAGACTATGTGCTTATAAGTGACATAAAGCTAACCCATAAAATTAACAATGATCAATGAAGCTTATATGGATCACACACATATGTTTTAGATATAGGCTTTAATTTATTATTATTTTACCTTTTTCTTATGCATTTATTCACATCACATATGCACATCAAAGGAAGATCATTATGTAGATACCTAATTACATTACAATATGTATTTTCATTACGTATTTTCCCCTTTTTGTCACAATTTTTCCACATACATATAATTGACTATTTTGGACATTTCCTACCTCACATTAGAGTCTCTCTAGCCTTTGAGCCTCCTATATATCTTTAACATTCTATAAGATTTAGTTTGATTTAATAATTTAGGTCTTAGTCATCTATTTTATGAGTAGTTTGCCTTCGTTCTTGGACATTTGTTTCTATAAAGATATATTCAATGCTTATAGATGAAATATGAAATATGTCACGGGTGTATTTAATAGGTCCTTTGTGTTTTTTGTGGGCCCTTCCTGCCTTGGCCTAATTTCCCATGCAATAACTTTAGCTTATTTCAATATTTTATGGTCGACATTCATGTGTCATGTCCTAGATATCACTATATATACAAATCATTCATAATCATTCTATCGAGTGTTAGGTATGGCTCAAGGGTTGAGAAAATAATGAATCCTTCTCCATTATTCAAGTTTGTGCCTTCATTGATTATATATATTGTTACACTTATTGTGGAGTTTACACCTTGATATTTCAATCTTTTTCAAGTCTTTTGACATCATCAATTTGTACCAAAAGAGGGTTTATGTGAATGTTCATGTAGTTACTATTTCACTTCACTAAGGAGAGGAGGCAAAGCCCTCACTAAAAATTATGCTCACAAGCACAAGAGAGAACTACTTTGACTTTGGTTCCAAGTGTGCAGGATATGTAGTAGTAACTCCTCAAAGGGTGGCTTGAGTCAGCTAACTTTGCGCAAACTTGTCTTGATATTATTTTTAAGGGTTAGGTCAAGGAGTAATAAAAATATAATTTTGCATATTTTGTAGGACATTTATGCATTGCAATCATAAAACATTGTATGACATATAATAATGCACCTACATAGAAAAATCCAATATCTATAATAAAGAAGTGTATATATTTAGTGGGTTGGAGCACACTCAGTTGTTAAAGGCGATATGGATCTGTTGATATGTCAAACCCACCCAAAGCACATTTGATGGCTACAATTGAAGCATCAAATCTATCCTTTCATTTTTTGACATCGAGATTTGGCATAGACTTACATAATCTCCTCTAGATCATTATTCAAGTCTTAGAATCCTAATATTCTGCCTACGTATGTCATATTCCTATCTTCTTCAAGTTGTTTCATTGCCATTACTTGTCTCAGTTCATTGCTTGTTTTGTTGATTCTTATTTTTAGCACATTTAGAATTCTAATTTACTATTTTAGACTATATTTACTTGAGAATATTTTTTGTCCCTAGTTTAACTCATTTTGTATTAGGTTATTAAATGCATAATTTGTGACTTTCAACCTGGTTCACTTCCTTTTCAATCTATCAGATAAGAAGATGTGGTAATGGAGTGATAGAATTTCTAGATAACCTTGTGATTTATCTATTTTAGCATTATGGAATGTAACCCTAGGTTGATAAGGAGTTGGGTAATAAATCAGGGAATAAAATACTATAGTATCAACAGCCACTGATTTGTATAATAATTGATTTATCTAAATATTCTATAAATAGCAATGAATTAGAAAATGTGTACTTAGTTGGAAATTATGACTAAGGTAGATAAGTGGCAGGGAGGGAAGTGATGCAAGAGCAAGATAGAGTGTTGTCAACAAAGAATAGGTGTCATAACCCTCCTCAAACAATAATGTGACCCTCTTTGCTAATAACGTAGTGTGTTACTGACCTTTTGTGATGTGTTAATGACCCTATATAGGTGAAGTAGTGAAAATTTGTGTAGAACTTTGCTCTATTTCAAAAACCCTGTGCTTGTATGATCAAGACTTAGATCATTGTCTATTATGCACTTTGACTTATTTCACTATGGAACCCTAACCCTCCATGCTTGCTAGGGTTTTGATGAACACAAGTGGAATAAGGATGTAATTAATAGGGTAAGCTGGGTGAGAAATTGACACCCCATGTGCCAAGTGTTGCATACATACCAATACCTCGAAAGGGGATCAAACCTGATGTAGTTATCCCAATATAAGTGTTGGTGCAAGTGAGAGTGATGCTAGTATTCCTTAGTATGAATGCTAATTTGAATTATTTGAGTATGAATTGAGACTGAAAGCCTGAGTAAAATTGAGCACTAGGCTGTTGTAGATGGATGTATGCAGAAATAGGGGTAAATAGGGATCAATAACCTTAATTTTCATAACTATTTATGAGCTTGTTCATAAGAATTACCATCTAACAAATAAATGAATGAGAATGGTCTTTATACAGTGTTATGATGCTTGTCGAGACATGAAATGAGTCTAGTCTAACCCTAAGATGCTTTAGGGAGTGGAAAGATAATTGTTAGGGGAAAAGAAAGTTAAGGGTCAGTAACAGTACCCCCTTTACCAATAGCGCATTGTGCTATAGACTAATGGGGCCACATTATTATCCAGGTGGTTGGAACATGTGAAAAAGGATTAGGGATACCCAGGTGATAACTCAATGCAGCTCTTGGCATATATGGGAATAGGCTAAATGCGCATAAAAAATGGAAGCTTAAATTATTTAAAATGACTCACAACTAATATTTTTTGTATATCTACCGTGATACATCATGTAATGTCAAGACCATTTTAGATAGATATAAGGACATATTAGTGATCAAATGCAAAAAGGTCTATAAGATAGGTTTAGGGCTAAGCTAAGGATAGGGTGGTCTCAAGTGACACTCATTGCATTAATTGACATTTTAGATGACTACATTTTCCACTCCCCCCCCCCCACTTTATTCTATAAATGCAATCAAATGAAATGACTAGGATAAAGGAAAGAGAAACATACCTGGACTTACCCATGAGGTGAAGCCCATGAATTTAGGTTTGAGTTTGTGAATTGTGTTCCATTATGTGTCCTACAAATGAAACATATATAAATTGGTCCTTATTTAAGATATATCAAAAGTAAAGACAAAACTGAGTAAAGGGATGTGCAAGAGAGGAAAGGAACAAATACACCTCACGGGGTATGTGAACCAATGTAAAAACTTGGTGAAATCTTGTGTGTATAGATGGTGATCAAATGATGAATAAATTGGACTAAGTTGATGGCTTGCCCAATCCCCGTGTGTGGGTGGCTCAATAACTCAAGCTGGCCTTGACTCCATCATTGCTCACTCCTATTTGATGGATCATAATATGTGAATAACTTGGATTGGACTGATGAGTTATCCAACCCTCTTATGTAGGTGGCTTAAGAACTCAAGTAGGCTATGAATCCATCATTGCCTACCCATGTGTAGTAGATGAATCTAAAATTAAAATTATGTGATGTTGTGAAACTATATAAGATGGCTCTAGGCTAATCAAAAACTCTGAAATGTAAAACTGATCAGGGGCCACTCGCGAATGTAAAATGGCTATGGGCCACTCGAGAATATAAAGTGTCTCTAGACCACTTGAGAATGTAAAGTGGCTCTGGGCCACTCAAGAATGCTAATTGTTACAAACGGAATGAGGCATCAATTTGGTGTAATCCTAGTGCAAAACTAGTGCATATGGTGTCTTAAATATATGACATGAATAATGACATGAAGTTGTCATTCCATCTAAGAGACCTATTATAAAATTAAGCACATGGAAATGATGTGCCATGCACATACCCCCAATTCTGATGTCTATGCATATGGATTCTAAATTGAGTCAAAGTAATATGTGTCCATGCATATCTAAAATTGAAACATGGGTGATCATGTCGTGTATGACACCCCTAATCCAAGCAAACTTGTGTAATTTTACATAAAAATTGAGTCTATATTGAGCATATCTCTGAAAATATAAGGCTAAGATTGTGAAAATTTGAATTGTATCTACTATACCTTCTCCAACAATTCTATATTTTTTTGTGTTTGAGGCTACTGGTCAGTAGCACAGTGGGTGGACTGTAACACACTACGTTCCTTATAGTGTATTGCACTATTGTCCAAAAGTGATATTTTTAGGAAAAACTGAGACTGATATGCGTGTGACTGAATTCCATTGTATTTTTTTGAGTTTGAGTTCTATAATATATGTCTTCATGTTGAAAACTATGTTTTGAGTGCACTAGGATGGCCTGATCTATGTGGCAAACCCCTGTGGATGTCCCCTCTTTTGAGGGGAGTTATTGAACCTCTACAATAGATATCCTTAAAATAAAAGCTATGCATCATGTATGTTAGACTGAAAATATATGATATATGTGTGATAAACCAATATAATGTGTATACACGACATCAAAATGTAAAAGAGATTGAGCATAAGTTGGCAATGTACGATGTATATTAGATCTAGCATTCACGAGTTTATCAAGATAGATATGATAATGTAAGCATGTATATGAATAACAAATATGAATATAATCTGAGTAAACTACCGGGGGGTGGGGCATGATGTCCATCAAGACACCCAAGGATAAAGAGGAGATGCATGAGGTCCCTCATGCATCACAAATTGGATGTGAAAGTAATAATAAAGAGACAAGTATCATGTTCATGATGCTACATGAAAACATACATACAAACACATGAGAAAGACAAAGTAGGCCAAGGGGCCACAACATAAGTGACACGGGCACATGTCACTAAGTCTGAGAAAAAACATGTATATAAGGATGTGTTCAAATGTTTGCATATGCAAAATAGCATGCAAGTTTGGATTAGAGTGGCATGGAAGGACATGTTCAAATGTCCACATACATAATCAATAAACACACACAAATACATGGGCACATCTCCAAAACATGAAAGAAATGAAAGGGCAATGGCATATTCAGTTGCCCTTAAGCAGATGTAGAATCAAAGAGACGTAATCAAATATAAACTACTAAATCTATAAATGAAATTATGAAATAGTCATGTGGTATGAATATGTATAAGATCAAAGTTTTGTATAAGCTTAGTCTATAGTAGTAGTAGTTGGTAAAAAATAAATGTACTATAGGATGATCAATATCAAGATATAATTAATGCTAAATCTGTGATATGGAGTATAAAAAGATATAACCTGACAAATAAGAAACTGTGTGTATGATGTTCCCAATGGGCTAATATATCAATGTTGAATCGGTGTATATGTGTATGTGCCCTTGATGGGTAGCTAATATCAAATCTAGAACTGTGTAGAGGACATAATAACCTGTGAACACTTGAATAGAATAAGTGAAGCATGTATGTATGATAAAAATGACTACACTAACATAGATAACATATGTAATACTTGGCAAATATAAGGAATGTGAACATAGAAATGCATACAATCTGAAATTCATATTTTTTGGGCAATATTTAAATGTTTGTGTATTTTTGAACATATTATATTGTTTTTGTATTTTATGAGTATAAGATATGTACAAGCAACATGAAAAATGAAACTATATACAAGTAGCAAGATAAAGGGAACTATGTATAAGTAAATTAAAAAAATGAAACTATGTACAAGTAATACTGGAAGTAAATAAGATTATTTACAAATAAAATGTAATGACTCTAAAGACCTAAGAGCACATCCATAGGATGTGGATAGTCAAATGGCAGATCTAGTGGGAGGTCATCCAATGTTGGATATTGAATCTACCCAAAATTGAATATTTTTTCATCATTATGATCATCATGCCATTATGTCTCCATAACTATAGCGTTATCATTAGCATTGATCTATATTATGTGCATTCAAATAGCATGTTGCTCTACTATGTAAGAAACTTCATGTGCGGTCCCAGGGTAGACCACATTGGACTGTTGGATGTTTGTATGAAACATGTGATTTTCATCTAGGCCATCATGTAAAATACAAATTATGTGTCCTTCATGACTGAAAGTCAAACATCTATCTATTTAATTGAATGTGGCATCCATTGCATGTAATCATGTACTACCAAGTGTAACCTGTAGGTGAGTGTTTATGCTCATGATTAAAAGTAGAGTGTTGACCACCTTATGGCCACATGCAACTGGTAGTGTGATATGTCTTGAGGAGTCTTGATGATGTATAACATGTTTTAACTCCATCTCTTGATGCTCTTTATATTGTAAGAATTACAAAGCACAAGATTTGGGATCAGAATCCTCATCTATAACAACATTAGGGATGTATTGGTCCTTGATGAAATCCCAAATAGTTAATGGATCATTCCTTGAATGTCAAGGTTGGTGAAGAGTTCATTGTGATACATGTACTGGTGGAGGAAAAGGCTATGTAATTTGGATAATGCCCTAAGCTTTGAGTTTATTTAATTTTTGTTGTAATGCTGAGCATGTATACATATGATGTCTGATAATCCTATGAAAAAGACAAAAGGGTTTATCATCCTACTATGACAATCTGCTAATGAATCTATGGAGAACTTTGGGTAATACCATCAATCCTCTGTTAAGTAATATTTGTAAAATTAGCTATGGTTTGTCTTGTGTACTGCTTGCCTAAATCCAGATAATTGGGTCAATATCCATAGACATAACCATATTTATTGAGTGTATAAAAGAATTTGCCTCTAACTGTACACAAGTGTTTAGGCTTATATATGGGGTATTGTGAACTGGTGGTGATGCCTATGTAGGTAAAGGTATGAATGCCTTAGAATAATCTCTATACTATCTAGGGCCTACTACTGTGAAGCTCAATCCACATAAATAATCATCAATGTTCATGGGTGTCATACTATCCTCTGTGGTGGTTTGGGAATCTGTATATCAGTTTTTGATGTATATTTCCTCTAAGTTAACAAGTAATGGTAACTTTGATGTGAATATCTCATCGTCCATCATTGGTGGGGGGAACTGTGCTATAGGAAGGTTGTTCTCCATCATGGGTGAAGGTAACTCTACTATAGGAGGATCTGGAATAGTTGCTAGAATAGTGGTGATAATTTCCCTGACCTCATATGTATGCATCCATTCTATAGGAATGATATGAGGTAGGGACTCTATGATTACACGAGGTTTCCCATCTGAATATATACTCAGGGTAGTAGGCTTCGCAATTCTACAAGATCTGAATGGTTAGTTATCAACTGGACATGTGTATAGGTATCCATCATGTAAAAACTTGACACATCTATGCAAAGTAGAGTGTACTACCTCCATGGCATGTATCTAAAGTCTCCTAAGTAATAAATTATAATGCAAATGGTTAGGCATCACCTGAAACTACATGAATAGGGTCTTTGGTCCAACCATGATATCCAAAGTAATAGAACCTAATGACTGTCAGGAAATGTCATCAAAACCTTGAATGTTCTTATATGTCTTCTGAATGGATGCTACGTCAACCTCCCTAATCTTTGAAAATGTGAGGTTGCATATGTTAAGACCCAAACCATTGTCAATTAGACCTCATTTAATAGCGACGGTTTTAATTTGTGCCTGAATCAAGACTGGTAGATTCTGATCAATAATTATTTGTTAGGGTAGATCTTCATTGGTAAAAGATATAACATCCTTCATGTCCTTTACAGTGTTCATGACAAATACAAAATAAATCGGCTTTGTATCACAAGGCAAAGATGTATGATTGAGAGTTCGAAATAAAATATATTTTAAAATGGTTGCCATTTGAAGTAATTATAATATAGAAATCTTGGCTAGTGTATTTCTCAACTAACCAACAATATCATATGCTATGTGTTGATCCCTAGGTCCCATTGTATTGTGTTAGGGATGAGGAGGGATTGTGGGATTTCGTTATTCCTATATAGGCTAAGGAGGCCTCTAATTTCATCTAATAACAACTTGAACTACAAGATCTACTATTTACCGGAGGTGAGTAGTAGAGGCAGGATGTGAGTGAAGATAGTCAATGGGTCTAGGTGGAGGAGGAAAATAAAAGTCATCTGAGCTCTCTGTCATCAAGTAGTAACCAGAGGTAACTCAAAATTGGCCATGCAACAATACTCCCCATTGAAGGGTTCTCAAGATGAGGTGGACCAATGTATGAGATAAACTAAGTTCTAACATGATCCATGAGAGGAGTGACATACATGTGCATCATTCTATAAATGGTAGGTAATAATCATACAAGACAAATCACAAGACTTTATACAAAAAATATAAAATGGCTTTCATCACGATGATCATGATGAAAAGGGTGAAAAATGAGAAAATTCTGGAAAATAAGAAGGGAAATCCTAATGGTGCACTATGTTTCAGCAATATGTTTGAAGTAAGTCAGGTTCACCAAACGATTTATTTGTTTTAGGATTATGGAATGTAACCTTGGGTTGATAAAGAGTTGAGTAATAAATTAGGGAATAAAATACTACAGTAACAATAACCACTTATTTGTACAATAATCAATTTATTTTAATATTCTATAAATAACAATGAATTATAAAAGGTGTACTTAGTTGGAAAATATGACTTAGATGAACAAGTGATAGGCAAGGAAGTGATGCAGGGGTAGGACATATTATCATCAATAGAGAATATGTGTCAGAACCCTCCTCAAATAATAATACAACCTTCTTTGCCAATAGTGCACTGTACTACTGATGTGTTATTCTGTGCTAATGACCTTGTGTAGGCGAAGCAATAAAATTATGGGCAAACCTTCATTCTATTTCGAGAAGCTTGTGATTGTATGAAAAACACTTGGATCATTGTCTATTCCACACTTTAACTGATTTCTCTATGGAACTCTAAGCCTCCATGCTTATTAGGGTTTTGATGAACAAAAGTGGAAGAAGGGTGGCATTAGTAGGGTAGGCCAAGCAAGACCTCAACACCCCATGTGTTGGGCGCTACCTACATAACAATACCTCAAAAGGGGATCAAGCCCGATGTAGTTCTCCCAATCTAAGTGCTGGTGAAAATGAGAGTTATACTAGTATGCTTGAGTATGAATGCTTTGAGTGTGAATTGAGACTGGAAACCTAAGTAAAATTGAGCTCTAGGCTATTGTATATGGATGTATGCATGAATAGGGGTAAATAGGGATCAATAACCTTAATTTTCACAACTATTTCTAAGTTTGTTCATGAGATTTGACATCTAATGGATAAATGAATGAGAGTGGTCTTTATATAGTGTTTTGATGCTTGTTGAGACATGAAATGAGTTTAGGCTAACCCTAAGATGCTTTGGGGAGTGGAAAGATAACCTTTAGGGGCAAATAAAGCTCAGGGTCAATAACACTACTCCATTTGCCAATAACACACTGTGTTATACACTAATGGGGCCACACTATTGTCCAGGTGGTGAAAACGTGTGAAAAAGGATCAGAGATGCCTATGTGATGGCTCAATATGGCTCTTAGTATATATGAAAATATGTTAGATGTGCACAAAAGCTGGAAAAATATCAAAATAGGCCCTAAGATAGGTTTAAGGCTATGCTAAGGATAGGGTGGTCTCAAGTGGCACTCATTGCATTAAATGGCATTTTAGATGACTACACCTTGTCGAGGATCATTTTTTTTTACATAAAAAAAAATTTAATTTATTATCCCCTCATCATGATTACAAATATTGACTCAATTTTTGAGTTTGATCTACAAAGCACTTTTAACTATGTGATTTGATATGCCTTGCATCGTAACTAATGCAAACTAATCATTAGAAGGCTAAACGGGGGATGATTAGTTTTGATGTGTGGCAACAGGAAAAATCATGCAAGAGGCTATAAATCCACCTTCTCTCTGTAGTGTTATAAATCTTGGCATGTAATGAGAGCGACGATGGAGAAAGAGCCCCTCATGTGTGCTTAAGGTCGTACTCCTTTCTTACTTTTAGGCATTGTGTGCATTGATGGGTTTCTTCCTTTGCTTTATTGTTTGAGGATTATTATTTTATTGTCTAATGAAATTATTGCATTCAAAAACTTTGACATCTTTGTTAGGGTTGACATTTTGGTAGAAGTTTGTGAGAACGTGAAAATCGATGAATTCAACTGGATTCTTGTATGCTTATCATTTTTGGAATGTTTCTTGTTTATCTTTTAATAATTTCAAAAGTTTATGTGTTGCACAAAGATTGGTGGTCATGCCGCTTGGTTTTCTTGATATTTATTTGAGGATGGGGATGGTCAAGTACATTCAATTGTACTTTTTTTTTGTCAACAATTGTTTGCCTTGAGGCATTGGAAATTGCATTTCATATGTGGTTATTTGTCTTAAGTGTTAGAAATTGGTTTTTTTATCGATTAATTATTGGACTCACTCCATCTGTCCTTCACACTAGTCTCTACTTGAGTTGACATACTTCCTCAGGGTTGGTTAGCATGTTTGGTTGGTAGAGGGAAACCAAAGTTTGGCAAAAAAGTTCAAGGAAGGGCAGGGTGGTGAGGGTTTTTCTTCTTGCATGAGCACCTACCTTAGTACATGAAAAACCTCACTAGTGAACATTGAGAAGGAAATTAATTATGAAATGATCCATAAATAGTCTATAGATGATGTGCATTATTCTTTCATGGGGTTGGTGGATGATCTTAAGTGCAAATAACAATTGAATAATGGGGTTTTGCTTGATAAATCAACAAAAAATGATTATATAAAAAGCCTTGGATTTATGGAAGGCAACCCTACTAAAGGGTATTAAGAACAAAAAACTTCTAAAATGGATTGCAACCAAATTAATTTTTTGCTAGCTCAGTTGGCTATTAGACTAGGGAAAGGGGCACTGGTGGACTATTTTTTGTAAGCAATGCAAAACCCAAACCAATCTACTCCAAAGCTGAACACCCTTAAGATGGCCTAGTTGTCAAATGTGCAAACAATTATGTGAAGTGCTAACATTACTTATGCCATTCATGAGGAAATCGAACAATTACTTTTCGGCTTGATATGTCTATTGAATCAGGTGTAGATGTTATTGAAAGTTATGATTGTTGATGATATGTCCAAGGGGTGAAAAATTGATGTTATATGCTTTAAAGCAGGCAAAAACACCTTATATTTTCTTGCAATTTAGTTGGTTGAGACTCTTGGTGCTCTAATATAGAAAGATGAAGAAAGGGACTATAGACTCTAATGGCCTTAGATTCTAGCGAGGAGGCAAATGATTAGTCGTTTGAAGTTATATATATTTTCTTTACTTTCCCATTTCTATATCTCATAGAACTAACTTATTAGAAAATGGGAAAAACTTTTTGTAATACAATTTATTGATTTTATTTATTTTTAACTAGCTTATTATATTATTAACTTGGTTGTATCCATTTTTTACGTTATAAAAAAAATAGATATAAAGAAAGACATGTAAGGTTTAGGCTTATTTGATTTTATTTTGTGATTTAGTGGCAATCGTTAAAAGGTGACAGTGAGAATGTGTGCTTAAAACTGACATAAAGTTAATCCAAAAAATAGACGATGATCAAAAAACTTTATCTAGATTGTATACTAATACTCTGGACATTAAACGATTACAAGACAAAAAAGGTCAAACAAAGAAAATAAGTGCACTCTAACTAGTAAGAGCCACATAAGTTTCCTAATGCCAAACACTAATATACTAGATATGTATAGACCATTAGTGCATGCTTTGTACATATATTCAAAATAATAGAAAATTAAAACAGAAAGAATTTAACAATCAAAATAAATTAGGATAAACATAATTTTTTTAATTAAAAATCGAAAAAAAAAACACTTCAATAATTTTTAATTTAGAACAACGATCCAAAAATAGACAAACATCCTAAAATGATATAATTTAACGACGAACAAATGAGAAGCATAATTTTAAAGTGCCTACATATCGAAAGAAAAGGCAAAGAAAAATCTGAAAAGGCAATTTCCTAGCGAAAACCATCGGGCGAATGGGTGTCGGTCGGCGATTGGAAGTTCCGCGTCGGTGTTTAAAAAGGCTTTAAATTTGTGCAAAAACATAGTCGAAATCGTCAATTCAACTCCGACGGAGACCACTTTACCCTTTCTCTCACTTTTGGTCGACTCACCGCGAAGAAATTGTAGTTCAGGAGAAGCTCTCGATTCATTTTCGAGCCGAAAATGAAGATAACAATCAAGACTTTGAAGGGAAGCATCTTCAACATCGATGTGCAGCCCGCAGATACTGTAAGTTTTTTTCTTTTTCTCTCTTTAACCGCTTTTATTTGCAGGTCAATTTGAAACCCTAAGTTTTTTTACTATCGAGTCCTATTACCCATGCTTGTTTCTTGATTTACTGCTGTGCAAGGGTATCAATCACCCGGTATATTCTTTTCTCATTAGTTTCAATGGCGACAGAGAGTTTTCTAGGTTTTTGGGTTTTCTGGGGCTAGGGTTTAAAGAACCAATAGGTTTTGGTCAATGTTGGTGAATTCAGACTGGAGGTGTCTTGGTTCATTAGTTTCTGTTTCCTTTGGTTGTGCCTGGCTGAGTTTTTTTTCAAGCATCCCGAATTAAGTGGATGGCTTAAGTAGAAATCCTCTAAGTTCGCAGGATTTCACAATTCACTCTTTGGAAACAAAAACACTGGAGACAAAGGTTTAGGACATGAATTTTTTTTCAGAAAAGGAATCTGAATACAACGGCGAACATATTTACAAGGATTGGAGTAGTTGAGAACACATCCTGAAAACATTCTATTTATGTAGCCTTCTTGCTAGAGCAATTAGTGATTGGGTGGCCATGGAAGAATCATATCAGTGGATGCTGGGGGGAGGATTCTGAAGGTGTGCTTTATATCAACATAATTTTAACATTTGTTACTTGGCACGGGCTTTAATTCCTGTTTGAGTGGCTGTTTTTGCCGTGTTATGGGATCCAGTCTGTCCGTTGCAATTGCATATTATGAATTTTGGTCATGTATATTTGGATTTCGAAACATGGATCTTATTAATCACCATGGTTGCAAGGTTCAGAGTTTTGGATGGTAACTCCTATTTGTGAGGTGGTGGTGGTGGTTGCAAAACATGTCAAGATCATTGCCATCTGACCAAGACTCACTGATGAGATTATAAGTATTGTTTTTTTAATTTGATTGTTGCACAGAGAGATTTCGGTCCTATTTACATACAGAAGATCAATTAAATGTTTTTAAATTCACTTGAATCGACTAGTTTTAAGCACTCTTATGTTCTGCTCTAGTAAAAAAAATGGTAATTCAATCAAAATAAATTTACGTATCTGTCAAACGATAATGCTAGATGTAATCTGGTTGTGTTCATGGCTATGGTGTCAAAGATGAGACTGAATACATAGCCAGTACATCTCTTGGTGTTCCTTTCTGTAAATCCAATGGAAACCTTCTCGGGGGTAGATATGCCTTTTTAAAAAATGAACACTGTTTCTTTAATTAATATGCCTTGGATTTCATGGGATTTTTTATGTCCCTAATAGTCCATGTTTTCTTAGGGATTATCTGATTAAGGGTTCTGATTTTATTTTATTGGTTAGAAATGTTGTAGTTTTCGTGTCATCTTCTTTGATAGGTAAATCTGCATTCAGGGAGGGTGAAGGTGATTGATTTAACATGCATGTATAGGCACCTGAACAATTATGCTGATAATAATGAGAAACCACAATGGGAATTGTTGAGGTTACAACCATTGGAGGAAAAGCATTGAAAGTTCCACCTTCTGGCAAAAAGTATCAGATGTGCTATTAATTAAATGTTTGAAATGAATAAAGACCATGTTTTACGACTGCTGCAAGACATTTACTGTCAATAAAGCAATAATAAAGACATTTAATGTCAAATAAGCAATAATATTGGATGCCTAGTGGCAGTTATATTAGGTTGACGAAGAATAACTATCATTTTGGATTGTATGTTATTACTAGTTATTGTAAGTCCTTTTTGTGGTTGCATTAGCAATGAATGTAATTAATGCTTTCAATGCCCATTTTAGCTTATAAAAATTCAGATGAAAACTGGATCATTGTGAGCTCTCAAGCAGGTTGTTGGCAGGCACTACTCTTTATTTTTAATTCTATTTTGTCAGGATTAATGTCATGCCTGTCCTATAAGAAAGTGTTCCATTTCATCTAGGAAAATTCAAAATTCAGGATCTTCAGTTGATTTCCTTCTGTTTATGGCAGGCTTTGCATCTTTTTGCAGAAATGCTTATCTTTTCATTGTTAGTTATTTAGTTTTGGGTTAGTGCCCTATGTAAAGACGTTGTAGGATGACCATACTTCCTACCAAAAAAGTAAGATAACTAATGCCATTAGATGGTTGAGGGTTGTGACTTATCTGGTTTAATTAGGCTGTGATATAATGGGAATGAGTTTGGGAGATAGCTAGAGAATGCTGAACATCTTGGATTTGGAAGGATTATTTGCAGTACATATGGTGAAGTATTGTTTTGAGTGTGTTTGTACTTTCATTTTGTTTTGATTTTGTTGTCTCAAAAATGAGTGATCAGGTTATCAAAACCAACAGTTTTTGGCGACTCCGCTGGAGATATAAAATCCATTATCCATTTATAATCTATCCAATCACCTCCACACTAACCGAGAAGGAACGCACAGTTTAAAGCCTCAAGCTTTAACTGAAGCAAGGTCAATTCTTTTTCTTTTTTGTTTCACAATCTGGGAGATTCAAGGTATACACGAAGCCAAAGGGCTAAAGGTATCGTTGACCCTGTATTCGAGTTGGTACAACAAAGTGATTTTGATCTGTTTCCTTCACCATCTCGTCTCCAACGAACTAAGAGTTTTCCTCCTATTAAAGTCAGATCTCCATTGCCAGACGAAGTATCTACTTTTGCTGTTGATAAAGCTTTGCCAATAGTTACCCCTCTGAGATTTGTTATCTCTCCTTTTCATAATCCTACAATCAGTTCAAGGTCTCTGGGGTAATGCTTTTGGTCATCTCAATCTTACTCCACCTCTACATGAGCTTCCACGTAGTTCAAGGAAGAACTTCTCCAAATTCTATGGTGATGAAAAAGTTCACCTTGATGAGCACATTGCAGCTTTCAGCATAGCTTGTGGAGTAAATTGGAGTAGAATTTGAAGATGTAGCAGTCAGGGTTTTTGTGGAAACATTACAAGGTGCTGTTGCAGATTGATTTTATCATTTATAGGCTCGGTCAGCGACTGATTGGAATACTCTCAAAGCTAAGTTCAAAGCCAGATTCAAACTTGCAGAAGATGCACATACACTTCTAGTTCAACTTACACAGATGAAAAAAGAGCTTCATGAGCCTATGAGAGATTTCATAGCCAAATTTGAAAAACTAAGAAACAGAATCCCTGTAATTGCTAGACTTACAGTTGAGAATTTCAAATGCTTTTTCATTAATTCTCAGCTACCTGAAGTAAGTTTTTTTTTGAGACGTGCCGGTCAAATAGATTTTGCTACAACTCAACTTTTGGCCACTGAGGTAGAAGATGATCTCATCTTAGCAGGGAAGATAAGAAGAGATCCAAAAAGAAATAGAGCTTCATCATCTTCTGAATATGCATCTACAGGCACCACAGATCCAATGGTACAAAAATTAGCAAATGAGTTGCTCTCAAAAAGCAAATGTCTCAAGGAATGTCTTCTGCTCCTTCATACAGAAGGACATTCCCAAATCAGTGATATCAGGGCAATGCTGCCAGGAATCAAGGGCAACAGAATCGCCTTCCTCCCTCACAAGGGAAACTTGCCCTGGAAGCTCCTCCGACCAATTTAGCAATGGGATATCTTGAAGTAGAATTAGAATTCTCTTTTCAGCCTGAATTAAATAAAAAAAATGACGTTGATCTCCTTGAAGACAATCAAGAAGAATCAGCTGACGACTCCCATATTGGTTTCTTGAACTATCAGGATGAACTTATAAGCAAAAGATAAGCTTTTGATGGATCATATGCAGTGTTTATCAGGTCCAAAAACCAATCAGTTCAGAAAACTGATAAAGAGAAGACAGAAGAGCAACCGCAGCCAGCAGTCACGATTGCTAAGCGTGGAACCATTTTACCTTTTCAGTCAAAGGACCCGGTAATCGCCTAAAAGGCAAATACATCAATCTCGCCTTCCCCTTCTAATTCAAATTTGCAAATCAGCCCACCTCCCATCCCTCCTAAAACTCATAAAGTTGAAGTAGTTTTCTTTGTACTTAGTTCAATTCAGCTATTTGACATAATCAATCATGTCAAAAAGACAAAAATACAAATGCCTGAGTTCGAATATTTGCAGTTCAATCTTGATCAACTAAATAAGCTGATCCAATATGTCAAAAATCAAACCGTCCCTGCAGTACAAAAAGCTAAAAAGGTAACTCCTGATTCTCCAAAGAACACGTCTATTTCAAATAATCTGGTCATTACTCCCCCAGCTGCTCCTGAAAAAATAAAACCTTTCTATGTTTTCTTGTTAATTAATGGCCACACGCTGAGTAACTGTATTATAGACTCAGGCGCATCTGATAATGTCATGCCAGCTAAAGTCGCTGAGTTTTTTGGTCTCACACTGACCAAGACATTTGGGAGATGTTTCTCTATGGAGAACAAGTAAGTACCATTGTTGGGACAAATTAAAGATGCCCAATTTGCATTTGCAACATTTTCGGACAAGAGAATCAAGATGACTGTCTTGGTGGCTGACGTTCCAGCATCTTATGGCATTTTGCTTGGACGAAATTGTTGCAAGAATGTGGGAGAACTAAATATGGATCTGTCTGAGGCAAGGATTCCTGTCCAAGGTGTAATGAAGAAGTTGCTCCCTGAAAAGGAAGCAAAATATGTGGTCACTCAGACATTAGCACCTGAAGCTCAAATTCTTTTTGAATTCGCAGGTATGGGTAACTATTTTCTATTTACAAATAAAGTGCATGAAACACTTGATATAATTCTTGAAAGTGTCAACTCAGAAATTAGTTCAACAAGAACAGCAGAAAAACTAGTAGGCTGCAGTACAGACCAAGAAGGATCTTCCATCTCTGATGAAGGAAAGTCTAAAAAAAATCAATATTAGATGAGATATGGACTTTGGAATTTGATGGTAGCTGTTCTTCTACTGGTTCAAGAGCTTGGATTGTTTTGATATCTCCTTAAGGAGATATGTTCCCTTCATCTTACAAATTACAGTTTAGCAACACTAACAATACAACTGAATACGAATCTCTGCTGCTTGGCATGAAGGCTGTTCAAGATAAAAGCATCAAGTTTTTTCATGCCAAAGGGGATGTTGAATTAGTGGTTTGTCAAGTGAGGAACTTATACCAAACCAAAAATGAAAGATTACGCCACTACCGTAACTTGGTTTGGGATCAAATTGAAAGTTTTGATGCTTTCAACATTTCTGCTATACCTAGAGAGTCTAATGACAGAGCTGATGCACTTGCTGTTTGAGGAACTCTCTTAGTTTCTCATTCAGGTTTCAAAGAAGACAGGTATACTATTGAGCTGATTTATAGACCAAGTGTTTCTGACAATGCTAATCATTGGCAAGTATTCAATGATTATCAAATCATTGCTTTCTTGGAACGAAAAGACAATTTTGAACAACTATATTTTGAAGGCAGTGAATTTCAGGGGAATAAATTAGCTTCTGAATCCAGTTCAAATATAAATGAAGAATTTTTACAGCTGAAAGAAAACAAAATTTTTAAAAGCCTGGTTTCTTTTGAAAAGCTGTTTGACAAACATGATAGATTCATCAAACAACAAACAGACTCAAATTTTTCTCAGAAATTCAATCAAGTGAATTTGATTACTGAAGAAAATCCCAAGATGGTCAATATTGGTAAGTGCTGCACCCCTGAAGAAATATTCAAGTTCACCTCTTTACTCTGTCAATACATGGATGTCTTAGCATATTCTTATGAAAACCTGAAGTCTCTCAGACTTGATGAAATCCGCCATGACATTCCTCTCAACGCTGACTCAATGCCCTACAAGCAAAAATTCAAACAGTATAATTCGAAAATATCAGGTACTATTCTGTTTGAGATACAAAAAATGTTAAATGCTAGAATCATCTTTCCAATCCATCATTCCACATGGATTGCAAACATAGTGCCTGTAAGGAAGAAGAATGGCAAAATTCGCATTTGTGTAGATTTCAAAAATCTGAATCAAGCATCTTTGAAGGATAATTATCCTTTGCCAATTATAGATCAAGTGCTTCAAACAGTGACAGGGGCAGAGATGTTATCAATGCTGGATGGCTTCTCAGATTATAATCAAGTTGAAGTTGGTAAAGCAGACCAACACAAGATTGCATTCACTACATCTTGGGGTACATTTGCATATAAGAGA
Organism: Torreya grandis; assembly: GCA_037957365.1. Classification (NCBI taxonomy): domain Eukaryota; kingdom Viridiplantae; phylum Streptophyta; class Pinopsida; order Cupressales; family Taxaceae; genus Torreya; species Torreya grandis. Next base: position 894,304 of record JARHVA010000121.1, on the reverse strand, counting down.
ATGCCTTTTGGCTTAATAAATGCTGGTGCTACATTTCATAGAGCCATGGATCTGGATTTCAAAAATGAGATTGGTAAATTCATAGTGGTATATCTTGACGACTTGACTGTCTTTTCAAAGCGTCGATTTGATCATGTACACCACCTAAAACAAGTGTTGGAGCACTGTCGCCAGATTGATATTTCCTTAAATCTTAAAAAATCTGTTTTTGGAGTAACAGAGGGGAAACTCCTTGGACACATTGTGTCCAAAGAAGGCATAAAGATTGACTCAGACAGAGTCAAGTCTATTCAAGAACTTAATTTGCCTACAAGTAAGAATGCTGTTCATTCTTTCTTCGAAAAGGTGAATTTCTTACGGAGATTCATCTTCGAATTTGCTGAGAAAACTAGACACATTGTAAACATGATGAAAGGGAAGACTATCTTCAGCTGGATTAAAGAAGACAAATCAGCATTTTAGGATATCAAAACCGCCATTGCTCACGTCCCTACCTTGGTTTGTCCAGATTACAACAAAGATTTCTTCATATACAGCGATGCGTCTGAACACACTCTTTTAGCAATTCTTGTTCAACAAGACAAGGAAGGTATGGAATCTCTTATCTCTTTCATGAATTGCCCTCTCAAAACCCATGAGTTGAAGTATTCAAATATAAAGAAACATGCTCATGCCTTTGTGAAAGTAGTCAAACTTTTTCGCTTCTATATTCTAAATTTACATACTACTGCCCTAGTGCTTGATACTACAGTTAAGTCTATATTAATTCAGCAGGAGTTTGGCACGAAAAGAGGTAATTGGATTACAAAGATCCAAGAGTTTGATTTAGACATCAAGCCGACAAAGCTGGTCAGGGGTAATGGTTTATGCCAATTAATTGCTGACAATAAGCCAGAAGACACAACATGAAAAAACTGAAGTGGAAGAGACCAATAGTCCTTTTTGTCTCCACTACCAATGAGTGGTATTCAGGTATCACTCATTTCTTTACTTATGGTGAATGCCCTGCTCATTTGTCTTACAAAAAAAAGAGGACTATCAAGTTGAAAGCTGCCAATTTTGTCTTTTGGGATAATGTCCTGTACAAGAGAAGCATAGATGGAGTATTTCTTCGCTATGTAGACAAAGAGCAACAAACCCAGCTTTTGAAATCTTTTCACAATCTGGCCTGTGGAGGATATTTTTTCGCTTCTGTGACTGCTCACAAGATTCTGTGAGCCAGGTATTATTGGCCAACTCTTTTCCAAGATGCACATAAGTGGGTGAGAAAATGTGAACTCTGTTAGCAATTTGTTGGAAGACCCAAGTTAGCTGCTATGCCTCTCAAGCCAGTGATCATAGAAGAACCTTTCCAGCAATGGGGACTTGATTTTATTGGGACTATAAACCCATCTTCAAGTGTCGGACATGATTATGTCCTTACAGCAACTGACTATTTCACCAAGTGGGTAGAAGCAATCCCAACTAAGCATGCTACTTCAGAAGTTGTATGCAACTTCCTCAAAGAGAATATCATTTTCAGGTTTGGAGTTCCCATCAAAATTGTTATTGATAATGCAACTTGTTTCATCTCTTAGGAGATTACACAATTTTGTTTCTATTATGGAATTACACTCACTTTTCTGATTATTTTCCACAAGGGAATGGACACGCTGAATCCAATAATAAGAATCTGGTAACTATTATCAAGAAGCTAGCAGATGACAATCAAAGAACATGGCATAAAGCATTGGTTGATGCTCTGTGGGCAGACAGAATCACACCAAAGAGGGCAATTGGTATGTCTCCTTTTCAATTTCTTTATGGTATCAATGCTAAGATACCAATCACCTTAGAATTGCCAGCCTTGAAATTGGCAAAGGCAATTGAAGATCAGACATATGAAAGTTCTCTTGACAAAAGAATCATGTCCCTAGTTGAACTGGAGGAACAAAGAACCATGGTGGTGGACAGAATTGCTGTTCATCAAAGTCCGGCAAAGAAACTCTTTGACCAGAAGGCCAAAAATCGTGATTTTCAGATTGGGGATCAAGCCCTGCTGTGAGACAAAAGGAGAGAACCAAAGGGGATGCATGGAAAGTTAAACTCCCTTTGGAGAGGCCCATTTATAATTCATCAGCACATTGGTGAAAACAGCTTTCTATTGAAATATCAAGATGACACACTCTTTTCTCTGCCCCACAATGGGCAGCATTTGAAACATTTCAACTCTTGAAGTGTCAGATCATTCCATCTGTATATATGTACATTTGTATAGTTTTTAATTCTGTTTTGTTTTGTTTGTTTCCGTTTTTGATGCCTTTCATTTCTGGGTAGCATGACTCCGTAACCCAATGGTACACATGAAGACACTGGAGATTCTGGATTCTACTCCTTTCAATTGTTTTTGCAATTGACAGAAGTTCTCCAACTGGACCCAACTGTTGTCCCCCAAAAAAATATCACTCATTTTTGGGACAACATTTGAACCATTTTGGTCCTACAGACCAAAATTGTCTCTTCCCTTTTTAAAATTTGTCCTGGGCATTCAAATTCCTTATTTTTCAAGCTTCTCAGAAATCTACGGACTCTGCAGGCTTAAATCTACGGACTCTGCAGGCTTGAATCTACGGACTCAGTAGGGAGAGGAAATCTACGGACTTTGTAGGTCAAGTTCAATGGACTTTACAGGTTAAAATCTACGGACTTTTTTAAGGATTGGTTCAGTACCTTGGTTCAAACAAAAATCTCCATCGGCAAGCATCAGCAACAGGTTCAATGCATTTGGTTCAATGGTTGGTTCAACGTCAAATGGTTCGTCAGTCGGTTCAAGGCTTTGTTTGAACCTTTAAACCAAAACTTGGTTCAACGGTTGGTTCATCGTCTTTTAGTTCAACGGTTAGTTCATCGCTTTGATTCATTCAATTGAACCATTAGCTTGAACCATTTTGGTTCAACTGATTGGTTCAATGAAGAGGTTCAACGAGTTCAAAATTCAATCGGTTCAATGCTTTCAGTTCAATCGGTTCGTCCGCTTTGTTTCAACGTTTGATTCATCCTTTGGTTCAACGTCTTTTGGTTCAAAGGCGAGTTCAAACACATGGTTCAAAGGCTTCGTTTGAACCGTTGAACCAAAACTTGGTTCAATGTTTGGTTCAAACAAATGGTTCAATCAAAAGGTTCATCGCTTTGGTTCATTCACTTGAACCATCAGCTTGAACCATTTTGGTTCAAACCTTGGCTCAATCGATTGGTTCAATGAAGTGGTTCAACAGTTGGTTCAAGGCTTTGCTTCGTTTGCTTGGTTCAAAGACTTGGTTCAATCAAAAGGTTCATCGGCTTGAACCATTTTGGTTCAACCAAGCGGTTCAACGTTTGGTTCAATGAAGAGGTTCAAAGCCTTGGTTCAAAAGAGTGGTTCAACAGTTTGGTTCAAAGGAGCGATCCAATGTAAAAGTTCAAAGAACCTCTTGAAGGATAAGTGCCCTTGCGGAGGGCACTTGGTCAACAAAAACACCCTTCGGAAGGATAATTTTCGAAGAAGGCCGCAAAGGTAAATTCCTTTGGAAATTTTGTTCAAGGCAGACGGTTATAATTCTTTCGAACTTTTGTCCGAAGGAATTCCTTTGGACAAAAAGTCTGAAAGAATTCAGGAAGCAGTTGCGGGCAGAAAAAACCCGAAGGATAATAACCAAGGCAAGAAATTGTCCGCGGAGAAAGCCCGAGGAAAGCCTGCGAAGACTATAAAGAAAAAGGCCGCCGAAGGACCTTGAAGGGCAGGTGCCCTTGCGGGGGACTCTTGGCTGCCAACTTGAAGGATACTTCCCCGAAGCCGAAGGGTCACCTTCCCTTCGGGAAGATGTAAAACAAAAACCCTGAAGGCCATCCAAAGACTGCCCAAAAAGGCAGATAGCTTGCGGGGAGTTCTTCTTGACCCAAAATAGGTTTTTTCATAAGGCCCGAAAGGGCAAGTTCAATCTGGGAAAGCGCCAAACAAAAAAGCCGAAATAAGACAAAGGGGTGATGTGCCCGAAGATGTCAAATTCAAAACAACAAAATAGCCGTTGATCCTTTGAACCTACAGACCAGAATGCATTCACAGATTTCAAGGCCAAGACCAACAGAAAGCAAGGAAGGAACAGAACAACAAACTGAATCCAGGACCCGATTCAATTAACCAGAATAGGAGGAACGATAAAGGTAAGATCAGATCGCCAGGTGGACATTGAAAGTTGCAAACTTTCAATAAGCGTGACTTGTTTCCCTGCATTGATAAAATCAAATGGGTAAAACGCCCCTAAGTTCTAGCCTGTCTTCTTAACAGATTCCAACGCAACATGATGTGTTACTGTTCCCGAGTCCTTCTTGAAGAAGCTATATAAGGGACTTGTTATTGTAAAATTTTTTTTTTTTTTTGACAATCAGAACGAAACTCTGCCCAAATTGAAAGGCACTTCTGAGACTTTGAGCTCAGTTTGTTGATCATATTTTGTTACTGGAATAAGAAAGCAAGTGACTTTTCAGACTTTGTGCTGTGATAGCTTTGTTGTTGAGGAAACTGTTCTTATGTCTTTTTCCTTGATTTATTTTCTGTTCCTTTAATTCAACAAGCAGGATTAATGAAATTAGTCAGAAAGGTGTCCTGAAGAGTCAATTGTGGAGAGACTTTGTGCCTCCATAATTGCCTTTCAGTGTGTTTTATTTTCATTTTTGTGTAAAGGACTTTGGGAAGACTTTGTGCCCTCATTGTCTTTCGTATCTTACTCTTGAGTGATTCGGGTGGAGACTTTGTGTTGCATCTCGATTTGCTGGTTATTACATCTTTTGCTACATTTTGCTGTTACTACTTGGAGTATTTTTGTGGCTTGCTGAATAGTACTTCTGAAAGAAGAGGAGTGCTTTCTGTCATTTTCCTTGAGTTTCTCCTGTGATCTGCATACATCATCTCTGAAGAAAGAGAGATGGATGGTTTGTCCTACCCTTGAGTATTATTTTTTGTTTATATATATATATAGCCTATAGGGAACCTCCCCTTGATGAGAGGAGAGATCAGTCCCCTTCTGATGTGGTAAACCTATACATTTGGACGACTAATCTTCCTACTTTGGCTGATCAGACCTATTTTGTTTATCAATACACTGATCGACAAAATATTCAACCAATAGATTTCATTTATTATCTTCATGTTATTCAGTTGTGTAATAATTGGATGTTCTTTTTTGCTGATTTAATTATTTAGACCCCCACTAGCAACACACTACTTACAAATTGATTTTAAAATTGCCTTTCTTAGTCTGTACACATATCATACGAAAACAGAAAAGGCAATAAACTACAGCCCAAATCACCTACTACATGCCACAAAAGTTTGGGGTGTACTATTAGAGCAAGACCTTCCTTAAAATCTACATAACCAAAACAAAAAAGAAAAGTTTACTAAAGACACAAACTACATGGAAGAGAAACAAAGTAGACTAAATCCTCTGAATAGAGGTGGTCATGCATGTTTATCTCATAGCTCTAAAAAAAACAATTTAGAAGTTAAACTTTGGGCTATTCTGCCCCTGCTGCTGAACTGTCTTCCCCTTCAATGCCTACTGCAGTTGAATTCCTAGCATCCACAGCTTGGAATGGTAGGCCTCTCATAGGACAAGCATATAAAGCCTCTAGGCTATAACAGGGGACTCTTTTTAAACATCATTTAAACCCATCTATTCACTCGACATAGAACTAACAATCAGACTAATTGGCCCTTGTTCAACCGCCAATTCGCCAACAGATCAGATGTGTTATTTCCTTCTCTATGACAGTGCTGGAAGCTGATGCAAACAAAATACTTCTTAAGGACACATGCTTCTTTTAGTGCATTGTTTAATTGCCAATTTGGCAGCTCACCCTTGTTGATTACATGGATTGTGAACTTCCACGTCTACTTTCCATTACTTCATTACCTTGGCCGGCTCCAGACCTTCAATCAAAGATCCTATTCTGTTTTGTTGTTGGTTGGATTTTGGGATGAATGTGGAGCAGGTTCCCTTAAAACAACCTTTATGATTGTGGATGACACAACTCGTGCCTGCTTTGGTAGGGTCTTCCTGGGAGGCTGCATCACAATGTAATTGTTGGTCTCAAAAACTGGAGATTGTTCATGCTTATACATACTATATCATGGAAATGCATATTGAGTCTTTGATGAAGACAACATACGATTATTATGTGTTGGGGTGACTCTCTAGTGTCATTCGATATTGAAAGATCTCAAGAACGAGCTAAAAACGATACTTGTGGGTCCTTTTTGGATGGAAGCACTCAATGAAGGAATTGCACAGTTAATGTGCTCATCCTAGAACAGTAATGGTATGCAATCAAAACAAAGTAGCAGTAATGTGTTTCATTATAATTTGATCCTAGACAAACCAAACTATAATTTGATTTTTTTTTAATATGGAGTGAGTTTCATGTGATATCCATGGATCTTGGAATGTGCCTTCTATGCATCCTATGTTAGTTTTAAATGATGCATTGTTCACTATTGAATTAGTTACAATCCTAAAATGTCCATAAAACAAACGCAAAGAAAGGGGGAAACAAAAAAACTACACAGACTAAAGATTATTCTCGCCTAGAGGTTATTTTTATTATGTGTATTAATTGTCAATTCACTGCATGAAAAATGAGATTGGCCTTTTGTTCAGAGGTTAGATTGAGATTAGTATATGGTTCTACATTGGCCACCACCAAAATCATGAGTAATAATGTGCATTAATAGACTATAACTACAACGACGTGCATCACTTTGGTACTTAGTACAAATGACTATAACGACATTTTAATAATACTTTAGTTTTTGATTGCAATACTATGCTTGGTCAATACTGAAGTCTTTTACCATTGTATGTTTCCTTTCCTTTTATACACTTCTTGAAATCTCTAGACTGTGTTTAGAGCTGTATAGGAAATTAGAAAACTCATTGGCCATGATTCCAGTAATAATGTGACAGATTTTTGTTGTCTTAGTATTTTCTATTTTTTTTATTTTTGTGACCATTTTGTTGTTTTCTTCTTCCACTGACGCTTAATTTTGTTCATTTCTCTTCTTTGATGATCTTGATGCCATTATGCATTTCCTACCATTGCTAGTATTTAAATAAGGCTTCAATTGCTTCCCTCCTTAACATTATTACAAACAATAATTTTCATGTTTCAGTGTATATTAGTTTCTCAGAAAATGAGTTGTTCTTTCACAGGTTATGGCTGTTAAGAAACGGATAGAGGAAACTCAAGGTAGAGATGCCTATCCTTGTGTGCAACAGCTATTGATACATCAGGGTAAAGTGTTGAAAGATGATACCACAATTGAGGAGAACAAAGTTACTGAAAATGGTTTTCTAGTTGTTATGCTTACTAAGGTATTTATATTCTCTTAACTTTGTTTTGGAAACTCAAATCTTTTTGAATAGGGCTTCCGGCTGACATTTTAAACTGTAGGTAGGAATAGGTATTTGCAGTTGTCATTTGCATCAAATTCCATAGCAAACCATATAATAGATTAAAATTATATTATTTCTTTTAGTTGTGTTGGTGTTCACATGAATGTAGGAGGTTGCAACAACATAGTTTTTTAGGGGTTTTAGTTGTCCTGGATTTATTGGTTTGTTTTCTCTGTGCTTGGCTATATATATAGGCTTCCATGTAATAGTTTTTAATGACTTGTGCAATAAATATAATATGGTATTAGAGCCATTACATTAAGAGAGCCATGCAATTTCTAGCAGCTTAATATATTGTAAGCTTTAGGGTACACCAAAATATTTCTTCATATTGGGCTGTGGATAGAGTTAATTCAATAGTTTTTGGTCAGGACTAAGCAAGAAGCTGAATTTTTGCAAGATTATCTGCAGTTGTATGCTACAATGATTTATAAATTTATTTTGTGTTCTCACTCCTGCTTTGCAAAAGTTTTTAGCTTCTTGCAGGTTAAGTGGTCCAAATGGCCAATATTCAGCATTTAATTCTTCTTGATACCCAAAAGCTAAATGGTGTAATTACAATTTGTAGTCACAAAATACTCAATAAGGAAGATAGACTTGATGATGATCCCGAGGATTTTGACAAAAGATTTTAGGAAGCTTTGATACTTTTAAAATTGTTTGTTGCAGGTGATCTTATACCTGCAGTACGAAATGTCTACTCAAATGCATCATTGTGGAATAATCTTTGGAACAAGTACCAGACATCAAATGCTGGTTGTGTGCTATATTTGAAGAAGCTTTTATTTTCTTCTAAGTTATGGGAAGGAGGATCCATCTCAGGATATTTGCCGAGGTTGAAGGCTTTGAGTGATCACCTATTTGCCATTGAAAAATTGATAGATGATGAGGATCTGGTAGCTTTGGTCGTATGAAGTTTGCTATCATCGTATGAATCCTTTGTTGAGTCACTGCGTCTAATTGTGGAAACTCAAATGCTTGACTTTGAGCATTTGTTAGCATTGTTTTTCCAAAGAGGAAACATGTGCAAGTGGAAGAATCTAGCTTTTAGGCGTCTCAGACTGAAAAAAGAGTGCATTCAGTTAAATGATCAAAGGCAAAGTCAAAGGCAGGCAATACACCAACAAACGATCCAATGACTCTTTTGAAGAAGTTAGTGCATCTCTTATAAATCAAAAGCGATAAGCTTTTACTGTAATAGGTTTGGACATGTGAAAAGATTTTCCCCAAAGAGCAGAAGTAACTTTGCATGCCATAAGGGTTCACAATAGTTAAATAATGTTTGAGATTGAGAACCAGATGATTTTCATTTGTTGCAACCCTGGGACATTCAACTGAGTCCACAACCTGACATTTCACTGGGACATTCAACTGAGTCCACAACCTGACATTTCACTGGAACATTCAACTGAGTCCACAACCTGATATTTCAAACCAAGAGCATCTAGATATTATAATGTTGCAAAGACTTGTATGCGACTTTTGTTGAAGATAAAAGGAGTGAATTTGTTACATAGGTAATGCAGGGACTCATTATGTTGAAGGATGTGGGGATGGTTGTGTCACAATGAACAATATTGTGAATCACACTTTCAAAAATGTACGATATGTTTCTGACATGAACAATAGTCTTCTGTCAATTTTATGAAATAACAAAGCATCATCATATTTCAGTAAATTTTCATGATAACAAATGCATGGTCAAATATATTCATAATAACAATGTGATTGTTGGGAAATGTCTCAACTTTGCATGGATCTGTCCAATGGTAATTGTGTGCAGGGTGTTTGTGCAAGCACTAAGTGCAGATTGATTGTGCAAGTCGAGATGGTTGTGCAAGCTTGCATGGAGACTGTCCGTGGCGCATGATTGTCAGCGTATGGTGATGATGGTAGAGTTGCATAGGGCTCTGCACAGTTTTATTGCACTATGGAAGGTTGCAAAGCGGAGTGCAGTAGTAGAGTCGTATTAAGGTGTTGCAAGGAGCTGTGTAACATGTCAAGCAATGAAGGTTACCTTAAGGTGTTTCAAGCACTTGTATAATTTCATTTGCTACACTGAAGAAGTGCTAGCAACGTCTTGGTGGCTCTCTGACATGGAGTTGTTGAGGAGTGTCACACGTTGATCACTTGACTCAGTAGTTGTTGAATGCAAATTCCCCTGCTGTGTGGGTGTTACAAAGTGGGTGCCATGTAAACAGTTTTTCCAAGGAAGATGTGTGTTGAATGCTGAATACACACAGTCAAGTGTGCACATTGTAATATACAGTTAAGTGCTGTATGAAAGGGAACATAACCTTGCCACTTGGTGTAGCATTGTAAAACAACTCAGTTTTTGTTATAATCAAGAAGGTTATTGTGTTGTGTTTTTTGCTCGAATGGGTTTTCCCAGGTGAAATCGGTGTAATCTGTGTGTTTGTCTTTATCTTTGTATGTGCAAGGTTCACATATCATATCTCTCCTTTGTATTAGTTTATTGTGCTTATTGTGCATAGGCCTATTCCCAACAGCGATTGCATTTGGTGTTAGCGAGAAGGATTATACAAACTTGTTGATACCAAATCAGCAAGCTCACATGCCTTAGCAGTGGAGGAGGATTATATTTTAATTATTAATTTGGCATGAGATGTGTGGACAGCTCAATTATTAGCTCCAAGCTTCTCCTAAGCAATCTGACTCAGCACTTGCAAGCGTGTAACTAACACTGGATATCCAACCTGTTGTTCTCAAATGAGTGGCCAAGGTCCCCTTTTATATTTTTCCTAGGACCCTTGGACCTTTGCCAGTGGTTGCTGATTCAGCTCCTTTTCGCCAACTGTCATGCCACCTGTCCAGCGCATCTAGAATATTTCAGTCATGCCACCTATCTTTCACATCTATAATTTTCCATTTGATCTCAATGATCCATGGCTGACTGAACTTGTGGCAACAATTCCTTTACATCCTATATCAATTTCTTTATCACCTCTTCATTTTCTGGATCACCTTGATAAATGGACAGTATGGCTTGTGCCAACTTCCTCTGCTGCTTGTATCTTTGATGCTTTGTAGCATCCTCTCCCATCACTTTTTCTTGAAGCTCTGTAAGCATATTACCAAAATTTGTGCACTTCTTACTCAACTTTGCTTTTGATTTGGAAGCTTCTTTGAAATTCCTCTCCTTCTCTGTTTTCATGGTTTCCATGTGTTTGAAACATCCTCAAAAAAATGGGTGTTTCAGGGATTTTCCCAGTTTTTTTTCGTACATGGTGAAACATTTCATCCTCGTCCCTGAAACATCACGGTGTCCAGAACTTTGTCAGGATAGGGTGGTGTGTTCTTGTGTAACACTGATTTTTAATGAACTGGTTTCTTCTTAAAAACTCGTCTATACAATGCAAAAGGAAGACAGGTATGCAATTAGAATAAGACTGACCTATAAATATATATAAATTAAATTTTAAATGTAACTGGAAAAATCACATTTTACTAGAAAGCTAAATTGTTTGTGGTGAATTCATTCTCAAAAGCTAGAAATGCTACGAATGTTTGCTTGTTTTGATGTCTTAGTCTTGAAATTTTGGGTGGAAAAAAACTAATGTTTGATCAATTCAAAACAAGGCATGTGTATTGCAAGTTATTCTGTACTTTAGATAGTATTTATTATGCATTTGACGAGTTGCTTTGCTTTGCAGTCTTGTTATATTGATAGCTTGTTTTTCCTGATTGAGTTTTTCTCAACTTTTATATCTCATACTTTACCATGTCTTTGCATTTGACCTGCTAATTTTCTTTGCAGACGAAGTCGACAGGAGCAAGAGCCACCTCATCAGGAGCAGGTGCTACATCAGCTCAGGTATAATAATTATTGTTAAACAAACCATTGTACTTTCTGTGTCAAGGTTTTTCACTGTTCTCTCAAAATGTTAGCCTTTGTTCATATTTTCATGGTGATGTAGAAAAAGAAAAAAATATTGGAATTTGTGATTTATTTTTATTTTTTTAGTATTGTTTACTGATACTATTTTAAAAAATTTAGCCCGTGCCTACAACCACACAGACAGATCCTACACCTAGTCCAGAAGTACCTGCATCACCACCCAGATCTCAGCCTGCAGCTGTGTGAGTGTGCCATCTATCCTGAAATCTTGTAATTCTTATTTTAATACTTTACAATGTTTTTTCATAGAAAACTGTTTGTATTTGATAGTCAAAACCTGAAGGAAAAATACAATAGTAGAAAGCTGTTTGTATAAGCTAGTCAAAACCTGAAGGTAAAATGCAACATTATCACATATTTGCAACATTGTACCACTGCTCATTTTTAGATAGTTTCCTAGTTTTGACTGGTGATGATGGTACTATTATAAAATTTTAAATCAATGATCAAACTTTAAAAGGCAAATGTGAGCCAAATGGTGAGTGGAGCGAAAGATGTGGAATAAAGAGAACACCCAAGAATGTAAAAAACAGTAAAACACAAATTAGAAATTTAGATTTGTACATGATTTTTATCCCATCTTGGCTTCTTAGTTTTCTGGATTGAGTGCAAGGTTTTCTGACAGACTTATCATACATGTTGCCAGGTCTAGCTGTAGTTGTTCGCCGTTTGTTGCGAGGACTTGAGTTGAAGGCAACAAAAATATAGTACTTCGACATTTAGCACTTGGGTCATGGAGTGTAGCCATGTATCTTTCTCAAACTTTTGTGATGCGTGATTTTCTTTTTATTCTCCAGTCTTGCTACCCCCACCTGGCCTCGTTCTAGTTGGGTTGATTATCCCAGTGCACTGCCCACCATGTAGCTGTGCTGCCATTCAGTGCATAGTTTAAAGCATCCACACAAATTGTCCAATCCAACAATTGAGTTTCAAATCTTTTAAGGAAGTTAGAAAGAACTTCTGTGCCAAAATATTGAGGGATTTTCTTGTCCTGCACAAAGACCATTCTTAAAAGACTTTACTTCATAACCTCCTCTCGCCCAGATTTAAAAGTCGACATCTGAATCTGCATTGGCTGAGGATGCAATCATCCAAAGAATCATATAGTCTTTCGCTGTTACGCCAATATCATACATCTTTCCTATATTCAACTTGGAGGACGATCACACTGTTGAGCACTTATAATATTTTTCCATCCTTTGTTGCAAGTCCGTGCAAATATTTGTAGGACTTTCAATTGCTGCATGTGGGTCATTTGCACCTTGCAAGATGACCTGCTGCCTTAGAAGGTTATCTATTTCTTGCTCCCTTATTTTTTGCACCATTCCTTCTATCTCATATATGTCTTTTGTTAGTGCTTTACGTGGTGATATTGGCTCCCTCCGAATTGAATAGGATTTTCCTCGTGCCTTTTTTGTAGGAATTATGATTATTAAATTTGGTTGATATGCTTCTATTCGATTAACAATTGTATTAATATACATCTGCTCATTGTATGCCATGTTCTTGGCTATGAGTATCGGATAATGAGTCTCTTCTGTCTTCATCTCAATTATTTTGAAATCACCCCTTAATACCAAGCTACCCACATGTATCCCAACATCTTCCAGACCTCCAAATGATTCTACTCTCCCAAAATCTACAAGTCTTAATGATACTAGGTCATACTACAAAGGAGGTCTTCCAATGGCCTCTCCAGTTGATCGCAACATCATGTTGACAATGCTCCTAAAATCAAATACCACAGTCGGTGTTTCATATCCATCCAGAACATGTCCATTCTAGCGTCTACTTCATCCGGCCATCTTGGTTTCACATATTGTATTGGGTTTTCCACATTATTCACTTTCATTTGCGACACCTTTGTTAAGTTTTGTGAAATAGCCTCTTTGCGAAAGAGATTGATCAATTCAACTAGTCTTCACAATGCTTTGATGATTCCTCTTAGCATTTTGACAAATACTTGGGATTCTGTTTTTGTTGCATGAGGAGTATATAAATCATACATCATTCTCCTTGATTGAATGCAACAATTCAATGGCGTCTCTAATCATTTTCTTTTCATGCCTGGGGTCTAGATGCTTCAATTGCTAAACCTTCCTTATCCTTTGCTCCACAACAAATGAATGTGGTGGCAACGCTTGCTCTGTCCTCGTCAAGCTTGTAACTGCATGATTATTAGCCTGTCTATCGGTATGCCCATATGTGACCCTTTCTAATGATCAGAAGATCAATTGAAGCTACAAAATGTTCTTTGCAGCTGCTTTGTGTATCTTTCCAACATGTAACATTTTGACGTATGATGCCCACATATTCTAAAAATGTCACAATACTCGTTCCACAAGTCCACAGGTCCTAACCCAACTGTTTTTGGACATTCATTCCTATGATGATCTTCATTTCCACATTCTGTACACCACAATACCTCTCTTTGCTTCTTCTTGTCCTGAAAATCATCTATCCACTTAAGCATTGCATCCAACTTTGCTTCAGTCTTAACATTGTTGGATAAACCTTCACTCCAATCCTCAATGCTCTCCACTCTTATTGTAGCAACTATGGCTCCAACCTTATTAGAGAATTGTATTTGTGCATGGCAAACCTCATCTGCATGTGCATGGCAAACCTCATCTGCATGTGCAATCTTTCTACAAACCATGCAACCTTATCCTTCTCATCAAATTTTAAGGACATTTTGGTTCATTACATTAGAGAACCTTTGATCTTTGTCCAAGACACATTCTCCTACCTCATGTTATTTCTTTCAAATTTTGAATTGCTTGCCTTTTAGATATATGCTTTTAAAGCTCCTGCTTTAACTTTTTTTTTTATCATTGAATTGGATATTCTCATCTTTAAATTTGCAAATATACCCTAGAGCTTGTCGAATTAATGCTCCAATCAATTTGCACAAATGTTTGCATTTTACTTTAAGCTTTAGTTCCCACTCCTTCACAATTCAAAAAATAATCTTGTGGATCTGTAGACTCATCAGATAGAGCCACTGTGACAAATGCTTATGGTGGAATTGTCGGTAGTGCCATATTTTCCGATGGACTTCTTGCGCTCTGAGCATCTTGATCTTCCTTTGAATCTTCTTGTTTATTTATTAAATTTGATTTTATCTTACATAACACGAACATTATTTGCTTTGTCAAGTTGAGTGTTGCATTTTTTCTTGTTGTGGTACCAAACAAAACAATTTTGTACATAAGTTCTTTCTTAACTGTTGTCTTCTCAATTCTACTGGAGTATAGGTGTAGGGGTTGCTTCTCCTGTGGGTAGTAGGACTCCGGGGAGTTCTAACTTCATGGATGGAATCACCTTTAGAGCTCTCTCCTTGCTTATGAGCTTTGTTTGATAGAATTACCTTCATTACTAACTTGATGACTATGCTGCCTTTGACTATCACCACCATCTCTACCTGCTAAATCTTCCTCGACTATCTCCCTATCCTTTGCAGTATTTGTGAACTCTTCCCCTTGGCTTGGTTCTTAACCTTTTCTGTTGGGCGAGCTTCCAACTCTGTCTTCTTTTTGCTTGGTCATTTGTCTTCTTGTAATCACCTTGCTTTGCTACTTACTCTTTTCACAACTTCCCTTGATTTTCCTTCACAGAACCTCACCAACAACTTCCTTTGTTTTCCTACTCTCTTGAAGCCTCTGAAACACTTTATTCTCATCTCTTTGATATTTATGCATCTCTCTTTGTGCATCACACGGAACGTTTGTTTCTTTCCTCTATTAGAATGAATTTGTCTTCCTCGTCTCCCATGACCATGGTGTCTCGTCTACGTCTTGTCTGGACAAAGTACTACATCCTTTGAGGTATTGGTACCACAACTTTTTTAATTCCTAACATTTTGACTATCAATGGTAACTTTGGCCAAAACCTTCCTCGAAAACCACACAAACTAATTAAAAGAACTATCAAATTGAAATATCCCTTTTAGGGGATATTTACTAAAAACTGACTTTACTTAACAAAACACTTCCTAAATCACCTGAGACACTATAAAATTCTGATTTTTAATTTTTATGATCAAAACATAAACATAACAACACATATAATATTACTACTCCAAGGAATGCTTTTAAGGAAGTTGTATATAACACCAAATCCCAACTGTCATATGTATTCAAATAATGGAAAGACTACAATGACAACCATGTGATACAAAGAGCAACTTCTTACACTATCTTCTCACAATAAAGGATTAAACAACACACAACCACTCTTATATTACTAGATAACATAAAACATAACACTTACAAACAACATCAAATGTAGCATACTCCAATGAAGCTCAGATCTAGTTCCTGAGTGAAACCAACATCAACTAGCTAGGGAGGAATCTTTCACGACCAAAACTAGCATTCTTGTGAAGATTTCTCCTCCAAGATAAGAAGTTGAACCAATGTTCAAGATCACAAAATAAGGGGGGTTTATGTTTGCAAAATGTAGATTTACAAAGGAGAAGTGTCATACTTATAGAATTACAAAAGAGAATGAGAAAGAGGGAAGACAATGAGAGAGAAAGATTTGCGCCACACTTTGAAGTGGTAGCATTATTTATTAATAGTGCATTTTGTCTCCCACATGTGCAAGGGGTCTCTCTCTCACATGTGCAAGGGATCTTCATGATTTGTTTTTTGACTTTTCCCATGTGCCCCCATGTGATTATCAATCAATTTGTCTGACATGTGGAAGGGGTCTCTCTCTCACATGTGCAAGGGATTTTCATGATTTGCTTTTTGACTTTTTCCATGTGCCCCCATGTGATTATCAATCGATTTGTCTGTCACATGTGCAAGGGTTCTCTCTTTCATATGTGCAAGAAATCTTCATGATTTGGTTTTTGACTTTTCCCATGTGCCCCCATGTGATTATCAATCAATTTGTCTCTCACATGTGCAAGGGGTCTTCATGATTTGCTTTTGACCTTTTCCATGTGCCCCCATGTGATTCTCAATCAATTTGTCTCTTCACATGCTCTTTATTATTCCTTTCACATGGTCAAGTGGAGAATTGCGCCTCACTTCTCTTTCCTTCATTTTCAACATTAAAAATTACTATGTGGGCCAAGCCACATCATCCCAAGACATCTCATCACTATGCCACCTCAATACTATGCCATGTCATCATGTAAAGTTACTCATGAATAGTGTCAATGAATAGTAATTGGTGAATAGTGAACTCCACACTACTATTCCCTTGCATTACTTGACTTAGTTCACGGGAATAAAATACGTTGTTGGTCCTTCGCCAAAAGACCCATTAGGAAGTAAGGGACATTACAGTTCTCCCTTCCCAAGATTGCTTGTCCCCAAGCAATTGTAGATTCGGTTGTCGAAAAATCTGTTCACCTTCCCACGTGGCATCCTCTAATGGCACATCCTTCCACTTCACCAAAAACTCGATGATGACTCGGTTCTTGAGCTTCTTCTCTCGCACTTCAATAATTGAATTTGGAACTAGAATTAACTTCCCCTACTCATCCATTGGTGGCAAATTAGATGATGGCTCAATGTGTTGTCCAAGTGGCCCTTTTGAGGCAAGACACATGAAAAAATTGTGGATCCTGTTATGCTTAGGTAACTCTAACTCATATGCAATCTCGCCAATCCGTCTCATAATCTTATAAGGCCCATAGAATCATGGCTTCAATTTCTCATCACCACTCTTCTTCAAGGAGGATTGCCTATAACGCTGCAAGCGAAGGAATGCCAAATCTCCCACATCAAATGATCTCTCCATCTTGTGCCCATCAGCATACTTCTACTGGTTTTGTGCTTGTTGCATATTCTCCTTGAGAGCTTTCATGATGTCCTGATTTTTTTCAATTCAATCACGAGCTTTGGGAGCTTGACTATCTGCTATCATCAAATCAACAAATGATGAGACATCATACCCATAAAGTGCTCTAAATGGTGTCATGCCAATGGTCATATGATGGGTCATATTGTAGCAATGCTCGTCCAAGTACAACCACTTGACCCTTGCCTTCTGATGTCTTGCCACAACTCTGCAAATAGCCCTCTATCCATTTAATCTCGATCTCGGTTTGACTGTCGGTCTGCAGATGATAATTGGTACTCGGATGTCAACTCTGTACCGACTAACCTGAACAACTCCTGCCAAAATGTACTCATGAATTTGCTGTCTTGATCACTGACTATGTTCTTAGGCAATCCACGTAGCCTAAAAAGCTCCTCAAAGAATAATGTTGCTACTTGCGGTGCATTGTACTCCATTGATATTGCAAAGAAGTGAGCATACTTGGTCAATCTGTTGACCACTATATAAATGCAATTCTTACCTTGAGCCTTGGGTAGGCCTGTAATGAAATCCATTGAAATACTCTTCCATTTTTGGTTCAGAATGGGTAATGACTGAAGTAACCTTGTAGGGAATGAGTGCTCGGATTTGCTCTGTTGACAAATCACACACTCTCTAATATGATTGAGGACATCGTTTTTCAATCCTCTCCATGCAAATCTCTCCCGTATATATCTGTAATTATTGAAGTACCCTGGATGCCCTGCCAATGGTGTGTCAAGTACAACACTCAATATCTTCTTCATCCGTGTCTTAGGCACAAGATATACCCTACCCTTGTAGAATATGACATCGTCCACAACCTTATACTTGTCATCCTGTAGCAATCCATCCATGATCTCACAAGCAAATTGGTTCTTGGAATACTCAACCAAGATATGAGTCTTCCAGTTTGCTAAAATCTTTGACATAGAGCAAAGGGATGGCTGCTTGGATCATGCATCAATTACTACATTATTCTATCCCCTCACATACTCTATATCGAAATCGTAACCCTGTATCTTGCTTACCCACTTCTTCTGACGATCATTGAGGCCTTTTTGCTCCATGAAATACCTCAAGCTATTATGATCTGTTCAAACCACAAACTTGTTGCCCACCAAATATTGTCGAAATTTGACCAAGGCATGTAAAATAGCTAGCATCTCTTTGTCATGAGTAGAGTACCCACACTCTACCGTACTCAGTGTCCGACTCTCATAGGCAATGGGATGCTTATTTTGCATCAGTACTGCACCGATAACCACACTTGAAGCATCACATTCAAGAGTAAATCGCTGTGAAATATCTGGTAATCTAACATTGGGCATGTCCTCATCACCTTCTTAAGGTGATCAAATACCTGCTGTGAAGATTTTGACCAAGCAAATGCCCCCTTCTGGGTCAAATATGTCAATGGTGCTGTCAACTGAGAGTACCCGTTTATGAACCTCCTATAATAGCGGCAAAGTCCTAGGAAGCCTCTTAAATGAGTCAGTGACTTCGGTGGTGGCTAATCAATGATCGCCTAAATCTTTGCCTGATCCACTTTGACTCGTCCTGCTCCAATCATATATCCGAAATAAAGGACCTCCCTCATCCCAAATTCACACTTGGAAGCCTTTGCATAAAGTGACTGTGCTCTCATAATAGACAAAACCTCATTAAGGTGTCTAAGGTGTTCTTTCCACATTCTGCTATATATCAAGATGTCATCAAAGAACACTAGAACAAACTTTTGCAGGAGGTGGTTGAACACATGGTTCATACAAGAATGGAATGTAGGAGTGTTAGTCAACCCAAACGACATCACCAAGAACTTATAGTGCCCATGATGGCCCTTGAAAGCTGTCTTGTGTACGTCCTGCTCCCGCACTCTAATTTGATGGTACCTTGATCGTAGATCAATCTTGGAGAAGTACCCTGCTCCATTTAGCTCATCAAACAACTCATCGATTCTGGGAATGGGATACCGGTTCTTGATGGTCTTCTTGTTGAGAGCATGGTAATCAATATACATCCTCAAAGTCCCATCTTTCTTCTTCACCAATGCCACTGAAGAAGCAAACAAACTAGAACTAGGTCGGATATGGCCCATGTTGAGTAGCTCTCTAATAGCCTTCTCGATCTCTTCCTTCAAATGTCGAGGATGACGATAAGGAGTAGTGATAATTGGTTTGGCTCTCTCCTCCAATTCTATCACATGCTCAAATCCTCTCTCAGGTCATCTCCCTATAGGCATCTCACCAAAAACTCCACTTCGCTTATCCTGCAAGGATATTATGTCGGTGTGGTAATCTTGCTTACCACCTCTTATATTCTTTGTTGAAACGAAGCAATGAACTACCCAATTTATATCATTATGCTTGAATGTCCTCTCTATCCTTTTTGCTGTGACCACTCTTGGAGCTCCGTTGGACATTCCCTGCAACACCACATGCCTCCCATTTGCTTTGAACTTCAGCTCCATAGTCTGAAAATTCTGAGTGAATTCCCCAAGCGAATGTAGCCACTGAACACCTAACACAATGTTGGTATTCCCAATACCAACCACATAGATATCATCGATCATCGTATGGTTGCCCAATGCAATATTGAGCTGCGGGACACGCTTGGTGGATGTCATAGTAAAGCCATCTGCTACAATCACGTTGAAGCCCTCAAAGTCTTCAACCTGTAGTCCTTGCTGCATGACCAATGCCTTGCCGATGAAGTTGTGGGTTGCCCCACTATCAATTAGTACTGGCATCTGTTGCACCTGAAGCACACCATGAACCTTGAATGCATTGTACTTGGTAGTACTAGATAGTGTAGCAATGGTACCTTCTGATGTGGGCTCCTATACCTATGTAAGCTCCAACTCCTCATGCTCGTCATGCTCACTTTGATCATCCGGCACATCACTATCTGAAGTTTCACAGTCCTCTTTTGGGAGCATCTCAATGTAGTGTATTTTTCCCTTTCCCTTGCCCCTGTGTCCCAGTTCCCATGGGTCTTTGCATGTGTAGCACAACTTCCTCCACAACTCATCCCTAACCTCATTTGTCATGTAAGGCTTCTTTAGCAATTCTGGCACCTTGTTCTGCTTTAGTGGAAAAGGCTTAGCTGGAAACTTTGATGGAACCTTTGACTTGGGCGTAGAGAACTCTAAGTTCCTAGCTTTTTTTATGGTATCTTGCAAAGTTGGTGGGTTTAATCCTTTCACCCAACCATGGACTGGTTCCTTTAAGCCCTCAATGAAGAGATAAGATAATCTGTCCTCTAAAACATTAGGAACCATAACTACAAGCCTCTGAAAGTCAGATATGTAGGCATCTACTGAATCCCTTTGTTTGAGCTGGGCTTGCTCTCTAAAGTAATGTTCGGGATTTGTTTTGTCAGACTGGTCCATCAACCTTTGAGCAAAATTTGCATATGAAGTGATAAGGCTATGACCTTGTGTAACCATCCCATACTACCACCAATCATGGGCATCACCTTCCTAGTGTAGAGAAGCAAATTGGATGGCATCCCTTTAGAGCATGGGGTACAAACTGAAATAGTTGTCCAACTTATGTATTCATGCATGAGCAATGCATTTTTCTGAACCAGCAAAAAGTGAAAGAGACACCTTTCCCATCTTTCGCTGCAACTCTTGGTCGTGCCCTTTGTCTCCTCTAGGCCTATTTCTATATTTCAATTGACAGAAGTCACTTAACGACATGACTCCTCGAAACTCATCATCCAAGGATTGCCACTCACGCATATAATCACCAAAGCTTTCTTCTGTATCCTGCTGCCTACCACCTTGTGTCCTCTATTGATCTAAAAAAGTAGGCATAAGGGGCCTAACTGTGGATGCCTTAGTGGTTCTAGTGTGACTAAGTGCTTGGACATGGTTGCCCAAGTTGCTCGTCTCACCATTGAATCCACGATTATGGTTGGCATTATTGTTGACCGTCAACTGCCTCATAAACTAGAGTATCTCCCGTTGTCCTCTAGCAATATCATTGAGAGCATCCCTATGGCTGGTATCCTCATGGTGTCTCTCTCTCATGTTCCCTTCTACCCTCTCAGTCTCAACGTTAGGATTGGGATCTCCTAGAGGATCACCAATTCTGCTTTGCAAATTAGATCTAAAATTGCCTTTACTAGGTTGCATGAGTAAAAGATGAACTTCTCCACAAAAGATCTGCAAAAGGATTAGTTCTTCAACAAGCTGGCAAAATCACCAGCTCTGACACCACTCAAATATCCCTTTTAGGGGATATTTACTAAAAATTGACTTTATTTAACAAAACACTTCCTAAATCACACATAAAATTTTTATTTTTAATTTTTATGATCAAAACATAAACATAAAAAAGCATATAATATTACTACTCCAAGGAATGCTTTCAAGGAAGATGTATAACACCAAATCCCAACTGTCATATATATTCAAATAATGGAAAGACTACAATGACAACAATTTGATACAAAGAGCAACTACTCACAATAAAGGCTTCCTTCCCCCCCGCCTCCTGCCCCGGACCCTAACTGTATAGAGTTTTTTTGGCAACCCGCCCGCCCCCCCTCGCCACCCCATAGATAGATTTAGCCATATAGAGTTTAATGGGGCCATATAGAGTTGAGTTTCATGGGGATATAGATTTAGATTGAAATTTAGATTAGTTTCATTGGCCCCCAGATAGAGATAGAGGCTAGATGGATTTATTCTATCTGGAGGGCCCTATATCCCTATCTAAACAGAGGCACACAACCCCTTTTATATTACTATATAACATAAAACATAACACTTACAAACATCATCAAATGTAGCATACTCCAATGAAGCCCGGATGTGGTTCTTGAGTGAAACCAACATCAACTAGCTAGGGAGGAATCTTCCACCACCGAAACTAGCACTCTTGTAAAGATCTCTCCTCAAGATAAGAAGTTGAACCAATGTTCAAGATCACGAAATAAGGGGGGGCTTATGTTTGCAAAAGATAGATTTACAAAGGAGAAGCGTCATACTTATAGAATTACAAAAGAGAATGAGAAAGAGAGCGAAGAAGATGAGAGAGAAAGATTTGCGCCACACCTTGAAGTGGTAGCACTATTCATTAATAGTGCATTTTGTCCCCCAGAGGTGCAAGGGGTCTCTCTCTCACATGTGCAAGGGATCTTCATGATTTGCTTTTAACCTTTCCTATGTGACCCCATGTGATTCTCAATCAATTTGTCTCTTCACATGCTCTTTATTATTCCTTTCACATGGCCAAGTGGAGAATTGTGCCCCATTTCTCCCTCCTCCATTTTCAACATTAAAAATTACTATGTGGACCAAGCCACATCACTCCAAGACATCTCATCACTATGCCACCTCAATACTATGCCATGTCATCATGCATGATCACTCATGAATAACGATCCGCGAATAGTGCCAATGAATAATAATCGGTGAATAGTGATCCCCACACTACTATTCCCTTACATTACTCGACATAGCCTATAGGAATAAAATAGGCTATCGGTCCTTCACCAAAATACCCATTAGGAAGTAGGGGACATTACATAAATGATCTATAGTCGGATACTATAAATTCAGATATGGATCCGTCAATGGTCGAGTTAATCTAGTCCATTCAGCCCTTGTCCATTTAGTTTGTAAATTTTGCAAGAATCAAACTTTATTTTTGGTCCACATGAATGACCTCTTTCTTAGATTGAAAACAATAGTGTCCAACTTTACAAGCCACTCGGCTAGTTTTTTTGGAAAACTTGCACCAAAATATCATATATATCTCCATGAATATAATTGGCAATAAGTGTCTGCTCTGAAATACCAATCTCTGGGGCTTTGTGTTCAGCAAATTCCTTTATTCAGCCTTTTAGCAATTGTCATGTTCAGGTTGGCCAGGCAGCCATTTCATCATACACCTCAGACACGGGTCGTTGTACAACCATTAATGGAACCATTACTAGCTCATTCCATGGCGGAACTACTAATGTTGTAGTCACAGTTGCCGGGAGACTGGTATGGGTATATGGAGACAGGGGCTGTTACTCCATTTTTCAGAAAAAGAGGAGATGGGTATGCCATTTTTGTACTCGAGACGACAGCAAAATAAAAAAACATATAATTATATATACACACTTAAATGTATATGTAAAATTTAGAGAAAAAATATTATGCAACCCAATATAGCCTAAGAAAAACAATAATAACATTTTAAAGTAAATAAATTAGATGTTGACAAAAGACGAGTAATTATATTGATATTGGTCTTTGATATCTCATAATATCTACGGTCAAGAGTACAAATAATATTTAAAAAAACACTGGAATGCAAGTCTTTGAGATGAGTACCAGTCTCCAAGATACGTCTCTCGTGGTAGGAGACAAGGCTCTGGGCAACACTGGCCGTAGTCTAGGAGCAAATCTGAGATTTATGCAAGACAATCATATGCAGACAGTTACTCCAAATAGACGATTACAGAACAGAACAAAATTAAATACAAAATCCATTTAGTTGCAAATCGATATAATAGCAGAATATAAAGGACGTAATTACATGATAACATTCACCATTCCATAAACAAAAATGAAGATTGTGAAAAACTTCATAGAAGGTGGCTTTTCACTTTCCTTGACAACCTTTAAAATTCCTATGTCATTGATCCCATTCCTATGCAAGATGGTGTGATTTTGCAACCATTGCAAGCTGTCTCACTTCGTATTCTTACTGCAACGCTTTCTAACTAATTAACTGATTACAACTTACACATGTACACATTGTCTTTTTTTCTTTCTACATAGAAATGATATAGTTAACTTTACTTATGAAGTATTGCCTTTTTTCTTACTTAACATTACACATGAAATATTAACAATTGTCTTACAAAATGCTTGCTTAAAGTTCTATACTTACTCTAACCTCTTACATGTTCTATGTATTCTAAACTCACATACAAAGAGAGCCAGTTTAATTTAACAAGTAGCCATTGAACCTGGAAATGATGGCGTTATTTGAAAAAGAACCACTTTCCTGATGTACCTCGTCAATGTCTAGAATGGACTTTGGATTCTTTTCTAAATTTTTCTTTGGTTATGCACACTTGGTTGCTTCCGTCTTGCATCAGTTTAGAATCGTCTTACAACATGACAGATCTGTCATCATTGAAACTTCTCGAGTCTGGATAAGAGCTTTATTGGTAATGATGGATCTGAAGGGATGAAGTGTGACCAGAAGCATTCTATGCTTTAGGAGGATGTAGGAAGTCAGGGCTGAAAGAGTTAATCCAGAGCTTCAAGCTGTTTGTCAATTCTTCTTGTTAGAGAATTTAAAAGAGTTTCTTGAAAGAATATCTTTGGAAGCTGGCTGAAAAATGATGAATTTTTCAAATTCTAAAGAGGTGTGCACATACTGGGCTGGGAATTGTCATCCACAATAAAAAGTTCTTTCAGTGATTTTCCCTTTGACAGGCGATTCCAAATTCCCTCCCTTAGTCAGGGTCCCTTAGATATAAATATGATTTAGAGCAGGTCCAAGGGAAAGTGAGGTTCACATTTTCACTTTTCCATTGCTAACTTTAATCACAATTCCCTTTTCCTTCACATACTAATTGCCTAGTATATGCTTGTTTGCTCAATATTTTTGTGTGTGCATGTTAGGCTGAGGGTGGGCAATTGTTTTGTGAAAAATGAAAAATTCTCGTTGTGATTGATTGAATTGTTTTGAGAAGTTTAAGTCAACTTTTTGTAATTAATTTCTTGTGGCGTGTCAATGTTGGCAGGGCTCCTTCAACTGTGCCAACTCCTGCCACAACTGCACCGTAAGCATATTTCACTGATTTCTGATCTTGTTTTTATGTCTGTAGATTAGAAAGCTTTGTCAAAACTATTTTTAATTTCTATTTGCATGGACCAATTGCTTCAACTGCACAATAAACAATTCTCTGATTTTCTTATCTCTTTTTTATGTCCAAAGTTTAGTAAGTTTGTTCAAAACTATTTCTAATCTCTATACTGCATGGATCAATTGCTACAACTACACAGTAAACATTTTTCTCTGATTTTCTGATCTTGTTTTTATGTCCAAAGTTTAGTAAGTTTGTTCAAAATTATTTTTAATTTCTAAACTGCATGGATCAATTGCTACAACTGCATGGTAAGCATATTTCACTGATTTTCTGATCTTGTTTTTTATATACGAAGTTTAGCAAGCTTTGTAAAATCTACTTTTAACTTGTATATTGCATGGATCAATTGCTACAATTGCACAGTAAGCAGGTTTCACTGATTTTCTGATCTGTTTTTATGTCCGGGGTTTAATAAGCTTTGTTAAAACTCTTAAGAGACCAAAGTAAGCAGAATCTCTTTATGCTTTCCTATTCAAACATTCCATCAAACTCTTTAATTGCACAGCAACACGATATCAACATTTTGAATTTAGTAGCAAGGGTGTTACTGACTGTAATGCAGTTTCAATTATTTTGGGCCAAATTGTGGATGCAAGAAAGTGCCAAACTTGACTAAACAGGGGTGCAAACAAAGCTGAAAACAAGGTGAAAGAATGGGTCATGGTTATACACAGCTTGAAACAGAGATGTGAGTAGATTGTAAACAAAAAGTTATAAGCAAAAGGACTACATGGAAGTAAATGTTCCTGATTAGAACATTGGGAATTCTCATGCAAGGATAACGTCTATTTGATTGTACCATTAAGGCACTATTCAATAAGGCCGTCTGTAGTAGTATGAACACTGCTGGTGAAAGATTTGTCAATGCCAAGAATGACTATGACTATGTGCATGACTTGGAGTTGAACACTGGCACTGCAATTGGCTTGACAAGTTTGCAACTTTAACCTGAATCAACAGTATAAAGAGGTTTAGCTTCAGCGTCAAGAGCTAAACATGCAGGCAGTGCAATGATGTAATAATTTGCAGCCTCCTAGATATTGAGTGGGAGATTTGCGAGGAGTTTGGTGGATATTTTTAGACAAGTCATTGTGCAACTATGAAAATGCATCCATATATTTTGTTGAAGACCAAAAGGAACAAAATAACCTCTTAGTTTGAATTTTCAGCAGCAAAGAGAATTTTGATTTATAAGTTAGAATTGCATGTAAGGATGAACTCAAAAAGTGGGGGCACATCTAGCAAAGTGGAGTATGATATGTTATATAATTGGAGCTGATTCTGGAGCTTTCCATATTCTATTCCCATGAAACTAACTCCAGAAGGTATGGGATGTTAGAAACCATGTCATCTTTACTGGTCAACTGATGAAATTCCAAACTGATTCCCATATTAGGAAGAAGATATTCTAGTTAATTGCCTTATATGCATCATTAACATGCTATCTATTTAAGATTGATTTGTGAAAGAAAGCCGTGTTGGCATCCCTTTTGTTGATCCATGTTTCCCTTGATCTCTGCCTCCAATAATGCTCTTCCCTTATTTGCTTTTGCTTATGCTTGGCCATTGATTGACTGAAGCCTTGTACTCTGATGTACTTCTGCTCTTGTGCTAGTTATTCTGTGTTCTCCTTGGATTGAGCAAAAATATATCCGAACATGTTGCGACTCCAGGCTTTCATTTGGGTTTTTAGATGGATCAGTTTGGTCACAAACTTGTACATTGCATGGGTGACATTTTTAACATTACCTGCGAGATTCATTTGCATGGAAACCGAGATGAATTAGCCGCACACTTTCAAATCTTAATTGGACTTTCTGTGCATAGACTATGAAGTGTTATGTCCAATGTGATTGGCTAGTTATCCGACAGACCTGCATCATTGACTCCTGCATTTATTTGAATGCCATTAGAGATCCATATGGAGGGGAGATAAGATCCCATCTAATTTTTCTGTATTGTACTGGGTCACCTTTCCAAGTTTCATATCTGAATCATACCATTTCCTTCAATAAGGTCCAATAAGGCATATGCTGTCCTGCTCTTAAAACCTTCTCTCCGGACATTTTATGGTTTTGAAATCCCTCATCAAAGTTATTTTTTGATTTATGTTGTTCTAGAAAAAATATTCTGTTGTTTCTGTAGGTGGTATATACACATTTACGACAGTAAAATTTTCCTGAAGTGCATATGATAAAAAACAAGTCACCAATCCCCATGGGAATGAGGAGTGGGAGTGAGGAACATACCTTGTTGGGCCCCATTGGAGAGTTACTTTGGTGCTTGCATAAATGGAGCTGTTTGGTTCCCTAGACTCCTACGTGCTTTATCTGCTGAATGTTACTAGTCCTTTTGGTATCATATCAATTTTATCTTCCCTGGATTTTTTTTTAGGAGGAGGTGCTTGTTGGGGGCACCTTACCCTCAGTTATTCTATGAGAGGATCTGCCTTATGGTAACTGTGTAGAGTTGGACGTGCTTGCCTTAGTTAATTTGGCTGGAGGAGGGTAAATAGGCTTCCACATCTACATTTTCTTTCAAGAGGTTACCTTTGAATAGGTTTATAGAGGGAGTTGGAGTCTAGCATTGAAGGCTTCCTTTTTTTTTTTTTTTGCAGAGGTTCAAATCGGCTCACAAACCTACATATTTGTGGCTATTAGGTCCTCAAGATTGTTGCGTTGCCTTCATTTTTCTTCCTTCTCGTTCTCCTTTTGAATATTTGCTATGGAGGTAATTTTTACATCTCGAACATTCAACTTTTGCTTATCATTTACTACATCTTGTTCTGGGGACATTGCCTTTGTTTGGTTGCTTTGTTTAGGGGTGCTTGCCACATATTCCATGTCCATTATTGCTGGATCTGCAAAGATATCAAATGGGTTGGTGTTGGTGATTTGCTTCACTTGATTGGTTGAACCTTTTCGCTTATGTGCATAGAGATGAAAGAATTTATCCTTGTTTGTTGGGCTTCCATTGGTTGTTCCTCCTTTTGGGTATTGTTGGCTAGTGTTTTTTGCACTTCATGGGCGTTGTTTGTTTTTCTTCCTTCATATTTAGTGGAGGATCCAAATTTGGATCCTAGTATGCTAGTCGTGTACTAAGTTTCCACTATGCCTATTTAGATGCAACTTATGTTCTTAAGGCATTTTTGAAAGAAATTTCATATGTGCAAAATATTAGACTAGATATGCTTCTTTGGCAAATTAGTAGAGGGTGGACATCTTCATAATGATGACCCGATAAGTTGCAAGCTCTTGAAATTTATGGGAAAGTACTAGTCTCTGTTATCTAGGGAAGGAGTAAGGGGCAGAGAAAACATAGTGAAAAGTACAAAGATTGGATTCACATTGTTTGCCGCAAATTTAAGTCTTGGTTCTTGTTATCTCATTGTTACTTTATTGTATATGTTTGGTTCAATTGTGTGGAAGTACAAAGAAGTGTCTGATAAGTGCATAACATCCTTGTGTACGAGTTTTGGACAAGAGTGGTAGTGAAATTTTGTCATGAAGTCCATGTCTGGGAGTACATTGTACATTTTGTTGGAAATATTGTCATTGATGTCAAAGGTCTAACATTGGTGATAAAGGCCCCATTGCATTTAATGGTGTTTTTAATGTTTATATCTTGGCTAATGTGTGTTAATATTTATTTAATATCAATGAATATGTATTTGGTTGCATATAAGTCAAAAGAGGGCCATGGAGAAGTCAAAGAGTCATGGGGTAAAGACAAAAGAGGAATGGGATGCATTTCTCATGAAAAGTCATCTTGAGGAATTTCAAGAGTCACTATGTGAAGACAAAAGAGGGTATGACGCATTTTTCCATGAAGGGACACTCTGAGGAATACGAAAAGTCACCAAGATAAAAACAAAAGAGGAAATGACGCATTTGCTTATGAAGGGTCACCATGTGACTTTTCAAATGCAAGGATACGAAGGGTCATGCAAGTTTGGCGCCATTTTTTATGAGGATTGAAGTGTCACAAAAGGTGAATGCCAAAGGTCATTTTGAAAGCTATAAATAAAGGCTTGAGAAGCCATTTGTGATATGCAAGAGAGTGCATGGTTTGTATTTGTTTTAGAGGAGAGAAAAGCATGAGATATTGTAGAGTTCGATCATTTGTTGAGTAAACAACATTGAGAGATAGTTGTGTTTTATACACACGAGGGGTTGGTGCTCCTGTGGGTTGGTGCTCACAAATAGTTGTGTTGGTGCTCGACAAAGGAGTTGGTGCTCCTGCAAGTTGGTGCTTGGGAACTTTGTAATTTGAGTTGGTGCTCATTCATATACTTGAGATTGTTTTCCGTGGTTTTTCCCACTTTGGGTTTCCACGTAAGAATATGGTGTCTCTCTCTCTTGTGTGGTGCATATTATTGTTTCAGTTTTATTGCATATTTTGAATGTGTGATTAAGTGGTTAAAGAAAAGAAATCGGATTAAGTAAAAGATATATAATATACTGATTCACCCCCCTCTCAGTATATTTCATGCTTTATACGTTTTTTACATTACATAGTGGAAGGGGAGTGCAATTGCCTCACTCACTGTAGATTTTCCCACATTGGGTTTCTCCAGGGTAAATTTTGTGTTTGTTTTTGTTTTGCTCATTCATATGTGTCATATTTGTATGCAATAGGTTGTATGTTTTGCTTTCAACACCTATATATCTTTGTTTTTGCAAGGTTAGTAGCTTAGAACAATCATATAACAAATTATTATTAAGCTAGGAAAATAGGGATAGTGCTGGTGAAACTTAGAATGAAATATCCACTTAGTTTATGGATCATATTGGTATCAGAGCTGGTTAGTGTTCCATAGTGTGCGGTTTGTTTGATGATCATTTTGCATATATATGCCCATTACAACAGTATCCAATGCTAGTGAAAAAGATTATTTGGTCTCTTTACAACAAGATATATTTACAATAAAGTGGAAGAAGTGAGAAGTATGGCTTTTGAGAGAAGATACCTGAAGATGGTAAAAGAAGATTCTACAAATTGGAAGAGGATGTTGCAAGCATATCTCAATCCATGACTGAGCTTGGGAATATTTTGAAGGTTGTCATGGCAAGGCTGGGAGTTACCATGGATTCTTTGAAAGCAAGTGAGGATCTTAACACCTCTAGCCTTGAAAAAGAGAAGCCCAATTCAAAGAAAATGTGAAGATTGCCATTCAACCATATGAAGGTGAGGTAAATGCGGATAAGCTTGATCATTGGTTATCCCAATTGAAAATATACTTTAATTGGCATCGAATTAGTGAAGAACAACAAATTTCATTTGCAAGATTGAAGCTAGCTAGTCATGCTCTAACTTGGTTTGAGAGTTACCTTAATTCTTTGGTTGTTAAGAAGCAACCACCAATTATTAAGTGGGATGAATTTAATACTTTGATTAAGAGGCAATTTTATCCTATTTGTTATGAAAAGGAAATGGCTATTGAATGACAATTTGAGGCAACATGAAGGCCAAAGTGTGTAGGTCTATACAAGTGAGTTTTAGAAGAAGGCGGTTCAAATGGAAAAATGGGAAAAGATACATTTGATCATGATATCCTCATGAAGTATGTTGGAGGGTTGCATGGTTACTTAAGGAGGCTTGTTTTAATTGACAAGCCAAAAGACATAAATGAGGCTTGTTCTCAAGCTCATTGCCAAAAGACATAAATGAGGCCTGTTCTATTAAGTGGGATGAATTTAATACTTTGATTAAGAGGCAAATTTATCCTATTTGTTATGAAAAGGAAATGGCTATTGGATGACAATTTTTGAGGCAACATGAAGGCCAATGTGTGTAGGTCTATAAAGTGAGTTTTAGAAGAAGGCAGTTCAAATGGGAAAATGGGAAAAGTACATTTGATCATGATATCCTCATGAAGTATGTTGGAGGGCTGCATGGTCACTTAAGGAGGCTTGTTTTACTTGACTAGCCAAAAGAAATAAATGATGCTTGTTCTCAATCTCACTGTATTGAGATGGATGAGAATAAGGGTCCATTTTCCTCTTCAAAATTTCTTGATGTTCCAAAGAAGAAAGGTGGGGTCAATGCTACGTCTATAGTTGTCTAGAAGGATATTCAACAACATTGTGGGCATTGTGATGTTGATAGCCATTTCGAGGATAAATGTTGGAAGTTACATCCAGAATTTTATCCGTTAAAAAACAAGAAAAAGAAGAAAAAGGCCATGATGTCACTTCAAGGAGAGGTGATTGATTGCAACTCATATGTGGATGAGAAGTGTTTTTCTTCCATGCAAAAAAAGTATGCTTTGGTAGTAATCCTGCTCAAGGCAAAGGTAAACCTTCTAAACTTTTCCATATTAAAATTCAAATTAAGATGGTAAAAGTCGATGTTTTTTTGATTCTTGCTCTCAATCAAATTTGATTAGCAACGAGCTTATAGAAATGCTTGGGTTGGAAATGCATGATCATCCTAATCCTTATGCTCTAGGATGGGTGAAACAAGGAGTAGAGATGAGGGTCTCCAAACAATGCA
This sequence comes from Torreya grandis, assembly GCA_037957365.1. Classification (NCBI taxonomy): domain Eukaryota; kingdom Viridiplantae; phylum Streptophyta; class Pinopsida; order Cupressales; family Taxaceae; genus Torreya; species Torreya grandis. The sequence continues at coordinate 862,717 of JARHVA010000121.1, read as the reverse complement.
TAATTAAGTTTGCAATAAATGAGCATTTTATTGATGGAGTTAATGTAGATGTCGCATCTGTTGACATTTGTGGGATAGTTTTTAGTAGCCCCTCTATGTATGTTACATATGCTATTTTCAGGAGGAGGTCTATGGAAAAGCTACATCATAAATTCCTATGAAGGCAAATCTAAGCTCTCCTTGGTGAGTTCCACTCAATGTAACCAATTGCTTAATGCTAGTGGGAAGTTTTCATTCCTCTTTTTTAAAGATAAGCAAGAATGTAAGGATACTCATAGTAGGGCTACTAACAAAAAGCATGAGATGCAATTATTACTAGGATGTTTGCTTTCAGATATGGGTTTTCCTCGGCAAGGAAGTGAGCCAAACAAGGGGCATGAAAAGGTGGACTCAACTGTTCACAAGGCTGATAAATTAGCATATTCACCTCCAAGTACAAGAGAGGGCTAAGAAGTGGGGAAATAAGTTTCCTGACTACACGAGTTCTTAAGCATCTAGGGACGTAAAAGCCTCAAAATGGGAGGCATGATCCAATTTCTAATCCTAGTGTTACTACGCAGGTCTACCAAGTTTCAGCTATGCCCAATTAGATGTATCATGTAATTTATGTTAAGACATTTTTGTAAGACATTTCATATGCTAAGAATATCAGACTAGATATGCTTCTTTGGCAAATTAGTACGATTGTCTAGACATCTTTCATAGTGATTAGCCGATAAGTTGCAAGTGAGCTTGCAACTTAAGGGAAAGTACTGGTCTTTGTTATTTGGAGGAAAACAATATATTATTGGTGTCAAAAGTATATTTTAATTTCATATTTGAATTCCTCTCACAAAATTAGACAAGTTAACAAAAACGATACTCGATTTTGGGGTCATATGCAAGAGGTACGACCTCTAGAACTCAAGGACACTGGCTCCAGAGGTTCTTGAGAGTTGATTGTTGACCTCCGGAGTCACGTGAATTTGGACAGTTACAAACATTTTAACTTCACTTTGGTGTTCGGTTCAGCTTCTTGGTGATTTTTAAAGTTAAGAGAGCATAAATACAAGTCTAGGGAACGAGTAAGGGGCAGAGAAAACAAAGTGAGAGGTACAAAAATTGGATTCACATTGTTTGCTGTGAATTTGAGTCTTTCTTCTTGTTATCTCATTGTTGTTTAGCTGTATATGATTGGTCCAGTTGTGTGGAAGTACTGAAAGGTGTATGATAAGGGCTGAGCATCCTTGTGTATGGGTTTTGGGCAAGAGTGGTTGTGAAAGTTTGTCTATGAAGGTCATGTCTGGCAATACCTTGCACATTACATTACATAGTGGAAGGGGAGTGCAATTGCCTCACCCACTAAAGTTTTTCTTACATTGGGTTTCACCAGGATAAATCTTGTGTTTGTTTTTTGCTTTGCTCATTGATATGCTTCTTCTATGCAATAGGCTGTACATTTCACTTTCAGCACCTGTATATCGCTGTTTTTGCAAGGGTACTAGCCTAGAACAGTCATACAGCCAATTATTATTAAGCTAGGAAAATAGGTATTGTGTTGAAGAAACTTAGAGTGGAATATCCACCCAGTTTACGGATCAAGGAGGGTTGTGTTCAGCTTCTTCTTGTTGATACTTGGAGGGTTGTGAAGGACAAACCCTTGTTAGGTGTCCTTGCTAATGGCAATCATGACATTTTAATGGTAAATTTTCATAATCTACTAGTTGCTCCCATTTGATGCCCATCCATTGCCAGCAATATTCTGTTTGGCAAACACTTGCCCAGATCTATATTTATGCAAATCTGTGCATAATTTAAATATCTTGAATATTTGGTGAACTTAGATGGTGTTGTTTCTTGCTAGTATTTACTGCAGAGAAGAGGGAGTCTGATCCATACTGGCACTGCACTTTGAGGATCCTTTGTTGGGTTGAACATTGGGGGATCCGTGCTTTCATGGATAAACCAGAATTCTTCATGGTCCTCCTTAGAAAGTTTGGTCTCTTTGTTTCTTGTATGAAAAAAGAGCCACAATATAACCTTTAGGGATCATGAGGATGTCTACAAACCTAACTGGATTCCAATTTCCATGGATCCATAATCTCGATTATGGGGTCTTGGATAATGCCCCATAAATCTGCAGATCAGGTTTTTTTCCCTTGAGTAACCAGAGCCTTGTTTCCATTTCATCCATGGAGAAATATGATTTAGGTGGGTTTATCATTTTTAAATTACAACCATATTCCTATTTTATGGGAAAAGTGGGCCTTTTTATTGTTCTTTGTGCATGACATTGGATACAATTGTTGAGTTCCTCCTTTCTTGGCAGGGTTGGTTCATTGGAAACACCAAATAAGAAATTCTAGTTTGTACCTTGTGGGAGAGTAGTTTGGGAGGGGAGGCTATTACCTCCTTAAAGAAGACTGTCCAAAGATGCTATTAGCCTATGGCTGTTTTGGACTGTGTTGATAGAAAAGGGTAGGCGTAGATAATGTTTGGAGAAGGATGAAAGCATGAAAATGTGAGAGCTCATTGACTGATACCCCTTCCCTATTAATATTAAATAATAGGCATATTGAATTGAATGCTTAAATAGGAGGCAAATCAAATTGAATGGGTGCAAACACAATTTACATCATGGCATTCGTATTGGAGACATATTTCATTGTGCAAAAGTGATAGCTTCATTGATATTGAAGGCATTTTGTAGCATTGAAGAATGTTGAGGATTTAGGCATCATGAGGATGTCTACAAACCCAAACAAACCCAAACAAACCCAACTGGATTCCAATTTCCATGGATCCATAATCTCAATTATTGGGGTCTTGGATAAGGCAACATAAATATGTAGATCAGGGTTTTTTCCGTTGAGTAACTAGAGCCTTGTTTCCATTTTATCCATGGAGAATTATGATTTAGGTGGGTTTATCATTTTTAAATTACAACCATGTTCCTATTTTATGGGAAAAGTGGGCCTTTTTATTGTTCTTTGTGCATGACATTGGATACAATTGTTGAGTTCCTCCTTTCTTGGTAGGGTCAGTTCATTGGAAACAACAAAAAAGAAATTTTAGTTTGTACCTTGTGGGAGAGTAGTTTGGGAGGGGAGGCCATTACCTCCTTAAAGAAGACCGTGAATGTCATCAAGGAAGGTGAATGTCTTGTTTGTCTTATTTTATTGATTTCTTTGTCTAGTAATTGTAGCTCACCCTAGGGAGCACGCATAGAGTGTTAGTTCTTGAATTCGTTTTGGATTTCATTCACTAACATTGTATTAACCCTCTTTGTGTTTTTTGTTCTACACAGATGTGGTTGGATTAACAACTATTTTTTCTCTCCATTGTAATGTTTGGAAATCGGTAAATGCATTTTACTCAACATTCTTCAATGCCACAAAATATGTGAGGGGAATGACTTTTATCCACTTATTAAAGTAGTTTGTGGCAGTTAGGATACGCTTGTGGCCATCTAAGGAAGTAGGGTTGATTTTCTCTATGAGATCGAGTCCCTAAGTAGAAAACGGCCATGGTGTAGTGATTGGTTGGAGTGGTAAAGGAGGAACATGTATCAAATTACTATGTTGTTGACAAACATCACACTTCTTGACATGTCGGCAAGCCTCTGTCTCCATTATTTGAAGGAGTTTTTTGGCAAGGTCCAAGCCAAAGGTGTGGGCCCCACAAGTTCTTTTGTGTATGTCCTTCAATGCTAATTTGGATTCTCCTGATGATAAACAATGAAGTAGCATCCGTCATAGCCCCTACGATAGAGCATATTTTCGAGTAAGGTATATTGGGTGGTTTTATGAATGAAGGCTTTATACTGGGTTCATGACAGGTCTAGAGGAAGAATTTGATCATGAAGATAGTCATATAAGTCTTGGTACCAAAGGATATGCAACAATATTTCATACCATCTCAAAATCTAGTGGTTCATGCATTGGTTGAAGAGGGTTCTCAATGAGAAACTAATGCTCTTTAACACTGGCGGCCACTGCTAGCATGGATGCAATGGTTGCCATTACATTTGCTGATTTGTAAGTGGCCCTTGGTATTTGCTCGAATTGAAGAATTTCAAAATGTGACTTGAGCTTGCCTACCATACTCTTGTAAGGTACAAGCTTCTCATCCCTAGTTTGGTACTGGTCTGTAGCTTGATTAATGATTAACTGGGAATCCCCATATACCATTAATTGTTGAATATTCCATTGTATGGTGAGATGGAGTCTCGTAATGAGTGCTTCTTACTCGGCCATGTTTTTAGTACAATGAAAACCAATATGGATGCCTTGGGAATGAGATCCCCTTTCGGTGTAATGAACAAGATACAGGCCCCAGATCCACGGGATGTGAATGAGCCATCAAAATTCACCTCAAATTCACTCAACAACATCACCCATTTGGTCATGTAACCTGTTAGAGTGGCTTTAGATAACAAATATTTGAGCAGATCAATCTTGGTGATGATTATGGTCTTGTTATTGAGCATGTAGTGATGCAACTTTTGAGAAGCGAACACCATTTCCAAACAAGCCTTTTCAATTGATGTATAGCTATTCTCGCATGTTACAAGTGATCTGCTCAAATAATAGACTACATGCTCTTTAGGCCGCTCATCAAGCTGAGTCAAGAGTGCCCCTAGGGCATGCTTTGTTGTAGATATGTAGAGTAGCAATGGTCTTCTTGGCATAGGTGGCATTAATACTGGTGGGTGGGCCAAGTAGTTCTTCAATTCTTCAAATCCCTGGTGGCAATGAGCATTCCACTAAAATGCTACACCTTTCTACAAAAGGTGAGTAAAAGGGTGGCATTTATCTGCTAATTGGGAAATAAATTAGTGAATAGATTGAATTTTGCCTTGAAGACTGCGATGCTGTTTAAGAGTAGGAGGTGACATTTCCATATTGGCCTTGACCTTAGCAAGATCAAATTGAATGCCTTGGCGTGACACAATAAATCCTAGCAATTTTACCGAAGTGACAGGGAAGACGCACTTCATTGGATTGAAACGCACCTTGTATTCACGAATTCTCTCAAAGATGCTCCGTAGAATGTCAGGATGGCTGCATGTGACTTGGATTTAGGAGGATGTCGTCTATGTAGTCTTCAACAACGTTGTGCATCATGTCATGGAAGACAACAGTCATGGCACGTTGATAGGTTGCCCCGACATTCTTCAAGCCAAAAGGCATGACTTGATAACAAAATATTCTCCACGGAGTGGTGAACACTCTTTTATGCTGGTCCTCGGGTTCAATTTTGATCTGGTTGTAGCCTGAGAAACCTTCCATGAGGGACATCTTGTGGCGTGTTGTTGAGTCTACGATCATGTCAATTTTCGGCAAAGGGAAGTCATTCTTAGGTAATGCCTCGCTGATATCTCTGAAGTCAGTGCACACGCAAATTCTTTGAGGCTTTTTGCTTATTGGCGCAATGTTCGAGATCGATTCTGAACAGACCCATGGTCGAATGAATCCTACTTCTAATAATTTCTCTAGCTCTTTTTGAACAAGTATAACAATGCGCAGATGCATTTTTTGCAGCTTCTATTTGATTGGCTTGGCATCTAGATGTACAACAAGTTGATGCAGAACAAGTTGATGCACCACTAGTGACGGGTCTAACCTCGTCATGTTGGAATAGGACCAAGCAAATATATCAACGAAGTCCTTTAGTATAGTAATAATAAACTCGCATTCCTTAGCAGTGAGCGAGCGCCTAAGTAAATTATTTTGGGATCATCATAGGTATCGATGTTCACCTCTATTGTATCTTCTAAAAGGAGTGTAAAACCATCTTCAAGAATAATAGGCGTAGATGGAAACTAGTCTTCTTCTGCTATTTGTGAACCACAAGGCTCACCCAAGCAAGAAGAATATGAAATTGCCATTTCTGGCAGTGGCCAATTGAAGAATTGTTCTGGAAAGTCTTGTACCAATTGTGCAAAGATTTTGTGCTCCTCAATTATATCAGATTTAATTGAAATGCTTGGACTAGGACACTGAGCTTCTTGAGGAGATGAGCAAACTTCCCCATTCACAGACGCCTGAAATAGGTTTTCACCTATGGACTTGTCTTTATCTTTACTTTTTTCTAGACCCAAAGGTGCCTCAAAGAGGTTTTCCCTCGAAGATCTCAATTTTTTATTTTGTTTATGACCTAGGAAGGTCGTTTGCTCTCAAAAGTAGGCAGCAGGGTCTAATGCGAAGTCAAAGCCCGTTTATGATTATCAACTGGGAATTCGTCTCTTGGGCCCATGAATTCAATGATGGATTCTTCGTTTTGGAATTCATCCAATGGTATAAGCGAATCTTGTTGGTCCCAATTAGTTAGGCTCGGATGGTGGAGGGAAAGAGGATAATTGGCTGTAATGGTAAGAATGGCATTAGTTCCAAAGAGGTTCGTGTTAACAAGCTCCTCGTAGGCACTATAAGGGGCGTTGCATCACTATTAGGAGTCTTTTCATCAGTCGATGTGGTATCACTTTCAAAATCTATGGGGCCACCTCCAAGTGGTGTGAATCCAAGACCTCGATTTCCTATATGCATTGCCGCAGGCATAGGTTCAAGAATGCCGTGTGCTTTTGCTGCTAGGCCTTTTCCCTGATAGACCTGATTGTCCATTATCCTATTGGTAATGGGGTACTTGGTGTTTTGATAGCACGTGGCGAAGCCATCACCATATAACCAACCTCCCTCAACACTAGTGGCCCAATCTTGATTTGGTGATGTGTCTTTGACAAATATGAGCGGCTTCTATACATCGGACTTGGACTTCTTTTCCCAGATCATGCTGGGCCTTCCATAGGATTTTGGGGATTTGGGCAATTTGTTGACATGAAAAGCATCTTGAATGCGGTATGTGGCTATGCCAACCTCTTCAATGGTAAAGCGAGCAAAAATAGATTCAAGAAGTGGATTAGAAGAGGTGGATGCGAGGTCCTTGGGGCCAGTATAATTAGATTTGGGAGATTTGGGAACTTTTCCTTTATTTTTGTTGCCTACATACTCAGTACTAGGACAATAATTTTAGTTCCCCTACTCAGCGTCCAAGTTTTTGCAGTACAAGTATGGTTGTAGATCATTAGGAATAGTGACCTCTAATCATGAATTATGGAATTTAAGGTGCTGGTGCAATGTGGAAGGGACTGTTCGTATTTCATGGATCCAAGGATGACGAAGGAGCAGATTATAGGGCAATTCGATGTCAATGACATGGCACAAGTGTCTTGGGTGATAGGTTGCTATGTATCTAGGGACATGGTATATTAATGTATATGGGTTGATGGAGATGCCAACATGTGGCACACATACCCCTTAGTTATATGGGTCCCATATATTAGGATAATGGAGTAACTAGTAGAATTAGTGTATTGGGTAACGATTGGCCTATTTTGGGATTAATAGGTTACCCATTCATTGTTAGTTAGATGGAGGTCTATATAAAGGAGATGATTATCATTGTAAAGGTATCAAATAAGCATTGAGTCTTATATTATAAGAGGATATTGGAGGTTGTCCCCTCGAAGAGACATTGTGGAGTTATTCCTTCCTAGAGGAGTATTGTATGGTGTTGCCCTACCTAAAGGGTATTTTATTTTTGCATATATTGAATATTTGGATATCTTGGTCCACCAATATCTATTGTGTTGTGTTGATCTACATTATATTCTGCACATTTTTCAATTATTATAAGTGTGGATCATAACAGGCGGTATCAGAGCTTCGATTTGGGCAATTTGTGAAACCTTAGTTTTTTGGAATTGTCAATATCTTTCAATCCGTTGCAAATTTTTGCCCAACAATGAGCAACAAACAAATGATACGTACAAATTCTCTCTCTGCATTATCATAGGCCTTGATTGTAATAGTATTCGTTGCATGTCTGTTGTCGTGCAACTTAAAGTTTAGATCAACTTCAACTCCGCTATGTTTAACCTTGAACCATTGTCTATAAGAACCCGCTTGTCTTTTTGGTAGGAAATGATGACCTCGATGTATAGGGGATTATTGTGAAGGGGACCATGGGATGACATATTGCTTTGGTCAAATGTGAGTTGTTGACCTAGGGGCAAATGTCCCACTAGTGCTTGGAATTGTGCTGGATCGATGTCATTGGGTACCTTGGATTGTTGGATAAAGTCATTTAATATGGTACGATGAACTTCAAACTATGCAAAAGATCTAAGATGGAAATTTGTACATGTGTTTTGCTTAGTTGTTCACCAATATTATATGGCTTCTTGGTAGAAAGACGAGGTGGTTTGGCTTTCGGCAGGTTAGTGTCCTGATTGGAATTGGCATTAGGAGGCGAAGGGCCTTGAAGGGTGACTCATGGATGTCTAGTTGCGACTGCGCAATTTCGAGTCAGGAAAGAGTTACCAAAATTAGTGGAATTAGGTGCTGGTCTAGGAATAGTAATTCTTGGTGGTCGAGGCAAAATTGAATTGCTCTAACTTGTGTTGGAATTACCCATAAGCAAAGGTGGTGGTCCCAAGATAAAAGGGCTAACACTCTGGTGAGTGTTAGACGGTTTACAAGGCATGACTTTGATAGTAGCAACATTGTTATTTGTAACATGTCCTACAACATTGCCATAGTTGTATGGTACACTTCGATAGCCAACTTGGTTAGTTTGGGTATCAAGATCTTGATTATGGTTCTAGTTTTGATTTTGGCCTTCTCCCCGTTGCTGGTGTTGGCCCTGTCCTTGGTGTTGATCAATTCGTTGCTGTTGATTGTTGCACTTGGGAAAGGGGTTCTTGTAGATTCCCATCTCTTGATTGGTGTTGATCAGTTCGTTGGTGTTGATTGTTGCGCTTGGGAAAGGGGTTCTTGTAGATTCCCATCTCTTGATTGGTGTTGGGTGCTTTTTTCTCTAACTCGATTTCCTCATTTTTTAGCAAAGCTTCAATTATGTCTCAATTGCACGCACCTATAGATTGAATGATCAACCATGCGATGGTAATCACAATACTAATTATTGCGATACCATGCTGGTTTAGGCTGACCCTCTAGAAAGAGTTTTGGATTAGGCCCAACAATCATAGTAGCTGCTACTAACTTTTGGAATACTACCACAATGGACTCCCCAAGGTCACTGAAATCTTTGTCTTTGTATTATCCTTGTTGCAGGGGAGCTCTTTGCATTGTGAGCTGAGGGTTAGGTGGGGTATTTTGAATAGGTGGTCGCTGCACTATTTGTACATGTGTTGCCTCTGTAATCCTATTGCCGACCATGTTTTTATTTTGACGAAGGTCTTCAGCTTTTCAATTGTGTTGGTCTGAATTGGCACTTGATTTGGGTTTGCCACTTGGTTTTGGTTGAGTTTGAGATTACGTCTTTATAAGACCCTTGCTAATAAGTGCTTTTTTAATCTGCACTCCTTTGTCAATGATTACTTCAAATGTGTTGGCACAATTGAGTCTGAGATTATGATTGAGCTTGGCATTTAGGTTTTGTGCAAAGATACGTGCTAATTGCATATCTGGCAAATTATGTTGAAACGACTGGCTAGAGCTCTCCACCTTTGTAACTATGCTGAGAAGCTCTTTCCCCCTTGTTGCTTGGCATTGCACAAATCAATGACCGCCAATTCTTGTTCTATGTTGTAAGAGAAGTGGTTGGCAAATTTTTTCGATAGGTCATTGAAAGTAGTGATTGATCTCTTAGGTAGTTTGAGAAGCCATTCTAGTGCTTGTCCACCCAAGCTGCATGGAAATAAGTGTAGCAAATAGACATTGCTTTAAGCTACTTCTTGGCATGCCACGAAGAATGCTTGTAGATTTTATCTTGGATCTCCTTTCCCTTTATGCTTGTCAAAATTTGGCATTTCAAAATGGGGTGGGAAAGGCATCTAGAGAAAGCGGATATCAAATGGATAAGGCACATGTCATCAAATTTGTACTCCTTGGTTACTTTCTTACCTACTTGAAGTTTTGAAACTATCTCCTTTATTGTATTCCATTCGTGGATGTTGGGTGCATTTTGCTATGAAAGAAGGGCAGTTTGTTGGGTACTTGTGAATTGTTGGCCTTGGTTAGCATTAGCGTAAGTAGCAGTGGCACCCCTCCATGCGGTTCTGCTAGGGATATTCACCCTATTATCCTAAATTTTGCATTTGATGAGGGATATACAGTAGGTTTTGATTCGGATTGGAATAGGTGAGGTGTTGTTCCCAAGGAATCCGTTGTTGCGAACGCCAAGGGATCCGCTATTTGTCTAGAGGAGTCTGTTGTTGGTTTTGAGAAATTTATTGCTGATTTAGAAGTCGTTGTTGGTTTGCAAGAGGAACTTGTTGTCGTTGCTATGAGTTAGAAGTTGATAATGTGTTTTGCGAATTATCCACTACCTGCTGTGGTGGTGGATTATCTGCAACTTGTTGCGAATGGTCTGGCACTTGTGAATTATTAGGTGCTTGTAGTGCATTGGAAAGGATCCCCTAATGATTGAAAAACGTATGCTGCATATCAAGTGGACTTGTTGTGAAGCATTTATTGGAACGGGTTGTTCTAGAGGAGCCAAAGGATCTACATCAGCTAGGTCTTGTTGTGGCTCATGTGACTGATTTTGTTTTATAAATGTGGCATTGTTGAATGAGGTTGCAACCAAAGAAGTCATTAAGTTAGCGACAAGATGATCTGCGTAACGTTGACTAATTTGCTGTATGGTGAATGTGATAATGTGACCAGTTTGGGAAGGATCAACCAATGGACCCTTTCCTTTGCTAGATGAAGTGATGATCGGTTTTGGAACTTGAGTACGAGGTTGCTCTTGCGGTTGTTCCTCTATTTAGACAAGGGTATGCAATTGTTTCATTGGAAAATCGGGTGGGAGCCTAGCTCCTAATTCTACTAGCCTTAAAAGGGCCTTGTCTTGATCTTCTATGGGTTAATTGTTGAATAGACCTTGGCTTCATCCCCTAATGGGAGGGATATCTTCGAACACAACTAGGTGTTCCTCTCCATCGTAAAAATTTCCTTCTTTGAAGCTAGGGCCATAAGAGGCCCCATTGCGAGTGTACCTTTGCATGTTTGGAATGGTACCTAGTTTTGAAAAGTGTCGGAAATGTGGTCTTGGTTCAGATTGGAATTGGAATTGGAATTGGAATTTGGAACAATGTCGAATGGTCTTTGGAATTCATAATCAAATTGGCACAAGAAAAACTAAAGTTCGAAATCATAATAGAATGGCAACTTGACGATATAAAATGAGAAGTGTGATCTTGGGTGGTCTTTATTCGAAATTTGGAGGAAGATTAAATGGTCGTGGCACTTAGGGTGTAGGTTGACACGAGAAAACCTAAGTTTGAAATTTAACACCTGAAATGTGCAAATAGGTGACAATGTGTTTGAACTGTTTTGAACTTGACGTGTTTGGTTGTCAAGATATGGTTGTGAATACAACAAGTTTTTTTGACAAAAGTACTCAAGCAATCATGACCTACGATAGAAACTGACATGGGTTACGAGATAGTCACTGAATCTTTTCGATATACTTTCCTTTGAGAGGATAAAATTTAAGGTTGACACGAGAACACCTAAGTTTGAAATTTAACACCTGAAATGTGCAAATAGGTGACAATGTGTTTGAACTATTTTGAACCTGACGTGTTTGGTTGTCAAGATATGGTTGTGAATACAACACAAGTTTTTTTGACAAAAGTACTCAAGCAATCATGACCTACAATAGAAACTGACATGGGTTACGAGATAGTCACTGAATCCTTTCGATATACTTTCCTTTGAGAGGATAAAATTTAAGGTTCATTAAATAATTTATTGCAATTATTGGTAGGGTTTTTAAGCCCCTTTTCTCTCAAATGTTCGTACTAAACAGGGGCGGGAACTTTTGCACCCCTGCATCAAAGAATTATCTGCAACAAATGTGACTTCTAACCTACGTTTTCGATTGACAAACTAATTGGATCCGATATACCTTGCGGTACGTGGGTGTTTTAGAACAATCCGTCAATTAGATGTGACATCTTGCAGGTCAGTTGCCAAAGGGTCTAGTCCTTTCGCGACCACATTAGCCGTTCGGGTTTCAGTGAAGTGCTATCGACACAATCAGGGTCCGAGGAACCACCAATTAAAATGTTGCTGCCATAACCCCAAGTTATATACTCTGTTGGATAATAGGGTTGGTATGATGCTAGGATGTCACTTCCTAGGTGAACACACCCCTAAAGACCAGTGGGAAGGCTATGAACTCCACCTCACGAAGTCAAAAAAAGAAAAAAAGACGTTTTGTTTTTGATTCTCAGGACCCCACGGATGGGCGAGAGAAGAGTATACTTTGAAAGCGATTTTTCCAGGTAAGGGACACAAACAAGGAAACTAATATGATTTTGGTCACCCAGGCTCCCTAAAAGGGACAAGGGGAGAGCACATACACAATGATTTACAAACAAGAACTGGAAATGCAAACGACTTAAGTAAAGAACAGAAAGTAAATGCTCTTAAGAGCACAAAGGCAATGTGATTTGTACTTAAGCATTAAATCGAAAATGTGAATGAAGTTTGTCTTTGTTGGTTAGTTGTAAAAAGAAAACAACTTAAATAGATATTAGAACCTACAAAACAAAGGATTAGATTTTCAAACAAGGGATTTAACTATCCAAGAAAGCTGATTTTAATACTTTTAAGCTCTCAATAAATTTGACACAGGTCGATTTCATCGTTTAGCAGGGTGACTTCATTGTTTAGCAAGACGACTCCGTCGTTCTGCAAACAGATTGAAACATAGTTTTGGCGAATTCGCCAATTAGCAGGTTGACCTCGTCGTTTTACAAGATGATTTTGTTGTTTTCAAAACAACAAACATAAAATACAGTTTACCTTTGAATGATTTTGCCGTTTGATTTTCGATTTCTTTGATTTTCAAAACTAGTTCGCTATTTGTACTTGAACTTCGTTGTTTTCAATTTCAGTTTGTTTTTGTTGTCAAACATATAGAAAAGACAATGATAAAATTGATGTTGTCGACTTGTAGGTCGACTTTGTCAATTACGTGAGCAACTTCACCAATCCACATGGCGACTTCATCATTCCCAGGTCGACTTTGCCGAGTAGCAGGAAACAAAATATGGAAAATTTAGAGGACTAAAGATGTCTGCAAAGACGGTTTTAGTGTGTATTTAGAGGACTAGAGATGTCTGCAAAGGGATTTGTGAGATGTGTGGTCCCACTGGGCGTGCCATTATGTAGAACAAGGAACAAAAAGAGGGGTTAATACAATGTTAGTGAATAAAATCCAAAACAAATTCAAGAACTAACACACTATGCTTGCTCTCTAGGGTGAGCTAGAATTACTAGACTAAGAAATCAATAAAATAAGACAAACAAGAGATTTACTTTCCTTGAAAACCCCACCTAGCAACTGTTTTGCAAATGCTTGAGCTCGGTTTGTGAAGTACGAGTCTTTGTCAATTCACTTTGTTCATTTCAATGGCATCTCCCCTTGTCCACTAATTGCTTTGATCAATCAAGATGAAGAAACAATGAAGCTTTTATCATGATTTTGGCATTAGATCTTTGCATAGTAAAACTTGATAATTGTTCATCGAGGCTCTTGTATTTATAGTTTTACTGAAATGATATCGACTATCCATTTTTAGATCAAGATGTGTGGTCCAAGATTGATTCAACTTTGGAGACCAAAATGCTTTCAATATTGCATTTATTAGGCATGGCTCAACATATCTGATTTTTATTGCATTTATGTTGATATTTTGTATTTTTGACTTTGTTTGTGCATTATTGCGGGAAGTCATTTAGACTTGCAATTTCGACATGATAGTGGTGAGAATTGGATGCCTACAATCTGAAATCTTAACTTTTTTTGCCCTGATGTTCAAACCCGTCATTTGGCCTCAATACAAAAAACTATCATAAATTTTCCTTGAACAAATTTCGCCACGCACAAAGTTCAATTCTTATTAAGAGATATTCCCAAATCAATGAAAACAGGGGGAAAAACGTAAGAATACAAACTCTACCAAAAGGTTTTTCTCATCCATGAAAAAATGAAATAAAAATTTCAAAATTCCTTAAATGTCAACGGTAATTTAAACTCCTTGTTAGAAAACACGGAAGTAAAAGTGCCCCACAATTTGTTTAGATGGTATGTCAAAAGCCCAAACAACTCCCATGCATTCCCTCCATGGTGTTTTTTATTTTAATCTTCCAAGGGCAAAAGATGACTATGATAAACAATGGTACGAAGGTAAGAGTCACACACTAGATGAAGAGAACAACACCAAGATTGACACATTATCTGTAGAAGAAAATGATGAGAGTTTTAGATGTGCTTAATTTGGAGAGGAACACATTTTATACTTAAATGTTAGAGAATGAGGCTTTGCAAATAGGTTTCCCTGGAACTGTCTTTGCAAAACTAAGAACTTAAAGGCATTAAGAAATTACTACAAAATTGCAAATAAATATTTATAGGCTTTAGGGTGCCCTTGTTATAATTGAATGGTTAGAAAAAATTCAAAAGTAAAATATTCCAAGATGGAATGCCGAACACCACTTGACCTTCCATGTTTGAATTCTAAGCCTAGACTAGAAATAATAATAAGACAATTACAAAATTCTTAAATACTTTGGATCATATTCCTAATATACCCCTTGTGATCTACAACCTTACTCTTGACGTATACCAAGGAGACTCCTGAAGTGCTTAAACCATATTTGGCGATTTTTTTTGCCATTTGATATTTTGGTTGAGCAAGATATGGGATATACCACTCGTGGCAAGCATTTTGAAATAGATTGATCCTTATAATGATGATTGGACAGGATGAGGAGACCCCCTTGTTCACAGAGGACGAGATTGCCGATTTTGAGAGGCAAGCTATGGAGGGTGCAGTAGCAGGAGAGATTGGATTGGATGACATCCTTGTAGATGTTGAAGATGAGGCAAAGGTGTCAGAACCATCTGGTACTATGGTGAATCCACAAGGGCAATGTTCTAGGCAGAGTGAGGAGGGGCAACCAAATGGGAGTATTAGACTCTCTCAGTCACCCTTAGTTTTACAGAGATTAGGGAAGAGAATATTATAGATTCTTGTAATTTGTAGGTTCTTGTATAAGTATCGGTTTGTTGTTGACAATTGTATTCACAAGAATCATGATTATGTGATTGTGTACTTTATTTGTATTCAAATCTAATAGAAAACACTTCTCCAATGTTTCGGAGACTCATTTGATATATTTTGCAACTATAATTTGTATAAAATTTATGTTCTTTTTTAAAGATTAAGTATTTTTTTTTAATTTTCCGAGTAATTGCCGATAAATTTTTTAGGGGGCTAGGCAAGTACTCGTTGAGTACGAGTATGCGAGCTATGGTATGAACATTTTGAGCACACTTTGATTGTCACAAAAAAAGTGAAGTCAGTATTGTTTGATTTAATTGAAGATCTATCAAGATTCTCCTCAACCAAATTGTTTCACATCCTACACTACCTGCTGTCTTAGATTTTCCTTGACCAAATTGTTTCACGTAAGGCAACTATATGTTGTAGCTTGCTCAGCCCAAAAATTACTTTAAAACCAAGAGTTCCAAAACATGCCTTATTTTATATTTGTGAGTATGAATTTATCTAGCGCAATTAGAGTCGGTATAACATGTCAGCACAACTTAGTAGATCTTTGATATAGAATGCCAATGTCAAGCATCCTGAGCATCCATTCGACATTGAGAAAACTTGTTTTGTAGATTGCCAATGTTGAGTGTGGTTTGGACATAAATCAATAGAGAGAATTTATTGCAAAACATAGATCTGATCGAGGAGTCATACGATGAACTACACTGCTTGCCACCTGATGATACACAAATTTTAGTTGTACAATGAACTAGACTACTTGCCAACTGATGATACACAAATTTTAATTGTATAATGAACTAGACTACCCTCAAATCAGTACAAGTGGACAATTTCAATATTGCTTCCATGGGTGTAGATGTAGGATTACAATCAAGCATCTTGAATTTTTCTAGAAGTGTTTTGACATGCTTCGTATGTGATACAAAAATGGAACGATCAAGCTTTCAAATTTATACACCTAGGGAATAGTGTAGGAGGCCTATATCTATTATGTCAAAAACATATCAAATATTAGATTTTGCTTCTTGAATTATATTGGCCTTGCTATCGATGATGGTAATGATATTGACATAGACAATTAATATCACTTTGTCATCACTGCTATTTTTGATGTAGAGATGGGGATCATAAAAACTTCTTTAGAATCCAGAATCCTTGAGATATTGATAAATTTTCATTTACTAGGCTCCAGGGGCCTACTTATGTCCATACAATGACTCAATCAATTTTCTTACTAATGCCCTTTCCGTGGATCATGGTCCTTATGGTTGAACCATGTAGACCTTCTCTACCAATTCTCTATTTGGGAAAGCACCCTTAACATCCATATGATACATTTTCCATCGAAATTGATTTGTAATGGAGAGTACCAACCGAAAGCTCACCGTTTTTGCAGTTGGGGCAAAAATTTCGTCAAGCCTTGTTGTAGAGTTGCGAGTATCAAATGATCCAGCCCAATTAGAGTGAGTATAGCTTGTCCGCAAAAAATTGGCACATTTTTGATATAGAATAACAAAGTGGAGCACATCCCTTTGACATATCATAAGACATGTTTTGCATCTTTCCAATATTCTGTGTGTGGTTCGGAAATAAATTGAGAGAGAATTCACTATAAAATACACATGATAAATTAGACTACCCTCCAATTCATGATACACTGATTTATTGGCATGTGGTGATTCAATGCACACTTAGAAGCAGAGTAGGAGGCCTGCATCTGTCAGGGCAAAAACAAAGCAAATAATAAATTTTACATGTCAATTATATTGGCCCCGCTATCTATGATGGCAATATCATCATCATAGACAATTAAGATCACCATATCAACACTGCGATTTTTGAGGTAGATATTGGGAACAAATAAACTTCTTCTGAATCTAGAATCTCTGAGATATTAATCAATTTCATATACTAGGCTGTAGGAGCTTGCTTAAGTGCATACAATAACTTAATCAAATTACAAATTAGATGTCCTTTCGTGGACGCTCGAATCCTTGTGGTTGAACCATTTAGACCTCCTCTACTAAGTCTCTGATTAGGAAAGTACTATTAACATCTATATGTTATACTTTCCATCGAAATTGAGCTGCAACGGAGAGTACCAATTGAAGGGTCACCATTATCAACTAAATACTACAACCGAATACCACTCCTTATGCAACATAAGTAAATTGTATCGGGTTCACTATGACCATAAGGTTACGTATTCATTTAGTTATTTGTAATGGTATATTATTACAGACAATCATTACAATGATTCACTATTAGAAATGACAAACAATTTTTTTAACCTATTTTCAGGTTACCAATTAAGATATCGAGATTGGCATAAAAATCAAGACTCACATCTAAGCCTTCAAGAGTAGCTATCATTTGAAGCCGGGTTCCAATTACTTTAACATTCCAAATATGTCACTTTGAATTGGGGCAAAAGTTTCTTCATAAACTACACATTGTGCATATCCTTTAGCGACAAGTCGAGCTTTGTACTTGTTCAAATATCCACCCGATTTGAATTTCATCTATAAACCCATTTACAACCAATATGTCAATATTTGTCTTGTTCTGCTTAAGGCATCAAATTTTGCTTTAATGGTAGTTTTTCATTCAGGGTTTCCCTCGGTCTCATCATATGTTATGGGTTCCTATACCTGCGAAACAACAAAAGTAAGAGCAAAATTTACTTGCTCAAAACCTTGCACATTCCATTTACCTGATTGAGTTGATTGACGTGCCATTTCATGTGGCAATTCATCCTTCCGAACATCCTTTAGAGTGGAATAAACCCATTCCAGTTGTAGTCGTTGGCTACCCTGACTTGTTTTTGCGCTCTAATTGCCACTTTGCTCTACATGAGAACCCCTGGCGCCCCCTGCAATTTGACTTTTTTAATGCCCATCGCTTGGATCCTTGTTTCACTTAAACATTAGAAAGTGTTCCAAAATTATCAATAGTTTTATTTAGCCATGCTAAATGGTCACTAGATGTACCACCACCTAAAAAGAAAGATGTCTTCTCATCCACTTCAACATCTCTACTAATAACAATTTTGTTAATGCAGACACCAGTCAAGAATGTAAATTGTTGTATTCACAACTTCTGCCGAGCACCTATATGGTGCATTCTGACTATGTACCATTGATGCAGGAGCATCCAAAGGGACTGCACAATCTTGCATCCCAAAAAAAAAGTTAGTTTATTGTCTTGCTGTACAATTGTCAATCCAGACAACTGAGAGTTTTCAGGAGCTTATTCTCCTAAATAGGGAACTTCTTGTAACTGACTTGTTTTAGAGGAACTAGGTTAGACATATTTCGGTAGATTAGTTACTTTTTAATAAAGAGACTACTAGTTGGAGTCATGGACTGTGGTAAAGGCGTTAATGGTAGAGTAGGACTAGTTTGGGAGTTTGTATTAGTTGATAGCACATGGTATTGAAGAACATTAGTTTTGGAGTTCTACAAGAACGACTGTGCTGTGAATGGCTAATATTCTTTCTTCTTTTTCTTCTTGCTATCTTCTTTGTGCCCTTGGGTAGACATAGCGTACTCTACATACAATATTTTTCCTGAATTAACATAGCTGCTATAGGTTGAATAGGTATTGCAGTCATTGGATATTGAAGTTGCAGGTATTGGACTGCCAAATTTGTGTTGTAGGTCCTAACAGAGATGCTGCAACGAGGAACATGGTTGTGTGCATCAGAAGATTTGCATACATCAGATTTGAGCATAGCAGGTTTTGGTTTGCACCAATTGGTATCAGAGCAAGGACCTTCCTTGTTGAAAAAGTATGAAGAAGCTCTTGTAGAGAGATGTGCTGTAGACTGAAAGAAAAGTTCTACAAGTGTAGAGAGAGATATTGGGAGAATCTTGTTGTGGTATTGGCAAGTTGTGAAACAAAAACTTGCAATTGAGTGACAATGAAATTCAGATGTGGTGCTGTTAGAAAGGGTGCAAGATCAGGGGCACCTAGAGTTGCTGACTTAACACAAATGTTGAGAGGTGTCCAAGCAAGACTGGCTGCAATGGAGACAAACCAAAGAAGGGTAGTTCATATTGAGGATGTAAGTGATGATGGAGAGAGAGCCCAAAGAGCTCAAGACCCTGAAGAAGTAGAGTATGCAACGACTAGATTTCTCAGAGCCATAAGATGAACACACATTATAATGGGAGCTTGACTGTTCAAGAGCTCATGGATTGGATTACAAAGATAGATAAATATTTTGATTATGAGTTAGTGGAGGAGTCCAAGAAAGTGAAGTTTGCTTGCACAAGATTAAAGAATCATGTATCAATATGGTGGGATTATGTACAAATTGAGAGGCAAAGAAGAGAAAAACATAAATTTAAGTCTTTAGATAAAATGGTGACCAAACTGAAGGCCAAATTCATACCATTAGACTATCACATGAGTTTATTCAGAAAGTTACAAAATATAAGACAAAGGGAAGTAGGGGTGAAAGAGTACAATGAGGAGTTTTACAAACTCACTATAAGGTCCGGACACATGGAAGATGCCCCCCAAAAGGTAGCAAGGTATGTGAATGGACTATGTTTTAATATCCAATATGAAATTAGTTTGTTGAACTGTAGAGGATGCCTACCAATGTGCATTGAAGAAAAAGGAGAAGTTGTCATGAGGGCAACATGTGAACTTCAGAGGTAGAGGAAGATCCTTGAGAGCAAGAGGGCAAAACATTGGAGGACAAGGACAAAACTTTGGTGGAAGAGGACAATAGACCTATGATCAAGGAGCAAATAGATCATAGACCCAAAATTTTAATATAAGAGGAAGAGGAGGTTATGCACCTTGAGGAAGAGGATTCTATGTAAGAGGAGGAGGATTCATGGGAAAATGCTTTAGGTGCAATAGATATGCTGGTCATAGGTCATTTGAGTGCTTAAAAGAAAACCCAAAACAGTGGTTGAAGCATTGAAGGAACAATCTATATAGCCGAAGGGGATGAAGAAAGTGTTGGGTCACTAGTGCACACTGAAGGACCAGACCAAGGAGAATCCCTTTTGATGAAAAGAGTGCTTTTGAAACGAACAAAAGAAACAAATGAACCACTACAACGGAAGAGCCTCTTCAGGGCAATCAGCAAATCTGGAGGTAAGTGCTGTAAATTTATTATTGATGGTGGTATCACATATAACTTAGTGTCTAAGGAAATGGTAGTGAAACTTGGGTTAAAAAGGACAGTACACCCAACCCTTTATAAAGTGTCTTGGATGCTCAAAGGACACTAAGTGTTATTAAATGAACAATGTGTGGTGAGCTTTCAAATTAGAGCGTATAGAGATGAAGTTGGGGTGATGTTATGCCAGTGGATGTGTGTCATGTGTTATTTGATAGGCCAGGGCAGTTGGATAGAAGAGTCATACATGATAGTAGGGCAAACACATATACTTTTGTGAAGGATGGGAAGTGATTCATGTTGAGCCCTTTACAAGACAAGGGAGAAGAGGTGAACAATTATACAAAGGTGATGTTAGTATCTGGGAAAGAGTTCCTAACAGAGACAAAGAAGGAAGAGGCACACTTTGTCTTCATTCCCACACTAGTGCAAGTGGACGTAAACACCAAGGTGAGTGATATACTTGCTGAAATTCAGTGTTTGTTGGAGGAATAAATGGACATAGGGTTTGTTGATTTTCCTCAGGGATTAACATCAATAAGAAGCATTTGTCACCACATGGAGTTAATATCAGGAGCAAGTTTGCTAAACAATGCAACTTATAAGTTAACACTTCAAGAGAATGAAGAGATAAAGAGATAAGTGCTAGAGTTGTTACAAAAGGGCCCAATCCATGAAAGTTGGAGCCCATGTGTAGTTCCAACTGTGTTAGCACCCAAGAAAGGCAGAAAATGGAGAATGTGTATGGATTTGAGGGCGATAAATAAAATCACAATAAAGTATAGGTTCTTATTGCCAAGGATGGATGATCTAATGGATTGTCTAAGTGGAGCCAACTATTGTAGCAAAATAGCTTTGAAGAGCGGGTATCATCGAATCCAGATATGAGAAGGTGATGAGTGGAAAACAACATTTAAAACCAATGATGGGTTGTAAGAATGGCGGGTTATGCCATTTGGTTTGTCTAATGCCCCGAGTACATTAATGAGGCTCATGAAAAAGGTGTTGAAACCATTTACGAGTAAGTTTGTGATTGTGTATTTGGATGATATTTTGGTTTTTAGTGAGTCTAAGGAAGAGCACTTGCGGCATTTGAGACTTGTGTTAAGTAAGTTGAAGGAAAATAAGTTGTTATTAAACTTGAAAAAGTGCAGCTTCATGAAAGAGGGGCTTATTTATTTGGGATTTATGATTTCATGTGATGGGTTAAAAATGGACATAGAGAAAGTAAAATCAATAGTGGAATGGCCTTCACCAAGGGCTATGTTTGCAGATTAAGAGCTTTCATGGGTTGGCTACTTTTAATCGAAAATTTAATAGGAATTTTAGTGGTATTTGTGCACCCATCACAGAGGCAATCAAAGGGGACAAGAAGTTCCAATGGATAGCTGCAATAGAAGAGAGTTTTCAGTTGTTGAAAAGGAAAGTGACCCTTGTTTTGAAAAGTTATTCCAAATTGATTGTGATGTAAGTCAGACAGCCATAGGCACAAATACTTAGCCAAGAGGGCAAACCCATTGCTTATTTCAGTGAAAAGTTAAATGAAGCAAAGAATAAATATTTTGTTTATGATCAATAATTCTATGCAATAATACAAGATCTAAAGAAGTGGCATTATTTATTACCCAAAGAATTTGTTTTGTTCATTGATCATTAGGTGCTGCTGTATATAAACAACCAAGGTAAATTGAATCAAAAGCACACTAAATGGGTAGAATTCCTTCAGAGTTACAGATCTATTTTAAAACATAGGAGTGCTAATTCTAACGAAGTGGTAGATGCCTTGAGTAGGCGAGCTCATGTTGAATTAGCTCCAAGTGGAAGTCATTGGGTTGTTTAATCTAGTGAAAGAATTGTATGAAGAGGACTTAGATTTTAGGGAAACGTGGGCAGCATGTAAGAGCCCAACAAGTGTTGGTAGAACTCAATGGCTGGAATATATGATTCACGATGGTTTGTTATTCAAGGAGAAGAGGTTGTGCATACCTCAAAGTTCCACGAGAAAGAATCTTTTGATAGAGAAACATAGCGGTGGTCTAGCTGGTCACTTTGGGTATGACAATATTTTGGCATAGTCGAGCGACAAATACTATTGGACATAGATGAGCACACATGTGAAGAAATTTGTCGAAAGACACAAAATATGCCATCATGCAAAGAGCAAAAGTCAGAGCATTAGACTGTATCAACTGTTACCAGTTGCAAATAAACCATGGGATGCGGTGAGCATGGATTTTGTGTTCGGTTTACCAATAACTTAGTGAGTTAATGAATCCAACTTTGTTGTTGTAGATATATTCTAAAATTGACACACTTTGTAACTTGTAAGAAGACTAATGACACCACAAATATTGCAAATTTGTATTTTCAAGAAGTTGTAAGACTACACAGGGTGCCATTAGCATTGTGTCAGATAGAGATACCAATTTTGTGGGACACTCTTGAATAACAATGTGGAAGAAATTGGGCACAAGACTAGAATATAGCTCAACCTATCACCTTAACATATTGGCAAACATACATAGTGAACTAGAGTCTTAGAAATTTGAGATGCATGGTTAGTGACAAACACGAACAGTGGGATTTAGCCTTGGCACAAACTGAATTTGCTTATAATGATTGTTAATAGAAATACATGTATGAGTCCATTTCAAATTATAAATGGCAGCAACCTTAGAGGAGTTTGTGAGTTAAAGAGCACAACTAAAATGGTTAGGAAGAGTGCTGAAGGTGAGGATTATGCTGAATCCATGCATGATGTACACATGGAGGTAACTAAAGATTGGAAGAAAGTGGGTACAAATACAAACAAATAAGAATTAGAAGAACCGAAAGGAAGTCTTAGAAGTCAAAGACTTGGTGTTAACACATTTAGGCAATGAGAGGTTCCCAAAAGGGGAGTACAACAAACTTAAAAAGAATAAGATTGAGCCTTGAAATATAATGCGCAAGGTCTCAGTCAATGCATATGAAGTAGAGATGTCCGAAGGGGTTGGTATTTCACCTATCTTTAATGTTTTTGATCTGTACCTGTTTGTTGAGGTTCACACAAGTAAAGAAAGCTCGATCGAACACTCTTCAATCATTATTGGGGAGTATAAATACCTGAGAAAGTGAAAGAAGAAATGGAAGCCATTATGGACATCAGAATTGGCCAAAGCACAAGAAATAAAGCCTATTATGAATATTTGATCAAATGGAAAGGGCACACAATGGAGGATGCAACTTGGATATCTGAATCCAAAGTTGTGAAAAATGAAAAATCCTTTGATGAGCTCATAGCAGGTTCATGAGCGGTAGCTCATGTTTTATCTACCCTGGATGTTTGATGTAGGAGTATCCAAGGAAATTGTACAATCTTGCATCACCAAAAAAAAGAGAAATATTTAATTTATAGTTTGTTTTTTTTGTCTTGATGTACAGCTATCAATCTAGATGACTGAGTTTCCAGGAGCTTGTTCTCCAAAAAATGGAACTTGTCGTCACTGCCCTGTTTTAGAGGAACTAGGTAGACATATTTGGGTAGATTAGTTTATTTTTAGTAAAGAGACTACTAGTTGGAGGAGCGGTGGACTGCAGTAAAGGAGTTAATGGTACAGCAGCTCTAGTTTGGGAGTTTGTATTAGTTGATAGCACATAATATTGAAGATTATTATTTTTGGAGTTCTATAGGAATGTGTAACGACTGTGCTGTGAATGGCTATTATTCTCTCTTCCTTTTCTTCCTGCTATCTTCTTTCTGTCCATGTGTAGACATAGCGTACTTTGCTTACAGTAATTTTTCCACTGAATTAACATAGCTGTTGTAGGTTGAATAGCTATTGCAGTCATTGGATATTGAAGCTGCAGGCATTGGACTGCCAAATTTGTGTTGCAGGTCCTTAACAGAGCTGCTGTAA
Organism: Torreya grandis; assembly: GCA_037957365.1. Lineage (NCBI taxonomy): Eukaryota > Viridiplantae > Streptophyta > Pinopsida > Cupressales > Taxaceae > Torreya > Torreya grandis. The sequence continues at coordinate 838,584 of JARHVA010000121.1, read as the reverse complement.
TGAGGAGGTTAGAGGGTTGTGTGCATCAATAAGATTTTCATACATCATATTTGAGAGTTGCAGGTTTTGGTCTGCACCAACCATGCCACCAACCATGCTCCTTGCCATTTACATAAACAACCTATTCCTTCTTTCCACAACTCCATTTTAGTGTGGAATGTGGGGGGCAGTATATTGCCCATGTTTACCCTCTTTCTTGCAGAATTCCTGAAACTGTTTCGAGACAAACTCACCTCCATTATCATATTTGGGAGCCTTGCTTTTTCTACCAAAGTTTTGAATGCTACAAACTGAAATATTTCAAGAAACAAACCTATATTTTCTTGGAATAATCAACCGACAATAAAAATACTTTGCACTGTACACAGTAGGTGTCTTCATTGGACCACATAGGTCAACATTTACTAGATCTAGATCTCCTTTTGTGTGCTATACTTTACCAATATCAAATGGGCATCAACTTTGTTTTTCCTATTGACATCAAGACAAACTCGCCTCCATTATTATATCTGAGAGCCTTGATTTGTTTACCTGTTTGTTTCTGCACCAAATTTTGAATGTTACAAACTGAGAAAAGCATTCTGTCTTGTATTTCAAGAAATAAGTCATCTTTTCTTGGAATAATCATCAACAAACAATAAAAAATACTTTGCACTATACACGGTAGATGTTTCCATTGGATCACATAGGTCAACATGTACTAGATCTAGAACTCCTTTTGCATGTCATATTTTACCAATATCAAATGGGTGTCAACTTTGTTTTTCCTATTGACATCACGACAAACTCGCCTCCATTATTATATCGGAGAGCCTTGATTTGTTTACCTGTTTGTTTCTGCACCAAATTTTGAATGTTACAAACTGAGAAAAGCATTCTGACGTGTATTTCATGAAATAAGTCTTCTTTTCTTGGAATAATCATCAACAAACAATAAAAAATGCTTTGCACTATACACGGTAGATGTTTTCATTGGATCACATAGGTCAACATGTACTAGATCTAGAACTCCTTTTGCATGTCATATTTTACCAATATCAAATGGGTGTCAATGTTGTTTTCCCATTTGACATCCTGTACATACAACTTGATGCTTCTGAATGGATGACAATCCACAAACCATACTAGACCAGCGTAAGATTATTCCACAATGTCACAGTTGAGTTAAATTGTGTACTTTAGGTATAAGCTCATCTACAACATACAACTTTAGAAGCATCAAAGCTTCCTTATGTCTTTTGCCAAACTCTTTGGGATCATCGTCAGGTCTATTTTCCTTTCCTAGCACGGTCTGGTCAAATCAAAATTATGGTACTCACAAATGGTGAGCATTCTGTGGCTTAACAAACTGTAATAAACACCCATTTAATTTCTGGGCATCGGGAAGAATTAAATCCTGAATATTGGCCTTTTAGATCGCTTAACCTGAAAGAAACTAAAAAACTCTACAAATTGGAAGTGGAAATACAAAAATACTTTCACAAATCACTGTAGCATACAACTGCAGGTAATATGGCAAAATTTCAGCTTCTTGATTTGTACTGACCAAAAATAATTGAATCAACTCGATCTGCAGCCCAATATGAAGAAATATTTTGGTATACTCTAAAGCTTAGAATATATTTATTTGCTGGAAGTTGCAATTAATCTAATATGGTATCAGAGTCATTACATTAAGATAATTAATATGGTATCAGAGACATTACATTAAGATTGCTGTGCAATTTCTAGCAGTTAAATATATTCTAAGCTTATTGTACAAGTGATAGAAAACTATTACACGGAAGCTTGTATATATACTCAGGCAAAGATGAGAAACAAATAAATAAATCAGGCACAACTGAAACACCTAAAAAGCCAAGTTGTTACAACCTCCCAAATCCATGTAACAACAATACAACCAATAGAAACAATATAGTGTTATTCAAACAAATAATTTTCATGGACACTCCTGGAGTTGCATATACACTTCTTAGGAATGCACCCCATAATATAAAGGATTCAATAAGTGTCTATTTTGCGTGTGAATTTACCAATGGAAAAATTCTCAGAATTTAACAACATTGCAAGAATGATTTTTAACATTTTCTCAACGAGATTCACTGACTGGTTGTCCACATGTGCAAAACTCTGTTTATATCAATGCTACTGGTTTGTTGGAATTTGCCTACGTTGGGAGGATGGGTTTGAACCATGTTCTGTTTTGGGTCCGGTGCGTTGCCCCTGGGCACCCGGGTGCATTGGGGGTTCTTTTTGGAAGAATCCCCAATGCAACTGGGTGCCCAGGGACGAACCCTTGGTGTTGGGGCAATGCACCCAAAGGCTATTGTGGAAAAAAAGTCAAAAATGTCATTTATTATTATTTTCTAATGAATGTGTAAGTTTTATTTCAGGGGCTTTTAACTTAGATGCCATTCAAGACTATTAAACCCTAGATTTTTTAATCAAAATATGGCCTCCAAGAAATGGATCAACTAAAGGCTTGATCTAACATCACGAGTTTGGAGATGGAAGGAAAAGTTCAAAATCAAAGGACCTATATTTTAAACTGCATTTATATATCTGTGTTCTATGCTGCTTGTTGAATTGAATTTGGCTATGAATCACCCCTTTGTGAGCCATAAATGATCCATCTCTCTAACTCTTTCTGCAAAGTTGGCTCCAAAACCTTATAATTATTATCATTTCAATCACTCTTCAAACCTAAACTGCCAATGTCTCATATTTTTGAGTTGGAAATCCAACATCAAAGGCTTTAATTCATGCCAAATTTAGTTCAAATGGAATTACAAAATCCTTAATATATATCTATCTATTCAAACTTTACACGTACAAAATCCTCAATATATGTATCCTTTCTAAAATCATATCATTACAACTAAATATAGTTGATTGCACTTTCACAAGTGTTTTAAGTATTTATACATTGCCCACTCAGAGACCACTTTCCCTAGCCATTAGGATTTTCCTTCCTAAAAATAGAATTTGGTGGAATTCGTCTCTATAGAAACAGGGGTTTAACTCCTTAATTTTCCCGAACCCCAGCCGGGGGCGGGGGTCCATAACTGTCGCCGCCCCCTGGACCCCCTTGCAACACTAGTGGGGGCCGTTGCCTCCCAACACCCCCCTTATCGGGAAGTGGGCTACACACTGCGCCGCGAAGGGATCCAACATTTAACTTTGTCACATAGCTAACATTGTCTTACATTATAACATGCAACAACGCACATGTGAGCTATATTTTTTATTATTAGTGATAGTCCATGTGGTTCTAATGAACCCCAACATGATGTTGATGCTCTCGATGAAGAGCAAAATGACTATGAAAATTAACTTTTAAAGTTTGATGCAATTAATTACAGCCACAAGGTAATTATTGATATTTTATATTCTAATATTTATCATTTCTGTTTAATGGTTATCAACTTATCAAGATGCATACTATGTGGTTAATGACAATGGCACTAATTTCCTATGGAGAAGGCTAGAATTTCTGTATTTTTTTAATTTTATATATTTTTTGTATGGAAGAACCCAAAACAACCCATGGGAAAAAAAAATTTCCGTACTGGCAAACCGGCTTCTTCAAACCCACACCAGAATCGGAAACGAACTGGTAACTTAGGTTTTTATTATAGAGCCTAATCTTGAGACTAGGGTCGGAAATCTTATGCAGATGTTAACACTGAAATGGACGTTATAAGGAATTGAGGAAAATTGCATTCTCTCGCTTCAATTGTTGAAAGTAAACAAAAGAAAAAATGTTGTGATGTAACCATATGTTTACATTGCAACAAATAGTGGCCAACATTTTGCAGTTCACTCAAGCAGCGTATAGGTCATCTTTTGTTATAATAAAGCCCATCTAGGTATGATTCAAGAGAACACGAAAAAGAAGGTGCTTTTAGGTTTTGCAAATGTAAATATGATATCTAGTTGTAGAAATGTGGAATGATATATAAATTACATCACAGATGCCTGGGCTCCCACAGGAGAAATGAAGACAGAAAAATGTTTACGTCACCAAAAGAAGGTCAATGGGATGCAAAAGTACAGCAAGTTACTATAGCAGAGTCAGGGGACAACAAAATGCTTGAACAACTAAAGATAAAAATATAAAACTAAATTGGACTTGGGAAGCAAAAGAAACTAAAAGTTCACAAAATTTAAAATATCAAGAAGCAAGGTTATATGTGTGCAGAGATGCAATGGTGTGCATATTACAGGACCCCTAAACCTGGATGTGACAGATACAGGTAGTGGTCGTATTATACACAAAAGCAATGTATGCACATCTGTCAACTGTATCAAGTATTAGAAAATTCATCTTTATTTTTAGTATGGGTGTGTGCTATATCTGGTGCAGGTATGTACTCAGTGCATCCATTATGAGGCTGGATGTGCTCAATCCTTTAAGTGAAAATTTTACCTACAAAGTGAGACGTGCTCAATCCTTTTAAGTGGAGAATATACCCACAAAATGAAATGTGTTAAACGTGCAATGCACATTCAGTGAAGGTGAGTACATCCGAGTAAATGTAATGCCTGCATACAGGTTAGCTTAAATACAGTACATGTTCAAGGCAAGATACAACAAATGGCTTGCATCAGTGGCATGGCTAATTCTAAGAAAAAAGTGCAAGCAATCTTATGCTAGGGGTGACTTTTGGCCCCTGGAACAAATCTTGCCATCTATCAAATCTTATGACAAAAGGATTTCAAGTGACCGAAAAACAACTGTTGTTTAGTAGCTTTGAGGTTGTGGGAGGCTTCTCATTTTCCCCTTTTTCATATGGAGCATTTTTATGTCTCCTCTATTATCCAAGCTGTATGGTTGGTGTGCTGTGTTCCAAGTTGCAAGCAGTGTCTTACCAGGCTGATTAATTTTATATAAAAGTGTAGTCCTGCCCGCAGGCTGTAGAACTTTTGAAATAACAGTGATTGATTTAAAGTTGCACACCTTTCTATTGTTAAATTTTTTACATTAAATCATAGACAAGATAATTGTGAGTGTAATAGAATGATCAAAGGCATGTGAACTGTAAATGGACCTTTCCGAGTTATTTCATCTGAGAAAATAGGCACACAACATTTATGCTTGTGTTCTAATACTTGATTTTGCATTCATTTGTTCTAGTTCTCCTTTGGCATGCTGTTTTTCTGTGAATGTTTCGATTAAATAATATTGTGGCTCTTAAGCTTCGATTTTTATATCTAAATTTACTCTAAATACTGTATGCTTGTTTGGAGAGGTGCAGGGAGAATGCGGATAATTATGGTGAAGTGGCATCGAATCTTGTTTCAGGCAATAATCTCGAACAGACCATCCAGCAGATTCTTGATATGGGTGGGGGTAGTTGGGATAGAGATACAGTCATTCGTGCGCTTCGAGCAGCTTTTAACAATCCGGAACGAGCTGTAGAATATTTGTACTCTGTAAGAATATCTGCTAGTGCTACTGGTTTAATGTGGGCTGCATTACAGTATCATTATCTTTCTGGTCATAGGATAATTTAACTATAGTGTTCTGTTCTTAAAATCCATTATTTTGCCCCCAAAATGATTTAAACAGGAATAATCGAAGAAATGGTAGCTAACCTGCTATGAAATTTGTGTATTAGTTGAAATGGAACTCTTCTTAATTATTTATTGCATGTTGGGCTATAATGCATAACCAAAGGATTTACTATGGAAAACTTTCAAATGGTGATTACTATCACACTCATGCATCATCCAGTTCGTACAGAAATAATTAATCTTCAATTGTTAACTTGGAGGTAATTGTAATTTTTATGGTTTTTCAGGGCATCCCTGAGGCAGCTGAAGTACCTGTAACTGTTGCACAGCCACCATCTTCAAATCCATCTCCAGCTGTGCAAGTGCCAACACCTGCAGGATCACTGGCTGTACCTCCTTCAGGAGGACCAAATGCTGCTCCACTAAATCTTTTTCCACAGGTACATTTGACAAATATGTGTATATTGTGCTCTGTTGATCATGCATATATATATTCACCATGTTTTTTTGTGCTTTTAGGGTCTACCAAGTATGGGTCCGGGGGCTGGAGCTGAAGGTGGAGCATTGGAATTTCTTCGCAATAACCAACAGGTATAAAATGTTTTGCATAAAATACTTTCGCAGAGAAACTTTTGTTTCTCTTGACCGTATGAATTTAAGCTTGAATGTTTGGTTAATTGAGAATGAAATTGTTTGTGCTGTGTTTCCTAGGAGTTTTGAATATTTGTTTTGGGATTTCCATCAGTGCCATATGGGAGTTGGTTTCTATCTCAATTTTGTTTCTGATTTTATCTTACACTATCCAGTTCCAAGCCCTTCGCACAATGGTCCAAGCAAATCCCCAAATTTTACAGGTTTGTTGAATCTACCATGTTATGGTTGAGTTACATATGGGATTTTATGCACTCTTTATTGATAAGGACAAAGTTTTGTTTCAGCCAATGCTGCAAGAACTTAGCAAACAGAATCCCCAACTAATGAGGCTTATACAAGATCACCAGGCAGATTTTCTTCGACTTATCAATGAACCTGTTGAAGGTGCAGAAGGGTATGTATATATGCTCATTTTTTGGCTTAAATTTGTTGCAAGTGTCCATCGCAGTAGTATTTTTAATTTTTTAGGAGTAAAATTCTCAGCAGTAGCATATGTATACATGTTCACATTTTTTGTCTAAATTTATTGTAAGTGCCCATTGCAGTAGCATTACTAGGAGAAAAACTCTCAACTTTATCTCACAAATGGCACAAATGAGAAATGTAGGCTGGTTTATGGAAATGTATGTGTTTGTAACAAAATCTCCTTGGAAGTGATGTGCCACTTTGATTAACTGTGCTATGTTCTCAATAATTTAGCACATGCAAAAATAGTGCAGTATATCTACATGATTGCTGCTCGATCACGAGTTATAGTTGTTAAAATATCTTTAGGTTTTATTACAAAGCTGTTATACCTCTCTCTCTCTCTCTCTATATATATATATACACTGGTCTAAGCTCATTCATTGAAAACTCCAGTCTTTTTATTTCTTGAAGACTGGCAGAGGAACAAAGAAATTATATCAATATCTGCAATTGACCAAAGTAGGTCAATGGGACTCAAGAAGTACAGCAATTTACAATAGCTAATGGGGAGTGCAAAAAGAAACTCCAACTTCTAAAAATAAAGTAACTAGGATGGGGAAGAAAAAGGACAACACTAGAGGGGGTAGGCCCAAACAGGCAAATCCTAGACAAGCAATGAAATAGTATTTCAAGCATAGTTACCAGGTTCGGAAATCCGAATGCGTTCGGGAGGCGGAAAAAATGTGGAATGCGGAATTTTTGAAAAAATCCGGTAAAATCCGGTTTAGAAAATAAAATTATATATATATATATATATATATATATATATATATATATATATGCAAAATATTTCAATCTACTAAGGAATGAACATTAATTTAACACTTGCAAAAATGAGAAATGCATAAGAATTTCAAACTTGAATTACATTAAAAGATAGCAAAATATTCATAGCGTAGAGCCTAAGCTCAAAATTGATATAGAACTTAAGTTTCAAACATTTGCAACATCAAACCCAGCTTCAAAATCAAAACTAGCACTAGCACTAGCATCATCATTCATTCATTACTTCAAAGACAAAATGTACATTCAAATCTAGAATAAGTCATCTCGATTGCCCACAAAATCATGAATGCCACTCCCATTATTTTTCAACTTTATCATTTATTGACACTTTCTCTCACAAGGGCTCATCGGTGCATTGAATCTCACAGAGTGCATGCCTTAATGGGTGCATTGGGAATGGGGTGGGATTGGCTTGTGGCACTTTGCGAGAGATATTCTCATACTATTCTATCACGCATACATCCCTTCATGCAGCCTTCATACCTCCTATGATGTCTCCTTGAAATCTTAAAACCCTGAAATATGGCTAAGTTTGAAACCCTGAAACCCTGGAATCTGACTAACTCTGAAATATGATAGGATCCTCCAAAACCTAGAATTTGCATTATAGCTCCTAGCGGTCCGAAACCCCTCTCAAACATCCTGAAAGTATATAAATAAAATATAACTTAAAGTATAAGAAATTGTTTATTTTATTTATATACTGCTGGGTTCGGACTAGATTTACATTTTCGGACTAGATTGTTTGTTGACTTCCATTGTTTCTCCCTGGCGAACCGAATTTATTAATCCGGAAGCCCGCAAAGATGCGGAATGTTCCGGATTTCGGCCATATGCGGCCGAATCTGGTAACTATGATTTCAAGTTAATGTATACAAAAGCAATGAAATAGTATTTCAGAAATACAGAGCAATCTTGTGAAAGGAAAGACCCATATCAAAAGGTACTGTGAAGAAACAGGCTTGTAATGACAGACTTAGTCAAAAGTTGAGACTTTTGACTAAGCCTTGAGAGCATTTGCTTTGTAGGGATTTTGCAATTGTATTTGGAACCATACGACTAAAGTAGGTCAATGGGACTCAAAAGTACAGCAAGTTACAATAGCTAATCAGGTTGCAAAAATCATCTCCAACTACCAAAAATAAACTAACTAGGACAAGGAAGCAAAAGGACAACAGGAGAGAGGGGTAGATCCAAATGGGCAAATTCTCGACAAGTTGGTGCATACAAAAGAAATGAAATACAGAGCAATCTGGTGAAAGGAAGTCTCCTATCAGAAGGTACGGCCAAGGAAGGTGCTTGCAATGACAGACTTAGTCAAAAGTTGATAAGCTTGTGAGTATTTTTCTTGTTGGGATTTCGCATGGTTTCTGAAGCTGGATGTCATATGCCAACATCTGACTTTACTGTGAACCAGTTGGAGATGAGAAAACAAACAGGTTTCTTAAACTCACAGCATTAAAAACTGTATGGTTAGGGTCTCTTTGCAAGTTTTAGCCATAGGGAAGCTGGGACAGTGAAGAACATTTTTAAATCTTCCAATTTTGTCTTTGAAAGATATCGGAGGTGTTTAGCATGTCTTTATTTAACGTATTTCTTGCCTTTTCTCCAAACGCAAGTTGCAAAAATCCATTATCTTGCACACGTATATGCAATTTGAAAATAGATTAGATGTATGATTCATAGTTACAAAAATTGCGAGAAATCGCAGGAAAATAGCCAAAGCGACTTTTTTTTAGCCTGGGTGAGTAACTTGCTGCTAACTCAAGAAACTTTTGAGTCAGCCGAAAAAAAAAATCATTTTTTTTTTCAAAATTTCTATTTTTTTTGGGGCCTAAAATGAATAGAAAATATACCTAAGCATTCTCTAAATTCGTTTTTATGCCTTTTCAGTATTTTGCATGTTATTTAAGTTTATTTTGTGAATTGATACATTTTTAATTTACACAGCTTTTGTCCGAGACTGAGTCCAAATTTGGGGCCGCCGAGATTTGAACTATGGTATGATCAACAATTAACCCTGCAGAATACAAGGCCATGCATACAATGCCCTCAATACTTCATTTCTAGCCTTTAAATAAGGGATGTGTTTGTCTGAAAATATATACTGGCAGGAATATATCAATGTGAACTTCATGGAAGTTAAAAGGGATGGGCTTTTGTTTTGAGAAGCATTAAGAGAAGAAATTGTGTTCATGGTAAAATCCCTTTTATAGAAGAAGGGTTTAGAACATAGTTACAGGGAGTGACTTGGATACAGCGATATGGACAGGGATATAGGTACTTCGGTATAGGGTAACTTCGAAGAAAAGTAGGGAGAAAGGTAACTGATCCAACAACAGAAGTCTCTATAAGGTAAAGGGACACTCAAATTTTGTATTTAATCGGAGACTCTCAATCTGCTGATGCCCTGAGGATATGTAGTGATTGATGGTATAAACCTCGAAATGAAGATTGAAAACATAGTGCCCAAAATAGATTTATAAAACAAAATTTGAAAAATATATATAGTAAAGGGAAAGAAATCTCCTTTTGGGCTACCATTTGAAACATCTAAGCTGTATTTATTTGGGCAGTTCCCTATCGTGTAAGTTTTACTATTGTGAATATTGGTTTGAGATTAATTGTGCCCATCAATGAGAATGCAAATTGACACTTATAACAATCTAGATATTTTAGGAGTTGTTAGCTTTGAAGCTGTTTGATGCTCTCCACGTTTAGTATTTAATCATTCCGATCTCATTTTTTATCTATCCTACAATTGTACAACTTCTACCTGTCAAAAGGCTGTTTTTTGTCAATAAAAACTACACTGCTGGTGTGTTCCACCAATTCTAATGGAATTCTTAGATGTGTTTCTTCTTAATATATGGAGCCTTACTGTTTGTATGGGCACTTTTGGACACACATATTTTATTGTTTTACAGTTTACATTCCCTTATAAAGCTTTCCAATGTTTTTTTTTTTTCAGAGATTTACTTGGTCAGCTTGGGGGTGGAGTACCTCATTCCATTAATGTCACACCAGAAGAGAGGGAGGCTATCGAAAGAGTAAGTGATTATTTAACATTGTTTGAGTGTTTCAAGAGCTTAAAGATAGTCACGTACTCACAATTTTTGTTTTTTGCACAGCTGGAGGCCATGGGTTTTGACCGTGCCCTTGTTATAGAAGCATTCTTGGCATGTGACAAGAATGAGCAATTGGCAGCAAACTATCTATTGGAGCATTCTGGAGATTATGATGATTGATATTTTAACAAAATAATCCTATTCCCTACACTGTGTACTGAATATCTTAGGAGGATATTGTTTAAGTCCTTGATGGTGTATTTCTTAATAATCCAGTTTTTATCTGTCACATGGTGATTGGAGTTAAGTTTTTCAGCTGTATGTGGCACACATGTACCTCTTTCTATTTCAAACAGTGAGCTGGTGTTCATAATTTCCGGGGATATTTTCGCCCAATACATTTTCTACATAATCATTGTTGTTTATTGGCACATGTAACCTTTGCAGTATTTAGCGGAACAATTGTTATACAAGGTTCAACTGTGCTGTGTGGCAATGGTATTGCAAAATAGAGACGACACATTGAACTTGGCTTAGTTGTCCAAAGGTTAAAATGACTCGAATTTGTATTCCTATCTAGATTCGTTTGCTGAATTTGCACTCCTGAAATTTTTTATTGTTTTGCTTTTTGTTTGATTAGTTAATGCTTTAACCTGTCCTAAAATTTGTATACAATGCAGCAATTTCTTATAATTTCAATTGGTACTTTTTTACAAATAGTGCTATCTTAATTATATCATTAATGCTACTGCACCCTTATAATTTTTGCGTCATCTTCCCTGATTCCTCCAGTGTCTTTGTCATGCATGCTTGAATCACTAGCATTGTTGTCATTACCACAAGCTGGTGTACGCCTAGTGGAAATTCAAGATGTTCCTAACTCCTAAAATATTTGCATTTCCTCCTTATCTTTAGATTCTGCCCCTCTTTTTCATTGAGTTCTTGTATCTTACATGCTTTTCAGCAGTTTTGAATCCTTGTATCTATCAACACCTTTTCTTGTGTTCCTTCAATTCTTACAATTGAAATACTTAAGCCATTTCTACATCCCAAATTCTCCAATTCATGTTGCAATTATGAGTCAATTATCCATGAACTAGCAAAATTGTAGCTCACCAGCAAATATCATATTTGAACTTTAAATTTTTATGTATATCCTTGGGTTTTCCTTGGTATCCTGTTGATGTCCATTAGGGAACATCTCGTCTAATTTAGTCTTTGGGAAGACAAAATGTCTTTTTGTCGATTTATGCACAATATGGTATAGGAAGGATCCTTTCCATATCTCACTGGTTTTGAGTGAACTTGAAAGGTTCTATTTTATGATCTTTACACTCGTGCTACACAAAGGGCTCCCTAAGATTATACTTTGTACCATGCATAATTCAATCAATCATTAGCGAAAATCTGGAGTAAGGGGCTAATGAAAGTCCTTAACAAGGGAGCATGGTCCTTAGAGATAGACATCCATTTGAATTTATTACATGATGCTACACACTTCCATTTGAATTTATTATATGATGGTTATCGTCGTCTCTCAAGGGGAGGTTTAACCTATGTGTCCTTGGTTTTTTTCTGGGGGAAATTTCGTTAGAGAAAAGTGCAACTCTTGTCATTTTTTCCGATCTAATGTAAAATGTGTCATCAATATTTGATTATGCAATTTGTGTCATGAGATTTTGAAATTCCCTTGAGCCATCACTTATGATTCACATGTGCATGAGACCCCACCCTTAAGCACCCAATTTGGCAAATTAAATTAAAAAACGTAGATTTTTTAGTCACTAACAAAACACACAAATTCAAAGAAGGGAAACTCATTTTTGGTAAAACAAATCTTCTTGTTTTTATATTGATTATTGTAAGTGGAAGTATATGATTTGGTCCATCAAATTGATGTTTTTTAATCGCCACTTTTAATAATCTCACTAGAATTGTAAAGCACAATATTTTACTAATGAATACAAGAAAATATTTCACTAACATTAAATTAGATCACTTTGTAAAATTGGAGCATTGACTTGAGAATTCATTTTTTTCCCAAAAATATATATTATTATTTTTTACTTATTTTATAGATTCACATTCACATTACACCATTTTGTTTTAATACGATGATTCTAAAAACCATCCCAATGTTGCTCGGGTTATTGTAGAATGCTAATGAATATTTAAAATTGCGAAATAATAATTGCTAATTTCATTTGGCGAAGCAAAAGTGTATGTAATTTTTTAATCATGTGGATGTAGTGCAGAAGAGGAAGCAGGGACAAGAGAGGGAAAAGTGGACTAGGGTTGATAGAAAGAATAGGGGGCAATTCTCTAGAAAGAAATGGTGGCACATATGGACCAAATCAAATTTAGTCGGTAAATAGCCATGGCACCACATATCCATTACCATGTTTGAGTAAATATATGTGAAATTGAGGTAAATTGATTCCATATTCATTTCGTTTATTTAGGTTGTTGAAAAGGTTGGAAATGTTTGAATTGGGATGCATTGGGTTCACCCTACCAAACTGTTGCATCTTAAGAAAATCAAAATAAGTTGTAAAGAGAAACTTATCAAAGCCCATGGTTTTTGTTAGTGGAAGAAATGTAAGAAAATTAATAAGGGTGAACCTACTCGTATATGAAATCTTTCAACTCTGTTAGAGTAAGAAGAAAATGGACAAGGTTGCAAGGATGACATGTTGACATATTAATTTGTTGCACAACATCATGATATGATCAATTCTAAAGTCAACGACATTGATTTAGAGGGGAATATAAGCAATATTGAAAGTCATGTTGAAGAAGGCGGCAACAGGGTGGATGCATATGAGTTCTATGACACAACATAGAGGCTCCAAAATTGGATGCTAGAACTCCCATTGTTTTAGCTAGGACAATGTAGGTCACCTTATTACATATTAATTTAGCATTGTTGGACTTGAAAGCAAAGTATGGATGGACTAAGACAAGATTTTTGTTGTTGTTAGGTAAACACTCACTGGAGCTATGAACCAGATGAACAATAATTGGGGCCCCAGTGCTCGTTGGGACACAAATGGGGCCCATTGACCTTAAATCCAACACATGGCCACAACCAACCCACTAAACTAACCCATCAACATCTCATCAACTAGACTAAGACAAGTGTTACAACATTTTTGAAGTTTAATTACACATTTAAAAAAATTGTGTCAATTATAACAAATTGTGCAGTTGTAGACATACACATCCATTTTGTTTTACATACTTCCATATATCTGTAAAGAAAATTACTAATCAAAATTGTAATGATCTTTGAGCAGGTTATAAAAAACAAATTACTTCCAAAAGGCAATGTGATTCCAACTACATATAGAGATGCACAAAAATTTCCTAGGAATTGGCTACAAGTATGATACTTGTGTTAATGATTGTATGCTATATAGAAGAGATTGTAAGGATGCAAAGGTGTCATATATGTGGTAAGCTATGTTATCATGAAGGTTTGAATGGGCTCACAATTTCACAAAATGTATTGCATCATTCTCTATTTTTGACACATTGAAGTGTATATATTGGTTCAAATACTTGGCAAGTTTAATGAGTTGGCATTATGATAATGAGAGAAACACTGGTGTAATACACATTACAAATAACTATAAAAAACTGAAACATACTGAGAAATTGTGGTTTGCGAAATTTAATAGAAAACTATTTAGTGTTAAGCTTGGGCTAACAATAAATGGATTGAATCCCTTTGGTAACATGGCCATAAGCTATTCAATATGGCTTGTTGTTCTAGTTAATTATAATATTTATCCATGGTGTATAATATGAAAGGATCACTTTATACTTTCACTTATTGTTTAAGGAATATTCAAGTGCAAAAGATGGATGTCTATCATGTACCACTTATAGAGGATTTTTTGGAGTTTTGGAATTATGTGCGTATATTTAATGTCTCAAGATAGGGTGGTAGCAAAGCCTTTCAACTGATATGGAGTTTTGTGTTGGTGTATTCATGACTATCAAATATTTTCAGTATGTTACAAGTATATTTTATTTTTATCGTTCACATTCATGTTTAATTTTACAATCACAAATATTATGATCAATGTGTGTGTTTGTTTTGTAGTTCTTCGCACGAAGGGAGAATTCACATGTGCAAAGGTGCACCAATAAATTGACTCTTAGATGGTCAAAGAACCTCAAGAAGTTTGTGTATGAAGGGCACAAAGGAGTCATATGATATCCCACCCTTTATTCAAATTTAGAAATATAAAGTTTGATGGAACAATTGAAATAAGGGAGCCTCCAAAGACAATGTTGCCAAGTGATTGACATAATGCTATGAAGAAGTTCATCAACGAGAAACTGATGAATACAATATTGTATATCCTAATGGGATGAAGATATTGTCTAAATTTTATGATCTTCCATATTGAAAAGATCTCATCATACATATTCTTGATCCAATGTAGACATTGACAAATTGTGTTGAATATTTTTAGAATCACATAAATTTAAAATAAAAAGATAAATTGGAGATGAGAAAGGACCTCAAGGTGTCAAACACAGATAAAATATTAGATGCATACAAGCACAAATGGTTGCATGAGCTATGAAAGAGAAAGGTGGGTACTTTAACAATCAATAAAGTAAGAAGTGTGATCAAGTAAAGGCACAAATGGTTGCATGAGCTATGAAAGAGAAATGTGGGTACTTCAACAATCAATAGAGAGAGTAAGAAGTGTGATGAAGAAATCAGGATGACAAAAAATTATGGATCGTTGCTTCGAAAGACATTCATGAGTGATGGATAGATCACATGCCTCAAAATGTATGATTTATACAACATGTTAAAGGTATGGATGTTGGTGTTTAATTTCATTTATTCAATCGCTTTTATGAATTCTATTTTCATAAATAAATAAATAATGATGTTATTTTGTATCTTTCACAACATATGTTTCCTGTACCTTTAATGGGGAAGGATTGACTCACCAAAGACTTATGTAGAGCTATATATCAATTATTATGCATTGTAACATATCGTGAAATTGTTAACATTGCACAAAGGTTTTCATTGAAGTCGTTAGTGTTTAACTATATTTATTATTATTAATTTCCCACTAGGTGACCCTTGGTGAAGGAGATACATGAAGACACGATTGCAATGTGGAGAAAGAGCATAGCATAAACTATTTTCCTTTTTAAATAGGATCTCCCTACAAGCTACATGGACACGATGGTGCATATACTAATCTATCTAGTGGATGATGTATAACTAGTTGGGGTCGTAAGCACAATGCATATGTTTTACAAAGAGACTAAATGAAAATATTGAAGGTGTTTATTAAGAAATTCACCCCATCAAGAGGGTTCACTAGCTGAGGGATGTACCAATAATCAAAATTTATTCTTTGTTACAGATAATTATCCATGGTAAATCAATCCATTGCTATGCCATAAATATGGGAAGAGGACTATGGATTTATAAAGTTGGAAGAAATATTAATGGGAAATGGTACAAGTAAGAGGCTTGGTATGTGTGAACATTTATATTTTAAATTATTTTTTAGTATATGCATGCATACATACGAATTGATTTCTCCATCTAAAAAATTGTCTCGTATAGCAGTTGATGATCATATACAATTATTCTCCATAATAGAGAATCATTGACCAAGTGCCTTGAAGTATACCAAGAGAAAAGGGAACATGCAAAGGAGTAAATAGAATAGTTCATGAAAACATATGGGTGCAAAGCAGTTGAACATAATAGGTTGTGAGTGCAAGATTGGCCTCAAGAGTGCACAATTAATTAGTGATAGTACCATCTTCAAGTTTTAAATGAGAATGGTGACCCCAATGTAGATAAAGAATATTTTGGACATTTTGGAAAGATGTAAAATATTTATTAAGTAATCTTTGCAGTTATAATTCTTTTTTTTTAATTTCCAAACAATTTATTATAAATGTTATATTATAAAATTTATTTATAATTATTATCTTCTTTTCTTTACTCTGTATTATCAAGCTAGTACATACAATGGAATATAGATTGAATGACAATACTTTTATGAAAAAAGTGTGGATAACAAGAGAGTTGATCGTAAATATGGAGTTGTTGTTAAGTTAGAGCATGCTAGTCATGTGATGCAGGAGCATCTTTGGAGTGATTAGATGTGCTAGGAATATGGATAAAGATTTCTTTCAAAAATTATTGTAATTTAAAAATTCAAATCATGGACACTTGTCAAGAGGAGAAGGATAGGTTTATTTGAGTCAAATTTAGTTATTTTAGATTAAAAAGAGGTCGACAACCTTGTCACCATGTAAAATCAGGAGAATCAAGCCATAAGTGGCGTAGGTTAGGTGTTAGTTGCATAATACTATGTTTGATAGCATATTGTTGAGCCTTTTTAGGAGTTGGTTGAGTGGTGTTAGTAATAAATTAGGACTATTTCAATATTGTGAGGAGTAGTATAGGCAGTAGTGTAGGAGGTAGTGTAGGATGAAGTGCAAAAAGCAAGTCCGGAAAAAGGACTGCATATTGATGGATTGTACAGGAATTATTCAAATTGAAAATTCGGTGATAGTTATTGTATTGTCATGAGCATGATCAATGGAAATACAAATTATTGTGTGTAATTTATTTGGCCCTCGTTCTAATCTGCGAACAGTCTGGTATCAGAGAGAGATTCTGTAATGGGAGCTTAATCATTTTGTAAGGGGCGATCATTCAGTCCGATGCCTCTCTGCATTATAATTCTTTGTGAAGAAAATATTACTTTATAGATGAGTAGCAGTTTTTTTGTTAAATTGGTGTGTGGTTATTTCCATTTCCATAGGAAAGAAAGGCTCGATTTATTTGCTGCTCATTGGACAAACCTGTGAGGCAAGTTTCGATAGTCTCGAGCTCTATGCTGAATATCTCAACTAGCATGACTTCCATGGTAAATTTCCATCCGGTCGTGGAGGTTCATAGCTAGGTTTGACCGTGCACTATTGAAAATGAATTATAAGTATTTTGTGTAACACCAACAAGCATACCATTCATGACGCCGACAGAGAATTGAAGCGATTGAATAGTGAGAGTGTAGGCAAGAATATTCTGAGGCGTTAAAGAATTTGCAGGAGGTAGGGAGCCGAGAATGTAGGCAAGGATGCGGAATGGATATGTGGGGAAGATCAACACTCCGCAAGGCTGCAGGAAACGTAGGAGATCATCAGTCTTTTAATGGAGTCGCTTGGATGAGGTTGCTGAACAAGAATATGAAAAAGAAAAATTGAATGAAAGAATTGCCAAGCTTTCTGGGGGTGTTGCAGTTATATAGGTAGGTGTACAACAGAGACAGAGTTGAAGGAAAAGAAGTTAAAAGTGGAGGATGCATTGAACGCAACAAGGGCAGCCGTCGAGTAAGGCATTATTGTTGGCGGAGGACGTGCTCTATTGAGGCTTGCGGCTAAGGTTGATGCTATTAGAGAAGGCAGTCTGATATAAAGCGCACCAATTTCTCAAAGCTTTCCAGAATCTACGGACTCTGTAGGCTTGGAATCTACGGACTCTGCAAGCGTAAATCTACGGACTCTGCAGGTTGGAGAATTGAGTCCCTAGAGCCTTTTGTGGAAGGTGAGCGCATAATTTGGTAAAAGAGAGCTGTGTTCATCATCAGAGCCGTCTTAGCTCAGCTGGTAGAGCTGCGCTTCAGTTTTGGATCAGAGGAATGTTTTGTTGTAGCATTTTGGATTGAAGAGTGTTGTATGAAGGCCAAATCATCAATTTGGTATATGGAAGTCCATCATTTGGTATCAGAGCACTAATGAGGAAGATTTCAATTCATCATTTGGATGGAGAGCAGTTTAGGGACTATGCATCAGGCTAAGGAAGATTCCATTTCATCATTTTTGGTATCAGAGCAAGGTTCGAGTTCTTGGAGAAGCAACTACATCAAAGAATTAGGTATTGATGTTTTGTACAAATATTGTTCTAAAGAAATTGTATGTTGGCAAATTGTGTTGGGAAAGCGGTATGCAGCAAAATCCATCCAAGTAAAGGTGAATTGAATCTTGAAAAGAAATAAAGGTTCTTGAAGACCTTGAAAGAGAGGATTAGTGACAAGACGAAGATCGTCCTAGACAAGATGGAGGTATAAACAACCTTGAAAGGTAGATGGTTTGATTTGTTGTACCTTATTTGCATTTGTAAAGTTGAAAAAGGTAGAGATTTTTGAATTTCAATGAAGAATAGATATAGCAGTAAGGCTTGAAAGGTTTGAGAGAGAAGTGAAAAAACTTGAAGTGGAAAGAAAGGAGTGAGTAGCAAGAGAGAGTCTAAAAGCCATAGAGGCTTGAAGAACAAAGAAAGAGAGCTAGTAAGCTCCTGGAAAAAGAGGAAGGAAAAGTTTGTACTCTTCTAATCAGTTTTTGGTAGAGATAATGCACTTTGTGAAGTTGCAAATAGAAGGAAAAAGTTTGCAGTGATTGAAGCAAGTGAAGAAGGTAATAAGAAAGTTATTGATAAGTTGTTTTCAAGCTTTTTAAAGACTAATTGTTGTTGCAGTGAAGAAGTTGCAGGTTCAAGGCAGTCAAGCCATTGAGGCTTAAGAGGAGAAGAAGCCAAGGAAGGCGTAGTGAAGATCCAAGAAGAAGCTTGGATAGTTTGCCAAAAGACTAAGGTGAAACAGACTTAGGTGAGGTAAAGGATGGAGTTTGAAGAGTTGAGAAGAGTGATAGAGGGACTGTCTAGAAGAAACATGAATCAGATAAAGAGAGAGAAACAAGAAAGAGAAAAACAAAAGAGACAAAGAGAGGAAGAGTACCAAAGAGAAGTGAATGAGATTAAAGCAAGGATAGCCATGATTAAAATCATGGTAGAAAATATGGAAAACCCATGGCAAGGATGGGTAATGAAGAAGAAAAGAGTAAGATGGCCAGTTAGATCATTGATGGAGAGAAGAAGAAGAATGCTAAGAGTTGCCTTAAAGAGAGAGATGAAGAAGCATAAACAAAAGGATAAGCTCAAGAATGAAGAGCTTGGAGAAAAGTTTTAGTTTGAAGAAGAATTTCAGTATGAAGAAGATCAATACTTGGTAGATGAGATAGATCTCATCATTGAAGAAATAGACCAACATCAAGCAATCACTCAAAAGATCATGTGGCCAAATGTTTTTGTATCTGACATTTCATTTGATGTTTTGTTTACAGGAAAGCAAGTTGAGGAGGAAGGAGAAACATATGATCCAATGAAGATGCTCATGGATCAAGGAGGTGAAGCACCTCATGAGAGAGTTCTTAGACAAGAAGAAGAGGCTTGTTGTAATGCCTCAAGTGATGAAGATATGAAGAAGGATCAGTTGGAACTCCAACATAAAGAATTGATCAAGCAGGAAGAAGAAGTCCTTATTCAAGAGGACAAAAGAAATGAAAAGCTACATGTTGATGAAGAACAAAGGTATAATGATCAAAATTCAGAATTGGAAAAGATTGAAGATGACAACTTTCAGTTGCATAATGTTGATATAGTTGATTTTGATCAAAATGTACTAATCACTAAGGAGGAAGATCTCTTAAAAGAAATATGGCAGTTTGATCAAGAATTTGCAGGTGAAGGAGAGTTGCTTGATAAGAAACAAGAATGTGTATTTGTATACCAAGGGGTAGAACAACTGCAAGAAGAAGATGGAGGGAAGGTTAAATGCTTAGCCTTGACAATTGAGGAAGATATCCTGAAGGAGATAGAAAAACTTGATGGAGAGTTTCTAGTTGAGGAACCAAACAAGCTTTTTGTGTATCAAAGTAAAGAACAGTTGTTGGAAGAGTTAGCAGCCTTAAAATATGCCATTAACCATGAAGAGAAGAACAAACCTTGTCCTATGACAATATTTGAGGAGGTAGAACATTGCTGTGAAGAAGAAATGAAGACAAAGGACCAAGAAGTCATATTTGAGCAGCAAGTATGGGTTCAAAAATTTGAAGAGACCCAAGGGTCGCAAATTTTTACTTCTAATTTTGCTTTGAATGATGATTGTATAGGTTTGCTTGATAAGGAGGTCAAGTACTTGGAGAAGAGAGCTCTTCTAAGAGCTCAAGAAGAGAGAATGGAAGTTGATATCCTCATTCAAGAGGATAAATATGTAAAGAAGAAGGCTGCAAAGAAGATAAAGAGACAGCAAGATGCACTTTGGAAGGAAAAGACAGCAAGCAAAAGAAGACACAAGTGTGGTAGTCAAGAACATGCACATTTGTATGAAAAATTGAATGAAGAAGACATTTGTTTTGTAAAGTTTTACCTTTGTAAATGGGCAAACAAATGAAACTCATGAGCAGGAGCTCATGAAACTTTTTAAGCCCAGGAATCTGATGCAGGAGCATCTTTGGAGTGATTAGATGTGCTAGGAATATGGATAAAGATTTCTTTCAAAAATTATTGTAATTTAAAAATTCAAATCATGGACACTTGTCAAGAGGAGAAGGATAGGTTTATTTGAGTCAAATTTAGTTATTTTAGATTAAAAAGAGGTCGACAACCTTGTCACCATGTAAAATCAGGAGAATCAAGCCATAAGTGGCGTAGGTTAGGTGTTAGTTGCATAATACTATGTTTGACAACATATTGTTGAGCTTTTTTAGGAGTTGGTTGAGTGGTGTTAGTAATAAATTAGGACTATTTCAATATTGTGAGGAGTAGTATAGGGAGTAGTGTAGGAGGTAGTGTAGGAGGAAGTGCAAAAAGCAAGTCCGGAAAAAGGACTGCATATTGATGGATTGTACAAGAATTATTCAAATTGAAAATTTGGTGATAGTTATTGTATTGTCATGAGCATGATCAATGGAACTACAAATTCTTGTGTGTAATTTATTCGGCCCTCGTTCTAATCTGCAAAAAGTCTGGTATCAGAGAGAGATTCTGTAATGGGAGCTTAATCATTTTGTAAGGGGCGATCATTTAGTCCGACGCCTCTCTGAATTATAATTCTTTGTGAAGGAAATATTACTTTGTAGATGAGTAGCAGTTTTTCTGTTAAATTGTGTGTGGTTATTTCCATTTCCATAGGAAAGAAAGGCTCGGTTTATTTGCTGCTCATTGGACAAACCTGTGAGGCAAGTTTCGATAGTCTCGAGCTCTATGCTGAATATCTCAACTAGCACGACTTCCATGGTAAATTTCCATCCAGTCGTGGAGGTTCATAGCTAGGTTTGACTGTGCACTGTTGAAAATGAATTATAAGTATTTTGTGTAACACTAGCAAGCATACCATTCATGACGCCGACAGAGAATTGAAGCAATTGAATAATGAGAGTGCAGGCAAGAATATTCTGAGGCGTTAAAGAATTTGCAGGAGGTAGGGAGCCGAGAATGTAGGCAAGGATGTGGAATGGATATGTGGGGAAGATCAACACTCCGCAAGGCTATAGGAAACGTAGGAGATCATCAGTCTTTTAATGGAGTCGTTTGGATGAGGTTGTTGAACAAGAATATGAAAAAGAAAAATTGAATGAAAGAATTGCCAAGCTTTCTGGGGGAATTGCAGTTATACATGTAGGTGTACAACAGAGACAGAGTTGAAGGAAAAGAAGTTAAAAGTGGAGGATGCATTGAACGCAACAAGGGCAGCCGTCGAGTAAGGCATTATTGTTGGCGGAGGACGTGCTCTATTGAGGCTTGCGGCTAAGGTTGATGCTATTAGAGAAGACAGTCTGATATAAAGCGCACCAATTTCTCAAAGCTTTCCAGAATCTACAGACTCTGCAGGCTTGGAATCTACGGACTCTGCAGGCATAAATCTACAGACTCTGTAGGTTGGAGAATTGAGTCCCCAGAGCCTTTTCCGGAAGGTGAGCGCATAATTTGTTAAAAGAGAGCTGTGTTCATCATCAGAGCCATCTTAGCTCAGTTGGTAGAACTGCGCTTCAGTTTTGGATCAGAGGAATGTTTTGTTGTAGCATTTTGGATTGAAGAGCGTTGTATGAAGGTTAGATCATCAATTTGGTATATGGAAATCCATCATTTGGTATCAGAGCACTAATGAGGAAGATTTCAATTCATCATTTGGATGGAGAGCAGTTTAGGGACTGCGCATCAGGCTAAGGAAGATTCTATTTCATCATCATGCAAGCTCTAAAGATAAAATTTTAATTGAGGAAAAATAAGATTATGTTGCATTGATCAAAAAAATATTTGAGTTGGATTATAGGAGCCTAAAAATTGTGTTGTTAAAATGTAGCTAGTACAAGGATTTCAAGGGCACTAGATTTATGAAGATGTGTAAAGATAATGGTCTATGTTCTATAGAATATACTCAAAAACTACTAGAAAGAAAAGAGCCCTACATGTTGCCTCAACATTGGTCATAGGTTTGAGCTGATTTTTTTTTTCTTTATTATAATATCTATATATAATGTATTCACAAACTATTTTGTTATAATGAAGTTTTTTTTAATTTTTAAAGATGTCAAAGATCCACACAAATAGAAGTGGGTAATACATTTACATCCTAGGGTACATCATGTCTATGATACACAATATTTATTGGGAATGAATGACAATCCATGGGATCTAGAATCTGATGAAAATGTTGAGGATGATGATGTGGAAGAAACAAATGATTTTGTAGACCATGAAAGTATTAGTCAAGATGGAAGAATACAAGAGCTATGGAGGACATAAAAATTATATTGAAGAAGATTAAGCTGGCCACAAAGAGGAAAGAGCAAACAATAAATAAGATTGTGTTGGTAATGAAAACCATGATGACGCTCCAAATTTGGATGAGGATGAAGGAATGTGTTGGTAATGAGGACCAAGATAAGAATCCAAATGTGGATGAGGATTAAAATACTATATTGGACTCTTATTTATTCCAAATTAGACATATTGGTATACTTATGTAGATGACGACAATGATGATACATTTACCATTTTTTTGACCAAAATAGAAAATAAATTTGTACACATCAATTGATGTTATTATGATGTAATTAAATTTCTTTGTGGGATTTCACTTTTTTGGTAATTGTGGGATTTTGTCTCAATGCAATGAAAATACCATCTTATTCAATATTTTTTTAAAAAATTACTTAGTGCACTTGTAAGCTACACGTGTCATAACATATCCTCACCAATGTTGAGCTATCGTGTATGATATCAGGTTGTGTTACTGTACTCTTTGTTGTCAAAATAAAAAAATATGGATACTAAAATAAATTTATTTATATTAATAATAAATTAAAAAGGAAAAAAATATATGTTTTTTTTTGTCTATCTTCATATTCCTATTTAGAAGAATGTGCTCCTAAGTTGATTTTTCTAAATTATTTTGACATCCTTAGTTACATAATCAATTATTACACAAAGAGACATTTTATAACACTCTTGCTTTGGGGGACCAGATCTAAGGTATATTACTTCACACACTTGAAATATATTTTGAAGTTCTTTGCTTCACTAGGTGTACCAAATTAGGATATCTACACTAGAAACCCCCATAGACATGCATTTCCTCCACAATCAATTGTCTATGTGAGTAAATCTTCATTTATTTGACATCACATGCATTTTTAGCTCTATCATTATAATAAGTGTGTGGTATTCATATTCATTTAAAGTTGTCTTGTTGTGTTGGCTAAAATAATTTCTAGCACACTTTATCTCCCTCCTATCTAAATCATAAAATTTGTAAGCAAAATGAACACAACTAAGCATTGCAAAGATACTTCCATAAAAAACACTGCACAATGAACATATCGAAAATGAAATATCCAACCAATAAGTAATTTTCATTACACATTCATCCCAATAAATAGTAGGTTTGAACTTGAATTATAAAAATGATAACGATGCAGCTCAATTTTTTAGGGTTTAGTGTCAAACATGTTCATTCCATTGTAACCATCAATTCAAGTGATGTAATTCTTCATGCAATTGATTTAAATAAAATTAAAAAATATGTATGTCGTGTCTCAATTTTTTAGGGCTTAGTGTCAAGTGTATTCATTCCAATGTACCTGTCAATTCAAGTCGTGTACTTCTTGTATACACGTCATTTTTTTACTTAGTAATGACTTCTCTTGTAGGAATTGTCAGTGCATTGAAATCTCCCTGAGTGCACATCCTAAGGAGAGCATTGAGATTGGGGTGGGTTGTAATATGGTACTTGTTGAGATATTACCCCATGATCATATGTTAAATGTTATTATATTTATTATCATTTCATCTACTCAAATTAACCTTTGTTTGTTCCCTTATCCTCCTTTTCGTCTTCTTCATGTTTGCAATCCTTCTTCCTACTAACTCGGCTCTGTTGAGTTAGTTTTGTAGTGTTCGATATATTTATTACTATATTTTTTGAGCTAACATAGTCTTATCTCTATTTTCCTTTTTTGTACCAACTCGGCTAGGCTAACATAGTACTATTTTCAGCTTGGTTTGATCTCTACTGAATCAACCGAGCCAATTCCATTGGATTTTGAGATATGTGAGTTATAGGGATTTGATCCATATATATAGGGTTATAAATTGCCTTTTTTGATAGGAAAAAAAACTAATATACTTTGATTTTTCATGTAATTCCACCCTTAATAATTATAAAATGTATTATGGCATAGACACTTATACTTAGAGGTCTAGTTTGCACAAGGTCTTTGAAGGTCATAAGAAGAAAAAATGAACCAACAAGGTACATATAGTTTTTGGAATCCCAAACTAAGGATATTTGAGTCGTATTCATTACATATTTATCTTCACCTATAACATCTCTCACAAAGTGCCACTTGAGCCAAGGGGGAGATTGATGTGCTGACAAGTCAACCCAAGGTAAATATCCATATATCTATACTCTTTCTTTATCTACTTTGGTGGATATATATTTATGCACACATGTGTGTATACATGTGCATGTGATATATTGGTATGCTATTATCTTCCATGCTCATATTAGTAAATGCTAATTAGTAAATGTTGTCTTTACATCAATTTTTCTTTTGTTTACACCTCTTGGTTAGAACCCTAGTTTAGATACCTCTTAGTTACAACACCTTACTTTAGATAGCTCTTAGCTACTGCATAATGGAATTTATCTCTATTTAGTTTACCCATTTTACATCTTGGATCTAAGTGATTGTTTGCCAATTCTTTGCGTAGAGTTCTTAATTATATCTTTCATATCCTTATTAAAAATAATACTTGCTTAAAGCCCCACCTTGATTTATGACATGAAATATTGTATATGTGTTGGATTCAATATGATACTCTCCCTTTAACTATATTACATGATATTTATATTGTTGACCTTATTTTACCTACATACATTTTGGTGAATCTGATATGAATCTTACCTATTGTGTTGGGTATTTTTCATGTTTTTCTCATTCTAGCTTTTTAGCGTTGCCGATTTATCAAGCATTTATTACTTGTGAAGTTTCCTTTCTCCTAACTTATTAACTTTACAAATTTAGCAAACATAACTTATTTTCCAAATTTATTTTCTTTTACCATCCCTAAGGGTTATCGTTTCATTCCTACAATGGAAAATTTCAACATAGAAAACCAAGATGAAGTCGACCGAGACTTTTACGATTTCCAAGGGTCCAATACTAATAATTTTAATATTATATCCATGAATAACATTAGAAAAAATAATCAAATCCTTTTACATACCATTTTTATATCTCTAAATAGCATCCATCAAATGATTGCAACATGGCTATGACTAATAACATGTGTATTAATCCTAGCCCTAATGTGTACATAAGATCTAGGACTAGAAATCAACCCCACAAAGAGTATTATTTTGAGGTTGAAGCATAAAACTAAAACAAATATAATCATGAGGTGAAATTTTATCTTCAAGAGTATCTCTAACACTTATAAAAATTCCAAGAAGCAGAAATTCATGCTCTCAAGATAAATTATTTTCTTAAAAACCCTTCCAAGCATAATGTTTCTATAGGACTTGGGGAAACTTAGTTTAAAGCTCCATCCAATACTTATTCATCCACTGTACCTAACATAATAAAGAAAATGTTAAGTGCTACCTTTAGTTCCCCTACTCAAAGAACTAATACAAACACTAATGCCAATTCCACAACTAGTGCTACACAAGCTTCCCACTCTTGTCAACATGTAACTCAAACATCTCAATGAAATAAAAATACACTTGATACTACTCAAGTGATGATGAAAAATTTGAATCAAATGGCTCACATGAAAATACAATATCAAAATTTTCAAATGAGCAACAAAACTCAAAAAAATCAGTGGGGAGTGCCAAATCAATGCCCCTATCACCCCCCTTAAGGATGGTCTCATAAATCTTATTTTGTAACCTCTTTTTTGAAATAAATTCATCAAACATATTCAAAATTAACCTTTATTGCCTCATGTTGAAACCATAGACATTGGTGGAATCACTCGCACCATCACCTATGATGGATTTAATGATCTTGTTTTGCATAGTAAGACCTTTGGGAATCTTTACAAGGATTTACTCAAACATAACACTTATGCAACTACCAAACTACTTGCCAAAAACCTAATGAGTGATGATTTAGAATTGTACAATCAACTCAAACCTAACTCTATCATCGATTTGAAAGGATTAGTAAATTCATTAGTCTAATAATTTTAATATCATGAATTACCTAAAAATAACTTGGTTGATTTTGTCAATTGTAAATAAGCATATAATGATCCAGGACATGCCTTGATTAGACATTGGAAATCCATAGTTAACAAAGCTAATCATAACATGTCTTAAGAGAATATTTACAAGCTCCTTAAAATTGATTTAGAATGAAGACTAAAATATAAATCTAGGTCCTTCTCTCCTAAGTCATTGGAAGAAGCCTTTTATCAAGCTAAAAGACACCTCATGAGACAATTTGAGGCACCTCAACCAAAAAAACACAGGATTGCTTATGAGATCTAATAGAAAAAATAATGGTGTTGATGATGGTGTTTTTACTCTAATAAGACTATTCATGCAAATATGCCATGTGGTTTTTAAAATTCAGCTATTTACTAATTATGTGAAGTCATTTTCACCCACTTCCTCCATAAAATCCTAATAATAAACCCATAAACCTCTTAGCATTTAAAAGCTTAGTATAAAGCTTCCTATATCTTAAACAAAAGAATTTAATGATTCATGACTAAAATCCTAATGGTATGATAATCAAAACTTTTGTTGTTTTCTTATCTATTAGGGTCATTCTCACGAAAATTGTTGTTCCTTTCACACTTTCGCATATGATTTTATCCTTGGTCATAACTCTGACCAAGATGCTATGCTATGGAAAGAGAATTCTAGCAAGCCTTTGAAAAAGTTTATGAACATTATGAAAGTCATGTCAATAATGATGCACTTAATCAAGCTAATGCTCACCTTGGGATTTACCAAAATCATTTTCCTGGTCATTACAAAAGCAATAATGCTCAATCGCAAGAAAAAAAACTTCTCTTAAATGAAAATCCAACCAAAATTATCTCCAGCTAAAAATTCCATAGAAAAAATGGTTAACCCTAGATCTTATACTCATGACTAAATCTTAGTTAGCATGAATGACATGAATCAAATAATAGCTCATATCGATTCCTATCAACAACTCAAAATCAACCTTAAATATATCCTAGAACCTATAAAATTGTTCAAGCTTATCCTACAAATTAATTTTTTGTCTCAATCTCATCATGTCTATTAGAATCATAAAAAGTAAAAAAATCCAATGGCATCAACCAAGTCAATACAATTCAATATTTTCTTTGTGTTTCATATTGGCCAGGCTAATATAATCATTTATCTCTACAACTGTATCTGATGGGTTGAAACAATTGTCTGATCCATTTGTAATTTCATAATTATATAAGTAGGGCTAATACAATTATTTGTAACTACCTCCACTATATTGGCAGGGCTGATACAATAATATGTGATTGCTTCTACTATACTAGCTGGGTTAATACCATAAAAAAAATTCAAAAATAGAAAAAAAAAGATTTAGATTCTTCTTATATTAAAATTGATGTCATCGAACTCTCTATTTCTTAGTTATAGTCTTGTTCAACCCACCTTAACCTTTAAGAATGGGATCCCATTGAATAACTCTTTAATCTCCCTAGTTAGATTAATTTCCTTGAGCTTATGCATACCTCTCCCAAGCATCAACATTATTTAATTAAAACTCTTTCTACATGAACATTCCTTAGCCACCACCTATGAGGCAAAAAGTTACCTTGACCGATTATGATAAAATTATAATACATCAATGTAAAATGTTATCTAAGTTGACTACACAACGAACCAAGACTTTTATCTTAATTTTTTAGTTTAATTTATGATTCTTGATGAGATCCTTCTTTGTGCAGATGACTGTCCTCTCTTTATTAGCATTCAAATTAGTGATGTCAAAGTCAAGAGAACCCATTGATGAAGGATTGGGTACTTGTTTTGCTTCTTTAGAATTCATTAAATTCCTTGGGTATTATACAAAAACTCTTAAGACCACTTGTAACACATGTCAAGGATATGGCCAAAATCAAAATACACACATGAAGTGTATTTAGATTCCTAACATGATACCTCCCATTGGTCAGGGTGAAGGTTATAATATTCAACTTTTCATTACCTTATAACATCTTGCTTGGCTTCCCTTGGACTTACTACATGAGGGACATAACTTATTCCATAGGCTAATTTAATAAATTCCCCTACTTGGTATTAGAGTGGTTGTGTTCACACTGGCTACTGGTTTGGGTTATTTACAAACCAACTTTGTGTTAGTTGTGTTCACACCCACTATAAGAGTTAAGCTTGATTTGGGAGTTTATTAGTTTGTTGGAAGTTGTTGTGAATATTTGCACTTATGTGAAAATATTCCATTCCAACAATATTGGTTTCATGCAATAAATTATTGTTGCATGAAAAAAACTCTTGGGCCTATTTATTAGGTACCTTATGTTATCTCCTAGATTGTACGAGAGATTATTGGGAGAGGATGATGCAAATTATATATTGACTTGGAGATAATAATGAAGAGACTATAATGTGCATAATTATTTTTTGTGTAATATGTGTGTAATCATGGAAGCACTATAGTAATGGTGTGCAGGGGAGATCATACATTTGCTTAAGAAGCATTGCTTCTCTGATATGATATCAAAGCCACCATCTATAACCATTCCTCACTGGTTTGCTTCTTTTCTTCATTGTGCATCTGCCACTATTTTTTTAGGTTGTTTGAAAGAAGTTATTTTAATGAATTTTGGGTGACATTGTTGTATAATCACTTTGGAGCAAAATTGACATCACCCTTGACTTTAGAGCACCCAAAAATATATAAATCCATTATCAATTCAACAAATTTTGACAATTTTGCCAAAACTTCACTTTTTTGTAGGTTTTTGGGTTTTCATATAGTGTCATATGACTTACAGATCCATACAACTGGGTGTAATGAGTCTGGGGTTTTCTGGGTTTTTGGTGATTTTTTTAATTTTTGAAAATCACACTCTGTAAAGGCTATACTATTGCATCAAAAGATTTGATATTTGATGTATATTTGATTTTAATTTGGAGCTAGATGTACTTGTCCATACTTTGAATATTCATTGGCATTGATTAGTTTTATTTCCAAATAAAAGTGTTATATTTCATTTTGGCACCACCCATAGTCCAAAACCACCTTCTATGCATTCAAAATTGCCTTTAGGTCATGCAAAACTGTTTTACAACATTTCCTTTATTGTTGATTCATCACAAAACCACCATTTTTGAAAATCTCATGGTATTCAAAGAGAAGGTATGGTTTTGTATTTAAAAATCTAGATTTTAAATGTTTAAATAAATATTTATGTAAATGATATCTTGAAATGATACGTAGAAGAATTAGTACCTTGCCTTTTTATGGGAACTCAACCAAGTGGGGGTCTAGAGTTCTAATCACAAGTCCATTACTTTTGTCAAATTTGTATTTATGCAAAAATATAAAATAGGGAAAAGACAAAAAGGGAGGATTATTTAAAACAATTTTTTTTATATTGTAAAATTGATTACAAAATATATGCATCAATGACGCAGAAACTATTATAAAGTTCTCAAAATATAAATAGTTATGGGGGCATGCCCCTAGCATATCAAAAAATACTAATCGACAATACAATATAAAAAAGGTCCCAAGTAGGTGACCCAACAAGCGGGAAAAAAATATAAAACAAGGAACTAGCATAGAACTGCCACCCAAAAGGTGGTACAATAGTCTTATACATCAAACACCCTCTAAATAACAGTGAATTCTATCTCATAATCCTCATTTGAGTCCAAGCTAACAAGTCTCTTTGTAAATCTCTTGTTCACTTTAGGTCCCATCTAAATTTCTCTCACAACCAATAGTGGGGGATATCTATCAACTTTGTTCAATAATGATTTCATGTTGTTTGATCTGACATACTCCATAACTTCATCCACCTCTGTAGACCCTCCCCTGTCTATGAGCTTTTCTAGTTTCTTTGCGAAGACATTCACATTATCTTCAATCAATTTACATACAACCTTCTGCTCATCATCATCCTGTACCATGGGGGTGGAGCTTGGGGGAGAGGAAGTTATCACATCATTTTTATCATAAGAACACAAATTAAGATCTAAGTCGAGAGGGGCCAAAGAATCCTCAACTTCTTTAATGAGATAACTATCAAGACCATCTTTTTGAATATCCCTTACCATGTCATCATTTGTCATAAACTAGCTATTCACCCCCTTTTTATCTAAATTCAAAGAGTTCACCTAATATTGCACAAGATTATTAGCTTGGTCAAAATATGATTATTTTATATAATTCCACTCATGCTCAATTGTTTTCATGTCATCAATCGATTCATTACAAATTTCTCAATATGGGTGCAGACTCAGCTTTGGGTACCCACTAGAATCAGTCAAATAGTCAGAAGTGATTTTGAACATTCCAGATCTCAGGAATTGCTCCAGCTATTCTTGAGGCACTTTCAGTTGAAAAAATATCTGCAAGGAAACAAGATGAAGGATGAATTCAAAAGAGAAGTTAGTAAGCACCCTAGCCTTGTGTTGAAATACCTCTAAGCTCCTTTGCTTCCAAAAAAACCATAAGATCTCAGTTGAAAAAATAAGCTAGAATTTATGAAAGAAAGGGTGAACTTTAAATTTAGCATAAATATATCCAAAAGCAATATTCAACCAACCAATGTCACAGTCAAAAACCACATTCTATCACTTTAGACAATATTTCCACAGGTTAGATGCAAAAGGACATGAGAAGAAGATATGTTCAATAGTTTCAACCTCTCTATAAAAGGAACAAAAAGGTTGGGCAAAACCAATTTTACTCAAAATAGACCCGACAACCAACTTATTATAAATCAACAACCACCAAAAACATGATTTTTTAGATTCAAGATAAGAGGCCCATATAACATCAAATCTAAAAGATCAAGAACATAGAGGATCACAAACATACCAAATATGATTAAGAATGAGGTAGGAGACTTTGGAAAAAGAGAGCTTGTTGTATAACATCTGAGTGGAAAAATAAAACAGAGGGGGGCCCTTTAACCACTTAACACTGTCCCAAAGCTCTCCCTCCTCATCCATGAAGGAAACATTATTATTCCCTTACAATGCTTTTTGAAGAAGAGTGAAGGTTATGCACTGAGTAGAAGGAATTTGAAATATGACTCTAATATCTAACCAAGATACCCAACCATAATATGAAAAAAGATCATAGAAAACCCTCAACCCTTTTATGAACTATTCAAAGGCAGAATAACCCATGGTGAGAGCAAATGCCCTTTTGTTGATAGATAGGTTCCACCAAATTGATCTGTAACCCTGATAACATGACCCAAACCAACAAAATATATGTTTTGTAGTGATAAAAGGTTTAACAACATCCCAAGCTGACCAAATGGATGCAAAAATGGGTGAACCAACCACTTTGATAGAAAAATGACTAATGAGTAGATCTTTTATATTCAGTCCTTTCCAAAGTGGTTTTCCTTTAGGAAAACCCTTCAAAATGTTATTCCTGACCAATATTTTCCAGGGTTCATCCCCTTTGAATGCTCTGATTATCCTTTTCAGAGCAAGGGTAATACCCTATATCCTTAGATCCTTTAAATCCAGGCCCCCAATATTTTTTGGCTTTGAGCAAAATTGCCAAGAGACAACATGTCTTTTCTTTCCTCCTTTTCCATCAGACCACAAGAAGTCTTTTATTATTCTATGAAGCATATTAATCTGAGACTCGTTGAAAATCCAATAAGAGGCATAATAAATACTATATGAGGAGAAAACTTTTTGATAGACTTGAATCCGTTAAGGTAAGGAAAGTAAGTGTCCCTGCCATTTTGTAATTTTCTTATTGATTTTATCAAAAATCCACTCCCACATGAGCTTAAATGAAGGGGTAAGTACAAAGGGAATACCTATATATCTAATCATTTCATTTGGACCTTTCCATGACCAATCAAAATTTGAGATCCATTCAGGAGGGGAATCTTTCCATCCCAACATATATGATTTATGCATGGCCACCTTAGACCTAGAAGCAGAGTAATACATATCCAGTCTTGAGGAAACCTGATTCAAGTTATTTTACTCTAGTTTGATAAATAGAGTAGTGTCATTAGCAAACAAGACATCAATTAAGACTTCATCATTGGGTAGAGAGATGCCTTTGAAAGGAGGTCCAATATTAGAAAATATGAGGAGATAGTGCAAGGCTTCAACAACCAACACAAGAAGTGATGGGGCAAGAGGACATCCTTGTTTGATGGAGCATTGAAGTTCAAGGGATTCAGTCAATTATCCATTCACTTCAATGACAACTAAATCATATTTGAAGAGGACATTAATCATTTTGCAAAACTTATCTTGAAAACCAAAGGCTCTTAGAACTCTTTCAATGAAGGGCCATTCAAATCTATTATATGCTTTATCAAAGTCAAGCAGAATAATGGCAACATCTTGATTAGATTATCGAACCTAATACATCCCTTCCCATCTTGTAATCATATTTTCCAAAATGTATCTTCCTTCAACAAAACCAGTTTGAGTCTCAAAAACAATAGAGGGTAACAAAGAGGAGAGTCTCTTTGCCAAAATTTTTGCCAGGATCTTGTAGGAGATATTAAGGAGGGTAATTGATCTTTAGTTTTTGATTGAAGATAGGACATCATCCTTGGGGATAAGTTTAATTACTCCTCTGTTGATGTCAGGGCCCAAGGTACCAACATCAATCGCTTCTTTAAAGACCTCCAAGCAATCTTTAGCCAACCACTCCTTATTATATTTGTAAAATTCAGTAGGAAAGCCATCCATTCTAGGTGCTTTATCATTCTTGAGTGAGTCTATGGTTACTTTGATTTCATCTAGCATGATATATTCATCAAGGGAGATCTCTTGCAAGCATACCACTATTTTTAGAATGCAAGTATCACATACCTCCCTATTTTGTTCAGTGAGATCATTGGAGCCATAAAAAAGAAACAATTTGGAGTAAAAATCATAGAACACTTATTTTCTACTAAAAGGCTCCTGAACAATCTGGCCATGAACCTCAATGCCATTAATTTTTCTTCTTTGATGTTTAAATTTTAAGAATCAAAAGAAAAACTTATAGCCTCTATCACTAAGTTTAATCTAGGTCAGTCTTGAGCAAATCTATGCCCCCTAGCTAGGTAATTTTGGGATTGCTTGACTTGATGCTTTAGGGAATTAAGCTCATCTAATAGTTTATCATTAGTTGGGTCATGTTGAAGAGAGCATTTAGCTTGTATTAATTTTTCTTTAGTGACCTTGGCAATATTCTTGCACATTTTAGCCTTTATCTGACCATAAGTTCTCACAAAGTTTTTAGAGACTTCTATGCAAGAATTCCACTGGTCAATTCTAGAGCCAGAGTTGCAGGCAAATTTCCCAATATTCTAAGAAGAATGAAGACCATCCATACACACTTGGTCAGAAAGATGAGATACATTGAACTTGTAAAGTTGTTTGAAAGATGAGGCAACTTTGTTCTCCTCAAGGTTCAAAGAAAAGTCCATTTCAATGGGGTGGTGGTCAAAAATTGTGTAGGGTAAAACAATCACCACATTACCATCCCTATTTGGGGTCATTGAAAGTGAATCCTTGTTCAAGTAGAACCTATCAAGTTTAAAGTACTATATTTTATTATTGCTCTGATTGTTGCACTAGGTAAACCATATCCCTTTACTTTTATTTTTACCTTTTTGAAGTGGATCAAGGATTTTGTGCATTCTCTTGAATTTAGACCAAAGGAAGAGTTTATTACTTTTTCAGGCCTGCTGATCACCTCTAATTTTATCCTCTTTCTCTTCCACCATGTTAAAATTTCCTCCAAAGATTTAGGGGACATTTTTCAAGTTAGTAGCAAGCCAATTCCATAGATCATATCTTTCTCTTTAATCATTTGGAGCATAAATGTTACTCAATCCAAAACACTAGTTTTGTATTTCTAGCAGGACCCAAACAACTCTATTATAGGGGGAGATACCATGGTCAATATTGCATTCCTTCAAGTCAGGGTTAACCAAGATAGAAGCCCCTCCTTTACCTCTTTGATGACTAGTATAAAACTGAGGTGTATTTGGCCAAATAACTTAAGGACTAAAGATAATTGGGAGCCCATAACATTCACTTCTTGAAGACATAAAAAATCCAAATTATCTCTTGAGTGCCTGAATGCTCTCAAAATGGATTTTCTATTAGGGGATTCTAGGCCCCTAACATTCTAACTTATAATCCGCATAAATCAAAGGAGTAGGGGGGATCAATTGGATTAACCATCTGGGTTAACCAAGATAGAAGCCCCTCCTTTACCTCTTTGATGACTAGTATAAAACTAAGGTGTATTTGGCCAAATAAATTAAGGACTAAAGATAATTGGGAGCCCATAGCATTCACTTCTTGAAGACATAAAAAATACAAATTATCTCTTGAGTGCCTGAATGCTCTCAAAATGGATTTTCTATTAGGGGATTCTAGGCCCCTAACATTCTAACTTATAATCCGCATAAATCAAAGGAGCAGGGGGGATCAATTGGATTGACCATTGGGCTTACCCCGACTATTGTATAGTCTTTTGAAGCAGTTCAAAACTTTTTTTTCCTTATCCTTCTTGAAAGTAGGGTCATGGCCATCAAAAGGGGTGTCTTTAGAATTTTTCTTATCTTTAACTAGAGAGTGATACAACAAGGTGGAGATCAAATCTATTTTTAGTCTTTTTCCACCTGATTTAGACATCTAATTTTCAACCATATTTGGGTCCTTGAGGGACAAAGGAGCACTGATTGATATATCCATCTCAGACCCAGATTTATTTGGTCCTTCTTTCTCCAAAAAAATGACCATGGGGGAAGAATTACTTACATTTTTATTGAGGCTGGCTGAGGGCAGGATATCAGGGTTAGAAATACAAACAACAAGAGTTTCAACTAAAAAACCACATACTCCTCATAAAGAGAGTCAAACATGGTTCCCTATTCAATAAAAACATCATCCAAGTTATCTAGCAAACACATAATCACATTTGATATAGAATTCATAATATCAATAGAAGGTGGTGGGGAGCTAGGCAACTGAGTGAATTGAGGATAGATTTTTCCAAGTTCATTTGTAGCCTATGTAGCAATTTCCCCCAAAGACTTCTTAGGGGGGGTACTGTCTTTCAACAATTAACTATTGTACATAGGTTTTTCAAATACCTGTAAATCATCCAACACAAAATCTTTTTTTCAGCATCTTGCCCTTTTTATTTCCTATGAAAGTTTTCCTTATTAACCAACATAGAGCATTTTTTCTTGAGGTGCCCATATTTTTTATAAAAGAAACATGTGTTCAATACACCCAACCCTCTGACAACATAGGTATGGGAAATCCCTTTAATTTTGAAGTTAAGGAATTTAAAAAAAAATCCAAGGGTTCTAAGGAGATCAAAACCCTAGCATTCATATGGACTAGTGACCTCTTACTATCCTCAATTCTTGGGACTTCCTTGAGGGATTTCAAAGCAAGAAAGTTCCACAGTTGGATAGGAATGATTTTAATGTCCACTCATTTGGGTGTAGTTTTAAAAACAAGGTCATTGCAGTCCATATTTAGTCTCCAAGGGATTGCCTAAAAAATAGACTGACCAACATTCCACAAGGGTTTACTAATAGTTCTTTGTTGCATATTATAATTTTTAAACAAAATCATAAAAACCCCTTTCTGTATCATTCGACATAAGCTAATGTACAAACCCAATTTCTTACCCCAAACATAGTTGAGCTAGTTATCAAAGAAGTTCCTAGAGGGAAGATAATTCTTGTTTAAACAAAAAAAATCCCAACATTTTTTAACCTAATTTCTTCCTGCTGAAGATCATTTTCCATGAAAATGTTCAACATAATAGTCAAGGACTTAATAAGGCCAGGGTGCTTACTGATTTGGCCTTCATCTCGTTCCTACTCTACATGCTCCCCTTCACACACATAATTGGCCACAAATTCTTCTCCTTCTAAATGCTTTGCCACTTCTTCCTACCACATGACTTTGCTGAATAGTTTTTTTTATGGACCAGACATTCCTTATTCAACTTGAGATGAGAAAGATATATCATACTTATGATTGTAAACCTTAATAATCCTTAAAAAACAATTGGCTCATTAAAGCCACCATTTTCACCCTTCTTTGCACTTTCAAGGCCATCAATTATAATGGTTTCCAAATACAACAATAATTAATTCATATCCCTTCAAAATTTTTGAAGGCTACATGATGAGGATTTAGGTAGGGGAGATGCATGCTAGTACAAACAACAAACCAATAGACACCAAGCAAAAATAAATAAAAAATAAGGCCCAAAATCAAAAGACACAAAACAAATAAATAAAATTAAAGCATGCTAAAAAATATGGTTTAATTAATTGACCACCATGGACACCAAGAAGAGAAGAACATGAGGCACAAAGTAAGCAAAGGTAACCAAAGTAATCAACCAAGAGAAATCTTGAAGCACCATTAATGGAGGATGACTCTTCGTCTCCCCATTGCAGGGATCCAAGCTTCTCCCAAATTTCAATAATCTTAAAACATTTTTTTTGTAAACTGAGCTATATTTTTGTAAAGGGGGCTTTAAATATTTCCTTAGGGTGAAAATTATTGTAAAGGACCAATTTTATTTTTGTAAAGTAGAGTTTTGATAGAACTTGTCGTCTTTACTAATTCTTGTATTGCACTATCTCGGTGCTTCCTTTTGAGTGATGAATACTAGAGGGTGAGATCTAATTTGACAAGACATCAAATCCTCTCACAAAACCATTTTATTTCTTTTTGTTGATATTTATGTGTAGATGCATTATCGGTGGATCCTGATGTTTGCTAAGGGTTCTTTCTTGCCATTATTGGCTCATTTTTGTATCTAGATTCATTATTAGGTGAAATCAATGTTCGTTTAGTTTGAGGGATAATTTATATTCTTGAGTGATTTTTAAGTGTGAGGTTTATTCTTGCCTCATTTGTGCATTCAACAATTAATACTATCAACACCTTCATTTACAACACATGGAAAAAATGAAGATACTTTTGCAATGCAAAGGTTTGTGGCACATTGTTTAAGATGATGTTCTTGAATTTACTTTGGAAGAAGATAAGTCTCAGCTTGCATGCATGAAAAAAGAGGCTCTCAAATTCACCTTGGAATAAAAGAAAATTTAACCTCTAATGTGGCATCTCTTCCTCCAAAATATATCTCCCCAACAATATCAACAATAAAAATGGAATATCATGGTGATATCACACTTGAAGTGATTGAGAATGTTGAATTGGTAGGAGACTAGGAGTACAATCTATAAAATTTACCTTTCAATGTAATGTATCTCATTACCTAGAAGCTAACCTCTACCCATGGCCAAGGAAGATAATTTTTGATAATGCCATCTCCATCAAGGGATTCTTCCACCAGCTCATTTTTCCCATAAAAACTATTAAATTATAACTTCTTGCTTCTCTTATCCTTAAAAAAATTTATTCTATTCATAGCCATACCTATAATGTACTCCTCAATCACTTCCAATTTAACGCCTCTTAAAGAAACAAACTTGCCTTTCCAAGCTTTGAAAAATTCAATTGAGAGAGTCAAGTCATGGCCTTTCACTCTTTTCATGAAGTTTGACATACCCCATTTTTGTAATATCTTCCATGAGTCGGGGCTATTCCTAGCGACTTCAAAGGAATTTGATTTGGTTATTTTTCTCTTACCTCTCATTCCAGCTTCTAAGCTTGTCTCCCAAAAACTTCCCTTGGACTCAAAAGAAGGGTCTCTATTAGAATTTGTGTCCCAAGAGATTTGAGAGAGAAAATTAAGCCTTTAACTTCCTTGGGCATCAATATTTTCAAACTAACTCTCTTCTCTTAGCATTCAGAAGTTTCACATGGGTGGGCATGATGATGAAGTGATACTTAAAATTATGATTTAGTCTATGATGAAACTTAATGTTATATTGTATGATTTCCCCCTTATTAAGCTTAATTAATGCAATGGTAGGAATCATAAGGGTGATAGTGAAGCTAATAACCATTAGCATCCTATTTGATAATTTCACTATTAATAAGAATACAAATAGAATTTGTAAGATCATTATGATTATCCATTTAGAACTCACATTCAAGGATTCCACCCAATTGTAAAACCAATTTTAAATAGATTTGCATTCCTTATAGGTGTGGGTGAAAGGGAGATCAATGAAGTGGGGTTTCAAGGCTCAAATATCATTGATAATATTTCTAATTTACCAACAAGTGTTGGAATAATTTATTTATTAGTTCATAATATTCAAAGAGCCCCCACATATGATTAGTCTCCTACAAACCACATACTTATCCATCTATATACCCTCTAACATGGATGACACCTCCACAAAATGATTGGTTTTCCTACCAATAGGTTTAGCGAAAGTAGCTATAAATATCCCTCTACTACCTCTGATCACTCCACTGACTTTGGGCAGACCTGGGTTACCTTTTGCAACCCCGTCACAATTGAGTTTAACCTAATTAGGATGGGGATGGATACAATTAACCACATTCCTATCCACATTATTCTAATCCTTTTCCACCTTTTTTCTCTTCTCCAAACCCCAAGACCTCAAAGTCACCTTTTTTTCAAAGCAAGTTTTGAGGTTAGCCTTACTAGAAATAAACTAAAAAAACTCCTTGATCGATTCCAAAATATTGGAACCAAATCTAAGGGGCCCAATTTTATTATTTAAGAATACCCTCATATTTCATTCTTTCCACAACCTC
Organism: Torreya grandis; assembly: GCA_037957365.1. Taxonomy (NCBI): domain Eukaryota; kingdom Viridiplantae; phylum Streptophyta; class Pinopsida; order Cupressales; family Taxaceae; genus Torreya; species Torreya grandis. The sequence continues at coordinate 798,782 of JARHVA010000121.1, read as the reverse complement.
GAAAAAAGGTGATGATTTGAGAGACTCCAAAGATTCTTAACAGAGGGGCTGGAAAAAGGGGGGGCATTGGAGGAATAATTAAAGCATAGAGTTTGGTCTAACCCAAGCCACTTTGAACATTTCAAGTAATTAATCAAGAATATTATTGAAAAAGGGGGAAAAAATGATGAGGTGAGGCATAAAATCACCATATACTTCACAAAGATCACACATATTTGTCAACATGACTCCCCTTTTGTTAAGGTTATCCACCGCCATGATTTTGATGTGGTCTGTTAACCAAGAGAAAAAAATTACTTTAGGGGTAATATATTTTCCCCATAGGATCCCCCAAGGAAACCCATCACTATCATGACACAATTCCATAATACATCCTAGCTCAACACGATAAGCCTTGTATTTTATGGTAAAATAAATAATTTCATCATCTTTTAGCATTTGGTTAACATTTTAAATTTCCCAACTTTTCATTTAGCTCCTTCATAACTTCCGGGTTAAGAGAGTCATGAGTCTCCAACTAGATAAATTTCCATTATATTCCTTGTTTTGATTTGAACAAACAATCATCCACTTTTTCACTAATGATTTCTTTGAGACTATGGATGATTCTATCCCAAGGATTCATTGCACTCAGAGGACTATTGAGTAATGAAGCATGAGCAAGAACATTATTTTTACTTGTTTATTTTAGTAAATTTTGGTTTTGAATAGGTTTAAGAGATTATATTTTTTCAATAGTACGCTTTTCCATGCTTCACTTTGCTTTGTATTGTTCATTTTGGCTTGTTTTCAAGTTTCCCAAAAAAATTAAAAAATTTGAACATGTTTAAAGTGTTTTAGGAGCCTTTATCATCTCCTAGTGCATTTTTTGGTCATGATCCTTTGTGAAGGGGTCAATTAATATCTGAGGACATGTTTTGTAATAGTTATAATATCTTGACTCATAACTGACTATTTCAAACTCAATTAAGGTTAAGACTTAAGTTGAGTTTATGAAGTTAGTTAGATAGTTTGAGGAGATTGGATTGAAGGAAAGAGAATCAAGAGAGATAGGAGTGTGTGAAAAAGAGATAAAACAATTAATGAAGATGAATAACTCCAAGATTTGAAGAAAAGGAGGAAGAAGTTCTTAAAATAGGGGTTTTAGACAATGTTATGTAACACATTTTGCACCCAAAACAATAAAACAATACCTTATTGAGTTCCATGCTTCAATTTCAATATGATATTACATGTAAGTGAATATTTGTTTCTTTAGAATCACATTTTTTGCTTTGAAATAGTATTAAGTCATATCACAGGGCTCAAGACACAATACATGGTTTTAAGAGTCAAGCAAAGTTGTCTTTCATCACTTTTTAAGATTGGTTAGATGAAAAATTAAATTGAAAGAGGAAGATACATGTTTGGGGAGTTTTTTACAATCATGATATTCTAAAATAAGTCTTAAAATTTGAATTTATATTAAATTTCTACTTGTTGCCTATGCACAGTCAAAAAACCCTAAACTGAAGCACTAAAATCACTATAATTAAAAAATGAATTTTAAAACTCATGAAATTTTATGGAGAGGATTATTAGGATGCATGTTAAGTGTTTAAAGCATTTTAAAATTTTTTAACCACCTAGGGTGAAATTTATTCAAGTTCTCAGTCTGCAAGCCTAAATACAAGGTATAACAACCCTGTTTTCTTATTTTTTTTGCTTTTTAAAGTTTAAGCAAATGTATAATCCAACACGGTGGGTTGATAAAACATCTAATGATCAAGGAAGATTATATTGAATAATAAATATTCCTTATTTAGTTGAATTTCCCTTTCAAGAAGGTTATAAACCTAATCTTCCTTAATCCCTACATTTTTGGTATCAAATCAAGATTTGGTTGTACTTAAAAAGTGACTTAAGGAGAAAGATAATTCATTGATAATAGTGAAGAGCATATTGTGAAATAAAAACCTAAATTAAATGCAAACATGGCACTTAAAGGAACAACTAGAGGTGGTGTTAAGGAGGTCCAAGAAGACAACCACGAGAAATATTGTTGAAAGAGATGAGAACTTTCTAAGCACATTTGGAAGCAATAAAAATTTATAAAATAAGAGGTGTTATGTCAGGTGATGTGAGTGATAGGGAGGAAGAACCAAAAGAAGAGGTTGCAGAAGAAGAATATGAAGAAATAACATAAGAAAGACTCTTAAAAGCAATCATAGGAGCAGGTTCCAAACCTAAATTAGAGGTTCTAGTATACAAAAGTAGTATAAATGTTGAAGAACTTATGGATTGGATAATTGTAATGGATAAATAATTTTATTATGAAGGAATAACTGAAGACAAGAAGGTCAAGTTTACTTGTACTAGGTTGAAGGGACATTCATCTCTTTGGTGGGATAACATCCAAGATGAAAGAAGGAAAATAAGTAAAGAGAAAATAAAAGAATGGGATAAAATGATATAAAAATCAAGTCAAAATTCATGCATGTGGACTTCCAGACAAATTTATTCAAGAAACTCTAAAACTTGAAGTAGAAAGACATGAGTGTAAAGAACTGCACCAAAGAATTTTATAGGCTTATAATCAAAGCTGGTCATGTAGAAGATGTTGAGAAAATATCAATGTATATGAATGGATTGAGATTTAACATTCAGGATGAAATCAATTTTTTGTTTCCAAGATCAATGTCAGAGGCTTATCAATTTGGTCTCAAAGCAGAAGAGAAGTTGGCTAAAAGACAAACTCAACAATCTAGAGGAAGAGGCAAAAATTTTAGAGCTAGAAAATAATAAGGTGGTAAAAATTAGTTACAAGTTCATAATGAAGAATAAAGTAACTCTTAAGGTCAAGATAACACTATATGAGAAGGCTATTCATACAGAGTAAGAAAGCCATATGCAAGAGGTAGAGGAAGAAGCTTTTGAGGAAAATATTTCAAATGTAACATATATGCTGGCCATAGGTCATATGAATGTCATGAGAATATAAAAACAAGCCATACAATAACTGAAGGTAGAAATCAAGTTGTTCAAGATGAGGTAGAAAGTGTAGGATCAGCATCACATGTGGAAGAACCTAAAGTGGAAGAGTCCTTCTTGATGAAAAGAGTATTTCTAAAGCTAAATAAATAAGTGAAGGAACCAACCCAAAGGAAGACCTTATTCAGAACCACATGCAAATCTAAAGGCAAGTGTTGTAATGTTATCATTAATAGTGGTAGTACATATAACTTAGTTTCTTTAGAAATGGCTAAAAATTTGGGATTGAAAATATTGTTACATCTTACATCATATAAAGTATCTTGGCTTCAAAAGGGGCATAAAGTGTTATTTAATGATCAATGTCAAGTTGATTTTTATATTGTTAACTATAAGGATGAATCACTTTATGATATTATGCCTATGGATGTTTGTCATGTGTTGTTTAGTATACCTTGACAATTTGATAGAAGGTCTATACATGATATAATGTATACCACATATACATTGGAGAAGGATGGAAATAAGCATACCTTGACACCAAAGATGGTAATGAAGTAGCTGAAAAAAATACTAAGGTGTTGATAGTAAGTGGAAAATAATTATTACAGTTAATAAAAGAAGAAGTTGGTTGTGCATTGATTTCTAGGCCCAAAATAGTCATTATAGCCACTAAGTTGACTGATTTAACCTTGAAAATTTATAATTTGTTAGATGAGTATGTTGATATAGTGGTTGATGAGTTACCTAATGAATTACCACCAATGAGGAGCAAAAAAAATCATATATATTTTATTCTAGAAGTTAATTTTCCAAATAAAGCAACCGATAGAATGACACCTAAGGAGAATGAAGAGATCAAAAGGCAAGTAAATGAGCTATTAGATAAAGGTTAGATTAGAGAGAGTCTAAGTCCATGTGTTATAATAGTAGATTTAAATCCTAAAAAAGGTGGATAATAGAGAATGTGTAAAAATTCTAGAGCCATAAATAAGATAAATATCAAGTACAAGGTTCCATTGCCAATGATGGATGATCTAATGGATTGTTTGAGTGGAGCAGAATAGTTATTTAAGATAAATTTGAAGAGAGGTTACTATTGTCACTTGAATTTACACCCAATGAGGAGATGGGAAAAACTTATCATTTAATTGAGACAATGGAACCACTTCAGGGTTGTGGGTATTCCTATTAGGAGGTAGATCTCTAGATTAGGGGCTAGCTCCCCTTGATGCATCACTAAATCTCATAATCCTAATAATAACACTTGGGGGAATGAAAATTACTGAGAATAACTGAAAGTAAACCTACACTATGGGAGGTGATACACCAAATGTCTTCTCTACTCACACCCTTTGACATGCACTTGGGACCAAGGACAGGTTGCACATACACTTCATCTAACATCAAACTTCCCTCTCACATCAATGCTTCAACATGGGGTATTGGAGATAACATCGTCCAAAGAGGAATTAAATGATAGACATTCTAAGACACTCTATTTATTAGACTACTCACTTACACCTTCAATCTCATCATACACCTTTTATTGACCTATAAAAGAGAAATCATACAACATTAGGTACTAATAAGAGCAACATGTGAAGGTAAATGAAACTTACACTTGTACAAGACTAAAAACTATCATGAAAACTCAGTGAAATATTTGAATGAGGAAAAACTTGTATTTATTGATTCAAGGTAAAAATTTGGTATGGATTATCCATACCAAGGTGGAGAGATTCATACAATAGCCAAGAAAGCTCAATTTATAGAAGAAATGGGAAGAGATAGAGAAGGGGAGTCCAAGAGTCACTTGGACATGTGTTAACAATGTGAAGACTAGTTAAAATTGCATGGGAGAGAGGAATGGGGTGAGACATATAGAAAATGGATCTACAAGTGTCATCTCCAATCATCCAAGACCTGCAAAGTGGTCAAGAAACTCCTTCTCTTGCACAAAAAATTGCCTCTGATGATTAACCTTCCAAAACTACCTTATCCCTGCAACTGATTAGATCTGATGATGGATTTGAGTGAGGGGGGTTACTAATAATCCCAAACATGAATTGGAGAGGTTCTTGATCATCCCTATCACTTTGGCCATGCATAATCATCTTTGGCAGTCTCAAAATAGTTCTTTTCTCTTCACCTCTCACACTTGGCACCTAAAAAATATTTAAAACTAAAATTTTATCCATAAAAGAAGAGGAATGACATGTGTCCAAAATTTCCATGGTATCAATTACAAGAAATGATCCTTAAAAGGCTTTCTAAATGAAGATTCACCATTCTCTCTAAGTCTTCCCTAGCTAGCTCACTAGACTGGGTGAAATGAGAGAGAGATGGTAGGTACACTTAGGAGCTTATTAACTTGATTTAATGACCATAAGGACTTATAAAAAGTACTAATCTTCCCTTAAAAATTTATTTGGTCTCTTGGAAGTTCACCATGCCTGTACAACACAAAAAATGGTCAAAATAAGCCCTCTTTTTCCCTATTATGTACATGTCCATACACCTAAGTCACATGTGTATAATCCTTGGAGAGTCATCTACATCATCCAAGTGGTTTCATGGCCTTTCCCCTGCATATGGATGCTCAAATTGCCTCATCTTCCCCATTGGGTCTCGATGCAGGGTTTGCAAGGGTTTTTTGGTGGTTTAGACTCTTAACCTTTGTTCATAAAGGTTACATGTTGAAAGTATGATAAAATTACACTTATGGATTCTTAAGGACCCCCTTAAACTTCCTTTAATGTCTTGAACCATCATGCAAATTTTTAGAGAGGTTACAAGCATTTTAAGTTGGCCTTCGAGCTCCTTTCTTGTACTCTAGTAAGGTTTGAGCACTCCTTAGGCCAAAAAAGGCTTCTTGGGAAGTTTATATGCAAAAAAAATGTTGTAAAACCTCTGTATATGTCCTAAAAACATGATCCAATCCCTGGAATAGCTTACCAAGGGATATAAATGGAAATGACCCTTGTTTTGAGACAAGGTCTATACCTTATCAATGAGCCTGCCAACTCCTTTGAGCCAAAAGACCACTATTTGCACTTTACATGATATTTAAAATATTTAAAACATAATTTAAACCTATATGAATATGACCCAATTAATTACAAGGCTTGACAAAGGCTTTAACTTGAAATAACCCCTTATTTGGAATCATGCCTATTCTTTGCCTTGCCATGATGACTGCAAACCTCCTTGGTTAGAGCATCCTACTTCATTTCCAATATCCTAGAAATATTTATCATGTTTATCTAGGTTTTATAAAAGTATAAAAACCTTAATTTTATCTTTCTTGACCTTTGGTCATCAATTTCACCAGTTTTCCCTCAAATTGTCCCTTCATGCATGGAAAAACTACCCCTGTTCTGAGACAAAATAGAAAGGGTTTTAATTGTTAAATTTGGAAAATTAACAACTATATCATCTTATTTATCCACAAATGGTACTATTTATCAATTTTTATCCTTCAAATCCAATGATAAACCACCAAACTCTTGACATTTTCTAGGCAGACTTTATAAGTAGGTAGATTATGAGGGTAGGTAGGGCATAGGTTGTATTTGGAGAAAAATGGATATTATTGAGATTTTTAATGGTATGTAGAGATAATTAATACAAAAAATAACCTAATAAAACCATTTAATATCTTATTTTCCTCTCAAACACCTTTCATGCTTTTGGAAACATAGACTAGCTCTTATGACTACCTAAAAGGGGAATCATTGTTTTAAGCTTAGATATAGGTTATTTTGAGCTTGGTTGATGTTTTAAGAGAATAATAGAAACATTTTTTGATGTTAAAAATCTCATGTGAGTGATAATTCACCATTTTTATATCTAAACTCCATCCTTTGCACCAATCTATATTTCATTCTCAAGATTAGGCCTTTTACTTGTTAAGGATTGAGACACTCTTAGGATCTTGTCTGTAGGTGGTTATCTAAGATTTGTTTGATGTTTTTGGTCATTATTTACATTATACTTATGTCATAAGACCTAACTCATTCTTTAATTTCCTTATAATCTTTCAAATCATACCTCAATTCATACTTAGATCCTCAACTAGGATGCCCCCTATCTTAACTGGACCGAGACCATTTGGCATGCCTACAGGTGAGTTAGGCCTTGGTTTAGGATTTAAGAACATAAAAAAAATCCTTATAATTTTTATAGGATCATTTATATGGTCATCTACTATTTTTCCAAAGTTTAAGCTCCATTTCTTGCACTAATACACCTCTCTGTCAGGCTGACTGGGATAAAAGTTTACCCTTACTTTAAGGTATCATGACCTATTCTAAGCTATTTTATTGTATTTATAGGATTCTCTTCAAGTTTCTTGAGATGAAAAAACATAAATTCATACTAGATCACACTTGGATGCGACCTTATATGCTATTAAACACCAAGAGGTTCACCGCCTGACTGTTTGTAGGTGGACTGAGACATTTTGTACGAACATGAGTGAGTAGGGTTAGCTAAGCTTGAAGTAACCTTCTCCTCAAGTGGTCTTTAGGTTGTTTATAATACTCAACATGTCACATGAGACTGCTCAACCATGTGAGATAATTTGGAATGCATTTTTAAAAGGAAAACTCACTTGGTGCTTAATGACCTGTAGATGTCACAACAAGCATTTAGTGTGTCTAAGATCATATTGGGGCTCTTTAATTACCACCTTTCACTCACCCCTTTCCCCTAAAATTTTGCATAGGTGTTGTCTTATCATAGGTATATAATATCAAGCTATTATAATGCATCAAAGGCTCTTTCACCTCTATTATGGAAACTTCAAAAAACTTTAAGGAGCACTGTTTTATCCTTTTTGGGACTGAGAGACCAAAACAATCCTCATTCTCTTGAGATGACTTCCAAAACCCTTTTTTTTGGCCTTTCTTTACCTCATTCAGGCTTATCATGATCTATTTAATGTGTAAGGACTATATATAGGTTCAATTCACATGATTTGGCACTCTATTAGACATCCTATCCATCTGTTTAAGCCACCTGTAGGTGGTGATTAATTGTAACCAATAATGAACACAAGGATATTAGAGAGCATTGCCATGATCATATCCATAAAGTGTGAACCAAATCAATCTCTTCAAATTTAAATCTAATTAATTTCCAAGGACCTAAAACCATTACCAAAGTTGTTATCCATGCATGATGCTATCATGGAGACTCTTGTAGGTGTAAACCTCTTGTATATGCAGATAATGAAAGAAGAGTGGACAAGGTGTATAATTTAGGCCTCATGTATGCCTTATTTGGTCATCAAACACAATTTTATGACCTCAAACATCTATAATATGTTCCATTCCCTCCTCCTAACATGGAAAATCTCCTTCCTTACTGACTAAGACAACTGCAAGTATGAAAGGGCTAGTTTAGAAGCATCAACAAGCCTAGAAGAGGCTTTATTAAACATTTGAGCTTCCCAAAATAAGGAGGAGAATAGAGAACATGTGGATATGTCATTGGAAACATGTGAAAACATTAAACACATCAAAACCAAGCAAGAAAATATAAAACAGGCTCAAAAGGAGACCCCTCATGGATGCACATGCATAAAAAGCTGCTTGGAGTGTTAGCAATTGTTCATAAAGGAGGAGGCACCAATCTGAGACTTATTGCTATGAAAGTGAATTGCACTTAGATTAATATCCACCCCCAATACCATTCTTCCCAACTCCACTTGTACGCTGCCAAGTGCTTGAAGTTGGCCTTTCTTTGCTTTCCAAGAGGAAATAGATAAAAATAAGTTGTAGATGGAGTTTTTGCATTATACTTGCAAAACAATCATGGAAAAGAGTATGGGGAGGTGAAGAGTCACTCCACCCACATTTTTAGCTGAAGATCAGATCATCCATTTTATATAAGTGCCCAAAAGGGCTTAAAAACAAGGAGAAACTCCTATTTTATAAACGTAACTAACTCCTGGCTAACATCTAATTGTCCCTGACATGATTCTAACCTCTTCCACATTGAAACTCACCTTGGTGACAAATTTTCCCTCTTGGAAGTCCGTACAAGTCAATTAATAAGCTAGAAAGTGGCCAAAAGACCCCTTTTGGCACATGAGACATAACAAATGACCAATTTATGAATTGTAAACACGTTGAAACATGATAAATACCATATTAGGACAATTTGACATAAAATGATCCTTTCACCAAGTTTGACCAAGTTTTGACCATGTTTGACTTTGGTTGACTAGGCCATTTCAAGGAAGATGAGCTTCAATAAAGACTAGGTGAAGGATAAGTGAGATAATAGACCAACATGACACCTATAGGACACATGAGATCCTTCTTAAAAATCTCAAAATAGTAGGGGTTGACCTCATTTGACTAGAAGTCAAATTTGGTCAATAATTTGGCAACTCTTAGGGGTAACATGCTTGCCTATGTTAAGGACTAGTAGCCTTATCCTATCCATTGGGTAATGGAGTCAGAATGCACTTGGAAACATCAAGGCCAAAACTTGAAGAGAATAACAAGATATTAATCCTAACTCAAACACAAAGTGAAAAAATAACACATAAAAAACCCAAAAAGACACAAAACAAGGACACACTTGTGCTAGTAAGCACTTAGGGAAAACAAGACACAACTGAAAGCAAACTATTATGTACATTCATCTTGATCATACCTCCCTTCCTAGATCAAAAGGGATGTATCTTAGATCTCCTTCCTCACTAGATGAGTGAGGATGCCAAGCATGCTTCTTCTTGGATGGGATGTTAGATGACTCTTTCTTTCTCTTTACTCTTTATCTTTGTACATCATCCAATGGACTCATCTACCATAAAATCTCAAAGTACGTAAGGTCATCTTAAACCTTGAAGCATGCTTCAAACTGCTGTCCCCTCATTTCCTCATGACAAATTTGTGTGTCCATGCATGAGACAACTTGTTGGAAGTCAATCTCTCTTTGAAATATTGCATCATCCCTGTCAATGGTCATAATGTCTTCAAAATCTTCAAAAGGCATTGTATCATTACCATGTGGAAGTGTTATTGGATCAGATTCTTCTTGGACATTGGTGGAGGCAACTTCATAGGAGGTTATAGAGTCAAACTTCACATCATCTCCAAAAGGCTCAAGATCATCATATATTGCTCCATTATGATCTAGGCTCTCTTCATGATGTTGCTCTTCAACACATATCTGCTCTCCAACATCCTGGACTTGTTTATCTAGGAGTTTAGTCTTCTCACCTTCCTCATACTCTTTGAACATTTGCATATAAATCTGCCACATGTCGTCCTTTTGAGACACATCTTCTTGCTTGTCATGGCTAGTCTACTCCAAAGGATTTTTAGGTTATTTGAGGGATTCAAATTCATTACATATTCTTTCAAATATTTTCCATAGATCATCATCCTTTGACCGGTCTGCATCATGAAAAGGAGAAACAAAAGAGACTATTTCCTCTTCTTCTTTGGAGTCCAAGAGAACTTCTTTCAAGGCATCTTCTCCAACATAAGGAGGATATTCTTCCTTATCTTCACAAATTGAAATCAACCCATCTTCCTCTTCAATCCAATCTGATATTTCAATCTCATCTTCCCTCTTGGTGATGTCAAGATTAGGCCTTTCAAAAATAGGAATCTTGGACAAAGGGGATTCCCAAGTAGCAATGAAATTTTCAACATTGGGAAGGCAACCTTGATCAGTTAGAAGGGGTGAAAAGGTGGGTTCAATGGCTTCTTGAGGAGGGGTGGGAGGGAGTTGAATGGTTTTAAATTTCTGTTTCCTAATAACTTATTCACCTAAGCATGATTTGTTCTTTTCTTCACAGGTTGCCACCACCTCTTTCCATCTTGGGAAGGTAGGATCAAGGATGTTTGCATGGGGTTGAGGGGATAATGAAGGGGTGAATGATATATTTAGGAAATATTTAAGTCTCTTTGGGGTTGGAATCTTGATGGAAACTTGGGGAAGGAGGTTTAGAGAGTTCACCTTCAACTGCCATGATAGATTTCTTCACAATATGATTGGCCAATTCAATCTCTCTTTCAAGGTGAACTTCAAAACTCAATCTTTCTTCTTCACAATATCCTCCAAGTAGGTTCACCTGATCCACCATGATGTCTTCCTTATTTTGGATACTCTCTTGGATGGAATTCTAAGGATAGAAACTTTGGGGAGTGGATGAAAGATTTGGGTTATTTTGGGGCTGCCAAGATTGAGTTTGTTCACGAATTCTCAACTTTTCTACTAGATGGAATATCAAACCACAAATATCAAGAATCTCATTAGAAAGACATGTCCAACTAGATTTCACTATAGGAATACATTCCATTTTCATTTTTTCCAAATCATTCCTCACACTCTTGACCCAAACACTAGGGATGACTTAACCATAACCATACCTAGTGTCAAGGTCTAACATGTAGTCTTGATAACCAATGAGAGTCTTTTTGAAACTAGTAATGGAATGGCTTGGAGAGGAGCTAGGTGGGATAGATGGAGTACAAAATTGATAAATTTGGTCATATGAAACATATGGTTGATGGGGATCATGACAAGATTGGCCAAGAATTTGCTCATAATTTAGGGAAAGAGGCAAAGAAGGATATGTTTCCCCAACTTGTGTTAAGACAAGCTCAAACTCACAATTCTCCATGAATCACTCAAAAACTAGAATGGAACAAGAAAAAAAATTTAAATACGTATACCTAGACTGCTCAACTAGTAGATATGTACTTGGAGTTGCAATTGGTGCTTAGTGAATTACCTCCAAAAGTTGCTATCTTGAGGAGAACACCAAAACTCCTAAATCTTTTGGAACAAGAGTCCCATCGGGCATGATAAAAACTATTTTCACTTGAAATTTCACCTAATGAGGAGATGGAACAAGCTTATCCTCATTCAAGTGAGACAATGGAACCACCTCAGGGTTGTGGGTATTCCTATTAGGAGGTGGATCTCTAGATCAGGGGCTAGTTCCCTTTGATGCATCACTAAAGCTCATATTCCTACTAATAAAACTTGGGGGAATGAAAAGGGTTGAGAATAACAGAAATTAAACCTACTCTATATAATTTGATACATCAAATGTCTACTCTACTCACACCCTTTGACATGCACTTGCGACCAAGGACATGTTTCACATACACTTCATCCAACATCAAACTTCCCTCTCACATCAATGCTTCAACATGGGGTCTTGGAGATAGCATAGGCCAAGGATGACTTAAAAGATAGGAATTCTAAGACACTCTATTGTATAGACTTCTGAATTACACCTTCAATCTCATCAGGCACTTCTTTTTGACATGTAAAAGAGAAATCACACAACACTAGGTACTAATAGGAGCAACATGTGAAGGTAAATGAAACTTACACTTGCACAAGACTAAAAACTATCATGTACACTCAGTGAAATATTTGAATGAGGTAAAACACTTATCTTTATTGATTTAAGTCAAAAATTTGGTAGAGATTCACCATACCAAGGTGGAGAGATTCATATAATAGCCAAGAAGGCTCAATTTATAGAAGAAATGGGAAGAAATAGAGAAGGGGAGTCCAAGAGTCACTTGGACAAGTGTCAAAAATGTGAAGATCAATTATAATTGCATGGGATAGAGGAATTGGGTGAACCATATAGGAAAATTAGCTACAAGTGTCATCTCAAATCATCTAAAACTTGTAAAGTGGTTAAGAAACTCCTTCTCTTGCACATAAAACTACCTCTCATGATTAGCCTTACAAAACTACCTTATCCCTACAAATAATTAGGTATGATGATGGATTTGAGTTAGGTTGGTTACTAAGAATCCCTCACATATATTGGAGATGTTATTAATCATCCCTATCACTTTGGCCATGCATAATTATCTTGGCAGTCTCAAAATAGCTCTTTTCTCTTCACCTCTCACACTTGGAACCTAAAAACTCTTCAAACTTGTAATATAATTTATAAAAGAAGATGAATGACATGTTTCCAAAGTGTCCATGGAATTAGTCACAAGAAATGATCCTTAAAAGGCTTTCCAAAGAAGATTCACCATTTTTTCTAAGTCTTCCCTAGTTAGCTCATTGGACTAGCTAAAATGACAGAACTAGTAGGCACACGTAGGAGCTTATAAACTTGATTCAATTACCATAAGGACTTAGAAAAAGTCCTAATATTCCCTCCAAAATTTATTTGTTCTCTTAAAAGTTCACCATGCCTGCACAACACAAAAAATGGTCAAAATAAGCCCTATTTTTCCATATTCCTTACAGGTTCGTATTTATAAGTCACATTTGTGGAATCCTTGGATAGTAATATACATGATACAAGTGGTTTCGTGTCCTTTACCCTGCATCTGGATGCTTAAATTGCATCATTTTCCCAATCAGGTCTCTATGGAGGGTTTGCAAGGGTTTTTTGGTGGTTTAGAATCTTAACCTTTGTTCATAAAGGTTACATGTTTAAATTATGATAAAATGCCACTTATGTATTCTTAAGGACCCCCTTAAAATTCATTTAATATCTTGAACCACCATGCAAAGTTTCATATAAGTTCCAAGCACTTTAAGTTGGTCGTCGAGCTCCTTTCTTGTATTCTAGTAAGGTCTGAGCACTCATTAAGCCAAAAATGGCTTCTTGTGAAGTTTATATGCAAACCAAAGTTTTGAAAAACTATATATATTTCCTAAAAACATTATCCAATCCCTATAATATCTTACCAAGGGATATAAATGGAAATGACCCCTATTTTGAGACAAGGTCTATACCTTGTCAATGAGCCTGCCTACCCCTTTGAGCCAAAAGACCACTATTTGCACTTACCATGATATTTAAAATATTGAAAACATTATTTAAATATATATGAAGATGACCCAAGTCATTAAAAGGCTTGGCAAAGGCTAGAACTTTAAATGACCCCTCATTTGGATTCATGCCTATTCTTTGCCTTGCCCTGATGACTACAAACCTCCTTGGTTAGAGAATAATTATTCATTTAAAACTTCCTATAAATTTTTATAATGTTTATCTAGGTTTTATCCAAATAAAAAAACCTAAATTTGATCTTTCTTGACTTCTGGCCATCAATTTCACCAGTTTTCCCCCAAACTGCCCCTTCATGCATGGAAAAACTGCCCCTGCTCTGAGACAAAATAAAGAGGGTTTTCATTGTTATATTTGTAAAATTAAACATTTTATAATAATATTATTTATCTAAAAAGGTTACTCTTTATCAATTTTTATCCTTAAAATCCAAGGATAGACCAACAAACTCTTAACATTTGCTAGGTAGACTTTATAAGTAGGCATACTATGAGGGTAGGCAGGGCATAGGTTATATTTCAAGAAAAAGGGAGTTTATTGAGATTTTTAAAAGGCATGTGGAGATAATTAATAATTTAAATAACCTATTTAAACCATTTCCTATCTTATTTTCCCCTCAAACACCTTTCATGATTTTGGAAACCTAGACTAGCTTTTATGGCTGTCTAGAAGGGGAATCACTATTTTAGGCTTAGCTATAGGTTATTTTGAGCTTGTTTGATGTTTTAAGAGAATAATAAAAAAAAAATTATATGTTAAAAATATCATGTGAGTGATAATTCACCATTTTTATATCTAAACTCCATCCTTTGCACCAATATATCTTTCCTTCTCAAGACTAGGCCTCTACTTGTTAAGGATTGAGACACTCTTAGGATCATGCTTGTAGGTGGTTATCTGATATTTTTTTGATTTTTTTGGTCCTTATTTAAATTATAATTATGTCATAATACCTTCCTAATGATTTATTTTCATTATAATCCTTTAAATCATACCTCAATTCATACTTAGATCCTCAACTAGGATGCCCCCTGCCTTGATTGGATTGAGACCATTTGTCATGCCTGTAGGTGAGTTAGGCCTTGGTTTAGGATTTAAGAACATAAAACAAATCCTTATTATGTTTATAGTATCATTTATATGGTCATATACTATTTTTACAAAGTTCAATCTCCATTTTTTGCACTAATACACCTCTCTGTCAGGCTGATTAGGACAAAAGTTGACCCTGACTTTAGGGTATCATGACCTATTATAAGCTTGTTTGTTGTATTTATAGGATTTTATTAAAGTTTATTGAGATGAAAAAACATAAATTCATTCTATATCACACTTTTATTCCATCTTATATGCCATCAAACACCAAGAGGTTCACCGCCTGACTGTCTTTAGGTGGATTGAGACAATTTATATGAACATGAGTGAGTAGGGTAAGACAAGCTTGAAGTAACCTTCTACTCAAGTAGTATTTAGGTTGTTTATACTTCTCAACATGTCACATGAGGCTACTCAACCATGTAAAATAATTTTTAATGCATCTTGAAAAGGAAAACTCACTTGATGCTTAATGACCTGTAGATGTCACAACAAGTGTTTAGTATGTCTAAGAGCATATTGGGGCTCTTCAATTGCCACCTTTCACTCACCCCTTGTCCCTCAAATTTTTCCTAGGTGTTGCCTTATCACAGGGCTAAAATATCAAGTTATTATAATACATCAAAGTATATTTCACCTCTATTATGGAAACTCCATAAAACTTTAAGGAGCACTGTTTGTCCTTTTCGTGACTGAGAGACCAAAACAATCCTCATTCTCTTGAGATGATTTCCAAAAGCCTTTTTTTTGGAATTTATGTACCTCATTCAGGATTAGCATGATATATTCAATGTGTAAGGACTCTATATAGGTTCAATTCACATGCTTTGGCACTCCTTTAGACATCCTAGCCATCTGTTTAAGCCACCTATAGGTGGTGATTAGTTATAACCAATAATGAAAACAAGGATATTAGAGATCATTGCCATGATCATATCCATCAAGTGTGAACCAGCTCAAGCTCTTCAAAGTGCACTCTAAGAATTTCCAAGGACCTAAAACCATTACCAAATTTATTATCCAGGCATGATGCTATCATGGAGACTCCAGTAGGTGCACACTTCTTGTATATGTAGACATTGAAAGAAGAGTGGACAAGGTGCATAATTTAGGCCTCATGGTTTCCTTCTTTGGTCATAAAACACAATTTTATGACCTCAAACATCTATAATATGTTCCATTCCCTCCTCCTAACATGCAAAATCTCTTTCCTTACTGACTGAGACAACTGTAAGCATGAAAGGACTAGTTTAGAAGTATCAACAAGCCTAGAAGAGGTTTTTTTATGCATTTGAGCTTCCCAAAACAAGGAGAATAGAAAACCTATGGAGACATCTTTGTAAACATGTGAGAACATTAAACCCATCAAAACCAAACAATAAAATCTAAAACAGGCTCAAAAGGAGACCGTTCATGGATGCACATGCATAAAATACTACCTGAAGTGTTAGCAATTTTTCATAAAGGAGGAGGCACCAATCTGAGACTTATTTATATCAAAGTGAAGTACACCCAAAGTAATATCCACCCCCAAGACCATTATTCTCAACTCCACCTCTGAAGTTGGTCATTCTTTGCTTGCTAAGAGGAAATGGAGGAAAATAAGTTACATGTGGACTTTTTTGTATTATCCTTTCAAAACAAGCATGGAAAAGAGTATTTGGAGGTGAATAGTCACTCCACCCATGTTTTTAGCTGAAGATCAGATCATCCATTCTGTACAAGTACCCAAAAGGGCCTAAAAATAAGTAGAAACTCCCATTTTTTGAACATAACTGACTTCTGGATGACATCTAACTGTACCTGACATGATTATGTCCTCTTCCATGTTAAAACTCACCTTGGTGACAAATTTTCCCTCTTGGAAGTCCGTACAAGTCAATTAATAGGCTAGAAAGTGGCCAAAAGACCCCTTTTTGCACATGAGACATAACAAATGACCAATTTATGAATTGTAAACACATTGAAACATGATAAATACCATATTAGGACAATTTGACACAAAATGATATTTTGACCAAAGTTTGACCATGTTTGACTTTGGTTGACTAGGCCATTTCAAGGACACCCTATAGGACACATGAGAAACTTATTAAAAATCTCAAAATATTAGGGGTTGATCTCATTTGATCAAAAGTCAAATTTGGTCAACAATTACCATAAATTATAATTATAGAGGTTGATGAGTGGAAAACAATCTTCAAGACTAATTATGGATTATATGAGTGGCTTGTTATGCCATTTGGTTTGACCAACGCTCCTAGTACCTTCATGATTATAATGAATGGTGTGTTAAGGCCATTTACAGGTGAATTTGATATTATTTATTTGGATGACATTTTGATTTTCATCCAATCAAAGGAGGGACACATCAAGCATTTTAGGATGGTGTTGATAGGAAGAGAAATTACTAATTAACATCAAGAAGTGTACCTTCATGAAAATTGAGTTGATTTATTTAAGATTTATCATTTATAAGGATGGTTTGAAAATAGACCAAGAAAAGGTAAGAGCAATAGTGGAGTGGCCTACTCCAAGAAGTGTTTTTGAGGTAATTTTTTTTAATGGATTAGCTAGTTTTTATAGAAAGTTCATTAGAAACTTTAGTGGTATTTGTGGACTTATTTTTGAAACTATAAATGGTGACAAGAATAAATTCCATTGGACTAAATCAACTAAGAATAACTTTCAGATTTTGAAAAAAAAGATAATTGAGCAACCTATCTTGAACTTACCTGATTTTAACAAACTCTTTCAAGTTGAATGTGATGCTAGTGGGTTATTAAGGCTTTTTTGAGTCAAGAAGGAAGGCCTATTGATTAATTTAGTGAAAATATAAATGAAACTAAGAATAAGTATTCATTCAATGATCAAAATTCTATGCCATAATCTAAAAAATGAATAAGTGAAGGCACTACTTATTGCCTAATGAGTTTGTGATTTATATAGATAATCATACTTTATAGTCCATCAATATTTAAACTAAATTGAGTCAAAGACATTTGAAATGGATATAGTTATTATAAAAAAAAATTATTTTATTCTCAAACATAAGAGTGGAAGTCCAATAAGGTAGCTGATGCATTGAGTAGGAGAAGTATGATCATACATGAATTTCAAGTGGGTAGTTTGAGATTTGAGTCATTAAAAGAGTAGGAAGACCCAAATTTGAAGGAAGCATTTGAGGCTTGTAGGAATCCAAAAAACATGTATAGGAGTCCATATATGGACTACATGATTCAAGAATGATTGTTATTCAAATGCAAACAATTATGCACACCTAGGGGGTCTATGAGAGATAATTTACTGAAAGAAAAGCATAGTGGTAGTTTAACAAGACATTTTGGACAAACCAAGACCTTTGCTCAATTGAATGGATATTATTATTTGCCAAGAATGCAATTTGATGTTAATAAATTTTTAGAAAGATGTAAGATTTGTCAACATGTGAAAGGAAAGAGTCAAAATATAGGTCTACATTAGCCACTTCCTATTCCAAATAGGCCATAGGATGCAATAAGTATGGATTTTATATTGGATTTTCCAAGAACACAATGAGGTAATGATTCCATTTTTTTTGTTGATAGATTTTCAAAAATGACACACTTCATAACATGTAAGAAGATAAGCGATGCTACAAACATTACTAATTTGTTCTTTAAAGAAGTGGTAAGGTTATGTGGAATTCCTAGAATCATTATTTATGACATAGATACAAAGTTTATTGGATATTTTTAGAGAACACTTTGGATTAATTTGAGAACTACATTGAGCTTCAGTTTAGCCTACCATCCTCACATTGATGGTCACACTAAAGTTATCAATATAAGGTTAGAAAATCTATTTATATATTTGGTAAGTAATAGTCCAACGTAATGGGATCAGTTGTTAGCCCAAGATAAATTTACATACAATGATTCACCTAATAGGAGTACAAGTTTTAATCCATTTCAGATTGTTTATGGGATAAATCCAAGAGGTGTTTATGAGCTTAGATATTTGGGTAAGCTAGAGAAGAGGGATGAAGATGAAGACTTTGCTACAACCATGAAAGAGTTGCATGATCAAGTGAATAAGAAGTTGGAGTTGAGTGCTAGTAAGTACAAAGGAGATGTTGATAAAAGATGTAAGGAAGTGAAATTTCAGGTAATATATTTGGTGTTAACACACTTTAGAAAGGAGAGGTTTCCTAAAGGTGAATACAATAAAATGAAATTAAAGAAGATGGGACCTTGTAAGGTCTTGAGAAAATCTTTTGCTAGTGCCTATGAACTAGAACTCCCATATGATATTGAGATCTCACCTATTTTCAATGTATTAAACCTTTATTCTTATAGATTAGAAGAAGACATAAAAAGATCATTTGAAGATGATGATGAACATGCCATTGATTGAAAACAATAATTACCCAAAACACATAAGGAGGAACTAGAAGTTAGTTTAGACAAACATGTTTTCAAAAGAACCATTTATAAGGAGTAATTCAAATATTTAGTTAAGTGGAAGAATCATCCTCTTGAATATGCTTCTTGTCTAACTCCATCAGAAATAGTTTGGTATGGAACTACCATTGAAGACATCATGAGCAGATGCTCATGAATGTTTTTGTACTCAAGGAGCCTGATGCAAGAGCATAGTTTTATTTGTTTATTTTGGTAAATTTTGGTTTTGAGTAGGTTTAGGAGGTCATATTTTATTAATAAAAAGTTTTTCCATGCTTCACTTTGTTTTGTATTATTCATTTTATCTTGTTTTCAAGTTTCTCGCCAAAACTAGAAATTTGAATTTTTGAATTTATTTAAGGTGTTTTAGGAGCCTTTATCATATCCTAATGCATTTTTTGGTCATGATCCTTCGTGGAGGGGTCATTAAAGATACGAGCACATGTTTTGTAATAGTTCTAATGTCTTAACTCATAACTGACTTTTTCAAACTCAATTAAGGCTAAGACTTAAGTTGAGTTTACAAAGTTAGTTAAGTAGTTTGAATTGAAGGAAGGAGAATCAGGAGAGATAGGAGAGTGTAAAAAAGAGAGAAAAAAGCTAAGGAAGATGAATAACTCCAAGATTTGAAGAAAAGGAGGAAGAAGTTTTGAAAACAAGGGTTTTAGATAGTACTATGTAACACATTTTACACTCAAAATAATGAAAGAATACCTTATTGAGTTCCTTGCTTCAATTTAAATATGAGATTACATGTAAGTGAATGTTTTTGTTGCTTTAGGATCACATTTATTGATTTTAAATAGTATTCAGTCATATCATAGCCCTAAAGACACAGTACAAGGTTTTGATAGTCAAGAAAAGTGTTTTGACAAGCACGAAAAGTTGTCTTTCATCACCTTTTAAGATTTGATTAGATGCAAAATTTGAGTGGTAGAGTGAGTTAAATGTGTGGGAAGTCTTTTTAAATCATAAAATATTCCAAAATAGGTCTTAAAATTTGAATTTTTACTCGCTACCTGTGCACAGTCAGAAAACCCTAAATTAGGGGTTTGAAGCACTAAAATCATTATAATTCAAAAATGAACTAGTCAAAACTCATGAAATTTGATGGAGTGGAGAATTAGTTTGCATGCTAAGTTTTGAAAGTGGTTTTAAAGTTTTTTACCACCTAGGGAGAAAGTTGTTCAAATTTATTAGTCTGTAGGACTAAATACAAGGCCTATAAACCGTATTTTCTTGCATTTTCACGTTTGAACAAAGGTATAATTCAACATGGTGGGTTGAGAAAACATATAATGATCAAAGAAAAGGATATTGAAGAATAAATATTCCTTGTTTATTTCAATTTCCATTTCAAAAAGGTTGTAAACCTAATCTTCCTTAACCCCTACATCAAAGCGTCATCCCAAAAGTTGACTCTGTTTCCCCTTCCCACATTCCAACTACAACCCTTAACGAGTAGTTTCTTGCTCTCAGACATGTGATTCCAAATAACCGATCCTAGGCGGGTCAACCAAAGTCATAACAAACTCTAATTAAAAATTGATGAAATATTTGTCTTTCAAAACTTTAGTCCATAAGTTGTTTTCTGTCATCCACCACCATCCCATATTGGCTAGGAGAGCCTTATTCATCACCCTCACCATTCAGCCTTGGTTTTTAGGAAGGAAGAATTTCTCCCAATCTATTAGATGAAATCTATGCTTTTACTAATATTTATTTAAATAATATTTAAAAAAAAATATTTACTAATGTTTAAATTAATTTTTTATTTATTATATTTTTTAATATTTTAAAAATATTTACAATTCTATTATGACATGTGAATAACACATTAAAAACATTATCTTTTATTTTTGAGATTATTTTCTTCATAATGTAATTATGAATTTGTTTTTTTGGAAAATATCTATTTTATACAATTGACTCTATAAAAACTTGATTTAATATTATAACTCTTGTTTAATTTGTCATAAATATGACATTCTAGCATCGTAATCACGTCGTAAATATTTGAAAAAAATTATCATACAATATATTTTATGTCTATCATACATATGTTGTAAATGTGCAATGCATGTATAACACAATGAATCCTAGATTAAAAAAAAGGATAAACATGAAAGTCTAATTGGGTCCCTCATATTCTTATGAAACTTCAAAACATTTAATATTACTTTAGAACATTTTCTCCCCTCCATCCACCCATTTTCATGTAAATTTTCTCCAAGAATCAAATGTATGGAAAACGAGAATCAATGAGTACACATCCATAATGAATAATGTGGCATTCTTCTTGAGGTATGTTAGGTTTCTATCTTTTGATTATTTTTTTTAATCTCCATAATTTAGTTGCATTATAGGATTCTTACGAAGTTAAATATATAATTTATGTTTGCTGAAAATGTTCTTCAATAACAATTTTTAAGGATATGGATAAGTGTATGAATTTATGAATTTTAAATAATTTATTGGTTATATTTTGGGTTGAAATTTTTCTGTCTCTTTTTATTAATTTATCGAATTATATTTTTATAGTGAAGTTTTGAAAATATTTATGGTTTCAATTGTTGTATTATAAGGTACGTGTTTTCAAAAAAAAAAATTCGCTTATATTTCATAATATTGTTTAGCATTTTATGTGGGGTGTCATATAGGTTTATATCTTTAACTATGATTTAGGTTTTGTTTGGGGTTTTATCTATAACTAATATTTATGATTTTGTGTATGATTAATTTCATTTAAGATTTATGATTTTGTCTAAGGTTTATCTTTAATTAGCATCAAGAATTTAGGGTTTGAATTTGTTGTTTTTGTGTTTTGTTCAGAGATATAAATTTGAAATATAGGGCATAAAATTACAGGATCTATGGTTTCACTTAAGGTTATGTTTTTATAGGTTTAAAATGCTTAAAAACTAAATATCAAATTAAAATACTAAGGGTTCAATTTTTGGTTTAGTGTTTCAAAATTTGAATTAAAAATTAATGTGTTTGAAAATATAAAATTGAGTGTCAATAATTGTAAAAAGGGGGACGACATTGGAGTTTGAAAATTCAAGATATGAATTTTTAAAATTGGAGTTTAAAAATGTAACATGGGTTTATTTATTTCTAAAACTTATGTTAATCGCATCAACATACATGAAAGCATTGGGGATATACCTACCAAGCACTAGTATTATTACTTGGAATTTGTCACATAGTTAATTCATCAATTATGTAATAAATTCACCTTTGAAATTTTTCACATGGTATAATTTATCATATAAGTGGAAGAGGAACTGCCAATGTTGAGAGGATAAAATTTTATAATAATTCCTTGACACTTTACTCATAAAAAGCACATATATACGTGATTTTAAATATTTTTATAAGTGAAATATTTCAACAATACACAAACAAACAAACAAAAAATGTTATCTTTATGATTAATTTAGGTATATAACCATTTGTGGCATTCAACAATTATCAGGATGAGGATAATGAAGACTAGTGTGTATCTCAAGCAATTAATATTTTTAATGTTTTTAATTTAATTCTATAAAATTTAAATAAATCATTAATATTTATGTTTGAAGTATTTCATATTTTTTTTCCTGATCTGGTTATAGTAGTATTGACAACTTCTCTATGCCCTTAGAGAAGGATGTCGAGGGTCAGGAGGGACACTTGAGTGAGGAGTGTTAGGAGGATAGGATTTTTAAATGGAAAATGACAATAAAAATGGAAGGATTTTCTTTTAATTATGTTATTGTAAAACAACACTTCAATATTTTCTAGTTTAAATGTTAAATCAATAATTAAAATTAAGTAATTCAATTAATTACTAATAATTGATTTATTTTATTTGTATTATTATTATTATTATTTTATTTGTTAAATGTACATTGGGAGATGACCCTAACCTAGTAAAAAGGTGTTAAGGAACCATAAATTGTTAGCACAAGATCAACAATCTCATAAGTAAAGAAGCATATTATCACAAAAGATAACTAGAGATTAAAAAGTGAACAACATCTCAATGCCAAGAAGGCACATAGGTTTTGACCAAATTTCTTAGCATACCAAGATGTCCATAAAAAAAACATCAACACTTTGGAAAACTAAGAGGTAATGATAAAACCTATACAAATATATAATAAAAATCTCATTCACTTGAAAATTCCTCCTTCAAACTAGACAATATAAAGAGGCAAAAATTATCTTATACAAGGGATCAAATTTCATTCTTCTTACAAACTTCAATCCACACCTTTCAAATATGGAACTTCACCAACATGTCCTTTGATACACATTTTCTTTAGGTTTGTTAGTAAATACTACAGTGAAATAATTATTTTGAAGTGATGTTTTCATTATCAACCTTTCACATTTACAATTCAATCCCTAATCCTTTAACTAGCTTTAGCATTTTGCACATTGTATTGGAAGTCAATTAGAAATAGACTCAAGCATACCATTGTAACATGAGGCAACATCTATGGACAACCCATCTTTCCTTTAAGGAATTATTGTATGATACAACCTATCCCTCAACCTTAATTACTCTTGAAAAAATATCTATCAATTATGTCAACACAAAAAATCAAGCAGAGAAAATTTTGGAGAGACTTATACAATTAATAGAGTCAAGGTGCTTGTATCTTTAGTTGAATCTATGGTTGCACAAGATAATTCACACAAAATCCTTTCAAAAAGGAAGCTCAAGAATTATTTCTAAAGAGAAGAGTTTATTTTGAAATCCTATCTTGATAGAGAGAACTCATAGCATATAAACTATTTTCCATTTCTTATCTCAATAAGTATCGTGACAAAAAACATTCTTTCAGATATGCAAAGATACCATGAGTGTCCAATAATACTGAATGAAACTTATTTTCTCATTTACCTTATATTACACTATGATGTGTGTGAGAACTGTTAATTTTAATAATTCCTCTTGCAGAGGAATTTATAACAAACCCATCACATTTAAGACAAAGATGTTAATCTATACTTAACCATTATTAGTGGGATGCCCTACCAAATGCATAGATTGTTTTGAATGGAACTCTAATTACCACAATTTTTTTTTTGGTGTAAACATGTTTAAACCATATGAACTATGTATAATCTACTTCAATTAGATTCCCCATTTCATATAACTTCCATTGTCAAAAAATCAGACCCCTTATAATGAAATGAAATGATTCATACTTCATTACAAAGAGTATGACTTATGACTTGGAAACACCAATGAGAGCATGCGAATATTTTTTTAATGGGTGTGAATCCAATTCTATTCCATGCCTTTTTCTCCATTCATTAACTATTTTACCCCACACACACACACACACACACACACACACACACATTCTCAGTCTTCAAAACAAAATAAGTCAGGGAGAAAATTATGTGGACCCCCATTATCCAATATTTTATACATTTCATATAAAAAGTGGTTTAGCATAAATTTTTACCTACTTTAACATAATTACCTCCACTTCCTTATTACTTTAATATTTTAAGCAGTGGAGAGGTATTTCCATAATAAATTACTTGGAGAATTTGAATGCTATATTTGTAGCAAATTCCATCTGACCTTGCATAATAACTTCGACAATATCGATAATATGATGTTGGTGATGGTTGCTCTTTGTTTCTACTCCAATCAGTCATTTTTAAATTTCAATGTTTCATTGAGAATAAAATAAGTACTTATAGCAATAAATGACATGTTGACATCACTAATTGATTGTGCCATGCCAAACACATTTCATATTCCAGTCAAATGCCTAGGGTTTGTGAGGAGGTTCTTCATATAAAATTTGATTTCATTTATATCCACACCATCAAGTTCCTTCATTGCAAAGCACATTCTTTCCATCTAAAATTGTTTATGGGTGTAGATTTCCCTATTCATAAATTAAGAAAATGATTCTTGAACTACTTTAATCATCATATTATCTTACTTCTTTCCTTCTCTCTTCTTTCCAACACCCTATAGATAACTACCTTCTCTAATGTCCATTGTATCTCTACACTAAAGGAAATATCACAAATTTTAAGAGAGTAATGCAATTGAGAGATGTAAAATAGGTGAATTAATAACAAGTCACCCTCCACAAGTCTCTTTATATGAAAGAGTGTGGGATAGTAATTTACCCAACCATTAATGATTACACTAAGATTTTATTCATACAGTTGATATGCAATGATTTTAATCACCCAATTTTTATTATTCTTCCCCCTATAAAGTCTCTTCATATGAAAGAGTGGGGGAAAATAAAATACACAACCTTTAATGATTACACTAGGATTTTATTTGTACAATTTCTATAAAATGATTTTAATCACCCTCCCCTCTTTTTATTATTATTCCTCCTATAAATTCATATTGGAGCCTTACATAATAATCATTTCATTTCGTTAAGCAACAACTTCCTTACATATTTAAGAAGATTAATTTCCAAAAATTGATCCTCAAAACCAAACAAAGCCATCAAATTTATCCATTTATTTACAAACTTATTACCACCCTGACTACATTCCCTCTTGATGTCTTAAAATTTGACTTCTTCCAATTGTCTTGCTAGTCATTTGGCTTCTCCAATCAAGGATTCCAATCTCAAAAAAAAATTATGTTCTTCATTGTATTTATCAAAATCCAAGAATTCCCTTCCACTACTAAGCTTATTCCATCCCCAAATAATTGTTGTTTAAATACCTTTGAACATAGATAATCCTTTTGACTGATTATTTGTGTCATTCCTAATATCCAAGATAAACACTAAGATTGGTTGTCCTCTTTCATCACAAAAAATGCAACCCCCTTGTAGGGTTTGGATTCCTCGTGGTTGCCCATCAAAGTTAAGTTCGATGAATCCATTTGGCGAGGGGCTCCAACAAACACAATCATTCTTAATTCTCAATTTTCCCATCCCATGTAGTTTATTTGTAAAATTATTATTATTTAAATAAATAATAATTAAAGTTTAATGAATAAAAATAATTAAATATTTAATTATTTTAATTTATAATTTATTATCATCTAATTAACTACTATAATAATAATTACAAGGTAATAATAAATGATTAATTCTCTTTTTTCAATTAATTTATAATATGATTTATGACACATAATAATTGAATGATTACTAAACAACACTCGAATGAGAAACTAACAACACTTCAATGACACCCTAACAACATAATAAAATAGTAATTAAATGACATCCTTAAGAAAAAAATAATAGTAAACAAATGGTTTCTAAACGATAGGCCAATGATATAAAATGATGTGTGAAAGATACTCGAATGAAGTCCAAAATGACAATTGAATGAAATAAATACAACCACCTAATGGCATATGAACAACACACATTTTTTAAGGTGTAGTAAAAGTGTCATAAAGATTATACATATTTCATAAATGATTTTTTTTGAATAACTGCTTTACAACAAATTTACCTCACCTTACAATGTGGTTAATATGTTAAAATTGAAATTGTGAAAATAAAAATAAAAGGAAAAAATATCAAAATATGTCTTAAATTTGATTAAAAATCCATATTAAATTTGACTTAGTTTTTAAAAAATGTAGTATTAATTGGTCACATGAATGTTTGAGTACTTGAACAATGATAGTCTACATTTAATCCTCTGCCACCTCCAACCACTATCTAAGTTTGAAACAAATAATCCAAACATGTGATCCCATTTGGAAAATTATCGTGTTATCCCCTATATGAAAGTAGGGGGATAACACAAAAGACTTGACATTTTTTGAATATGAATAATTTATACTTTCATTAGTTGAAAGACATAATACAAGTTTTTATCATATATTCATGGTACATAGTGGATTGGATAAGTCTTCAATAATATTTACGTAAATTGGAATATTTGTGCAAAATAAATAGTTGATATTCAAATTAAAAATAAAATTATATGTGTGGCATAACTCAAAATATTCTAAAACTTTTCATACATTCAATCCAATGAAAGAATTAAAAGAATAACATCTAGTTTCATATAAAACTCACATTCAAAGTAAGACACAATATTTCCAATAAACTTTTGAGTCATTCACTACCTATATATATATATATATATATGTTCAATAATAATTTGTTTTTGTAGTAATATTTTTTAAATTTAAAGTAAAATTTTAAAAATTAAAAAACTATTAAAATTAGGATGATGCATATGTTTATGACTCTTCCAACTTAAATTTATAAAGTATTATCATGACTAAATCTATGAATTGAAAGGCTCGTCACTGAAAAAGACTAAGCTTTGGTGAAAGGTAGATGTCATTTTCTCATCTACTTTACTTACAAGTTTTTAATTATTCATTCCAAGGTTTCTCAATCTATGGATTCAATTAGTTTTGTTACTTTTCTAACTTTTTCTTATTGTGATTCTTTATTTATTACAATCTCTTTATTTTAATTAATTTTAATAAATCTATTTTTTTTGGTTAGTTGTGACTTTTACACTTGAAATATAACCCTAAAAAAATTAGAATTATTTTTTAAAAGTTGAATATCTTCTTCCCAAGTACCAAAGGCTTGTCAGGATCATCTTAGTTAGGAAAAGGGATTCATTGAGTCATGATGGTACCTTTGATCTACCCACTTAGACCTTTTATCACATAGATATTTCTTCAACCTTGTAACTCTTTTAATTATTAACTGAAAGTTCAAAGGTAATATGTCTCTTTAATTTGAAGGCATTGATAACTCGTCATATCTATTCATGTTAGATTTTAGTGACAATGCCTCATTATTTGGTATATCATCTCCTATCTACGACTTTGTAGTTACAGTTGCTTCTTTATCATTGTTTCCTGACAAGAGGAAAAAACTTTAATCTATCATGATACTCCCTTGACTAATTATTATTAGGATGATTTGGCCTTAAAGGCTACGTGATTCTCTTCTCCCTTTCTATTAACTCTTTACTACTCTAAGCCTTACATATTTGTGCATCCATAACTAATAGATAACATTTTAATTGCACACAACTAATAATAATGTTAAGATTGAATATGGTTTTGGAAGATAAAATTCCCCAACCTAAAATTTAATTATAAAATTCCATCCATATTATTTAAAAAGTATCAACAAAAGTGATCTTTGTATACACACAATATTTTTAAAATTTATCATTTAAGGATGTTATCTATCTTGTAACGACCTATTGAATTTTAATCTCTCTAAGTGCACTCCTTAAAGGGTGCATCGAGAAATGGGTGGGTATATTGATGGTTCTTCATGAGAGACATCATTATTTATCTATCATGCCTATATCCACTACACTTTCCCCAGACTTGATCCGTTAAGCAATCTTCCTCCTAATAGTCCCTAACTAAACCAAGACCTATCTTTTTTGACTATCTTGGCCTGGATCGACCGAGTCGATGTAGTATGAAAGTCATAACATACGTTTTACAACTAAGTTGACCATGGCTAACCTAGTTCGAGGTTAAACAATAACTTTTGAACTACATCAAGGCTGGCTGATGGTGTTGCCTAAAACTTTGGGAAGCGTTAGGATCATCCATCATTATAAATTAATACAAGTCCCATTTCAATCCAATAGTGAGGAAGATTAATTTTTTATAGTATTATTTCTTGTAATTCTGCTTAAGTCTACATTTGGAGAAGCCATTGCTTAGATCTTGTCTTGGACAAAAAAACTTGTTTTGTGGAGTCTTGGATGCAATAGGAGTCATTTTTATCGTAGACCTTGATTTAAACATTTTGATCCTTACAACCATAATAATAACTTGCAAAACACCATTGGCCAAGGGAGTGATTGAGTCTCGATGGGTTCTATTCAAGTTAAGTAGTTCTAACCCTAGCTCTTTTATTTGATAGCAAAAATATTGCATAATTAATAGCTCAAATGTATAACTCCTTGTTCGAATCTCCTATACACTTATACTTAGTGTGGATATAGGGATTTTCAAATTTTCCATCTTCCACTTTAGGTAACCTAAGTGCCCATTTTCCTACCATGGTTCCTTATCCATTTTAGTTTAATAGTCCCCCTTCACTTGTGTTGTTAGCTCGGAAATACTAGATTAAATTTAACATTAGAAAGACCTAGTTAGAGTCATTCCATTATATTGATTGCCTAGAGGCTTTGGAACCCTCTCCATTGATGTGATGTTATAATTGTTCCTCTAGCTAGGTTTATCAAATCTATTTGGTCATGCCCCAATACAACTAAGTACAAATATGATCTATTTGATTTACATTTTCTAAGTCTAAATCTCTTATGCAGGATAAGTTGCAGGTTAATCCTAGCTCATTGCATACATTATGGTGAATCTGATGTGAACTAACCATTATTTTTTCTCCTCCAACAAACTATATCGATGTAGGTCGATGCAGTTTTATTATTCTATATTTTTAGCATACTACATCAACGTGGGTTGATATAGTCTAATCTCTATGAATTTTTTATAAAAAAATCATTAGCGTGGGTCGATAGCATTTTAATTCTCTATTTTTTTTAATAGGCTACATCGACATAGGTTGATCTAGTTGAATTTATGCATTTTTTAGTCAATCAACTATATTGACCAGATCCGATTTAGTTTTATTTATCTGGTTTATTTTTTAATATTTCTCTAAAAACTACATTACTCAAGTAGTCTATTCTAATTTCTGTGAATTTTTTCAAGCAACTACATTGATGCAGGTCGATACAATGTTAATTCTATGTTTTTCCAGCAGGCTACTCTAACATAGGATGATCTAATTTTGCACTCATATTTACATTATTTTTAGTTAATCAATTACATTAATGAGGGTCGATATAGTTATCTATTCCATGAACTTTTTGTCATAATATATGGACCCAATCTGATAAAGTTTTGCTTTACAATCATTTTTATTAAGTAAATTTTACATTTCATCAGACAACTATATTGACCTTGTCTAATATAGTTGTAAATTCATTTTTAACTTACCAAACTATATCGACCCTAGTTGATATAGTTATATGTTTACATTTATTGTTAGTAAAATGTATCAACCCTAGCCAATCCAGTTTACTTTGTCTAAACAACTACATTAGTCTGCATCAATATAGTTCTATATTCTTTCATTTTTAGCATAAAGAAGGTAAATTAATTTCATTTTCAGTAATAAATCAAACATTTACTTTCAAGTTGACTACCTATTTATTTTCATTCATTAAAAATTAATTTTTGGCATTGATTTTTGACTTTTATTTTCTCTTTGTTTGACTTTCCCTATAAATTATTTTTGATAGTTTTCAAACTAATTACCTATGGTCATGAAGGGCTATCCAGTGTTCTATTTACAATCATTGGCTATTACTTATAGACATCATAGTGTGAGGGGATTTTCCCAATACTCATAGCTATAGTACAAAGCTAAACACAAACTTTAGTTTCCACATACTTCACAATATTTAAAAAGTGCCAAAGATTCCCTTTTTAATTGAACCTTAGGAAGTTAGTCATCTATCTAATTCTATACTGCACCAGTTAGCATCTTGAAGTTACTCTTAATTTACCCTTGAAATTAAATTTAGTGGGCTATGGGAATGTCATGTCCTCAATAGTCAATGCTATGAAATATTGGTTCGACACTATTAAATAAACAAACATCTTTGAAAGCCTACAAAGTAGTCAATCCTTTTAGTATCTCTACATGATTTTCATTTTAGAAAATAGTTAGCAAAATAGTTAAATTTATAATTTTTTGTTTACTATAGTATTATGTATTGTAGACTATATTGACCAGCATTGATATAGTTCTATGTTATGTTCCAACTACATTGGCCAATATCAATATAGTTGTCTGTGTTTGAATAGGCTACATTGACTCAGTTTGACATAATCTAGTGAGTTTGATTTTATTTATCCATTGTTTATCAAACTGTATTGCCCAAGACCAATACAATTTAGTCACCATATTGTTATATTTTTTCTAAATTTAACTACATCAATCAGGCTCGATATAATTTTTTATTTATATGTTAGTCTATCTAACTAAATAGATCAGGCTCAATATAGTACATTTCTTGCCCTAGTAATGTTAAATTATGCCTATATAAATACATCGACTATGATTGATATTGTTTTATCCTTGTTAATCTATGTACTACATTGACTAGGTGAAATATAATACATTTCATATTCTTGATACTTCTAAATTTTCACATATTTAATGACATTGACCAGGCTCAATACAATTTTATTCTTCTATTTCTACCTATGTATTTACAATTACCATGATTGATATAATACATTTATTATTTATAATCACTATACCCTTTCCAGACTACATCAACCAGGCTCGATATATGTCCTTCACATTTTTGTCTGCATAACTACATTAACCATGGCTAATATAGTACATTTTATATTTCATTGAATTGACTAATAATGTTCCTTTCCTATAATCAATCACATATCCTATCAATTATTCAATCCACTTCAACATCCTAAAATCCCCTATTAAATTCTTTCTTGATAGTCTTAACCCATTTGTATTTTACATGGGTTACTTTTTCTTGCCTATGTTTTTCACTAATGATGACCACACTTCATGGTGAAATTATTCCCAACAACCATCTAGATCCATCGATTGTAACATGGTTCAAATAATTCAAAATGATGATCTAGATCATTCTCATATATTAAAAACTTTGTATGACAATATCATTTATAATCCTAACATGAATGGTACTTTATCCAAATTTCCCTACTTCACCATTGGAGCAATTGATATTAACCTAGGAAACCCACCTCTAGGGATTCCTCCTATCACTAATCTAGGGAATGTTCCTCCTACCAATACAATGACTCCACCCCCTCCTAATAATCAAAATCCATCCATTGATATGACCCAAATTCTTGTACAAATGATTCAACAAATGAATGTTATACAAATAAATAACAATGCCCAAATGCTCAAATGCAAAATCATCACTTACAAATGGAGAGTGAACCTCCCATCATCTTGCCTCAACATAATTAGAATGTTGTTCTCCATCCTCTTTGAGATGCCAATAGTAACATCATTCCTCAACCTCTTAGACATAACAAAATGCTTCAACATTCTTAAAATGAACCTTTAGTTCCCTTTATTGTATCTATAGATATTGGAAACATTTCTCCAACTATTACATATGATGGGACTAGAGATCCAGGTATTTTTCTTAAATATTTTGGTAGTATTTAAACGAATGGGTCCAAACTAATACATTCACTGCTACAAAACTTATTGTTAGAAAATTTACAACATATAATGTAGAATAATATAACCAATTACGTCAACATTCCATTTCACAACTAGAATATTTAGTCAACACTCTAGTTAAAAAATTTCAACACGTTGATCTCCCTGAAAATAGCCTTACCCATGTCATCAATGTTAAAAAATAACTTAATGACTTCGATCATACCTTTATCAAATGATGAAAATCATTAGCTCACAAAGCAGATCATGAGTGATGATAATATTTTCAAACTCTTCATCACTACCCTTAAACCTTCTCTTCAATACAAGGTTTATATTTCTTCTCCCCAAACTCTAGAAGATGCTTTTGATCTAGCCAAAATATAATATTTTATCATGACTAAATTTGATCCTTCTCATAGTCTCATAAAGGATTATTTATAAACTTCCACTAATGAAATAACCATTTCTAATTTTAAAACTTAGCTTCCTCAACCCAAAACATGAGCAAACGAATTAGATATTCAAACTCCTCCCACCCACTCTTGAATGTGTCAGAAATGAGGAAGTTGTTACCTCCATATAAACCTTTCATTTACACTACTAATGCACATCCCTCATGGTATCATCCTAACAAAAATTTGTTGGTTCCATGTCAATGTTAGTCGCTCTCATGAAACATGTCATGCCCTTACAAAATTTGTGGTTTCATTCATGTTAGGAGATGCTTTTGATCATGATGTTATGATCAAGACTCATCATAATGAGTACCTTAAAGCTTCTCAAAAGATATATTTTTCCAATCAACCAATCAAAAATATAAAAAATTGTCTTTAGATCCCAATACAAAACATCCAAATCAAAATTTTTATGCCATTAATGCTAACTACGCTAAATTTTATACTAATTATCAATATGTGGATGTGGCTAAAGCAATTATAATCATAAGCCCACTCACAAATATCTTGCCACTAAACCAAAGAAATCCTCCATTGATTAACAAATTCTTAAGGATACTACAACTATTACTTCATCATCTTCAAAACCAACCACTAGTGATAAGTCATCCCCACATGTGAAACCTTAACCTAGTCTCTCCATTCCCATTAAAAACACCATTTATAATTAACCTAAGCCTCATGCTAATTCGTTCTCCAAACCTAATTTTAATTTTATGGATGAACTTAACTCTATGCCTTGAAAAATTCCACTCGTGGAATTAGTCAAAACTTCTCCTTATCATCACAAGTTCCTTGTGCAACAACTACAAGACAAAAAACCCCCATATAATGATTATAAGGCACTTAATTTATTTTTTGATGATTCCCCGCCCATATAATTTCACACTATTGAAATTATTTCTTCTCCAAAACCCACTACAGAATATCCTAAAGATGGTATGATTAATGGTGAAATTCTTTTTCTAGTTGATGATCCACCACTCTTTATTAAAATTGGAATCAATAATACCTTAATAAAAAAGTCTCGGTAGATGAAGGTTCAGTCATTAATGTTACATCTCTTTGGCTCATTCAACAAATCATATACTCCAAAGAAAAACTTTAAAAAATTCACCTTGTTGCGGATTTGATAAACCAACAAAAAACCACTTGGTTGTATTTAGCTTCCCCTCACAATTGGACCCAAAATAATTAGAACCAAACTTATGGTCATTGATCTTCCTTTATCTTATAACATGCTTTTAGGACATCCATGGACTCATTGTATGCGATTTATTGCATCTTCTAGGAGCAAATGTATCAAATTTATTTATAATTAAAAAAATTATAAACATGAAGAAAATCCAAACTCTTAGAGCATAAAACTTACAAATTCTAAATATAAATATCTCATTCCTATGATTGCTCATATTAATATTCCTCCTATGCTTGAATCCATCGACATGCATTCTGATCTACATGTCACTCTTGTAGACGTTGACAATGATGAACCCAATGAATTGCAAACCATTTTTAATACCACTTGATTACCTCCTTGTATATAAGAATGGCTCCTTCCTCCTCTGCTTCCACAAGATATCACCATTCCTTTAATTGATGATATTTATGACAGTCCTTTACATGCAATGCATATGAAACCTCTTACACAAAATATTATTTCACTTGCAATGAATATGCGGTAGTCAAACTCTTTCAAGATCCTTTAACCATGTATCCTCATACCTTTAATAACATAGGTGTATTTATTACCGATAGGCCTATTGAAACTGACACATGTACTATTTATCCATATTATGATGATGCTTATATTATGGCTCAATCCCAATCACGAGACTTGGATGTAATGCATTATCAAAATACCTTAGCTAAAATACATGCGTTCAACCATGATCTTCATATCATTCATATATCATCCGATATTGAATTAGAATCTAAAGGTTATGTACCCCATACCAATCGACCCTTAAGAGATACTCTATGGGTTGTCTAATAAATATTTAAACCTAAAACATCTAACTGTATTAATCAAATTGATACCATTCAATCCACTTCTTCAAATACAAATACTGTTGACCAGG
Source organism: Torreya grandis (assembly GCA_037957365.1). Taxonomy (NCBI): domain Eukaryota; kingdom Viridiplantae; phylum Streptophyta; class Pinopsida; order Cupressales; family Taxaceae; genus Torreya; species Torreya grandis. The sequence continues at coordinate 763,718 of JARHVA010000121.1, read as the reverse complement.
TTGATAGTGTCGACTAACATGACATAATTCAATCGTCAGTCTTCGACTGCATTTGCCATAACCAATACTTAGTTGATACAATTCATTCTAATTCATCACTTCTAGTAGCCTCTCTTGATAAAATTGATATACTCAATCATTTTCATGTTATTTATTATCCCATAGATGTTTCACCTAACACCATTATATTTGATTATAATGATCAACCCAATACAATTAACTTATAATATCTACCTTCTACTCAACATTTAGACATTACCTTAGATGCCAAGGCTACTAATGTAAGATAAATACATTTTGAGTATGAAAATAAAGCTAATTAAATCATTAATCTCCAATTAGATGTTGAATATTATGGACATTTACCACGTTTTTCAATGATGAAGCTATATTAGAATCACTCCATGCTCATGAGCCTCAACTATCACGCCAACATCAAAAGCTTGCCCATTTTAAAAAAAAGCTTCCTTATTTCAATAATTTTGTTGCTAGTATTGATCCCAAAATGCATCCTATATCCAAGCTTCCTCTAGCTCCATATCATTTCCAAGATGGAAATGCCATGCTTATTAAGGAAACTATTGCAATCAATTATGGTACCACAAACACTACTAAACCTATTCTTGTCTCTAAATAAATTCATCCTAAAGAATGTGATAACTATAGTCTCTTCTTCGACAAATACCATGAAGCTTATGGTTGGTCATATGAAGACATGCCTTGTATTGATCTTAGTATTGTGGTTCATAACATCATCACCTATCCTGATGCAAAACTCGTGCATCAAAAGAAACGTAATTTCTCTCCTAATATTTCTACCCTATGTCAAAAATAAATTATCAAGCTTCTAGATGCTTAGTTTATCAAACCTATAGATTAATCTGAATGGGTTTCTAACATTTTCCATGTTCGCAAGAAAGTCACTATGGTCATTTGCACATGTATAGACTTCCGTAAACTTAACTTAGCATGTCCCAAGAAATTTTTTCCTTTACCATCAATTGATGCCAGTGTTGATTCTACGACTGAATATGAAATGTATCTCTCATGGAAATTTTTTCATGATATAATCAGATTCACATCACCTCTAAAAATTAACATAAAACTACTTCCACCACTAAATGGGGAACTTATTTTTATGTTAAAATGCCCTTCAACCTCAAAAATGTGGGAGTTACTTATTAATATGAAATGACTCATATTTTTCATTACTTCAATCATAAAATAGTTCAAACTTATGTAGATGATCTTTTTTTCAAATAGAAATATCATGAAGATCATTTTTGTGATCTTGCTATAATCTTTGATTGATTCATCAAATACAAAGCTAGACTTAATCCTTACAAAAGTGTTTTCAATGCTACTTCCAGAAAACTCTTAGTTTTTTTAGTTTCCCTCAAAGGGATTGATATAGATCCCAATAAAATAAAAGCTATAATCAACATACCTATCCCTCATTTGATTCCAGATATATGCACATATCTTGGTAAAATTAGGGAAATATGAGATTTGTTCTTGAGATGGTTTGTTGCATCTATTAGGTAAATTCACTCCTTAAAAAAGGTACAACTCTTGAATATACCAACACATGTCTAAAATATTTCAATAAATTTAAGTAATCATTACGTCATCCTCCTAATCTACAACCACCTTCCAATGATCGCTCCCTCATACATCTTGGCTAAACACGCAAGAAAACCATTTCAAAAGTCACAGTGGAAAGCTAATAGAAAATTACAACTGGTTCACTCAGACTTATGTCTCTTCCAATCCTCTCCGCTGGTCATCATAAGTACTTCATGTTGTTCATTGATCACTATAAAAGGATGACTTGGATATACTTTTTGAAGAAAAAATCAAAGGCCTTTGAGACTTTACAAAAGTTTCAAACCATGATTGAAAATGAAGTTCAAACCCACATCAAAACACTTAAGACAAACAACAGTGCTTAATACACTTCAAAGAAGTTTGAATCCTACCTTGAGCAAAAAAGGATCAAACACCATCTCATAGTTCCTTACACTCTATAAAAAAATGGAGTTGTATAAAGGATGAACAAAACTGTGATGAATATGGCTCATACTATGTTATAATATAAAGGGGTAAATCTATACTTTTGGGTTGAAGTAGTGAAAACAATAGTATACCTCTAAAATAGATTACCATCAATAGCTCTTAAATACAAGACTCTGTATGAGATGTGGTGTGGTCATCTTCCTTTAGTGTGACATATTTAGATTTTTGGATCCACTTGTTATTCATTTATTCCAAAGGAGAAAATAAATAATTTGGGCCACAAGGGTAAAAAATGCACCTACTTGGGATATTTTTAAAATCCTCCAGCATATAGGTTATATGATGAGAAAGAGAAGAATTTTCTTGTCGCAAGAGAAGTTATCTTTTATGAGACTGCAAAGGACAAAGAGCATATTGATTGTCAACTAAGTTAACCTGATAAGTATGCAAAGTTTGATGTCTAGAGAAAGAATAATTTAGATTTTACAAACAATGAGTGGGGGACACACAATTAAGAATCTATTGATTTTATATTGTCTCCTATACATGAGATTTAAACTCCTCTTGAAGGAGAGAGTGAAACTTCATCAAACAATGAATAGGGGCCACCAGAATAGAGGGAAAAAAGTGATGTAACTTTATAGGATGAAATTTAATCACCTAAAACACAAAAACATATGCCTAAGTGGGCCACTCAAACATTGAAAGATGTGAAACCTGATGAAGTTGGGAAAATGTGCACTAAAAGTGCACATTTAGATGCATCACAATCAGACAAGTCTCTTGAACAATTTCAAGATAGGATTGGAAAGCTCACCTAGAATGATTCTATATATGAACTCAATGTTGCATTTGATTCAGAACCAACATCTTTCAAATAGATTGAGAAGCTTGAATCTTGGAGAAAAACAATGAAAGATGAGTACAGTGCATTGGCAAAAAATGGAACTTGGAAATTGGTTGATCCTTTATATGGCTGAAAATCATTTAGCTACAAGTGGGTCTACCACAATAAATATAAGGTTGATGGCTCACTTGACAAGCACAAAACAAGGATTGCCACAAAGGGATATGCTTAAAAAGAAGGAATTAACTATAATGTAATCTTTGCACCTACATAAAAATGGACTACCATTCAAACCATGGCTTTAGTAGCTCACAATGGATGAAAAGTTCACCAAATGGATGTCAAAACTATATTTTTGAATGAAAACCTTTAAAAAATAGTGTACATGACACAACCTAAAGGTTTTTTAGTAAACAGAAAAGAGCACAAAGTGTTCAAATTGAAAAAATCTTTGTATGATTTGAAACAAGTCCCTTGAGCATGGTATGACATACTAACTAAACACCTCATGAACATGAATTTCAAACATTTTGAGTTTGAAGATGCAATTTTTTTTGTCAAAATAATTGTGTTTGTAGTGCTGTATGTTGATGATTTGCTCATCACAGGGAATAATGAATAGTACACTATAAATTTCAAATCAGAGTTGATGAAAAGATTTGAAATGACTAACTTGGGTTATTTTCATTACTATTTGGGTATTGAAGTAATTCAAAAACCAAAGTATTTCCTCATCACTCAGTATAAGAACATTGATGACATTCTGAGCAAGTTCAAAATGGAATATTGTAAGCCTATTAACATGCACATGGAACATAAACTCAAATTGACATATGAAGATTCAACAGATTTAGTTGATGCCACTAAATTTGGATAACTCATTAGAAGTCTGATTTATGTGACCACAACTCTATCAAATATATCATTTGCATTTGCTGTCCTCTCAATATTCATTCAACAACCAAGGGATAGTCATTAAGTATTAGCAAAAAGGGTCCTCAAATATCTTAAAATAACACATAATATTGGGCTCAAATGCTCCAAGATAAGAGACTTCAAACTAGTTGAGTATTTAGATTCTGACTATGCTAGTGATCATGAATATGAAAAGTCCACCTCAAGTTTTTTGATGAAATTGGGAACAATAGTTGTCAATTAAAAATCTAAGAAGCAATCAGTGCCATTAATTTTTTCAATAGAAGCAAAATATATGACTACTTTAGAGGAAAATAGGGAGTTCTTATGGCTCAGAAGGGTTCTTTTAGATTTACAGGAGCAACAGGTTTCGTCAACACCTCTCATGGTTGACAACACTTTTGCAATATAGATGACAAAGAATTCAACCTTTCATGACTGAACCAAGCACATCAATACTAAGTTTCATTTGATTCGACACTATGTGAAAGATGGTAGTGTCAAGTTGTAACATTTCCCTACAACAAAGCAACCATTGAACATCTTGACAAAAGTGCTTAGACAAGAAAAATTTGAAAAGTACAGAGGAATGCTTGGTCTAGAAAATACCCTTGCAAATTAAGGGGGGAGATGTAACAATATTGTATATAGTTGCTAATCCTAGGTGTCTTTTTTCTCATTAGGTAGCTTTTGTCTTATTCAATAAACTGATTTCCATTCATGTAGGAATAGGAAGAGTCATATTAATAATGTGAAGTGAACAACCTTTTTGGCTTTATAATGTAATATTTGCTCCTCTTTTCAGTTGAATCGTGAAATAGAATTTCATGTGCATTCTGAATATAATCCGACCTATCAAGTTAGGATTTAAAATATTATGAAACCTATTACACAAAGGTCGAAGGTGATTGTCTCACTATCTATTTCCTTGTCAAAAATCTTTGACATTATATGCTTTATCAAACTACTTATGTTATTGTACACTCTGATCCACTTTGCCATTTTTTATCCAAAGCTTTCATACTTGGAGATATAATTGGAAAATAAATAATTCTCTTAGTGGAATTTGACATAATAATTATCATGCAAAAATTAGTTAGGGGCCAAGTGATTGCCGATCAACTTATTGTCACACCTACACTAGCTACTAATCACCTTCAAGACACTGTTCCTGATGAAGATATATTTTATATTGAAGGTCTCAATCAAACTATTTCACTCAAAGACTATTTTCATAATCTTACCACTGATCTCGAGGCACACTCCCTAGTACAACCAAATACTACTATTTCTATACCTAAAGCCATAGTCATCATTGAATAAATTTATGAAGTTACAATTGAAGTTACACTGAATTTTGATGGTGTTAAATATCTTTGAGGAGCTAGGGTAGTTTGTGTCTTCGTCGACCCCCATGGTAAAATCATACCTCTAGCTTTTTGATTAAATTTTAAAGTCACTAATAATATGGATTAATATGAATCTCTCATCTTAGGGATGTCATCAATCATTAGTTTAGATATCCCATATTTACATGCCATATGAGATTCATAACTCATATGTTGTCAAGTCAATGGTGATTATCAATGCAAAATTGAAAATCTCATCACATATCATCAACATGATACCACCTTTGCCAAATAATTCACATCATTTACTATTGAACCAATCCCACAAGATTAAAATGTGCTTGCTGACTCTATTGTTTCATCATCTTCTCTCTTTTACCCTCATCAAGCACTTCATGATTCACAAGTTTTCATTCACATGAGGAAGTCATCATCCAATTTATAATCCAAAAATGATTCTCTTATTTGCCACATCGAGGCTGTTACTCCTCGATAGAGATTGTGGTACAAAAAAATAATACAATTAATTGAGCATCATATTTATCATCCAAAGGTTCATTCTCATGAAAATACTCAAATTCACAAGCAAACATGAAAATATGTCCTTTGATATGATGTCTTTTATTAGTAGAATGCCAAAGGTAGCTTGCTCCATTGTGTTACTCAAGATGAATTTATTAATATTATTGAACAAGCACATGGAGGCATTTATAGTAGTCATTATAGTGGACACGCTATAACTCATAAATGCCTATAGATCGGATATTTCTAACCTACTTTTGAAAAATATGCCATTACATTCACTACAAAGTGTAATCCTTGTCAACTCCATGATGATCTCATTCATTCTCCTCTGACTGAACTCAAACCATGGAGTCTCCTTAGCCATTTTCTATATGGGGATTATATCTCATTGACAAATAACTAAGATTGTAGGATGGTGACGTCTTCATCATTACTACCACCAAATATTTTACCAAGTGGGTTGAATTTATTCCTCTTTTAAATTTTACTAGCATTACTATTTCCAAATTCATTTTTAATCAAACAATATGTCATTTTGGGATTCTTCATACCATCATTTTTGACAATGGTGGAAATTTTAAAAATAAATACATGAAATAATTGTGTAAAATTCAAAATTAGACATAAATTTCTAATACCATATTAGCCTCAATGTAATGGTCAACCTAAATCCACTAACAAAATCCTTAGCAAAAAAATTCAAAGGACTATTAGAGATTCTCACTCTAACTGGCATCTCAAGCTTTATCCTACACTTTGGGCTTATCGTATTAGAATTTGTATTACCACTAGGTAAACTCCCTTCTTGTTAGTATATGGTTATGAAGTTGTCTTACCATTAGACGCTGAGTTACCTTGTGCATTTCTCTTCATGGCATCATACACAATGAAGAGCTTCATGAAGATCGTATTCATGCCATAGACTTCTTTGATGAGTGACATATGGGTTCATTACAACATAAATGTCAATACAAAGCTCACATCGCTAAACAACATAATTAAAAAATTCAAATTTCGTACTTTAAAGTTTGGAGACTTGGTGATTAAATTAGATTACACCCACAATAAAGAAGGAAAATACACCCAAAAGTGGTGGGGTCTTTGCCTAGCCAAAGACATTCTTGGACCTAGTACTAATAGATTACAAACTAATTAAGAAAACATCTTCAAGAAACCAACCAATGCTCAGGTTTTGAAGAGATACTTTGTTTACTTACATGTTATTTATGTATTTCTCTCCTAATATGATTTACTTACATGTTTTTTCTTAGTCTTATATATACTCTAGAGCTAACATCTCTTGCAGGTCTTATTCAGACTTTCTATTGTGTAACATAACATCAAATTTCTAGTTTTAGTCTTTGATCATTTTATTTTTTCCACACCATTTGGTTTTCAGTCTTGTCCAAACCTCTGGTTCCCTTATTATCATTTTACAAACATTTTTGGCATAATTCATGCCTCTCAATTTCCCAGATTGTTAGTTACATTATAAAACCTTGAATAGGACCATGCCTTTTCGAAAATGCTCACACTTTTATTTCATATATTGATTTTTCCCTCAACCTTAGCTATGTGTCTTCCCTAGAAAATAAGGCAATGGTTAAGAGTTGTGTTTTCCTACACTTAGGGTTAGTCATGTGCTTTTTTGGTAAAACTCTTATAGTCTATTTTCATGTCTTCATTCACATCCTCCATTTCTCATGATGATGATTCATGCCTACCTATCATTGTACCATCTTCATCAAAACATTTTTTGTGATTTACGGCAACCCAATCTTTCTATGCTCATTTCTATTGTCTCCCCTAATCAACATCACTTTGGGCACACCAAGGTCAGTTTCAATATCAGACTCTTTCTCACATGCAAGTCTAGGAGTCGTAAACACCATGGTCTTTGGGTTCTCTTCTCTAGTCACCAAGTGTAAATTCTCTTATGATAATCATTTGTAGCATCCATGCTTGGTTTTTCGAATCCGTATGGAGGAGAAATCACAATATTCAAAAGAGACAAAATACATATCATACAATAAAAGATAATGATTAAAGGCAATATAATATTAAAATCCAGATACACCAAAAGAAATAATCTTTATTTGGCACATCTCCTATCTTAGTTGATGTTCAAACTCCACAATTAGCCTCATGATAGAGCTGAGGTCCATTGGGGTGTGTAGACCAGGAGACTAGGGTACGAGGTCTCATTAGATTACAACAATACTTGATGTCACCTACTTCCTCACGTAAGTACTCAATCTTCGCAGTAGACCAATGACTTTGTAAGGGGTCATAAGGAATGGGGAACATGTTATGGGAAGGTGGGTCCATTTTAATTTTCATGCACACCATCCTTCATGGGATGATACTTATACTTCATTAGTTATCCCACACTTGCATGGTTCGGTTGAGTTCTCTAAAAGTCATCACTATCAAAAGTTTTTTAGTCTCACCAACTTGATACGAGTGTCTTCTTTCCATTAAAGACCATGTTTTCACCTTGGTTCCACCTTATTTCACCCACCATCCATTTCATTCCCCCCCTTGACATGAAGGTTTGTTTCTAAATCTTTTCCCAATTTCTACACTTCTTATTCTCCATCGCTTTTTACTTGATCATGGATTGTCACTTCTCTTTCAACAATGTCATTTATATTTTATGTTCTCCTCTCTTTGTTTGAGTATGGTTCTTTACTTCTCTTACATTGATGTTGATTACATTATTCTATTTCATGATTCCTTGATTTGATCTAGATTGTTACTTTTCTTACCTTGGATACATATCTAGGTTTTTTGGTCATTAGTAGCCTTGGGTTTTTTGTTACCTAATTTTCCCTCTTTTCTATCATTTATCTTGTTATTTTGGTCCTAACATAGTCTTTGTCATATCAACTTACCAAAATTTTAAATACATAAATTTGTCTCAAAAAATTTCCATTCTTTTGATTTTCTTGAGATTGTTTGTTTTGCTCTCTAGCCTTGTATCCCTAAGGTTTGTCCAACGCAATTACTGCGACCTCCATGATCAAGAATATCAATACAACATGTGACTATTCAATGATAAAGGTAACTGTTGGCCCTTGAATTTTGACTAAGTGTTGTTCCATTTTAGCGTGGGACCGACAAGATGTGGAAGGACCATGGTGTGTAGCTGACAGATGCAGAAGCATCATGGTGCAGAACCTACTGGGCACAAAAGGACAATGATGCAAAAGGCCCAGTGCAAGAGGACCTAGCCATAAGAGAACAAGTCATGAGGAACTCGAGAACATAGGACTTAGAATGGAAGAATAAGACTAGGGGAATGCATGCGAAGTAGGAAGTAGTTGGAAAAATGATTCATACGGGTCACTTCAACCTTACTGATAGGAAGTTTTGCACCATCTCGCAAGGAAAGGAACACATGGACATCAAGATATAGCATAGAGTGAGGATCTAGGTGGCGATGAGGCCTGAGTCTTTAGGAAGAACCAGTTGTAAGCATCATAACTCTCAGTCTTGTTGTTCTCAAAATTTGTCACTCATTTTTGGGACAACATATGAACTATTTTGGTCTTGTAGGCCAAAATTCCCTCTTCCCTTCTCAAAAATTGTTCTGAGCATTCAAATTCTCCATTTTTCAAGCTTTTTTAGCTAATGGACTCTGCAGGGTCAAATCTACGGACTCTACAGGCTTAAATCTATGGACTCTGCAGGCTTAAATCTATGCACTCATTTCTATAGACTCTGCCAGCTCTACGAACTCAATTTTACGAACTCTGTAGGTTCGTTTCTATGGACTCTGTAGGTTCATTTCTATGGACTCTGTAGGAAAGAAACAAGCTCTCAACACTTAGGCAATTTCAAGGTTGGTTCAACGCCAAGGTTTAATGAGTTCAATGCCAAGGTTCAACAAGTTCAACACCAAGGTTCAATAGGGTCAATGCCAAGGTTCAACGAGGTCGACAAGCTTAAAGAGTTAAGTGCTTTAGCAAAAGTTCAAAGTTCAACCACTTCAGCAAGTTCAATGGCTTCAAACGGCTTAAAAGACTTAGCGAAAAGAAGAAGGCTTGAACCGTTGAACCGCTGAACCTTGAACCAAAAGAGTTCAAAGGTTCAACGCAGTTGGTTCAAAGCGGTTGGTTCAACACAGTTGGTTCAAGTGGTCAAGTGAATGAGTGAAACTCAAGAAAGTGCTTGAACCATTGAACCAAAATGGTTCAAAGGTTCAATCGATCGGTTCAAAGGAGTGCCCCAAAATCCCACAGGCCAAAGTACCCTTGCAGAGGGCAGGTGATGAGCAAAATAGAGCTTTCTTGAAGCCCGAAGGATGAACCAATGAACCAATTGAACCTTGAACCAAAATGGTTCAACGGTTCAAAGGTTCAAAGGTTCACAGGTTCAATGGTTCAAAGGCAACTCCAGACAAAGAGCAATAAAGCCATTGAACCGTTGAACCTTGAACCAAAATGGTTCAACGGTTCAAAGGTTCAAAGGTTCAACGTGGATGGTTCAAAGGAGTGCCCCAAAGCTGAAAGAACAAGTGCCCTTGTGGAGGGCAGTGAACTAAGGGCAGGTGCCCTTGCGGAGCGCAGAGAACATTGGTTCAAAGATCAAAGGAAGCGCCGAACAAAGGGATGGTTCAATCAAAGACCAAGAAATCAATTGAACCGTGAAAGTGATTGAATTGAGAAAGCGATTGAACTAAGAAAGCGATTGAACTAGGGAAGTGATTGAACCAGGGAAGCGATTGAACCATTAACGTCCCTGTGGACGTCAAATTTAAGATAATGAAATATCTATTGATTTTCAAATATGACGCATACCCTGTGAACAAATTTAGCAACCGGCCAAAGAGCCCAAGAGCTCAGATCGCATAGATAAGGACAAAATATAGCAAGGAAAGGGGGAATGATGGAGAAAGATAAAAAAATCCATGCATGGGATATGTTTCTAGAAAGTAAAGCAGCCCACCAGGTGGACATTAGAGAGCATGAACATTCAATTGCGCGGCCTATTTTTCTGCATTGAGTGAAGCGAACAACTGTGCACACATCAAGAAACACATCAGGTGGCCCATATTAAAAATTGACGCTTGATTCCAGCATAGCCCATGGACAAAATTTAAAATGCATTGAAGGCATTGAATGCATCGTAGGCCATTTTTGTGAAACAAAGCGCCCAAGTCTTTCTTGGAGCACTATATATTGGACTCTCTCTTATTATTTTAGGGAGATCTCTCTGTTATCGAAAACAAAACTCTGCCCAAATTGAAAGGCATTACTGAGACTTTGAGCTCAAATTGTTCATCATATTTCGTTATTTGAATAAGAAAACAAGTGACTTTTCAAACTTTGTGCTAGAATAGCTTGGTTGTTGGGGAAATTTTTCTTATGTCTATTTTCTTAATACATTTTTTGTCCATTTAATTAAATAAGCAGAATTAGTAAAAATAATCAAAAAGGTGTCTTGAAGCCAGCTATGGAAAGACTTTGTGTTGCCACAATTGTCTTTAGTTTGTCTATTTTTTGTTTTTATGTAAAGGGTCTTGGGACGACTTTGTGCCCTAATTATCCTTCGTATTTCATCATTTGGTAGTTGAGGTGGAGACTTTGTGCTACATTTCATCCTGTTGTGTTACTGCACCCTGTTACAGTTACTTGTCATTACCCGAAAGGTTTCTATTGTCTGTTGAATAGCACTTCTAAAAGAAGAGGAGTGCCTTCTGTCACAACTCACAGCTGCCTGAAGTGGGTTTTTTGTTGAGATGAGATGGCCACATAGACCTTGCTGCTGCTCAAGATTTGGCCACTGAGGTGGAAGATGATCTCATCTTGGTAGGGAAGATAAGAAGAGATCCTAATAGAGGCAAATCTTCTTCATCTTTTGAGAATTCATCTACAGTCACCACTGATCAAATAGTGTAAAAGCTGGCAAATGAACTGCTAGCCTTGAAAAGACAAGTGGCCCAAGGGATATCTTCAGCTCCTTCATACAAAGATATGTCAAGTAGGACATTCCCCAATCAGTCATACCAAGGCAATGTTGCTAGAAGTCAAGGATAGCCAAATTATCTTCCTCCCCCACAGGGGAAACTTGCCATTTAAGGAGTACCAGCCAACTCAGTAGTTAGATATCTGAAAATAGAACATGATTTCTCTTTTCAACCTAAGTTTGATCAAGAAAATGATGCTAATCTCCTTGTAGAAGGCCAAGAAGAATTAGTTGGAAACTCCAACATTGGTTTCCTGAATTACCAGGATGTACCCAGAAGTGAAGGTGAAGCAGCTGAGGGATCATATGCTGTGTTTACTCAGTCCAAGAATCAGTCAGCCTAGCAAGCTGATAAGGAAAGAATAAAAGAGTGAGCTCAACTCAACCTATAATTTTAATTGCTAAGCGGGGAACCACTTTGCCTTTCCAGCCAAAGGACCTGGTGATTGCTAAAAAAGTAAGTACCCCAAACATTTTATCACCTTTAACTTCAATTTCACAGACCAATCCTCCTCCTCCTAAAAACCAAAAGGATGAATTGCCTTCCCTTGTTCCTAATTCATTTCAGACATTTGACATAATTGACCATGTCAAGAAAACCAAAATTCAAATGTCTGAATTTGAATTTCTACAAACCAACCCTAAGCAGTTGGACAGGTTGGTTAAGTGTGTAAAGAATAAAGCCATCCCTGCAGGACAAGATGTTAAAAAGGTAACTCATGATCCCCCAAGGAACATGTCCATCCCAAACAATCTTGTCATTACTCCTCCTACTTCCCCTAGGAAAATAGAGCCTTTCTATGTTTCCCTATTGATAAATGGTCACAAGCTAAGCAATTGCGTCATTTAGTCTGGAGCTTTAGACAATGTCATGCCTACTAAAGTGGCAGAATCTCTTGGTCTCACACTGACCAAGACATTTGGGAGATGTTTCTCCATGGAGAACAAACAAGTGCCACTATTGGGACAAATCAATGATGCCCAATTTGCATTTTTAGCATTCCTAGATAAGAGGATCAAGATGACAGTCATGATGGCTGATGTCCCAACCTCATACAGCATCCTTCTTGGACGAAAATTTTGTAAGGATGTTCGAAGAGAATTGAGCATGGACCTGTCTGAGGTGAGGATCCCTATCAAAGGCATCATGAAGAGGCTGCTCCCTGAAAAGGAGGCAAAATATATGGTCACTCAAACATCGGCCCTTGAAGCTCAAATTCTGTTTGAGTCTTCAGGAATGGGTAACTTTTTCTTAACCACAGAGGATGTTCATATTTCAGCAGATGAAAGTCCTGCAGGTGGTGATCCAAGAATTGGTTCAGATAGAACATCAGAAGGCATGAGAGAGCACAGTGCAAGCCCAAAAGAACTCTCCTCTCCAAATGAAGGAAATTTTGAGAAAAGAGCAATTTTTGATGATGTATGGATACTAGAGTTTGATGGCAAATTCTCTTCTACTAGTGCTGGAGCTGAGACTATGTTGATATCTCTTCAAAGAGATATCTTTCCTTCATCCAAGTTGCAGTTCAACAACACTAATAACACTGCCAAGTATGAATCTCTGTTACTCAGGTTGAAGGCTGCCCAAGACAAAGGTGTCAAACTCCACATCAAAAGAGATGTTGAGCTGATGGTTTGTCAGGTATCTGATGGGGACAATCAAATCATGTGCTGGACTGAACCAGAAGAGCAACAAGTTATAGTAGTGGACCATACTACTTCACGCCAAAGTCAATAAAATGAACTCTTCTCCAAGAGAGCAAAGATTTATGGTTTTCAGATTGGAGACCACGTCTTGCCATGGGGAAAGAAGAGAGAACCAAAAGGAGTACACATAAAATATGATTCCTGGTGGAGAGTTCCATTCGCCCATCACCGATTCTGGAGACAAAATGGTTTCTTACTGGTTTATCAGGATGGAATGTCATTTTCACTATCTCACAGTGGGCGGCATTTGAAGTGCTTCAAATCTTGAGGCATCAAATAAGATTACATGTACATATGTATATTTGTATAGTCTTTAGTTCTATTTTGTACTTTTTATTTGTGTTTTTGGTGCCTTTATTTTTTTGGGTAGCATGACTCCGTGGCCCAATGGCATACTTAAAGGCACTAGAGATTATGGTTTCTACTCCCCTTAACTGCTTCAAAATTTCAATTGAAAAAAGTTCCCCAACTGGAGCCAGCTGTTGTTCCCAAAATCTGTCACTCATTTTTGGGACAACATATGAACTATTTTGGTCGTGCAAGCCAAAATTCCCTCTTCCCTTCTCAAAAATTATTTTGGGCATTCAAATTCTCCATTTTTTAAGCTTTTTCAGCTAACGGACTCCACAGGCTCAAATCTATAGACTCTGCAGACTTAAATCTATGAATTCTGTAGGCTTAAATTTATGGACTCATTTCTATGAACTCTGCCAGTTCTATGAACTCATTTCTACGGACTCTGTAGGTTCATTTCTACGGACTCTATAGGTTCATTTCTATGGCCTCTGCAGGAAAGAAACAAGCTCTCAACACTTAGGCAATTTCAAGGTTGGTTCAACGCCAAGGTTCAATGAGTTCAACGCCAAGGTTCAACGAGTTCAATGCCAAGGTTCCACGGGTTCAACGCCAAGGTTCAATGACGTCGGCAAGCTTAAAGAGTTAAGCACTTCAGCAAAAGTTCAAATTTCAACCGCTTCAGCAAGTTCAACAGCTTCAAAAGACTTAGTGAAAAGAAGAAGGCTTGAACCGTTGAACCATTGAACTGTTGAACCATTGAACCTTGAACCAAAAGAGTTCAAAGGTTCAAAGGTTCAATGCGGTTGGTTCAAGCGGTCAAGTGAATGAGAGAAACACAAGAAAGCGCTTGAACCATTGAACCGTTGAATCGTTGAACCTTGAACCAAAATGGTTCAAAGGTTCAATCAATTAGTTCAAGTGGTCGGTTCAAAGGAGTGCCCCAAAAGCCCATGGGCCAAAGTACCCTTGCAGAGGGCAGGTGATGAGCAAAATGGACCTTTCTCGAAGCCTGAAGGATGAAACAATGAACCGTTTGAACCTTGAACCAAAATGGTTCAACGGTTCAAAGGTTCAAAGGTTCATAGGTTCAATGGTTCAAAGGAAGCTCCAGACAAAGAGCAAGAAAGCCATTGAACCATTGAACCTTGAACCAAAATGGTTCAACGGTTCAAAGGTTCAATGTGGATGGTTCAAAGGAGTGCCCCAAAGCCGAAAGAACAAGTACCCTTGTGGAGGGCAGTGAACTAAGGGTAGGTGCCCTTGCAGAGGGCAGAGAACATTGGTTCAAAGATCAAAGGAAGTGTCAGACAAAGGGATGGTTCAATCAAAGACCAAGAAAGTGATTGAATCGAGAAAAGGATTGAACTGAGAAAGCGATTGAACTAAGAAAGTGATTGAACTAGGGAAGCGATTGAACCATTGGCATCCCCGCAGACGTCAAATTTAAGATAATGAAATATCTGTCAATTTTTAAATATAGTGCAGACCCTGTGAACAAATTCAGTGACCGACCAAAGAGATAGCTCGAGAGCTCAGATCATACAGATAAAGACGAAATACAACAAGGAAAGGGGGAACGATGGAGAAAGATCAAAAATATTCGTGCATGGGATATGTTTCTAGAAGGTAAAGCAGCCCACCAGGTGGACATCAGAGAGCATAAACATTCAATGGCGTGGCCTACTTTTTTGCATTGAGTAAAGCGAACAGCTGTGCACACATCAAGAAACACATAAGATGGCCCATATTAAAAATCGACGCTCGATTTTAGTATATCCCATGGATAGAATTTAAAATGCATTCAAGGCATTGAATGCATCGTAGGCCATTTTTGTGAAACAAACTGCCCAAGTCTTTCTTGGAGCACTATATATTGGACTCTCTTATTATTTTAGGGAGATCTCTCTGTTATCAAAAACAAAACTCTACCCAAATTGAAAGGCATTACTGAGACTTTGAGCTCAGATTGTTGATCATATTTCATTATTTGAATAAGAAAATAAGTGACTTTTCAGACTTTGTGCTGGAATAGCTTGGTTGTTGGGGAAATTGTTCTTATGTCTATTTCCTTAATACATTTTTTATCCATTTAATTAAATAAGCAAAATTAGTGAAAATAATCAGGAAGGTGTCCTGAAGCCGGCTGTGGAAAGACTTTGTGCTGCCACAATTGTCTTTAGTTTGTCTATTTTTTGTTTCTATGTAAGGGGTCTTGGGACGACTTTGTTACCTCATTATCTTTCGTATTTCACTCTTTGACAGTTGAGGTGGAGACTTTGTGCTACATTTCATCCTGCTATGTTACTGCGCCCTATTACAGTTACTTGTCATTACCTGAAAGGTTCTTGTTGTCTGCTAAACAACACTTTTGAAAGAAGAGGAGTGCCTTTTGTCATTTCATCAAGATTTATCCTTTGATTGGTGAACATCATCTCTAAAAAAAGAGAGATGGATGGTGTTATCCTACCCCTAAGTGTTATTTTCAGCTTATTTATAGTAGATTAGCATATATATATATCCCCTTCATACTTATAAGGAACCTCCCATTGATGAGAGGAGAGATTTGTCCCCTTTTGATGTGGTAAACCTGCACATTTGACCGACCAATCTTCCTTGTTGTGGTTGATCAGACCTATTTTGCTCATCAATACGCTGGTGACAAAATATTCACCCAACAAGTCTGTTGAGAATCTGTGCACCAATTCTTCATGCCAAAATGATTGTAACACTTGGTTAGGGAAAAAAAAGTATAAATACCCCTATTGTAAAGTATTACATGTGGGGATTTAGATATAGATACACGAATGAATGAATTCTAGAATGATATTGTGACACACTTTTACTTAAAGCATAATATAGGAGATATCAGGTTTGATCAAACTTGAGTTATGAAGAATGATGGTGTGGACTAAGTGTGTAGACTTATATATGTGTTATACCATATCTTCTTTCTTTTCTAGTTAACTACTGCTACTATAAGAAGATGGTGATCTACATAGTAATAATAATTGAACCTAGAATGAGAATCATGGTAATCTATTTGTGCATCTTCCTTGTTTAAATTACATAAAGAGAAGGATATGAACATGTCATTAGCACTATACATCAAAACCTATGGGAATTGGTCTTCTATTGCTCGCTTTGGGTGAGCGCGTGAGACCTAAACCTCATGTGAAAGGGCCAGCGTGCTAGCTCATTGGGATAGCCTTTAGCACTGGAGCTGGAACTAACTAAAAGAACCCTCTGTTGTTGTTACTACTGCCTAATTTATCTGGGAGAACATAATAACTCAGTTTGGATGTCCCCTGAGTTTCACTAGTGATCGTGGTACCCACTTTTTGAATGAAACAATTTGCATCTTGCTGGTTGAGTTATGATTGTGCACCACAAAACAACATCATATCACCTGAAAGCCAAAAGAATTACTGACACTTTCAATAAGATCTTAGGTACCACTTTAACTAAAATCTACAATTTTGGCTACACTAATTGGGATAATAGGGTATTTGTATTACTAATGGGCTTACCAAACTACCTACAAGTGCCTCAACAAAAACATGCCATTCAACTTGGTGTATGACAAAGAAACAGTCTTGCCAATAGATTTCTTGGTGCCATCCCTCCGAATTACATGTGTAGGACAATTGGATGAAGAGGCATCCTTGAAAGTGCACTTAGACACTTTAATGAAATTAGATGAGACTCGGTTCTTCACTTAGTGGAGCCAAGATGTAGAGAAATGCAAGTAGAAGGCATGACATGATCACCATATAAAGAACACAATCTTTTCTCTAGGAATGAAGGTCTTTTTGTATGACTCTAAATTCACACACCACCTTGGAAAGCTCCACATCCATTGGGATGGCCCATTTATAATACATAACATTTGACCTATTGGAGCATGTTGGTTACAAAGGATGGATGGTCAGTTTCTCCTGGGGCACTATACTGGAAGTCGGCTTCGACCGTATTTCACTTAAGAATAGCTAAATTTTTGTAATCAATAAGGCTTATGCCATTTAGATTAGGATTTACTGCTTTCAATAAAATCGTTGCCTTTGTTGCATGCAACTCTTCCTTTATGAAATTTTGTTTCCAAGTTCTTGTTGTTTTCGTGGAAGACCACGAAATGTTTGTGTGGGGTAAGAAGTCATGTGTAAAAAGGCAAAATATGAAAAGTTTGCAAGTTACTTGGGCATGTGATTTATATGGGTGCACACATGATAAGGGTGCACAAGGTACTAAGGGCACGTGAGTCATTAAAGGTACTAAGGGGTAAGGTCCCCTCCATAAGTTAGAAATTTAAAAGAAACAACTATTTCCCACCACACAAAAAGTGCGGGATACAACTGTCACCCACTTCCAAAAAAGGCACAAGACGAGATGTGCCATCAATGCAACAAGGTTAGTTATGACAAGAAGCATGCTAAATGCGTGATGCGACAATACCGTTAAGGCATTAATTTCAAAAGGCAAGGATCTAAACATGGTGGTTGTTAAAAGATATGCATTAAATGCCACAAAGTGATGGATGACAAAGGGGCATTAATGAAGGTAAACCCCTCTTGGAGTCTATAAATAGGCAAGTTAAACACATTTCACACTTTACTTTGTGTTTAAGTTCAAATTACCAGAGTCGAGATCAAGCAAATACTAGAGCTGAAGATTAAGCAACCACTAGAGCTAAGCCAATCAAATTAGGAGCAAAACAAAGAGTTTTTATATCCTTAGCAAACCATGCAGGTCATTACCCAGTTGAGAAGAGAGTTTCCAAGTTTGGTTCGTTGGGAAAAGTGACAATTTTGAAAGTTGCAGGTTACATGTCTACCATTAAAAGGGTGTTTAAACTCAAACAGCCAAAGCAGTAGTCTGCAACCACATATTCTTTTGGAAATGTGGGATGGACATGTGTTAACCTTTGAGCTCCTCGAAGGGTAATGCAACGTTAGGAAAAGGCCAAAGGATTTCAAAATTTTCCAATAATACCAGAAGAAGAAGAGGTGAGTGGAGGGGACTAGGTTCCCATTAGAGAAGAGAATCCAAATGAACAAGCACAGTGCCCAGAAGAATAAGTACAAAGCATGGAAGGAGAAGAAGAACAACACATATAAGAAGGGAAGGAAAGAATGGTGCAGAAAGGAAAGTAGGTGCAAATGTATGTGGCATAGAAGGTTCAAACATCCCCACCCCCATCTCTATTAATAGAAGAGATGCAATACCCAAATTCAGTATTGCACACAGAGAATTGGGTCTCCAAGGTTTCAACTTTTACTATTTTTTATTACAATCACTACCAATTTGGGAATGAAGTCGAGCTCTAGAATGACTACCAGGTTAAAACCACCAACACCAGGAACCAAGTGGTCTATGATTTAATGATCTTCAACCCGCTGGACGCTACAAGATTATTCCAGCTATTCAACTTGCCTTATTTTGGTAGGCCTATGGAGGTAGCAAAGTTCCTCCTTTTGCGCATCCATGAGGACTATATCTACTTCACTGGGTGCAACATAAAGATCACTCTTGAAAAGATTAGCAAATTCATGGGACTATAGTGTATGAGGTTAAGTGTAATTGATGACTTGGTCAACACTGAGGAGATATAGAAGATCACCATGACATTGATGTATCAAAAGCAGGGGCATGCCATGCACATCAAGAACCTGCAAGATCCTGCCCTCTTAATTATGATGTGGATCATCTCAACCAAGATTGGAGGGATCGATTTTTGAAAAGAGGTGGACATGGCACACATCTATATTGTTCATCAGGTCTTACAGGGACTAAAGTACAATTGGGACATGTACTTTATCCACTAGATAGTTGAAGACATGGAGAGGACCCATTAGACGCCTAAGTACATGTTTCCATGGGGGGTAATCCTCATCTTAATGATCTTCTACGAGATTAGAGTGCTAGATTATAGTTTGAGAACATTGAAGTGGGTAAACCCTCCCACACACAAGTCCCCCACTGAGTGCTACAAGGCATTCACATGCCCCCAATAGATTACCCCCTCATATAAGATAAATATGAGGAACTGGTTTGATGGAATGAAGGCAACATTTGGGAATGAGTGGTGCATCATAAAGGACTTACCCCTTGGCTGTGGAGTAAGCTCAGTTTGCTATAAAGCAACACTTCTCCCTCACGTGGATCTGAATGAATCCATCTGGAGAGATTTCAACATGGCTTAAGCTACCTTCTACTTTTTCCACATGATACCTCATAGACTCTGTCAATCAGATATATGATGCATAGCCTATCATTTTATAGGCTAAGAGGATAAACACATAGATTCAAACTCTCAGAAAACTATGTATCTAGGCAAGAAGGCCTACATGGAGAGGATGGAGACAGATTTGACTGACATCCAGGTCAAGCAGACTTTGGTCGAGGAGCAAATTCATAAGTTGTTTTACATGCTTCCCCCTGCAATAACCCACATGGTAGAGACCCTAAGGAAAAACTCCCTCTAACATCACCTTTGAATAACAAGAAACGACCGTATGTGGGTGTAATTACAAGTGGGAAACAACCCCCCCAGAAAGACAAAAGACTACAAAGACACAACCCTCCAAACATGCATCTTCCCATCCTTCTACACCACCTCCACCTCCACCTCGTCCTTCACCTTCACCACCTCATCCATCTCCATCCCATCCCTACACTTCTCCATCTCCTCCCCACACTTCTCCATCCCCTTCACACTCTGTACCTCCACACTCTTCGATTCCCCCACCTTCATATGCTTAACCCACTTCCCCTCTTTCTCTGCCACCTTCTCCACCTCCTCCTCCACCATCTCCACCTCCATCTTCTCCACCTCCACCACCATCTCCCCCAGGTACTACTAATTCAAGAGCTACCCAACAACAACCCCCAAGGCAAGCACCCCAACAAGAAGTTCCTCAGGTGCATGTCCATAGTTTGGGTTTGGATTCCAAGAAAACTCCCTAGTGCAGGAAGAGAAGGTTGCCTCCAGTGATTCCCTGCTTGATGCCGAAACAAGGTATAATGAAGAGGACAATGAAGAAGATAGCTAGATGGTCACTGTGGCCATGAGGAGGCTGAGCTTGAGCGTGACCCAAATAAGGGAAGGGACCGACCAAGATAGAAGGGTAGGATGATGAAGGTATAGTGGGAAATACACATGAATGTTCCCAGTTCAATGTTTAAGACAAAATGTTTTATCTTTGGCCACACTTCTTTTCCAAGGAGGTGACTCTTGAAACAAATAAGAAAGTGTCCTTCCTACTCGGTATGTAAAATGAGGAGTGTAAATTCAAACTCCCATAAGACAACCTCTCTTTGGGCCCGCATGCTCCAATGTTGTTGAAACCATTGTGGGTAAATCCATAAAAGCTCACCTCTCTTATAGCAAGCACCACATTTTTGAAACTAGGCATGGATATAACATGCCATAATATTTTTTTGGATTCTGATGAGCACACGACTAAGAGGAAACATGCCAAAGTTGTAGGCAAAGTATCTGCAAAGAAACAAACACTCACAAGGGAAGTGGCCTCAATGAAACAAAATCTCTAAGAGGCCACAAAGGCAAAAGTAAGGATCTTAACCCTTTGTAAAATAATTTTGAAGGAAGATCCAACGCTAGCAGACGACGTACTTCTTAACAGAGACTCCATAAGAAAGCTGGAAACCCTTATGGAACTACTACTCAAGAAATTCAAGAAGTGACCCGTACCAAGAGATGAGGGATTATAATTAGTTGATCAGTTCACCATGGCCATTGACATCTGCAAGCATACTTTAGAGAGAGTTGGGGAAGTTATCCCCATTTTGGATGTCATTTTTGAATGGCTAGCGCACCCTAATAAAGTCTTGGAAGTTCGACTCCAAGCTGAAGAGGTCCTGAGGCAACACTTGATTGATGTTACACTCTTAATAAAAGACCGCACTGAGCGTGCCAAAGCATTTAGAGATGTAAAGATGATGGAGGATGCCATTAATAAACATTGTCAACAACTAAATGCAAGTTTTGTTGCCCTCCAAGGATAGGTTGACAAGGAGGTATCTGCACTCGAAGACATCTAGAAGGATGCCATCGTAGCCTTGAATGAACAAGTCAAGAAGACTAGCGAGACTCTGACCCAACTCGAGGAGATTAAAGCATCAAAAGAGTCCATAAAAGGAATAACTGCAAAAGTTCTTGAGGCATTGTCCCATTGGGACAATTTAAAAAAGGAACTCAAGTAGAAAGGACCTAAATTTTTGGAGGATGGTAGCACGGCTTAGTCTAGGATGAACTCAAAGCACAATGTGGGGTGATGTTGGCCCCTAAATTTTGACTAAGTGTTGTCCCATTTTGGCACGAGATCAACATGATGTGGAAGGACCATAGCGCATAACTGACAGGCGCAGAAGCACCATGACACGAAACCTAATGGGTGCAAAAGGACAATGGCACAAAAGGACTAGCATGAGAGGACCCAATTAGAAGAGAACAATTCATGAGGAACCCAAGAATATAGGACTTGGAATAGAAGCGAAAGACTAGGGGAGCACATGGGAAGTAGGAAGCAATTGGAAGAACGATACATGCAGGTCACTCTAAACTTATTGATAGGAAGTTTTACACTAGACCATAAGGAAAGGAACACATGGCCGCTAAGATATAACATAGAGCGAGGATCTAAGGTGCACTGAGGCCCAAGTCTTTAGGAAGAACCAGTTGTAAGTGCTACGACTCTCAATTTGTTGAGAGTCCATGAGCTAATTCTTCATGCCACAAATGATTGTAACACTTGGTCAAGGCAAAACAAGTATAAATACCCCTATTGTAAATTTTTGCGTGTGTGTATTCAGATATAGATACAAAGACAAATGATTTTTGAAATGATATTGTAACACACTTTTACTTAAAGCATAATATAGGAGATAACATGTTTGATCAAACTTGAGTTATGAAGAATGATGATGTGGACTAAGTGTGTAGACTTATATATATGTTATACCATATCTTCTTTCTTTTCTAGTTAACTAATGCTACTATAAGAAGAACGTAGTAATAATAATTGAACCTAAAATGAGAATCAAGGTAATTTATTGTGCATCTTCCCCGTTTAAATTACATAAAGAGAAGGATATGAACATGTCATTAGCATTGTGCATCAAAACCTATGGGGATTGGTCTTCTGTTGTGCACTTCAGGTGAGCACGCGAGACCTAAACCTCATGTGAAAGGGTCAACGTGCTAGCTCGTTGGGCTAGACTTCAGTGCCGAAGCTAGAACTAACTAAAAGAATCCAATAGTAAGTCAAGGTATGTTTATGGTACATTTAGTTATTTCACTTCCAACATTTCTTTCGATATTTTATTTCGAGCTAACTCAATTAAAGTCTTTATTTTCTTTCTCGAAGCACCATTCTAAGCTACACTCTAGTAACACGTGATGAGATTTGAGTGGGGCATATGTATACACAATATTTTAAAATTTATCATTTATTGATGTTCTCTCTTGCAAGAAACCTACTGAGTTTCAATTTATCGGAGTGCACGTCTTAAAGGGTGCACCAGGAAAGGGGTGGGTAGACCAATGGTGCTTCACGAGAGACATTTTTATTTTCTATCATGCTTGTATCCACTACACTTCCCTAGACTTGATCCCCTCAACAATCTTCTTTCTAATAGCCCTGATTAAATCAAGACCTATATTTTTTGATTATATTAGCATGTGTCGATGTAGTATTTTCCAC
Organism: Torreya grandis; assembly: GCA_037957365.1. Taxonomy (NCBI): domain Eukaryota; kingdom Viridiplantae; phylum Streptophyta; class Pinopsida; order Cupressales; family Taxaceae; genus Torreya; species Torreya grandis. The sequence goes on along the minus strand of JARHVA010000121.1, from coordinate 740,373 downwards.
ATCCCACCAAATTTCAAACTAGGCATACTAAGTCGGCCTTGGCTGACCAAGTTCAAAGTTAAATGGTAACTTTTGAACTACATTGAGGCTGGTCGATGGCATCGACTAAAACTTTGATAAGGGTTACGATCATCCATTATTATAAATTAAAAGTCCCATTTCAATCCAATAGAGAGGAACATTCAATTTTTGCACTATTATTGCTCATAATTTTGCTTAAGTCTATATGTGGAGAAGCCATTGCTTAGATCTTGTCTTAGAGGGAAAATATTGTCTTGTACAGTATTGGATACAATAGGAGTCATTTTTAGTTTAGAGATTGATTCAACCATTGTGATCTTTACAACTACAATAATCTCTTACAAATCACCATTGGCCACGGGAGAGATTGAGGCTAGACATGTTCTATTCAAGGTAAGTATTTCTAACCATAGCTCTTTCATTTGATAGAAATATATTGCATAATTAATAGCTTGAATATATAAATCCTTGTCCGAATCTCTTATACACTTATACTTAGTGTGGCTATAGGTTTTTCAAACTTGCCATCTTCCATTTGAGGTAACCTAGGTCCCCATTTGCTTACCATAGTTCCTTACCCCTTTTAGTTCAATCATCCCCCTTCGATTGTGTTGCTAGCTTGGAAATACTAGATTAGACTAACATTAAAAAGACCTAGTTATGGATATTCCATTATATTAAGTTCCCATAGGCTTTGTAAACCTCTACATTAATGTTATCTTATAAGTGCTCCTCTAACTAAGTTTAGTGAATTCATTTGATCATGCCTCGATATAACTAAGTACCAATGGACTCTATTTGATTTACCTTCTCCAAGTTTGGATCTCTTAAATAGGAAAAGTTGCAAGCTAATCCCAACTCGTTGCATATAATATTTACATATAACATTTCAAACACTTAAAATATATATAACTTGTTGTGTGTGTGTGTGTGTGTGTGTATAGCTTATTATGAATTTGAACAGTCATAAAATATTGATTTAAATTTTATCAAAAACATTGATATAGTTATAGCCAAAAACATTGTCTATAATAAACAAGAAATTTATAAATTGTGATATATACATCAAATAATGTACAATGTTGGATGGAATGAAATTAATATAATTTCCCTTCCAAATAAAAAAATACAATTAATTTGATCTAAATCCTAGTCAAATTTCTCATCTTTCATATAATCATTAAGGATGTCAAAATTGTATAATTACGCATACACATCATCAATGTAATCTAGATTCTCATTATTGTCCTCAATATCAAGACCATGAATTAGGATAAAGCGTTTATCTGGCTACGAAATAGAATAATTTGTATTTAAGGTTACAATTATATAGTTTATTACAACTACAAATTATATAGTAAATTTATTACCGGCACAAAGCTTTTTTATGGGCCCACATGTTGACAGCTTATGTGTCTCATCCCAATTCTTTCAACTTTTTTCTCACTACCTTGGTGGCCCTACAACAATATTGTCGTTGCTATAATAAAATGTATGTTAAAAAACAAGGTGTAATATATTTTTATAAAATAATTTACAAACTTTTGTAAAATAAATTATTAATAACTTAAAAACTTAAATTCAACCTTTTTTCACTTATTCACCCCAAGCAATGAGTCACAGGTATCCCCTTAATTGCTCTCACATCTTGGAATTTTTGTTTGCTTCTCTTCATCCCTGCACTGATTGCAATAACTCTAAACCATATAATTAGTCTAGTATAAAAATTCACAACTTTTCACATCTCATTAAATTTGTTAACTCACTTTCAACATCATTTCTCTCACTTTCAAACCAATCGTTGCACAATTTTAACCAACTAATATTTTGGAACCCAAGAGGTTAAAGCCTTCTACTCTGCATTTGTAATTCCTCGATATGTAAGCTACAAATTACATATTCAAAAAAATATTAAAAGTTTATAATTAAAAAATTCAAATTAATATGTATTTGGCGATGTTATCCTCATATGTCTCCTCATCCTATTAAACATCGGTTTGCATATTCTCCAAATAATTTTGTGTTACAATACGTTTTACCAAATGTCTTTAGTTATTTTAGTGAGGCATTGTTTACGCTTCTTTAGAAACTTGTTGTAGGCAAGATGAGAAAATTTACAAAAATAACATTTGGAAATATATTTGTATTCTTTGTTTAAAATACCTAAAATTTAAAAAATGAATGTCAAATAAATTGTAAAAAATTGAAAAAACTTAAATTATGGAGCTATAAAAAGTCTAATACATAAATTCAAATATTTACACACCCCGAGAATCCTCCAACATTTCCATATCATCATTCACATATAAGTTCAATTTTAGACTCCCAGACACTTAATGTTTGTACTCATATAATGTAAGACGAAAGGGATGATCATTGTAAGAGTATCGTAGAGCCTCTCAAACCTCCCCGACAATTCTGTGGGATAACTTTGTCAATTCTAGATAGGTTGGGGGCCTCCTGACATTTATTATTTTGTGGAACCCTCTGTGCACAATAGTGTCATAAACCAGTCAAGCTACTTGATGTATAGAAATCATGACACACAGATGGCGTTGACCTAAAATACATGTAAATAATATTAAAAAGTGATTAAAAAACTAAACTAAAAATTATACCTCTGCATCAAGTCCTTTGTAATAGAGGAAGGACGTTGACTTGTCCCAACCTCAACCTTCTACAATCCATCTCACTAGTGGACTTGTTATCAAAACCCTAAAAATAATTAACATTAGAAATTAATTGAAATACTTAAATTTAAAAAATAAAACTAATAAATATACCTCCAAGTTGGGTCCCTAGTAATAGAGGAAGGGCGTCAACTCATCCTACTATCATTTTCCCATGGGTACATATAATACCTAATGGACTTGTTATAAAAATAATCAAAAAAGAAAATAATATTAAAATTAATTGAAATACTTCAATTAAAAAAATAAAATTGATAATTATACCTCCGTGCCAGATCCTTAGTAGCAAAGGAAGGACATTGACTCATCATAGTGTCATCCTCCTGCGTATAATCAAGACCCAATAATTGTATTAATAACTAATATCTAATGGAATTTAGAATAAAAATGATATATAAAAATAATTAAAAATTAAATTTTAAAAATTATTTTACCAATGGTAAGAATGTCGAGTTTCTTGAGGGGTGCAATAATCCTTGGTAATCTCACGGTTTCGAGTGTCACACCCATACAATGCAACACCCTCCTAACGATATTTCCATGCGATGACTTACTAGCCAATGCACACGCCTAATATTTAAAGTATTCATTTAGAGTGTAAAAATTTAAAAACTAATCTAATTTGTTAAGTCCATTTTTTATCCTATTTACATAGTCAATTTCATCTTATTGTCTTCATAATAATTTTTTTAATCGATTGTCAAGTCTATTACAAACAATGAGAAAAGTTGATAACCAAACTAAGATGCAATTAGAAATTTTGTCAACCGATTTTCACGCAACTTAGAAAATAAAAGAGAGGAAACCAACTTAAGAATTTTGTCAAACAATTTGAATGCAACTTATAAAAGAAAAAAGAGAGGAAACTAAATTAGAAATTTCGTTAAACGATTTGCATACAACCTATAAAATAAAAAGTGTGTAGGGTTTTTATAGGGTATTTGTAAGGTTTCTAGATGTTTATTAAAGTTTTTTGTAGGGTCATGCAAGTTTATTTCATAGTTATTTCTAGAGATTTTTTGTAATTTTTTTGTGTTTTTCCTACATTTTTTCGTAAAATTATTTTTAGGAATTATATAGACAGAATAAATTTAATTATAAAATTAAAAAATTACATATCTATTATCTTTAGTTTCATAGGGGTGGCACATATTCTTCCTCTTCTTCTTAAAGTGGACATATTTTTTTTTGCTCTCGACGTCTCATTTCCTTTATTTTTCCCATAAAAATATATTGGTAGTCAAACATCTTCATTTTTCCTTTGTTGTCCCTTTCTTCTCCCTCTTTATTGTCCTCTCTCTTTAGGTATGGTGTCCCTTTCTCCAAGGATCAGTCCTTTTCTTGTCTCTTTCAAGGTGAAAATAAAATGAAGTGAGAGGGCCCATAAGCCATCTTTTTTTTTTTCATCAATTAAGGGGTTTTTTGTAGCACAAATGATGCAAGTTGCATTGTTATGTTGCATTGGGTTTGTGTAGCAATTGATATATATAAAGTAAATGGTCAACACTAACATGACCCAATTAGAGGTGTTATACACATGAAATGTTTATCTCCAACTTTTTCAAATTTCATTGGGCCAAGAGACGATGAAAATCTCTATAGTCTGGTCCTGGGATGAAAAAATATTGCATCTCAACATCTTCATCTTCTACAAGTTGTCCAATGAAGTGACAATGTACATCACCATGTTTTTTTTGCTCATGAAGATGGGATTCTTGGCTAGTTTGGGAACCCCTTGGTTATAACAGAAAGGTATTGTGGGTTTTGAACTTGTAGATTTATCAACTTTCTTCTAAGCCAAACTGCGTCACATGTCCCTTTTATTGTTGTTATGCATTAAGCTTCTATAGAGGAAAGTGAAACCACATATTTCTTGTTGATCCAAGAAAGTAGTCATGTTCCAAGACTAAACATATGACTAATGCATATTTCCTATCATCCACAAATCCTCCCAATCCAAATCTGAATATCCACAACCAAATCTTCTTACTTTTACCATAAAGAATGTTAAACTCTAATGTTCCCTTCAAATATCTTAGAACCCCTCTTTTTTGTCATCCAATGTTATGCTTTTGGAGCTATCATAAATCGAGAGATTTTGTTGACATTGTTGACCAAATTTTGCCTACAGGTAAAAATTTTGGTCCCCTTCCTCCCTTGTAGTTCATGCCAGTTATATTTCAGGTTGTTTAAGTTCAGCATTCTCCGTGCATGGCCTGGTTCAATTCCGAATTCAGTTTCTTGGTGCAAAGGTTTGATTTTGAGTTCATTTTCCTGGTTCAATAATGGTTGAACCAAACCGTTGAACCAAAATTCTTGGTTTGACGGGCTTAGTTCAGGTCAAAGGATTCATTGTTCAATTCAAGTATCTCAATGTAAACACGTTGAACCTTTGAACCATTGAACCTTTCTGGTTCAACAGCCCGGTTCAAAGGTATGCTCCAAGCCGAAAGGGCAGTCAGTAGTTCAAAGTACCCTTTGAAGGGCGGACACTCCAGGACTTTTCAAAGGGACAGGTGCCGGGAAATTTTCAAGGCAGGGAAGTGCTCGAGAGGATGCCACGTGGACCCAACTGACGTGGCAATGGACCCGATGATATTTTAAAGGACCCGATGACGTCCCGATGGACGTCAAATTTAGCAAAACGGTTTAGCCATTGGATCTCAAGCAATGACGCTCGAGAAGCCGTCAATTTCAAGAGGATGGAATATCCGTTGGTTTTCAAAGCTTGACGGCTGGATGAGCATCAAATTTAGTAGAATAAAATGGCCCTTGTTTCCAGCTAAGAAAGTATTGCCATGGAGCCCAGAATGCAACAACCTACTGAAAGTTTGCCCCTAGGGGGCCGAACAAGCCAAATAGAGACAAATTCGATAAAGGACAAGAAGACGTGCACAGAATGAGCAAACAATTAAGTCCAAGTGGCGCCAATTTGAAGAGGTGACTCCAGTAGGTGAAATAGTTCCTTCGAATTGATTATGAGAAGATGCAATAGCTAAAGAATGTAACCGATTTCTTCATTTTACATTTAATGGGTGGACAAATCGCGTTTTGACATTAAAAATGCGGACTTTGAGTAGAACAAGTGCACGGCTCATTAATACTTTGAGCGGCTTGTTTCTTTTCATGAATAGGTGAAATAAGCCACTTGTAACAAAAAGAGCGCCAAATGAGCCTCTTGGACTTTCCATATATATTTGATACTTGTCATTTTTGTAATCATCTTTTCACAATTTTTGTAAGGCGCAGCCCTGCTAAAATTTTCTACCTGAATCTATAAAGACAGTTTTACCTTTTCTTGGACGGATATTCTGTGTATGTTCTGAGTGTTTGAGTTGTGTCTAGTCATTGTCTTTTGATGCTCTCACAAGTTCAACACCAACACACCAGTTATCCACAAGGCGCCATTATCTGCAGTTGACAGGAGAAAAGTTCCATTTGGAGATATAAAACAAAGGAAGTCATTTGCAGTATGTGTTTCGTAGCATCTTGGTGAGTCCCTGTTCCTGTGTTTTCATAAGAACCTCCCTGCCATTTTCTTGCAGCCTAGTCTTCCTGCCAAGTCTAAGTGTATGTTTGTTGTCTTTGTTCGGTTCTAAGAGTGGGTGTGAGAAGGTCACCTTATTTTTGTGTATCACCTCCTTAGAGTAGTTCGTTTTCCTGTATCTTTCTTCCTTTTTCATCCCCCCCAGTTTATATATATATATATATATATATATATATATATATATATATATATATATATATATTTGCACTTGTTGAAACAAACATGATACATCAAAGGGAGCTAGCCCTTATCTAGAGACTCTCCTCTCCTGCTTCATCGTCCTACAGGCGAGAGAGGAGTTTCCATGTTGCGGGGAGAGGGCAGGAACTTGTTTTTCTGCCACTAGGTGCAATCTCCAGCGTCAACAGTTTTGGCACGTCCGATGGGACACACAGTTTGATAACTCAGAAAGGTTTCAGGATTGGTGCTGGTCCTGTCACAACATTTCAAATTTTTTTCAGCATCTGGCGACTCCATTGGTAAGAGCTTCAGTTCTCTAATTAAGACCAGTGTTTTAACTTTCTATGCCTAAAGTTACCACAAGGTCTGCTTCAAGAAAGGTTCCTTTCGAATTCATTGAATTACCTTTAAATTCTGTTAAAAGACTAAGATTTGAGAGAACTCGCCCTTATCCAACAAGCAATCCTCCTAGACCTGTTATAAGAGACACAGTTACAACAGAACCTCAGTTAAGTCCCATCCCAGCTATGGCATTATCCTTTGCAGCGTTTCGTGGTGGAAGCCCCTCGAATCTCCCACAGTATGACCCAATCCCAAGAACAATTCTAAAAAATGTGCCTTCTTTTGATGGATTGGGATCCATTACAGTAGTTGAGCATATTAAGAATATTGCTAATCTCGTCAATATTCATAATATCACAGAGGAAAATGCCACAGTCAGATTGTTGGCTTTGTCTCTTAAGGGCAAGGCTCTTGACTGGTACGAGACTTTGCCTGTGAATTCAATACATTCTTGGAACAAATTGGGTGTTCAGCTAACAAACTATTTTGGGGAAAAAAGCGATGACGTCTCGCTTGCTGAGCAGCTGACGACCATACAGAGGGCTCCGCACGAGTATATGCAGGACTTTAACACGCAGTTTCAGAAGACCTGGCAGAGAATTGCCATCCTGGTAAGGCCGACTCCCAGTTACGCTTTCTTGTACTATTTAAAAGCATTAAACAATGACATTACAGTCATGATACAATCTATGGGAGGGCATATACTGCCTGATGCTTATGACATAGCCATAGTAGCAGAAAATTGCTTAATACAGGATGGGAAAATAGCCTCTAGACCCCACATGCCAATTTTCCTAGAAATGCCACCTCCAATTCAGGCCTCTGCTCCCACATTGGCTCCTCTACCTGCCATCAAAAAACCAGCTGTTGTTCCGTCAAGCGAGCTTCATGAGGTTAAGAGTATGTTGCAAATCATGTCCAACGAACTTGTTGCCATTAAAAGGCAGCAAGCTCAAGGCAACAGACCAACTCAAGGGTACCAGAATTATGGTCAAGCCCCTAGACCCCCTTTTCAAAATTATAATCAAGGTCAGGGGCAGCTCACTACGACCAGGCCATTTCAAAATTACAACACCGGTCCCTCTTCATCATCTAAGGCCATAGTGCCTGTTCAGAATAATCTTGTACAAGAGCAGCCTAACTATTCGACCATGGGATATGGTCAAGAACAGGCTGTTCACACAAACGAGATGATGAATTATTTCTAGAATACAGAGAATCAGGCTGTCGCTCATTCTCAATTTTTTGAGGCTCCGGCTCAACCTAGTACGAGTAGCAATCAGGCCCAGCCAGATTTTGCTCTTATGAATCACTTAGAGGGCGAGTTTTGTGCAATCAATCATGGGGGCCCTGCAGACAATCAGGTTGATTGTGTTGCAGCCAACACAAGATTTAAGAGAAGAGTAGTGGGAGAGGTGCAGGCTACCACTCAAGCGGCAACAACACGTCCTCCATCACACTCATTCCAAAAGGCCCCGATTTTCAAACAACCGCTTGCACCTTCAGTGCCTTAGCCTACAGCTCCAGTTGGGATCAGCCTAAAAGAAAACGTGAAGGGAAGCAGTCCCCAAGTCAATATAGTGGACCAGATGAAGAAGTTGCATGTGAGCATCTCTTTATGGGATTCATTGTCTCTTCTAGGACAGAAGGACGTATTGAAGAAAGAATTGCATGAGCTGGATCAGCAAGTTGTTCCAGCAAATGTTGATAATGTCTTTATGACAAATGGATAGCCTTCCACTCCAGAGCAGGTAAAGAAGGAAGAGAAGACTCCCCCTTTCTACGTATCCTTGATCATTGGGGACTTCTTGGTACACAACTGCATAATTGACAGCAGGGCCAGTACATCAATAATGCCTAAGTACATTGCTGATAAGATGGGATTGAAGTATGAAGAAATGAAAAAGGGAGTCCTACAGCTAGATGGGACACCTGCAAAAATAGTCAAAATTTTGAAGGGTTTAGACTTGACATTGCATGCTTGCCCAACCTTCTCAATTCCCCATGATATTGTAGTAGCGGATGTTCCTCCATTTTTCGCAATGTGCCTGTCCAGGGACTTCACATCCAAAATAGGTGGTTATCTAGCAACGAATTGGTCATATCTGGTTTTCAGAACCAAGTATGGGACCAAGGTAAAAATAGAGTCTGAGCCACTCTACAAGGACCATCTAGAACCATACACTCCCAAGGCAGCGAATGTCAGTTACACAATCATCGACCTAGAAGAATCCCAGATAGACTAAGCTCCGTCCTCTGCTCTTGAAGGAGTCGCAGACCTACTCTTGGATGAGTGGGGAAATGATAACTTCGAACATGATCCATACAAGTTTATAGAGGAGATAGACCTTGGAGTCTATTGTATGCACGAAGAAGGTGCCTTCATGCCAAATTTGATGAAGGCAGAACAAGGGGACCTTGGCCTATGGCAGCTATATTTTGACAGTTCCATAAGTAGGCTAGGCGCTAGAGGTGGGGCGATGTTGGTCTCCTCTTCAAAAAAAAGGTACTTTTCAGCCTTCCGGTTCCATTTCTCTTGTACAAGTAATGTTGCAGAATATGAATCTTTGATCCATGGGCTGGAATGGGCAAGAAGAAGAGGGATTAAGGAGTTGCAGATCTTGGGGGACAACGAGCTCATTGTAAATCAGGTGAAGGGCTAGAATCTAAAAAAAAACTCCTTGATAAAGTCTTACAAGCATAGGGTCTGGGACCTGATGAAAAATTTCCTTGCCTTCAACATTGCCTCAATTCCCAGGGAGCAGAACAAACACGCGGACAGGCTGGCAGCAATTGGTGCTCAGTTTGACGTTTAAAAGGAAATAAGCTGAGATTGTGGTTCACGCCACTTGAAAGTGGTAGTTCGGCCCTCTATCCCAAACAACATTGCAAATTGGCAAGTTTTTGAAAGTGACCAGCAGATAACTCTCTTTCTCTAGGAAGAAGCTGAGTTCGCAATGCACAACCAGGTGAAGTTACACCAGCAATATGGAAATCAGATTGTTCAATTGAAGAGCAACAAACTCCCTAAATTTCTGGTCACGCTTGAAAGCATTTTCAACGGAGATGATCAACTGAGAAATGACAAAGCACACATCACGACCAAGGAGGAGAATTACGAAAAGGTTGAAATCTTCAAGGACAAGCTGCTGGCGCTTGGCAAGGTCTGCACGTTTCAAGAAAGACAAGCTTTTATTCTATTGTGTCAAGAGTTCGATGATGTGTTTGCATGAAACTACAGTGATTTAAAAGGCTTCGACCCAAGACTCACCCAACACACCATTGAATTAGAAGAAGGCGCCAGGCCAGTCACACAAAAACAAAGGCCTGTCAATCCTACAATTGAGCCCCTCATTCAAAGAGAATTGGCTAAATTGATTGAGTTCGGAATTATATTTCCAATCAAACATTCCTCATGGCTGGCCAACCTTGTTCCTGTTAGAAAGAAAAATGGGGAGATCAGGCTGTGTGTTGACTTTAGAGACCTTAATAAAGTCTCTCTAAAGGATCATTATCCCCTTCCAAGCATGGAACGGATTCTTCAAAAAGTAACTGGTAGCAAGCATTTCTCCTTCTTGGATGGCTATTCAGGGTATAATCAGATTCTAGTGCAAGGCTGTGACCAGTACAAAACAACCTTCACCACCAAATGGGGAATGTTTGCCTACAAGAAGATGCCATTCGGGCTATCCAATGCTGGTGCTACTTTTCAGCAAGCCATGGACATGGATTTTGATGGCTTGATAAATAACAACGTGCTAGTATACCTTGATGATATAACGACATTCTCCAAGGAGGCGAGCTAGCACATAAAACACCTCAGGCAGATTTTTGAGAGGTGCAGAGAATTTGGCATTTCTCTTAATCCAAATAAATGTGTGTTTGTTGTTCATGAGGGGAAACTTCTTGGTCACATTGTGTCCAAGGAGGGCTTGTCCATTGACCCCGAGAGAGTTCGCTCCATTCTGGAGATGTCCTTACCAAAGCACAAGAAAGGCCTGCAGAGTTTCTTTGGCAGGATAAATAAGCCCCTGACCTCTATGTTGAAGAAAGGTGAAGAATTCAAGTGGACAGCGCAAAGAAGGGACAGCTTTGAAGCCATCAAGCAGGCTTTAGCCCAGGCGCTTGCTCTAATCAGCCTCGACTTCAGTAAAGACTTCAACCTCTATACGTTCAGCAATGAAGAAATGATATCCACCATGCTTATCCAAGCAAATGGTGATGACCTCGAGCAGCCACTCGCCTTCTTCAGCCAGGGGTTAGAGGACTTCAAAGTCAGGTACACATATGTAGAAAAGCAAGTCCTGGCAGTAGTGTGGAGCCTGAAGAAATTCAGGTATATGTTGTCTAACAAGATTCATCTTATGGTCCCACATCCTGGTGTCAAGGATTTCTTGACCAATCGAGATTTAAACGAGAAAAGGGCGGGATGGATCACCAAAGTGATGGAGTACGATGTAAACATTAAAATCACCAAGCTGGTGAGGGGCAGGGGCCTGTGTGAACAGCTGGCTGTAGGTTTCAAACAAAAGGGGAAAAACAGCTTGCTAATCCAAAATGTAGCCACTACAGAAGAACCAGTTGTCATAAAGGATTGGATGCTGGACATAAAGCGTTTCCTTCTCACGGGTGAGTGTCCACAGGGTCTTGATAAGACCGGAAGAAGGTATTTTAAACTCCAATCCCTTCTTTATGTTCTGGTTGATAAAGTATTGTTTAGGAAGGATCTCTCCAGGGTTCTTCTAAGATGCATTGACCCCAATCAGGCTAATAAGGTACTGGCCGAGTTTCATGATGGGCCAGCTGGTGGCCATTTCGCTCCTAGAGCTACGACAACAAAGATAATGAGAGCTGGCTATTTCTGGCCTACTCTTTTCAAGGACACCCATGTCTGGGTAAGAAAGTGCCAGAAGTGTGCACTCTTTGATGGAAAGTAGCGATTGGCCACCATGCCTCTATAGCCCATTCAAATTGAGCAACCATTCATGCAGTGGGGCCTAGATTTTATAGGGATGATCAATCCTCCCTCCAATGCTGGGCACAAGTGGGTGCTGACTGCCATGGATTATTTCACCAGGTGGGTGGAGGCTGTTGCTTTGAAGGAGGTGAATGAAAGCGTAGTCTTGGAGTTTTATGAAGACCTGGTAACAAGATTCAGGGTCCCAGACACCATAATCTCAGATAATGCCTTGGATTTTCTGGGAATCAAAACTAGTGAATGGGCGCTGAAGTATGGCATATACCTCAGCACTTCATCAAACTATTATCCGCAGGGGAATGGGCTGGCTGAGTCCACCAACAAAAATATAATCATAATTATAAAGAGGACTATGGAAGAAAATCAGAGGACTTGGCATGCCAAGCTAAAGACAGCTCTATGGGCCGACCGAATTACTCTGAAGAGAGCAATAAAAAATTCTCCATATACGCTCGTGTATGAAAAGGAAGCCAGGCTTCCCATCTCGCTTGAATTTATAGCATTGGATCTCTCCCACCAACTGCAACTAGAAGAAGGAACCAACATGGAGGTCAGGTTGTGTGAGCTAATGGAGCTCCAAGAGGTAAGGGATCGGGCTATGGCTTCTCTGACAAGTCGCCAACAACAAGTAAAAAGGCACTTCAACAAGAAATCTTTGTCAAGAGATTTTTCTGAAGGAGATATTGTCCTGAAATGGGATGAAGATCGAGCTAATCCTGGAAAACATGTAAAATTTGATGCCCTATGGAGCGGTCCTTATGTGATTACTCAGTGCAGGTAGCATAATACGTTCCAACTTTTAAGGTTGGATGGTGAAGAACTGTGTATCCCAGTTAATGGGATACATCTGAAGCATTGCTACTAATTTTTGAGGTTCGTTTGTACATATTTTCCCTTGTTTTCTTTCCCTGTTTCCCTTAAGTGTTGTTGCACAAGTAGTAGTTTTCTTAGTCTTGCGTGTGTTTTCATTTCTTGGAGGTAGATCTGTGCGGCTGGTCCTAAGTTTTGACAAAGCTCTTGTTGGTTTTCAAAGTTATCATCTGACTCCATGCCCAATGGATTGCAAGGCAACTAGTCTCTAAGCATAGTAGGCATGCTTCCCCTGGGAGCCACCAATTTGTTGACCAAATTTTGCCTACAGGTAAATTTTTTGGTCCCCTTCCTCCCTTGTTGTTCATGCTAGTTATATTTCAGGTTGTTCAGGTTCAGCATTCTCCGTTCATGGCCTGGTTCAATTTCAAATTCAGTTTCTTGGTGTAAAGGTTCGATTTTGAGTTTCTTTTCCTGGTTCAATAATGGTTGAACCAAACCATTGAACCAAAATTCTTGGTTCAATGGGCTTGGTTCAAGTTCAAAGGATTCATTGTTCAATTCAAGTATCTCAATGTAAACACGTTGAACCTTTGAACTGTTGAACCTTTCTAGTTCAACGGCCCGGTTCAAAGGTATGCTCCAAGCTGGAAGGGCAGTCAGCAGTTCAAAGTACCCTTTGAAGGGTGGACACTCCAGGACTTTTCAAAGGGACAGGTGCCGGGAAATTTTCAAGGTAGGGAAGTGCCTGAGAGGATGCCACGTGGACCCAACTGACGTGGCAATGGACCCAATGATATTTTAAAAGGACCCGATGACGTCCCGGTGGACGTCAAATTTAGCAAAACGGTTTAGCCGTTGGATCTCAAGCGATGACGCTCAAAAATCCGTCAATTTCAAGAGGATGGAATATTCGTTGGTTTTCAAAGCTTGACGGCTGGATGAGCGTCAAATTTAGCAGAATAAAATGGCCCTTGTTTCCAGCTGAGAAAGTATTGCCAAGGAGCCCAAAATGCAGTAACCTGCTGAAAGTTTGCCCCTGGGGGGCCGAACAAGCCAGATAGAGACAAATTCGATAAAAGACAAGAGGATGTACATGGAATGAGCAAATAGTTAAGTCCAAGCGGTGCCAATTTGAAGAGGTGACTCCAGTAGGTGAAATAGTTCCTTCGAATTGATCATGAGAAGACACAACAGCTAAAGAATGTAACTAGTTTCTTCATTTTACATTTAATGGGTGGACAAACCGCGTTTTGACATTAAATATGTGGACTTCAAGCAGAACAAGCGCACAGCTCATTAATACTTTGAGCGGCTTGTTTCTTTTCATGAACAGGCGAAATAAGCCACTTATAACAAAAAGAGCGCCAAATGAGCCTCTTGGACTTTCCATATATATTTGATACTTGTCATTTTTGTAATCATCTTTTCACAATTTTTGTAAGGCGCAGCCTTGCTAAAATTTTCTACCTGAATCTATAAAGACAGTTTTATATTTTCTTGGACGGATATTCTATGTATGTTCTGAGTGTTTGAGTTGTGTCTAGTCATTGTCTTTTGATGCTCTCACAAGTTCAGCACCAACACACCAGTTATCCACAAGGCGCCATTATCTGCAGCTGATAGGAGAAGAGTTCCATTTGGAGATATAGAACAGAGGAAGTCATTTGCAGTATGTGTTTCGCAGCATCTTGGTGAGTCCCTATTCCTATGTTTTCATAAGAACCTCCCTGCCATTTTCTTGCAGCCTGGTCTTCCTGCCAAGTCTAAGTGTATGTTTTTTGTCTTTGTTCGGTTCTGAGATTGGGTGTGAGAAGGTCACCTTATTTTGGTGTATCACCTCCTTAGAGTAGTTTGTTTTCTTGTATCTTTCTTCCCTTTTCATCCCCCCAGTTTATATATATATATATATATATATATATATATATATATATATATATATATATATATATATATATATGTATGTATTTTCACTTGTTGAAACAAACATGATACATCAAAGGGAGCTAGCCCTTATCTAGAGACTCTCCTCTCCTGCTTCGCCGTCCTACAAGTGAGAGAGGAATTTCCATGTTGCAGGGAAAGGGCAGGAACTTGTTTTCCTGCCACTGGGTGTAATCTCCAGCGTCAAAAGACACCATAGATCAATTCAATCCTAATCGATGTAAGATAGATCATGTTTCCCACTAGTTTCCTATAGACTAATTCATTGACTGGTTCTAGATAAATTTTGGTTGAGAGTTTTAACCCTCTTTGTAGGTGTAGATGAGATTTTACAATCTGCCACCCAAAATATTTCTGACAAACCTTTTACATATTTTATTTTTGAAACCAAGATATGTTTGTCAATTTGAAAAACCTAAATGATAATGTATGAAGACTAGATATGTCTAAACATAAATATAATTTTTTAATGGCTCTAACCTCACTACTTGTGATGGTGATCTCATCTACATATACCAGTACCATCATCACATCATCACTCTTGATTTTGATTTAGAGATTGAGCTCAACAAAACTTTTGAATCCATTTTCTCCCAAATATAGGTCAATTTTCAAGTACCAATTTATAGGACCCTGTTTCAAGCCATCAAGGGTTTTCTTTAGTACACATTGCCGATGTTCCTTCCCTAGAACTTGACATCCATGTTATTGTTACATGTATACCTCTTCCTCTAGATATTTGTTGAGGAAAGCACTCTTCATGTTCATCTCAAATAATTTCCAATCACATTGTGTTGCCATGGCTAGAACCAAGGGAATCATTCTCCTTTTTGCAAGATGAGAAACAATCCCATCATAGATGATCCCTTCCTTCTGTGCAAATTCGTTTATGAACAACCATGCTTGGTACTTTCCAAACATCCCATCTATGTTGATCTTGACTTTGTATACTCAATTGCAACCAAAGGGTTTCTTTCTAGCATGTAGCTCTTCTAAAGCTCATCTTCATTAAAGGCTCTTGTTCAACTTGTATAGCCTTTTTCCAATTTCAATCTTTTGGCTTCTTCATATTCCAAAGGCTCAAATAAGTATTGGTAGTTAGCCATCAAAGCATAACTCACCATATCATATGTCTTGCCTCCTTTTGGTCTTCCTTCCACACTCATGTTAGGAATCTTATCGAACTGAACATCACCAATAGTGCTGTACCACCATTTTTGGATTTTCTCTTCCTCCTCCAAATCAACATTTTATTGTTGATTTGCAATAGCTTTTGGCTAATATTTTCATGAGAATCAACTTTAGAGTTTTGCCTCTCTACCACTCCATCTTATTGTGGAGTGTAGGGTGTGGTGTATTGTCTATTGATGCCATTATTTGAGATAAGAATTTTATTATTCTTCCCATATTATTTTTCTACCAAAGCTATGAACTTTTTAAACTCATCAAATGCATAATTTTAACTTTACTAAATACACCCATATTTTCCTTGAGAAGTCATATACAAATAATATAAAACATTTGGCCTTGAAAAATTTGATGTCATCTTCATAGACCCACAAATGTTATCTTGGATCGATTGCATGACCTCCATAGCTCTCCAATATTTTATTTCATCAAATAGGGACATGTGTTATTGCTCAGACTCATATGTTCACGAATTCAATGATTTTGAGTCTTTGGAAGTGTTGGCGTCTTAGATTGCACCCTAGTTGAGTAAGGAGATTGTTCAAGTCCTCTTACACAAATCTAGTTCAACATGGGAATGACTCTAAGTTGTGGGTCACCTAAACTTGGGTCAAACCTCCAAAGAAGGTCGGCTTCCTTTTGGATCTATCACCTAAACTAGACCTAAACTAACAATTGCTTGGAAAAGGGGAGAGAGAGTAACAACAATAAATGAAAGCATATAAAATGAGGTGATGCACCAATAATTGGAACACTTATACCTTGCACAAGACACACTATAAGACACATTCAAGATGAAAGAAGATCAATCCTACATAAGTATTTCAAAATAAGGCATTGATAGCGATTAAACTAGCATGAGAGGGCAAATATCCACTTCCAAGATAATCAATAAACTATATATTGCACTTAAAATGACCTGTGAGGACTACAAAGCACTTAATGAAGGTGAGGGAACTTAGACATAGGAAAGGAAAACATATATTCACTTAACCACAATACATGAATTCATAGAACACCCTTCAATTTAGTTTGCAAAAGTGATGGAGTTCGGTCTTTATTGCATCAAAAGGTGTT
Source organism: Torreya grandis (assembly GCA_037957365.1). NCBI lineage: Eukaryota > Viridiplantae > Streptophyta > Pinopsida > Cupressales > Taxaceae > Torreya > Torreya grandis. The sequence goes on along the minus strand of JARHVA010000121.1, from coordinate 723,596 downwards.
ACGGTACAAATTTTGGCATACCCTGAGCAAGCCAAAGCATAAGAGTTTATTTATCTAAAAAATCTTAGAGATTTATTGTCTAAAAACTTCCAGAGAGCTACAATGTGGAATAATATGGAACATTTATAGAAAAGGGGGAGAAGTGAAGGGACGTTGTGATGGATCAGCACCAATTCGAGGCTGCTGAGTCATGATCTTATCAAGAATGATTCAATCTTTTAAAAGCTCTGTAACAAAATTGAATGACCATTGTGCTTATTTATCCACTAGATCTCCTCCTTGGAGCTCTATGCCACCTACTACTTGATCTGCTGACGAGGACAAACTTCTCAGAACTAATAGCTTCATGCCACATCTGCTTTGGATGGCCATAGGTCCTTGTTTATCAAAAATGTGACCATATCAAAAGATGAGACACTTCCCCATAATCACATTTATGTTTGTATTTGCTCCAACTTGAACATAGGTCTACCATAGATCAAAAACCAACCCAATCTATTGGTTTTCACATAGTCACAATATCCATGAAAGTTTGACAGACATTTAGTCTTGTTTTATCTCTATATTAGGCCCAAAAAGACCTATTTTAATTGTATGACTGCATCTGCTATTGACCGAGCTCTAATGATGACATGGCTCTTTGAAACCTTCATTCGCTTGGGTCAAAAACTGGTTCGTCAACCTCTGCTGAAAACTTTTGGATTTGCCCTTTGTTTATTGGTTATCGATTGCTAACTCAAACCTATCAATTTGTGCCAAACTATCTTCTCCTTATTGGTCCTCAGCATATGTTGATTCCTTAACTTTAATTCGCATAATTAGATCTAGATGTACGAATGAACATGAGCCTTTGATCTAGATCCTCTGACTCTTTGACTTTAACTCACATCATTAGATCTAGATTTACGAATGAACATGCACCATATATCTACCTGGGCCCATTGCCTTGAGCTTGTACTGCGTACTATCGGATCAATATCCTTCTAGCGAGATCATGCCACTTGTCACCTACGCGTTCTATGCTGACCTTTTGACTTAACTCGCACCATTAGATCTAGATGTACAAATGAACATGAGATGTTGATTTACCTTCATTTAAAAACAAACGGCTACTTCATGGGGCTTAAAATTGACGCCCACACATCCGTCATTAACATCCATGCGACTATCACTGACATTCGTGTGCCTGTCACACTTTGAACCCCAAATGGTTATTTGATGTGGCTTTATTTTGACGCTTGCACGAACATCTCACTCTGCTAGATCAACTTTGAAGGCTTGTATCTCGAGATAGAGAACTCATTGAGACATGAAATTTACAGAGGTTCTTCTTGGCATGGACTTCATGTCCATGCAATTTTTTGGCCTGTAAGGATCTCTAGGTGAACTTATTAAATGCACAACCAGCTTGCTCTACTCATTCTTGCATGACATCTTGATGATGGTCTAGGCTGTTAAGATCACCAAATTTGCACGTTAAGCCTATTTGAAGTGTTTCAAAAGGTTGAAAATGCTATGTGATCTCCTCTTGAAGTCTATATGCTCCTTGTGACATTGGGTCACTTTTCAATCAGGACTTTGCTCAGCTTCTCATTCTGAACTAGGTATGTAGGCCAAATTTGGCCAATATCTTTGGCGACTTGGTTGGGTAGCATGCCTGCTATGCTTGAGAACTCGGACCATTTGCATGATACATGGACCATTTACTACAAGAAACCCTATTGACTTGCAAGAACAATGAATTCCACCAAACAGGGAAAGAAAGAAACAAGAAATAAAAACGAACCTAATCAAAGTAAATGTGCAAATAAAGCACTTATTTGAGACAAAACAAAACAAACTAATGTGTTAGAACAACACTTGGAGGAAAATAAGACCAATTAACTATGTATAGGGAACTTAGCTTCCTCAACAACAATGTTTCAGATGTATCCCATTGACTGGGATATGAAGCTCCTCACCATCTAGCTTTGCAAGTGGGAAGACATTGTGGGATTTGCAGCTGGACACTGTGTATGGACCACCCCAAAAAGAGTCAAACTTTGTATGCCTTCCGGGATTAACTCTGTCCTCATCCCACTTAAGGACCAAATCTCCCTCTTTGAAGTCTCTTGAAGAAGCTCCTTTGTCAAAATATCTCTTCACTTGTGCTTGATGGGCTTCCATGGCCAACATGGACTTATGTCTTGTCTCTTCTAGCTCCATGAGCTCAACATATATGATTTCTATTGGCTCATTCTCCAAAAGCTTAAATTGATGCATTAGTTCCAAAACAAGAAATTCAAGAGAAATGGTCATTCTTGCTTCCTTACCATATACTAGCTTGTATGGAGAATTGACTATTGATCTCTTATAGGTGATCATATCAACCCACAGAGCTGACTTCAATTTGAGATGCCATGACCTCTGATTGTTTTCAATAGTCCTCCTAATGATCTTCAATAGGTTTTTATTAGTGGACTCAATGAGGCTATTGCCTTGTGGATAATAATTTGAAGTACTAAGAAAAACACTATGTTGAACTGTCCACTGGTTGATTCTAGACCCACAAAGACCATAACATTGCCATAAATAATAGTTGAAGGAACTCCAAATCTAGTAAGTAACCCTTTATAGAAATCCAAAACATTGGACTCATTGGCTTCTTTTAATGCCACCGTTTCTGTCTATTTAGTAAAATAATTTGTAGCGGTCAATATCCATTTATGTCCTGAGCTTGAAGGGGGGTTAATGAGACCAATAAATTTCAATTCCCATTGAACAAAGGGTTGATTCATTGCAATTGATTGGAGAATTAAGGTTGCAAGTTTCACCTTTCCAACAAATATAACACATTGTCTGTATTTCCTAATCCATGCATGACAATCACCAAATATGTTTGATCAATAATATCCACCTCTCATGATCTTGTGGCTTGTTGTTCTAGCTGAATAATGTTCTCCACCATGTTCATCATGTAACTACTCAAGCAATCTCTATATTTGACCTAGCTCTATGCATCTTAGCAACATGCCATTGATATCTTTTTTGAACAAAACGCTATCAACAAGGAGAAAATGAATTGACTGCAATCTAAAATATCTCCTTTTTGAAGGGGTCAAATGAAAAGAATAAATACCATTTTGGAGGTATCGTACCATGTCTTGAAACCATCTGGAAGGTGAGGTGTGATCAGTTGCAACTTCTTCATCTTTTGACACCATAACCACTCCATTAGCCTCTTGCAAGTCTTGGGCTAGATGTTCACAAAGTCCTTTGTCTCTAACCAGTTTTGTGACTTTGATCTCCACATCATACTCCATTACATTGGTTATTCAATCAACTCTTTTGTCATTTATATCCTTGTTCAAGAGAAAATCTTTGATACTTGGATGTGCAACCATCAGATATATCTTATTATTGGACAAGTATCTAAACTTCTTGAGAGACCTTATAACTGAAAGTACATGCTTCTCCACAAAAGAGTACCTTGTTTCATATTCTTCCAAGCCTTGACTAAAGAAGGCTATTGGCTTTTCCAAAGCCTCTTGATTCTGCTGCATGAGAATACCTGAAATTATATCAATGTTAGTATATGTGTACAAGAAGAAATCCTTTGTGAAATCAGGGTTCAAGAGTGTAGGAGCATTGGCTATGGCATTTTTGATCTCTTCAAAGCTCCTCACTCCTTCCTTCGACCAACTAAAATTCTGACCTTTCTTTAGCATAGCTATAAGTGGCTTAGCTAAAGTGGCAAAATCTGAAATGTACCTTCTTATAAAATTGATCTTGCCTAAGAAGCTTTGCAAAGTTTTCTTTTGTTTAGATAAGGAAAGTGCAAGAATCGAATCTATCCTATCATGATCTATACTTTTACCATGTTCTAAAATCACATGTCCAAGAAGCCTACCTTCATGAATAGAGAAAACACACTTTTTGAGATTAAATGACACCCCAAATTGCCTGCACCTTTCAAACACTTGTCTGAGATGAATCATGTGCTCATCTACATTCTCAGATAACACTGTTATGTCATCCAAATAAACAAGTATAAACTTGTTGAGGGGACTCTAGAATGCCATATCCATGGCTTTCTGAAAATTTGCCCCAACATTGGATTAACCAAAAGGCATATTTCTATATGCAATTGTCCCTCATTTTGTAGTGAACGTTGTTTTGAATTGGTCTTTTTTTTACCAATATCTGATTGTAACCACTATAGCCATCTAATAAGAAAAACCTTTCTGAACTTGAAGCTAACTGTAAAATTTGTTCCGTTGATGGCAATGGGTAGTGGTATTTAAGGAATGCTTTGTTCAAGTCACGAAAATCAATACACAGTTTAATCTCACAATTCTTTTTTCGTATTGGAACAAGATTTGTCACCCAAGTTGACTGCTTAATTGGAAATATTATAGTTGACTCAATGAGTTTATGAAGCTTAGCTCTCATCAAAAGTTCAAGCTTTGGATTAATAGGCCGTTGTCTTTGTCTTACTGACTTAGTCTCATCTCCTAACTCAATGGTGTGTTGAGATAGACTTGGATCAAATCCTTTGAGGTCATTGTACTTCCATGCAAAGACATTTGCAAAATTTGAACATAACTCAATGAAAGTTTTTTTTTTGGAAGGAGTGCAAACTTTGCCCAACTCCAAGTTCTTACCAGTTGCATTTTCCACATTTGTCTAGTGTTCCTCCTTTGTTTTTTTCTTTTCTCAACTCATCATCTCTGCTAAATATATTCTCAAGGGTGACCAACCCTTTGAGCAACTTATTTGTCTTCAGTTGCACAATCTAGTCACCATACTGTTGTAAGAGCTTGTCTTGATTCCTTGAGGAAAATTTAACTTCTTGCAAGAATCTAACAATTTGATTGTCATATTCAAACACTTGCCAATCGTCATGGTTGTCTGGTATAGAAGGTCTTACAACCACCTTGATGTGTGACTGAAACTTTTCATTCTTTAGATCATCTGGGATACTGAATTGTGACCCAATGGTAGCCAACCTATCTGCATGTTTGTTCTCATTTCTTGATAGGGCACAAATATTGAAAGCTTGAAAGTCTTCAAGTAAGTCCCATACTCTATGCTTATAAGACCTAAACAATGGATTCTTACATATATTTAGACCTCTTATTTGGTGGACTACTAGTTCACTATCACCAAAGACTTGTAAGATATCAACCTTTATCTTTCTTGCCCATTGTAAACCATGAACTAATACTTCATATTCAACAACATTGTTTGAACAACCAAATTGAAACTTGAGAGAAGAGTAATAATTTTGATTAGCTGGAGAAATCATCATTCCAATCCCAGTGCCATGTTTGTTCTTTGATCCATCAAATTATAGTTCCCACATATCATCACCAAACTCATCATCCTTCATCAAGGCTAAAATTGCTGTATCTTTTTCATAAAGGCAATAAACACCAAGTCCTTCTTCAATTAACTTATAAGGATCATGTTCATGCAAATCAGAGGCCCAATCATCAAGGACTAAATCTGGAACTCCATCTAGAGGCGAGTCAGTCTCTACTTTATTAGTTTCTAACACCTCATCTGAGATAGTACAAATTGTGTTCACCATACCTAGCATATATGGCTCCAAATGAAAACGTGCAATAGGTTTAGAATGTAATGTTACCTTAGTACCATACTTGGTCATGAACATCAAATATGTCCAATAAAATGATAAGTATCCTCGAATCTTTGAGGTAAAGTCCCTTCAAAGACACATGACAAAATAGGGAAGCAAGTCCACTACAACTACATCTTTGTTAAATGGTAACATTGGGACAAACATGTAGTGTCAACTTTAGATCTTTGATATTGTTGGAGACCCATCTAGTTGCAATACTCCTTTAGTATTAGGTTCATAGATAAGACCAAGCTTATCTACAATTTGTTTAGGCATGACAGTGCTACTGACTCCACTATCTACCATACAATTATGATCTAAATAGTCACCAACTATCAAAGAGAGGTAAAAAGGAGTCTTGTTTGATTTGACATTGGTTTTGACTAGCTTTGTCATTTTATGTACATGTTAATCTTGTTGCTTGGTTGGTTGGTTTGAATTAGCTAAAACAACACCTTGTTTCTCAATTGGTTCTTGAGACACCTTGAGAGCTGAAAGCTCTTGGATGAACATGTCCTTTTACCCTGGAATAGCGAGGGAATCCCACATGCTAATGCTGACATTTGATTTCTTCATCTGATCTGTTATACTGAATGAGGTTCCACTAACCTTTGGAGACACTTTGTGAACCACTAGTTAATCTCTAATCAGAGTACTTGAGGGATCTTCCCAGCTTCTGTATTTTGATTCTTTTGTGCTATAGGGGCAACAAGTTGATCCTTGATACTCTTGGGAACAATATTAGGAGTACTAGAAGTATTGCTCACATCTTGAGCTTCCTCAACAACTCTTCTTTTAGCTCTAGTCAGTGCTCCAATTTGACCACTTGTGTTGCTAGTCTCACCAATCTAATTGAATGCAACATGATCATCTATTTGCCAATTCACATTAATGGCATCAGGTTGCCCTTGAAATTATTGAGCCTCTCCTTGGGGTATCAAATTTGTCTCTTGATACTGACCTACTTGAAGATAAAACTCTTCTTGTGTCATTTGTGGTATAGTAATATCCCGTGATACCAAAGCTTGGTTTTGCATATCATTGGGATTAGAAGGTTACCAACCTAGATCTTGCATCAAGTTGTTTTGAGGAGGTGTGGGAACAATGGCTTTTGAACTAGAGGGTACATTAGAGTTAAGGGTTGCATATGGCTTGGCTTGGGTTATGGCTCCTTGAGATTGATAAGGTGGTCTATTTTCTCTCAAATGTTGATAATGAGGCCTTTGATTATTGGAGGGTTGATAGGTGTTCTAGTAATGTTGCTGATAAGGCCTACCTTGGTACTGTTGTCTCTTGAGTTGAACTATCTCATTTCCAAAAGCTTGTAACATACTTTTTAAATCTCCAATCTCACTAGCCTGATTAGAAGGGATTACAACTTGCCCTTTAGGAGATGGAATATGAGCTATAAATGGGATTTGAGGAACTTGAGGCGGTGGAATAGGTCGCAGTTTTGAGAAAATAGGCATTAGGGGCCTTGGAGAAAGTTTACAGTTTGTATTAAGTTGTTCTCTGCTCTTATTGCAAGCTCATAAGAATTTGACAAAGTATTACCACCCATGGATTGTATCATCACACTAATATCAAAATTAAAGACTTTTAAAAAGTACAAGAATGCACATTTTGGAGATGGTCTGACCAATACAGGTATCTTAGTCCATGTATTTTGGAATTTGAGGTTGAAATCGGACATGAATTCATGGGGTACCTTTTAATGGTAGTCAATTGTTCAACTAAGGATAGATGATCAAATTTGTTTTTAAATTGTCTAAATAAAGCTACACCTAACTCATCCCAGGTAACAATGGATGTCAAAGAAAGACTCATATACCATTGCAATGCTTTTCCTTTGAAGGAAGCAACAAGCAATCTAATAGCCACATTATCTTGAACAACATTGTGAACATAACAAAAGTTGGCAACATCTTGGATATGCTCAATAGTAGTTGTTTTATCCCATTCTCCTGAAAAAAGAAAGAAATACTCTTAAGGGCAGACACATGAATGTCATCATATTGGGCTAAATTCTAGGGACAGCCCCTATTGAATGGAACGAAAACTTGATTCTTGATAACCATTTGGGTAATGGGGACAATAGCTTGAACTAAGACAATAGAATGACCATGAGATGAATATTTCATTTGAGGATAAGGAATTGCCCTATTGAATCTTGTTTTTTTATAAGAATTTGAAGGCAATTCAATGTGTTCAAAAGGAGTACTTTTACTTGATCTTGTAGTAATCTTTGGCATGAAAACACTGTCTAGATGATGCTACTGCAACTTGAAAAATCTTCAATTTTTGATGATGGTAGATGTCTGCTACTACAATTTCTTCTTCTCAATCTTTAAACTTCAGCTATGCCAAGAAATTTTTTGTCCCACCGAACGTGTCTAAACTGTTGGAGGCCTAGATTGCACCCTAGCTGAGTAAGGAGATTATTCAAGTCCTCTTACACAAATCTAGTCCAACATGGGAATGACCTTAGGTTGTAGGTGACCTAATCTTGGGTCAAACCTCCAGAGAAGGCCGACTTCCTTTTGGATCTATCACTTAAACTAGACATAAACTAACAATTGCTTGGGAAAGGGGAGAGAGAGTAATAACAATATATGAAAGCATATAAAATGAGGCGATGCCCCAGGAATTGGAACACTTATACTTTGCACGCGACACACTATAAGACACATTCAAGATCAAAGAAGATCAGTCCCTCAAGTATTTCACAATAAGGCATTGATCAACTATCAAACTAGCATGAGAGGGCATATATCCACTTCCAAGCTAATCAATACACTATATATTGCAATTAAAACGACCTGTGAGGACTACAAAGCACTTAATGAAGGTGAGGGAACTTAGACATAGGCAAGGAAGGCATCTATTCACTTAACCACATTACATGAAGTCATAGAACACTCTTCAATTTAGTGTGAAAAAATGATGGAATTCAATCTTTATTGCATCAAAATGTGTTACAGTACAAATTTTGGCATAGCTTGAGCAAGCCAAAGCATAAGAATCTATTTTTCTAAAAAATCTTAGAGATTTCTTGTCTAAAAACTTCTAGAGAGCTACAATGTGGAATAAGATGAAACATATATAGAAAAGAGGGAGAAGAGAGGGGAAGTTGTGATGGATTAGCACCAATTTGAGGTTGTTGAGTCATGATCTTATCAAGAAGGAATCAATCTTTTAAATGCGTGTAACATAATTGAATGCCCATTGTCCTTATCTATCCACTAGGTCTCCTCCATGGAACTCCATGCCACCTACTACTTGATTTGCTGACGAGGACAAACTTCTCATATCTCAGAACTGACAGCTTCATGCCACATCTGCTTTGGATGGCCATAGGTACATGTTTATCAAAAATGTGACCATATCAAAAGATGAGACACTTCCCCATAATCACATTTATGTCTGTATTTGCTCCAACTTGAACATAGGTCCACCATAGATCGAAAACCAACCCAATCTATCGATTTTCACATAGTCACAATATCCATAAAAGTTTGACAGACATTTAGTCTTGCTTGATCTCTGTATTAGGCCCAAAAAGATCTAATTTGCCTGTATGACTGCATCTGTTGTTGACCGAGCTCTAATGACAATATGGCTCTTCAAAACCTTCATTCACCTAGGTAGAAAATTGGTTTGTCAACCTCTGTCGAAAGCTTTTGGATTTGCCCTTTGTTTATTGGTTGTCAATTGCTAACTCAGACCTATCAATTTGTGCCAAATTGTCTCCTCTTTATTGGTTCTCAAGATACGTTGACTCCTTGACTTTAACTCACACCGTTAGATCTAGATGTACAAATGAACGTGAGCCTTTAATATAGATCTTCTGACTCTTTGACTTTAACTCGCACCGTTAGATCTAGATGTACGAATGAATGCACACCATAGATCTACTTGGGCCCACTACCTTGAGCTTGTACCGCATACCATTGGATCAAGATCCTTCTAGCAAGATCATGCCACTTGTCACCTACGCATTCTATGCTGACCTTTTGACTTAGCTCACACCATTGGATCTAGATGTATGAATGAATGCGAGCCGTTGATCTACCTTCATTTGAAAACAAACAACTACTTCACAGAGCTTAAAATTGACGTCCGCACGACCGCCACACTTTGAACCCCAAAAGTTATTTGACGTGGCTTTATTTTGACGCTTGCACGAATGTCTTACTTTGCCGGATCAACTTTGAAGGCTAGTATCTCGAGATAGAGAACTCATCGACACATGAAATTTGCAGAGGGTCTTCTTGGCATGAAGGACTTAATGTCTATGCAATTTTTTGGCCTGCGAGGCTCTCTTGGTGAACTTATTAAATGCACAACCAATGTGCTCCACTCATTCCTGCATGACGTCATGATGATGGTCTAGTCTCTTAAGATCACCAAATTTACACTTTAAGCATGTTTAAAGTGTTTCAAAAGGTTGCAAATGCTATGTGATCTCCTCTTGAAGTCTATATAATACTTGTGACATTGGGTCACTCTTCAATCAAGACTCTACACAGCTTCTCATTCTAAACTAGGCATGTAGGCCAAATTTGGCCAACAGGGAGATAATCTACCAAACTTTATTTAGCCAAAAAAGAAAGATATCTCAAATTTAAATGTCCATACATTCGATGTCAAAGTGAACTACAAACTTGATTACTTAGCAATTGAAGAATTCTCTGTTGCCTCTCTTGCATCAACAAACCCCAAAAACCCTTAGTCTTCAATATCAAGAGTGAATATCTTCTTATCAACCTTATTAACAATATGGTGTTTTTTATTGTTAAAAATGACATGTAAATGGTGGATGCAATACAATATCTCACTGAGAATATAAATAGTTTCCTCTCTATTCTTGGAAGATATTAAACATTAAGGAAGACTAAATTTTTACCTAACATGGTTATCTGCGTGTTTCCTTTTGCTTCTACTATGAATTCCTCCTCACCATCAAAACCATAGAGTCAATATAAGATATGTTAGCATCACAATTAATACACCAATCTTTCCTATTGGTAAAATGACGAGATGCACTACAATCTATGTACCAAGCAAATGTTTTCACATTGTATCCTTTGTCCTTAGTAGCCATAAACACAAAGGGATCCTCTCTTCCTTATATTCTACAACATTGGCTCGCTTCCCTTGGTTATTTTTTTCATCCCATAACAATTTTTGCAAACTTCTTATGAAATAGCTTTCCACAATAATGGTTGTTGATGGTCATATATGTTATCACGCTACACACCCACCATGTGAGCCCAAAAGTTTGGAGGCTTCAATGCATGGGATTTAACATCAAAGCAACCTCTAGGTTACAAACATTGGCTCCTCCTGCTTTAGCGCTAATCTAAGAATACTAAGAGTAAAAAAGGAGAGAAATAAAACTAAAAATAACAAAGCAGTAAAAGGCGATGCACTGGAATAAATGTGTCTACCAACTCAGAGAAAAGAATGCACACAGTAGTTGTTGCAAATCCAAATGGAACATTTTAGAATTACATTGCAAGAGGTAAATAAACACACAAAAATAAAGGGAGAAATCAACGAGAATATTTATATAGTGTTAAACAAGCTACACAGTTGCATAGATTTTCTCAAAATGAACATAAAATTGATAAACGTTAAACTATTGAGACAAATAAAATTCACACTGAAGCTCTAAAGAGCTAGGAGAACCCCAAACATGAAGAGTGTCTATAAATATAAAAGATGAAGGAAGAAAGAAGAAGAGGAGAGCTTTGATATTACAACCAAGTTGTTAGAAATTGTAACCACCATTGATGTGAAAATCTACCTAAAATCTACCATTTACATGCTTGGGAAATACTCTCGTGAGCTTCAAATGTTAGTGGAGCAAAATTAAGGCAAAACCTTTTTTAAAAAAATATCCGCCACTATTTAAAGCTCCCTCCATTAAATAAGCAAACCCACTTTATAATAAGTCTTCTACTCCCTTGGAGTTCTTTTATTTCAAAAGCTAAAACCCTAAAAGACTTTTAAAGCAAGGCAAATCCCTCCCAGTTTCAATATTCCATGCATGTTGACCTTCGCTTATAAAAGCCTTTTCTAATGTTTAAAATGGTAAAGCAAACTATTTAATAAATTAGTGGACCTTGCATACAAATGTAAAGGGAATTAATTTCCGACTATTTTAGACAAAACTACAAAGCAAGTATACATGCAATTATTTCTAAGAGTAGACAATTATAACAATGGCCTTTAGAAATCTTTTGCTTTGTTGTGTCATTTGTCATGTTGTTACCCTCTTTGTTTTCTCCTCCACTCTTCTTAGCAAATTGGTCCTTGCCCTTGAAGTTTGTTTCCAAAGCAATCTCTAAACCCTCATTGATGTTTCCACTGCAAAATTGTTTTGTCCACTTGTCTTATTGCAAACGTTTAGTGCTCAACTCTTTGAATTTCAGTTCAACATCAGTAGCAATAATATTTAGGGGTTCAATGAAATGCTCAAACAAAAAAGATAAGCTCTTGACAGTGATTACCACCGTATTTTTTTCTTCCATTTCCACCCAATAACATTTAAACTTATTATCTAATATCCTTAATCTTTACCAAATGATTATATAAAGATTCATTTTCATCGTTGAAAATGATAGATTCTTAAGAAAAATGGCATACCCTTTATTTGAAGTTTCATGCAATTCCTTCAATCGCTTCCAAATCAGAGAGCGTCGGCACTAGTTTGCACTTCGGATAGCATGTCATCAGTCAAAGAGTTTTATGTGTGTCATTGCTTCTCTATTTTGCTCATCAAACTTGCAATCATTTCTTCTTCTTGTTGGTCTTATTTCTCTCCCCAACACAATCTAATCGAAACACATTTATTAAAAAATACCTATTAATTTTTGTTTATAGGTATTGTAATTCTTCTACCTTCCAAAACTATATTAGATAAACTACCATTTTTAGCATGAAAAAACACCCTATGTATTGCTAGAAAAAAAAAACTAATGAATGAGACAATTAACAATATATATGTTACAACAAGACAAGGGAAACATATTTTCTGAAAAGTGATGAATTTACTAAGAAAACATTGAAAACATTGAGAGCATTGAAAATTTCTAAAAAATACAAAAAATTGCAATTTGGAATTTAAAAAAAAATCTAAAAAACACTATTCTATAATGACAATACATATTTTGAACATGCAAATTAACAAAAAATTTATTGTGCAAATTTTAATGGTCCTTACTATCAAATTATTTGATAGAATAGTCACTTGGCCAATCAAATGATCATATCAATCCTTCAATTCATTACTTATTTGAATAATGCCTAGGCCTTCACCCACTACATCTTAGCTTCTGCCCATGTCTCTAATACCATGTTACAAAAATTGAACACACAAAGAAACCAAATAAGAACACAAAAACTTTAATGAAATACTTGTTAATATGTTATTGACAGAGCAATCTTCTTTTTATAAGAAATTAACGACATAAACCTTAATACTTGGGTCACACAAACCCAAAACTTAAAATTACTTAAGTGAACATTAACCTATGTTTACATTAATTAATATAGTAAATTGAAATCATAAAACACCTTTATTACTAAGCATATCACTAACACTAATATGGCTGTTATAATTTTATTACAAACTCTGACAAATATTATGTTAAAAATAAAGTTATGCATGTCTCTTTAGATATAGGAAAAAACTAATACTTGGGTCACACAAACCCTAAACTTAAACTAAATTAAATGAAAATTAATCTATTAGTGCCCTTTGCTTTCAAAATCGCATTTTTGCAAACCAAAGAATATTCTTATTGTATAACAAAATCTCTTATAATTTTTTGTTAACAAATCATCACTTAAACAAGTTATTTGTTTCATTCTATGCAACAATTTATGTGCTTTTTTCTTTTAGTTATATTTTTTAAAATTTTCATCATTTCTTGAACATTACTAATTCTATTGAGAATGTATCTTGTATAGCAATCATTTAAACAAGTTGGAGTAAATATGAGAATACTTGATGCAACCATTTGACATACACAACTACTTTCCAAAGAGTGCCACTTTGCAATATTATTATCAAAACTATTTTCAACAATCACACAAGTAAGTGCCTCTACCTAAGAGATAAAGGGTCTGACTCATCTCAAAGGCAATCAATATGGGCTAACTTATCTAGTTCAATAACTTCATAGAAAAATGAACCCCCTTTTTAAAGAAATTACAATTGTAAATGCTACCAAACAAAAAAATCAATACAAAAGCAACTCAATAAGAGCTGCAAGAAGCTCCTATATAGATAGAGGTGGCCCATGTTGACCCTTGTTGAGATAGGGAGGTCAAGCCATACAAAGTAGAGTCTAGATAGGCCCTCCCACTGATAGTTCTAGTTCTCTCAGTCCATATAAAGTCTAGATGGACCCTCGTCCAAATGGATTATATAGGGTTGATCAAGTGCCCCATAACTAAAAAAGGGGACCTCGAGTTTCTATATAGATAAGGCACCGACCACATCTATTAATGCATGGGTGATCTATAATGATGGGGGGTGCTAAATAGATGTAAGTGGTATCTATATATAAAGTGCCACACCATAAAGCCATTCATAAAACATGAAAGTAGAGCGAGAAACCAATCACCCCAATCAAATGTAAGGATACATTGACAAACCGGTGATCATATTGCATGGTTACGATAATTAAATGACATCAATTTCCATGCAAAAACATTCTTTAGTGGGTGCACATAAATAGCTTCCCATAAGCAGAAATAAAACAACTACTACCACCATACTTTACTAAGAAAACTGCAAGTAGCATCCAATTGGCCTCCTTCAACAAGCAACATAAGGGTTGAAATTCATTATAAAATCTACAACCAAGTTTCAATTTGCTAATGACATGAACAAGTAGAGAATAATCATATACAATGGAAGGCCTCAATGAGCTCAATAAGAGTGCAATGTATCCACAACACTTATGAGATGATAGGTTTGAAAAATCAGCAACATGGCATTCTCAAAATTCATGGCAAGGTCCTACATACGCTAGTCCAAGTGCCCTAATCATCTCCTCCAAGATGCAAGTCAATCAAACGATGCGACACGTTTCCTTTCCAACATTAAAGATAAGAATGTTCCTAGTCATCCCCCATGTGTACATAATAAAAGAACATACATGAATTGTCTCTGTATCATAATGAACATGACTGAAAATTAAATGGGAGTAAAGTGTATGTACCAATATGAAGTAGCAATAATCCACTAGTGTCGAGCTTCTCCAAGAATCTACAATGGAACATCCGATAGTGTCCTTACCACCTGACCATCCTCAAGCAGGTACACAAGGCATTGGGGGTGGAGGACGGCATATTATCTATATTTTATGTGGCTACACTCCACTAAGAACTAATATAAAGAGATCCAGTAGATTTCTTTCATTGTGCAATTCAGCATAAATCCATGGTTTTAACCTGACTAAGATCTTCACAAAAGATGCCTTCTATGGCCCAGCAAAGATGATGCCTTTGTAGTAAGTTACATCTTAATATCATATAGGGATAGGGCCAAGATCTCCTGTCCCAGAGAAATTGAAAAGAAGCACAAGTTGACATAAAAAGCAGAGGATTGAGTTCATCTTTGGCTTCCTCGAGTTGTTTGCTGCTAGCCCAACATATCTTAATGCACAGATTAAGACAAGGACAAGTAGCGTTTGTCTGTTTTCCCACCAAATATTTGAAAACTTTTTATTAATAAGATGACAAAACATCTTCCACAACATAAAATCGACTTCACAGCATAGTTTAGAAGTTGTGGTTGGATTTAAACCTCTATAGACCGAATCCGAATCATGATCCTTAATTGTTTTACAGACCATGCAAATAAAAAAGAAAAATAGGAAAAAAGTGAGCCTACTACTTTTTACACTGTAAAAAAATAGATATATATATATATATATATATTTAAAAAATGGATTAAAGAAAATTTAAAATGTTGCAAATTTATGCACTCACAAAAAAATGCGCAATGTACCAGCTTCTTGTTTTCATTTTCTTATTGCATACAGTCTAATTTTTCTATTATTCTTACCAATATATAATTTTATATATATTTCACTACTTTTCCTATTTTCCAAGCTTTTTTCAAATGTCCCACACCTCTCAAACCTACCAAACTCTTTCAACCTGATAAGTGATAACCATGATTCAGAGTCACATTTCAAGGCAGGGGTGAATGTCCAAGTATATGCGAATAAATGGGATGAAATAGCTGAATAGACACTGGCATCAAAAGCAATTGAAGGATGGAAACGGCCCATCACATTGTGCATTTAAGAGAGTAAACATGCAGGACCTGTCAAGGTACCGTGCCAAAAATAATTGACTAGTGCTTTTCTTTGATAAAAACAATTGCCCAAAAGAACATCTAAAAAATGAATAATAGAACTAAAAAAATTCTCTTGCTCTTGGAATTAGCTTTTAGCTGCAGTTTAATGTGAAACATGGATTTCCAGTCTACTTGGAAGTAAACATGGAAATACAGTTTCACCTCTCCATACTTGGCTTATTCAAGAATGGTATCAAACTTCCTCTCGTAGAAGTGTTTGCAACTCAATTTACTTAACTGCTGCCTTCACAGCCTTTTCAGCTGCATCATCCAGATCTTCAGCTGTAATTATGGCCATTCCACTTTCCTGCACATGTTCTCAGCCAAAAAATTCAATCATTCAGCAGAATGATGAGATCAACACAGCCTAGTCATTATTTCTTCAATGAAACAAATAAAGTATCTCAGAGTAGTATAAAAAGGGAGATTATGAGGACATCCATTACCTTAAGAATTCCCTTTCCCAAATCAACGTTTGTCCCTTCCAAACGGACCACGACAGGTACCTTTAGTTGAACCTGTAAATAGACAGTCCTAGTTTTTAGTACTGGGTTAAGTAGTCATATACATATTCATAGTGTGCTAGTTAATAATGGATCAAGTGATAATACATGCACAATTACAATGTTTCATTCCTTGAGTCGCACACATTGTGACATATAGACAAATGATAAAAGTGTTAAGGCTTTCAATTGTAAGTAACAAACAACTTTGGGACATATTGTGTTACCTCTGCAAGTAGGGTCTTGTTATACTATCAACTCCTTTTAAGAACTTCAAGAAATCAAAATAATTTCATTGCCAGAATAACAATAGAGTTGTGCAGAGGTCTTTGTGCAGTTTCATTGCACTAACGAAAGCTGCAAAGTGGAGCGCAGTGGTTTAGTCACAGTAATGGAGTTAAGGCATTATGATTCACTTGTCTGATGTATCTTTCAGACTGAAGAAGTGTGAGCAATGTCTTGGTGGGCTGACATTGTAATGTCCCTTTAAGGACAGATTATACAATTCTGAAAATTCACAGTAAAACCCTAGCCAAACAATTATTTTCTGATTTCTTCTTCAAACCCTAGAAACTGAAAGTACATATTTCTGAGGTGCCAAAATAGGGCACAAAAATATTATTTTATTCCTCAATAATTATAGAAAATTAGGAAATATTGCAATCAAAGATTTCCAAAAAAAAAAACAGATTCTATGACAAATTTGGGGCTGGAAAATTGTGATAAAATACCAAACTATTGTTTACTGCTGTCATGCATTCAAATGAGTCTTGGGAAAGCCTCAAACCCACTCGCCACACTCAGAATGGAGGTCGCTGGCCTCACAGGGGCTGCGCTGCCCTTCCTCAGTGTTTCCTGACCCTTCTTGGGGGTCTTCTTCCACTTGCCCAGCTCCTTAACCTGTTAGCCACCCTTGGCAGTTTCTGTACCTCGCTGCTGAAGCCAATGGTGTTCAAAAAACACCTCTAAACCACTGAATTTATCCAATACAACCCGAGTTAAGACTGCTCGACTGATTAGTAAGGGTTTTCGTCCTTACTAGTTCTCTGATGAGGATTTCCATCCTCAAAGGTTTGAAGCTCTGTTTTTCATGCTAAAACTTCTGCTCTTGATTATTTCAAATCAAATTCTCCATATCTTTGTCAACGGCTTTTTCTTTCTTTTATATCCTTCCTCTTAAAAGTGGCGCTCGACTTGGAGGGAGAGTTAGTGTAGTTTAAAAGAGATTGTACCTTTTTCTCATTAAGGGTTAAGTTAACCCATGCTCAACAAGTCACTTTTAAGTCATAATTAGAAAAGATATATCAAAAAGTATATTTTATAACTTAAAAATAGAACCAAAGTTTTCCCTTTGATTTTACTTTCCTTTAGCCAACGGGAAACGTTTAGGAATTTGGCTAAGGGTCTTTTCATATTCTATGTCGAAAAGGGGTACATGACAAACATGGAGCTATTGTCGAGCATTATGCAATGATCACTTAGCTCAGTAGCTGGGGATGGAAGATTCCCCTGCCTCACGAGTGTTACAAAGTGAAGCATTGTGAAAATACACAACTCTTCTCAAGAAGATGACTCTGCTAGATGCTTGGATGCATGAATGCTGAATACACACAGTTAAGTGTGTGCATTGTAAATATACATTAAAGTGTTGTATGCAGGTTACACAACCTTAAGACTTGTTGAAGCATTGTAAAATGGTTTCACTTTATGTTATATACAAGAAGGTTATCGTGTTGGCTTTTTTACCCAAAAGGGTTTTCCCAGATGAAATATTGTGTATCTGTGTGTGTCATTATCATTGTATGCTTAAAGTGCACATTACATAGCTATCCTCTATATTTGTTTATCATGTGTAGGCCTTATTCCCAATATTTGGTATTAGAGCTTGGTTGTAAGCTTTGTAGAAGTCTTGATAACCTACAATAGACGGGTTTCCTTGAGTGGGAATTCTATGAGGAAGAACTTTGTGCAAATAAAATGAATAGAAGCACTACGATAGAGATTGAGAAATTGAATGGTCAACATTTTGAGTTATGGAAGCTCAATGGAAGATCTCTTGGTAGTTAGAATTCAGTGGATTGCTGTAGTAGATGCACCACCGACGAGAATGAAACCAGAAGAATGGGAGAAGGTTGATAGGAAATCTAGAAGCTCTATCAAGGTATGTTTGCAAGATTCAAAGCTACTAAATGTTTTAGCTGAAAACAATGGGAAGCTTCTTTGGGATAAGTTCGAGACATTGTACCAAGCCATGTCACTGGTAAACAAACTATTATAACGAAAGAAGTTGTAAGCATTGTGAATGAATGATAGTGACTTGGTTACAAAGTCCCCGAATGCTGTCAAACATTGTGCTCTTTTCCAAACTCTTGAGACAATTTGTGATGGCTATCACTAGTACTACATTGGAGCTAAAAGTGGAAGATGTAGTCACAGCTTTGTTGTCAGAGGAGATGAGGCATAAGTCTGTGGAAAGCTGACGAAGGATGTCTTGTTTGTGTGAGGTCATCGCAAGAAAGAGGCAAAAGTGAGATTGGGGATAAGCGCTCGAAGTCTATAGCTAGATCTAAGACTCCACATAGATCCATGAAGAAGTGCTGGAAATGCGACAAGTTAAGGCATTTCAAGGACTCTAAAGCAAGAAAGGTGGAAAAGGCCAAACCACTGGATGTTGCACAATCCTCAAGAATGGAGATGTATATCTCATAGCCTCAAGTTTGAAAGCATGTAATGATACATGGATGATTGATTCAAGAGTCTCCTATCATATGACTTTGGCAAAGTAGTGAATCTACAAATATGAAGAATATGATGGTAGTGATGTCTTTTCGGGAGGAAACTCGACCGATAGGATAGTGGGTAGAGGAAGAGTAAAGTTGAAGTTCAAAGATAAGAGGATCAAGACTCTCCTTGGTGTTTAGTGCATTCCTAGCCTTAGAGGAATCTAATCTCCATGAGGAAACTGAATAACGCTAGTGTCTAGGTCAGTAGAGATGGGTGCAAAATGGTGCATGGAGTCATGGTGTTGGCAAGGGGCATGTGCACGGGTACTTTGTTCAGGGTTGAAACGAGTGCAATAAGCAACACATGTAACAACGATGTTGTTCTTGAGGCCAAAGCTGAATCAGGGATGTGCACATTGCTTCTAGTCAAGAAGACAATGGTTTGGAATTAGAGTTTGGACCACATATTGGTGAAAAAGTTTTGCACGTAACATAGACTAAAGACACGGCAAAAGGGATGGACAATTGTCCCTTGGACTTCAACTTACATGATATATCTCGTGTAATTACACATTTAATATTCTTAATATCAATTTTCAGTAGTGTTTTTTTAATTATCTAAATGCATATAACATTGATAGTATGGCCAATATAGTTTATATTGTTTTTAATTTTTCTATTTTTAATATTTTGTATTATTTTTGTTAGGAACATAGCCAATATGTACTGTACCTAGAGTCTGAAAAAAGGGCGAACCCCTCGTACCCATACCTATAACTTAGCTTAATATCTATGGAAAACTTAGTAAGGCCAATGCTTTAAGTTTTCTTTTATTGATGTTTTATTAAAAGCTATATTGGACCTGATTCATGGTTTTCCCTAGTGTTACTCTTTACTCCTCAATATATAGTAAACCTAGACAAACATTTGTTTGATCCTTACTTTTAAATTATAACTAAATTGGTATTGCCTTATTTTTTTTTCCTCCCCGTGATACTTCATACCTGTAACTTAGCTTAATATCTATGGCAAACTAAGTAAGGCAAATGCTTTAAGTTTTCTTTTATTGATATTTTATTAAAGTTATATTGGACCTGGTCAATGGTTTTCCCTAGTGTTACTCTTTACTCCTCAATATGTATAGTAAACCTAGACAAACATTTGTTTGATCCTTACTTTTTAATAACTAAATTGGTGTTGCCTTTTTTTGTTCCTCCCCATGATACTTTTGTTTTCTGAAGAACTTGACATTTGTAATATATAGCCATCATGTATTATTGATATTGTTTTTTCTATCCAAGTGGCATTTTAGGACAGAAGTTTTCCTTTTCTAATCACATTTATGAACAATGTGTGTAGTCACATTCATTACACTGTTGACAGGTAAAGTACATTTACCTGTTTTGCAGCATTTACTATTCCACTTGCAATGATATCACATTTCATAATTCCTCCAAAAATGTTGACTAGAATTGCCTTGACCTTTTCATCAGACGTCAAGATTTTAAACGCCTCCACCACCTACATGCAAACATACTCGCATCAATCCATATACAAATTCAAAACACAAATACTAGATTAGCAACAACAATTATGCATTAATAAAATTTATGCATACCATTCATCCATTTTTATCTGCTCACACTTTATGCATTAATAAAATTTACACCTAAAACAACAATTGTAAAACAATCTATGCCACATTGTTTAAAAGCAATATCATTGGTACCGCAAATATATACCTAATAATTGTGAATATAACGAACTCAAAGGCAATGGGTAAAAAAGGTAACTTCTTCCCATATAACCCACTTCAATAAAAAAAGAAAAAAATGTGGGTTATACACAATATACCACAGTAGCCACGTTTAAAAGGAGGAGAATTAGCTAGAGTAACAAACCAAAAAGAAGGTTCCAATGATTCCCATTGATATGTTTAAAACATCAGCGTAGATTTCTTTTTTGGGCGAGATATTTTAAACATCCAATCTTCTTGGAATACTTCTTTTCTCTATTATTGGCACCATAGTTACAAGCCTCGGGCTCAGAAAACTCAACCAAAACTTGGCAAAAAGAAAAAAAAACGCGGCCAAAACTTGGCAAAAGACTCGGCTACTTGAAATGAGGTCTTCGACCTGTAAATGAGATATACTTTTTGTCTTTTAGGTGGTCAAGTCTCGTGCTTTAACTGGTAAGAGTCTCGCCAAAACTTAAATAGACTTTCTGAAACTCGGTCTTGCCAAATCTAAAAAGAGCAATAGATAATTGATCCATTTCAAAACATTTTCGGTCACTCACTACTCAAACTTGGGATTTTTATGAATGACTTGGGAGTGTCTCATAACTATGATTATCAAATCCTTTTGATAGTCAATATAAGTAACGTATTCGTAGACAACAACAAAATTTTGGCTGGGAGGGCAGATTAGGTTTAGTCAATTTGTTTTGACAATAGAACTCAAACACGAGAATCTATTTTCATCAATTTGTTCATCTTGGGTTAGTCTAAGATGCATAACATTGGCGAATCTATCTTATAATTTTTTTAATCTAGGGTTAGTGTAATGTGTCTCAATATTTTAATGCATTCCATCACCAGAAAATAAATAAATAAATTATTATCTCAAATCAAATACGGAGAAAACTGAGCCTTTTTCTCTCTCTTCTTTTGAACAAAGTTTTTACAAAGTACAATATAAATCATAACTTTTAAAAAAATTGTTTATCAACTTTGCAAGCACAGGCTAAGAACTTATCGGCCCTTTGTCAGCCTAGAACTAAACTAGATCAATGCTACAAATCATCAATAGCATCAAGGGTCATCATATCAATGGTGCTTAAATTAAAAATGGAATAACAATAGTGTTTATACGATTCATATAGCTGCATCACATCCTTTTGTCAAAAAAATTTAGTGTGGCTTAGGGTAGTATAATCCATACACGAGAGGTATAAGCATATATTATAGACTTGATTAAATTTGTTGTTTAAAGGCATTCAAAAGTGCTTTGACTTCTGCTCCTCCATTTGTACCTACAATTTCTTATTCAGAGCAATCAGAAATGGCAATAAGCAATACCCAGAATCCCCATGTTATGTTGGGCACAATTTACAGATGAATGAAGCAAAGCATTTTCCAACTTTCACAAAAACACAGATATAGTAAAATCGCTCACAAATTCATAGATGTATGAAACAAGAATTTCCCAGCCTCCACAAAAGGAGGATACCCAGTCCATGCATAGAATCCAACTTTTTAAAGAAGACACTGTTTATAATCCCACTCTTAAAGATCATTCTACAAATGCAAATTGGTCATTTGAGACAATTTCCAAGCGAAGGACAACAAAATCTCCAAGTTCAAGGAAGATAACTTTATAGATGATTATGTTATAAACTACACAAAATCAACACTTGTCTAAAATTAAAACAAAAATAAATACAATATGTTGAAAAGGGGGAATGGCCCAAAATGACCTCTTCACCACATAACATCTTCTCAGAATGATGGCTCTTTTTAGACAAGTGAATGAAAAGCAAAATAGATAAATTGCATTCTAAATGCATAAAAAAGCATTCTACAAAGAGGACGAGGAGGAGGTGGCATCCTATCAAATAGCATTAAATGCTAATCTTTCTCCTATTCTAAGCCTAAGAAACTGTGTACTAGCTAGACTTAGTATAGAGGCTAATCTAAGATAACTTGATATAAGGTGCATAAAAATTAGTGCGCCAACACCCCCCCTTAAATGCAACTTAGGAAGGTCTATACAAAAAATATGGGGCTTAGAATTATCTAAAATGTGTCCCAGCAACTAGGCTTGATGACATACCCATGTACAATCATCATACCCATGTACAATAAGTACAAAGAATCGCTCTGGAAAAAAAAAAAGACACGCCACTAGGGTCTCTCAAAAAACCAGTATAACAACATACATGACAAAAGTTGTTGAGATGTGCCACAAGGATACCCAAGAGAGATACACTAGACACAAGTAATACAACAATATGATGAAAGAGGATGGACTAATCCATAATTGAAGAAAGGTGATAAGGAATGCCCAAAAGTAGATGCTTAGATGTGTAGCAAGAATACCCAAGAGAGGAACACACAACATGAATGAAAAATAACAGTGCACAAAATAATACAACAATGAAACAAGATAATAAAAGAACAACAAATAGACACCAAATTTACATGGAAACCCTAGAAATATAAAAGGGAAAAACCATGGGGCAAAGGATCTCTCTATCATACTTTATTATCAGGAAAATCAAAATTACAATTGTCTCTAACCTCAAAGGCTCATGGCTATTTTATAGAGGCCAAAGAAGGATCTAGAAACCCTATCATACAACTTCTAGAAGAGTCGTATAATCTAGAAGCATACCGCATCGTATAATCTAGAAGCATAATGTGTCATACAATCTAATAGCATACAATGTTGTACAATCTATAAGCATCTAGAAGCATGCTACCAGACATGGGATTGCCATATGCCACATCACAATGTTAAAGATCTAAATATTTTCATCTCCTAACTTTCTCCCACTTTTAGTTAATTTTTTTTTTGTTTTTTGTTGCTAACCTTTGAACCAGAGAAACCACTGCCCATGTTGTTTATCATCAAGTTATATGCAGTCCCAGAGAAGTTCTGCACTAGATGAACTCTCTTCCAATCAACTTTGTCAACATGTTTGCAAAGTTTTTAGCAGTATGGATTTTCTTCAATAAGACTTGTCCTTCTACCACTACATCACGCACAAAATGATATTGCACAACTATGTGTTTTGTCCTAGCATGAAATGTTGGTTCCTTGCTAACTGCAAGGCACTTTGACTATCGCAATGCAAAACAATATTGTTCTGCTTGACTTGCAACTCTCCCAATAATTTGTCAAGCCATATTGCTTCCTTACAAGCTTGTGTAGCTACCATATATTTTGCCTCTATAGTTGATAATGCCACTACTAATTGCAGTTTTGATATCCAATTGATTGCACCCCCTGCAAGTGTGAACATGTACCCTATAGTAGATTTGCTTCTATCCATATCGCCACCAAAATTTGAATCCACAAATCCTGTCACTTGAAGATCTGTCGCACTATAACAAATAGAAGCATCTGAAGTGCCCCTCAAATAATGAAGGATCCACTTCACAGCAGTCCAATGATCATAACCAGGATTTGCCATGAACCGACTAACCACTCCCATTGCTTGGGCAATGTCCAGTCTAGTGCACACCATGGCAAACCTAAGGCTGCCTACTACTGATGATTACGGTACATGAGACATATGTGCCTTTTATGCTTCGTTGCTAGGACTCTACTCCGAAGGCAACTTCATATGTACAAGCAATGGGTTACTAACTGGCTTAGCATTTGGCTTGTTGAAACACTACAGAACCTTCTCCACATGTCTTTTGTGTAAACCATATTTCCTTGCTCTTCTTGTCTCTCTGTATCCTCATACCAAGAATCTGATTTGCAGCACCTAAATCCTTCACTTCAAACGTCCTAGCTAGTTGAGATTTAAGTTTGACAATTTTATCCATGTTGGGGCCTACAACCAACATGTCGTAAACATACAATAGCAAAACAATAAAACTATCATCATCATATCTTTTTAAGTAGGCACAATGATCAACTTCGCATCTGTTGAATCCCAAGCTCATCATGAGGGAATCAAACCACTTGTACCAACATCTTGACCCCTGTTTGAGACCATACAATGATTTGTTCAACTTGCATACTAGATTCTCCTTGCCTTTTATCACAACCTTCTAGTTGTTTCATATATATCTCATTGAGATCACCATGCAAAAAGACTAATTTTTGTGCATACCTTTTTGCTACCAACCAAGCCCTATATCGCTCAACCATACCATCCGCATCCTTTTTCAGCTTAAAGACTCACCGATTACCCATGGCCTTGCGACCTATAGGCAATTCTACTAGCTCCCACGTGTTGTTTTTATTTAGAGCCTCCATTTCCTCCTCCATGGCATTTCTCCATTTGCTTGCATCTTCAACCTTACAAGCTTTCCTAAAATGAGTTGGGCTCACCATCATCAATAATTAATGCAAAAGTTGAGTGTGCATCAAGAATATACGTTTGGGGTGGTTTGGATACTCTTGTGGATCTCCTCACCCAATGTGATGTATCATCCTGTGGCAGTTTGGGTTGTTGTTCTTGTTTTTCAAGCATGGCATTCTATTGTTCTAGTTCTTGATTTTCATCGTTTTCTACAACATCATTTTCCTCTTGTACTACCTCAATAGGTACAACAGTTGTACTTTGTTATTTTTCAACTTTCTACATGGATTTCTCATTAAACTCCACATCTCGGCTAATGATCAGCTTGTGGGCAGCAGTATCCCATAGCCTATACCCCTTCGTTCCATCACCATAGTCGAGAAAAATGCACTTTTTATACTTTACATCCAACTTGGACCTTTGTTGTTTTAGGACATGGGCATAAGCATCACAACCAAAAGTGACCAAATAGGAGTAATCAACAGGTTTACCTGTCCAAACCTCTTCAAGTATCTTTCCATCTAGCGCTGTAGTGGGTGACATGTTGATAAGGTGAACAACTGTACTTACAGCTTCACGCCAAAATCCCTTCCCCAAAACAATAGTGTTGAGCATACCCCTGACTTTGTCCATAATGGTGCGATTCATCCTCTTTGCTACCCCATTTTGTTGAGGCATGCCAAGGACTATTTTCTACCAGGCTCTTCCATGCTCACTGCAAAAATTATCAAACTCCTTTAAGCAAAACTCTCCCCCATTGTCAGTCCTATGACACTTAATGCTCTTCTTTTATGATTTTCAACACAGGCTTTTAGTCTCTTAAAACAATCAAAAGCATTTGACTTCTTAACAAGAAACACCCAAACTTTACGAGAGTAGTCATCAATAAAAGAGCCAAAATATTGTGCCTTCCCTAAAGGGACAACTGGTACAGGTCCAAAACAATCAGCATGCAATAACTGTAAGAAATCTGAGCTTCTAGTAGCACATTTAGCAAACCTGAGTCTATTTTGCTTCCCAAACAGAGAATGTTTACAAAAGCTGAGAACAAGAGATTTTAAATCTGGAAGAAGGTTTTTGTTGAGTAGTATCTTGGGTCCTCTCTCACTCATGTGGCCTAAGCGTTGATGCCACATCATTACTGAATCCATGGCTTTTGTTGTGGCCACTGTAGCCTCACCAGTTATAGTCTCGACTCTCTCCAATCAGCTTGTATAAGTTATTCCCATATTTCTCAACTTTCATCATACTAGAGCTCCCTTAGAGACCTCCAAACAACCTTTTTCACCACTGAACTTATATCCCAACTCATCAGCTTACCTAAAGACAACTTCTTCAATCCTATAACATGGCGAACTCTCTGAATAGTATGAACAACTCCATCATACATCTTCAATGTGACTTCTCCTTCTCCTACAACCTTACATATGTTATCATTACCCATGTAGATTGTACCTCCATCACATGACTGGTATGAAGAGAACCAGTCCTTGTATGGCATCATATGAAATAAAGCCCTTGAATCTATTAGCCATATGTGTAGCAGTTGATCTCCAAAGTTTGCAGATAACACTTCACCATCCTCCAATGATAGAAAACTTTCAGCTATGTTTGCATCTGAACTCTGTGAATTGGGTTTTCCTTTTTCTTTAAGTAACCAACAGTCCTTGAGATGTCCAGTTTTTCCACAATTCAAACACTTCCCCTTTTTCATGTTTTAGACTCTGCCCTAAAAGGTGCCCTTGCTTGATTGATCTCTTTTCGTGGCCCCGCCCCTTGCAACTAGGGCATCATAGGAAGACCCACTTTGAGATGTATTTCGCCTTGATTCCTCGTCCAGTAATGAGGCAACCACATCGTCATAAGCGAACTTCCCAAAAGAATTGATGAGCATCATCACTAACTGGTCCTATGTGTCCGACAACAAAGTAGGGTTGTAACCCTATCTTCCTCGATATTCACTCTCACTGAACTCAGCTTGTTGATCGTGTTGAACCCGTTCAAATGGTTTGCAACTAGTGTCTTGTCCTTCATTCTCAAATTCTACAATTGTCTTCGCAAAAAAATTCTATTTGATAGGGACTTCGTTTTATACATCTTATTAAGTTTCTCCCAAAGAGCCACCACTGTTGTCTCCTTTGCTACGTTGAAAGGAACTGAATCAACAAGGGATAGATGAATAATCACCCTTGCCTTAGCATCCATGTTGTCCCAGTCTTCCTATGACGTTGGTTTGGTTGTCACACCCTTTATGGCTTGAACACAACTATCTCGAACCAGTAGCGCTTGGATCTTCAGTTTCCATAATGCAAAGTTTGATTTATCAAACTTTTCTAACTCAAATCTGGTGCACGCTCCCTCCTATCATTTTCAACGTCTTGCTATCGTGTGCACAAACGAGTATGAACCAAAGCTCTAATTCCAACTGAAATAAAAATAACAATGCACAAAATAATATAGCTATGAAACAAGATAATAAAAGTGTTGGGATATTGATGGTAAGTGTTGTCATTGATGTCTAAGAGGCATTAGCAATGACAAAGTGGTCTATCAGGTCAGAGTATGAGTGAGAAAGTCAAACATGTCTTCATGTGCTTTAGAGGGTGTTCGAATGGTGCATTGTGAGCTCGAGAGAAAAGTTTTTATGTTCATCAGCTCATGTAGACTTTGTATGGGGAGCTGATACTTTTGGAGATGTTAAGGAAGGTTTCTAAGAAGGTTTTCCAACATTAGTTCATGGATTAAGGCTCTATTCTTTATGAACAATTGCTAAGAAGGTAAGCAGGTTTTTATGTGCAAAAAAGCTAGTCTTGAACCCGATATGAAAGATCTTTCTTGTAGATGCTCAAAAAGATGGTGGATGGCCAGGATGATGATTGGAGGTTGCAGAGGGCTCCTCTAGGCTTCTGAGGATGTTTTTAGTTAATCTTGATTGTTTGTGGGTCCCACATAAAAGTGCTTCTTAACAATGTTTTTGATATTGTGAGAAATTTCTGAAAGTAACCAAGTGAAAAAATGGGTGTGTGATGAAGCTTGTGACTTGCCTCAAACATTCATGAAAAGTTTCAGGAAGATTCATTTCTCTGTGTCAAAGATATAGGCCCTCAAAGTTGCCTAGTCGATATGAAGGAAAAGGTGTCATGAGTGAGAAAAACCAGACAGAGTGAGAAGTGAAATTGGAAGGCCTAATCAGTAAGTAGGGATGACTCTGATGTATTGATCATGTGCTATGGGTAATATCAGAGGTATTACATGCTTTATATCAGAATGTGCATGAGTGGAATTCATATGGTGCTTCATTGTGTTTCTCTAGGCATATGTGGTCTTGTGACAGATTTATGTTGAATAGGCAAATTGATTACATCAGAATTTGTGCATACGGATGAGTCAGAGGAATATGATTATATGGGTGTCTTCACACTTATACATAGTTTCTATGGTTTAAATTTCAAGTATTAAGGATGTGTGAGTCAAAAGTTATGACAATAAAAAGTTGGCAGATTTTGTCGGTTCCATACTTAGCCAAATTTTCAATATCTAGTGAACAAAAGACTAGTATGCAGTGTTCTTGCTA
The DNA here is from genome assembly GCA_037957365.1 of Torreya grandis. Lineage (NCBI taxonomy): Eukaryota > Viridiplantae > Streptophyta > Pinopsida > Cupressales > Taxaceae > Torreya > Torreya grandis. Next base: position 694,753 of record JARHVA010000121.1, on the reverse strand, counting down.
TATCTTTTGGAGGCAGAATTTCAGGATGAAGTAAAAACCAAAGTGGTAGAGGACTCTGAGGGGGTTCCAGAAAAGTCAATTTCAAGTCTTGAATGTCCGAACATCTTCAGATATAATTGACCGAAGTTGACTATTGTTGACTGTGTTTTTTCTGAATAAACCAGAGTGCAAAGAAGTCATTGTAGAAGACAATGTATTACTCAGATATTGTTGGTATAAAAAGAAAAGATGAATTATACTCAATATATATCACTCTCAAAGTGATTTGGGGTCTTGACAGTCAGTACAAGTGAAGTTATTGCAGATCAAAGTTGACTGTATTTATTGCAGATCTGAGTGAGCTTCTTGTAGAGGTGTTTATGAGCCTTAGGACGTTGAATGAAGGTGTCTCATTGATTTGATGATGTTCCTGAGGTCCTAAGCTTTCCATCCATATGTGGATTGTATATGGAAAGTCTATATTCAATTAGTTTGAGCCTTTTTGGTGAAGACAATGTTTTTGGGCTAGTTAAGCCTAATAGGTCTTTAAGACCTAATGGAGGTTCCTAAGGTAAGTGAATGTTTCAGAAGTGTGTAGTGATGGACATTATCACTTGAGGGTGTCTTAAGGGTCATATGGCATGGATCCATGTGCTTGGAAGTGGTCTTGTGTTTCTACTTGGCTCAATGTAATGTTGAAAAGATGAATAGGTCTTCATGAGACCTAAAAGAGCCACTTAGGCCTAATAAAAAGATATGGTTACTTAAGGGTGAGCTATCAAATGTTTTGGACGACCTATGGAGGTGATGTTGATCTTTTTGTAAGTGGGTTAGAATCCTTAAAGGGTTTAAAAATGTCTCTTGACCGACCAAGAAGATGGTGTTCTTGTAGATTCTTCAAAAGAGCAAATTCAAAGGTGAAGGTTAGACTATGTGTGGGGTTTGAGCCCTTTGAAGCATGACCAACCTAATGGATGAATATGGAATGTATTATTCGTGTCTCTAATGATATTTTGAGTTGATCCATGTTTGGAAAAGATATATTGGCTGACCATGAAAGTGTGTGGTATATATACAAGGTGTTGTATGCCTTTTGAGTGTGAGAATCAAGCTAGAGAAGCAAGTGTGTTTTGATATTTGAAGACCTTGTGCGAAGGTTGTTGGGGGTCTTGGTGACCAATATTTGTATCAGATTGAGCAGAGGAAAATATCATTAGACTCGGCATATTTTTCTGATTCTATTGATTATTTTTATTAGATTTATGAGTGCATATTTGAATATGAGCGAAAGATTTGTGAAGGGGTTATTTGCTTGTGTTGAAGAGATAGCTTGGTGTTGGTGACTTGTGTGGAGTTGCAGACTTGGAGAAGAGTGTTCTTGCAAGTTTTCTCTATCAGATTGAGAAGCAATTAGAGTTCAAGAATTGTTCATTTGATAGGTGTTGTGTTGGTGCTTGTCATCTTTTAGGAGTTGGTGCTCCTTGTGAAGTGGGTGCTTCACTAAAGTCTCATGTTTGTGATCATCTTATAGGACAAATAGTCCATGTGTTTGCAAGCTTGAGAGTGGGTTTTACTCCCCATGAGGGTTTCCCACATAATTCATGTGTTATGTGCTTTGATCTTACATTGTCTCTTTGTTCACTGGAATGAATGGTCTACATGCTTCATGATTGCTTATGATTGAATGGTTAAGAGTTTGATTAATTGGAATTAAAGTTGATTTACTTGAATCACTGATTCACCCCCTCTCTCAGTGATTGTGCTTCCAACAAAAAGAACAACAAAGACACTAGATTTATGTAGAAACATAGAAATATATACCAAGGAAAAACCACGGGGCAAAGGATCTTTCTATCATACTTTATTATCAGCAAAATCAGAATTACAATTGTGTCTAACCTCAAAGGGTCATGGCTATTTTATAGAGGCCAAAGAAGGATCTAGAAACCCTACATACAACTTCTAAAAGAGTTGTATAATCTAGAAGCATACCGTGTCATACAATCTAGAAGCATGCTACCTGAGACGGGATTGCCATATGCCACATCACAATGTTGAAGATCTAAATATTAACTTCATCTCCTAACACAACACCCATAAAAAGAAACATACCAACACCTCCCATGGTGTTAAATGGGTGGAGGAATGAAAAAATCTCAAAAAATAGCTAGAAGCTATCAAGGATTGCATTAAAACAAGAGAATCACTGCAAGGATCTCACTATCGATGTTGGGAGAGTCGTCACGTGGATCCCAAAAAACAACTAAAATAGACAAACAGATGCTAAGTACACCCAAACTTGTTCCACATTCAATTGAAGATTGCCAATCTGTCAAAAGAGCCGTCATGAAAATGAGATGTGTTCCAAAAAATGGAGGGCTCGACAAGACAGCAAGGTAGGCTGATCCATAGTTCGATATGGTTCTGCAGAATGGGAGTGAACACTTGGTAAAAAATCTCAAAATCCAATGCATGACTGGTCCAAATTCATTGCTCGAACACCAAAGAGCTGACAAATGTTGAGCACTCGCTATAAGGAGACAATCACATTGTCAAAAGATATGATGTGTCGAAAATCTAGAAGAGGATCACCAAGAATATGATATTTTCTCAAAGAAGGAAGCATTACTAGGTAGTATGAATGATGTGCGAATGATGGAGATGAGTAGAAGAGGAACCATGTCGGTAGAGTCTACACAAGGAGTGCTAACAACACTACCACAACCAATCATCAATCCATCCTAGATGAACATGAATGGTGGAAGAAGACACATGCATGTTTGTCGGTCAATGTGTACAACCTGTGTATGCAAGGAAACGTTTGAATCAGATTCAGGGCTCTCATGCCTATATGAATTTGATGATGTGTTAGGACTCTCATCCTTGATAGAAGCTAAAGATGGCTTAGGAGTCATGTGCTAGAGGAAGTGTGTAGACGAGCTCATGTGTTGGTCAATGTCCTCACGAAGAGTGGTGCGAACAAATACAAGTGTTGAGTTCGCATGAAGTGGTCCTAATAAATATGAAGTGTATGATACCTAATGCCATGGCAAGTAGTCCAACAAACACGCTGAATGGGTGACACAATGTCATGTAACTGTTTGCCAATGCCTCCGCCACAATGACCCATGAAATGAAGTAAATGGAAGCCATTACTAGTAGTGTACTTCTCAAACGAGGCAAGCACATTTGTTTGATGACCTAAAGTGTGCCAAAATATTAGCTCGAATAGCAGGAACTGAAAGTGACTCATGAAAGCGTAGATTACAATCTAAGAGTGCATCAAGTGGATGTGTGCCAAAGTTGGATAAAATGACAAATGATAGACTAGCTGCAGCAGAAGTGGAGTCCATAGTGTCAATTTTCTGTTGCAAAAAGGCACAATGTACTACAAGGATTTAATAAGGGCATCTTTTTCGAAAATTAGTGAAAGAAAAAGGGAGGTTTGTTTTTGAAGTAACCTATTCTCTTCAACAAATGTGGCAATGCCCTTTTGAAGTGCATATACTTTAGAGAGAGAAAAAGTGTTTTCCGACTTCAGGTTATTATTTTCCTGCGTGAGTGTGATGAGATCGTGGCACGAAGCCATTACAATGATCAAGGTGACATAATACCCTGCAAAGAACCTCAAAATGAATAAAAAAACACCTAGAAGAATAGAAAACTCTCAAATGTGATGTGGCACTTTATTTCAGTGTGAGTACAAAATAGTGCCCCTACATCAAGAGAACTAATAATTGAGAGGAAAAAAAAAAGTGAACCGCTCACAACTGCCTGTAACTACACAGTGTGATGTACAATGCCAAATTGCCATGAAAAAATAAGGAAAAACAAAGCACTGGTTTTCTAGTATAGAAAAAGACTACGCTGATCAGAGCTCTGGAATCTACATTAAAAACAACCACTTTCAAAAACCAACACTAAAAATACTTTACTGTTTGAAAGATATGAGGTCAGGGAGATTCACGAATGGGGTTTCCACATTTGCCCTCAAGTAGAAAACAAAACTGTAGATGAAGTGCATGACTTCCAACTACAGGGGACCCACGCCAAAATGTTAATATTGGAAATACAATTCTAACAATAAAAGGGGAGATTCTCGGGCATCCCAAAGCTGAAGTTATGGCCTTTGGAGTGCAAAGAGGTCCAAAAGGCAACTCTTGGGCGCTAAGCAACAGGTCACATGGGCAACCAAGCACAAGTAGTAGGCGGCAGTGGGATAGGTTTGCAACCCTGTGAGGGTAGGGCAGGGCTCTCAAAGGCCCTAGAAATCTTCAAAAATTCGCCAAGGGAGATCCCCTTTCCTTATTGCCACAAAATAGGTGAATCTAATTGGTCTATACAGAGGTGGCATCCTATTGGATGGCTTTAAATGCAAATTCTTATCCTATTTTAAGCCTAGGAAATTGTGCACTAGCTAGACTTAGTATAGAAGCTAATCGAAGCTAGCTTAATATAAGGTACATATAAAATATTGCACCAACACAACAATCACCTAGTCCATAGAAGAAAGCTCTTATAGATAATTAATATTACAACATACTCAAATTTGGCACCTTTAAGAAAGCTTTCATCGCCTCCTACTAACACAAAAATAAAACAAACAACCTATTTGAGAATCTGTGAACTAAACAATGTCAGCGTTGACCTAAGACATTATAGATACCCACATGTTATATAATGCTATGCAAAATTACTATAAAGACCACAATGCCAATTAGTAGAATAGAAAGAGCAATTCAGAACAATTGAAAGATCCACATATGAAGGCTCAAACTGATTAACAGACCAGACAATTGTTTTTTCTTCAACTCAAAAATATAGTAGCATTACTATCCAAAGGAAACATCTAAGCCCAAGCAATTCAAAAGACTCCATAATGTGGAGCTCGTGAAAATTAAACACCAAGTCTTACATCAAGGGCACAAACACAGACTTCAAATCATGGTTAAGAAAACCCAAAAGCTAGCTCAAGAGTGTCTTGAAATAAGTTCTAGTGATGATGAACTGAAACGATAGGCGAGATGATAAATTCCAACATACAAACACCACATAGCATGATTCACCTCAATAAATGATAAATGCATGCCCTCTCCTTTACTTTTATTGCCATGCGTATATTGGTAGGAATGGAAGTATATTTGTGAAAATATGGTTAGCACATATGTATTTTTCTTGATGATGGATCACGGGGTGATACGAAACATCAATTAAAAATTCTACATATGGGTTTCCCAAAAAACCATTTATGCATATCATGGACTGCGAAAGCCTTAGATCTTTGATTAAAAAAGGGTTACATGTGTGCTAGTGTGGGAGGAAAGTTTGTCAACAAAATCATAAAGTGAAAGGTGAAATGACACAAGGTATGAGAGAGAGAGAGACAATTGGCAAAGACCAAGAGGTTGAAAGGAACAAAGATCGAGAAGGAGAAACTAAATCCTCATATCAGGGTCAAAGAGGTTACTCTCGATTCCATAAAGGAACGCGCTATTAGGTTTAAAGGAAGCAAGATGGAGGAGGAGAAACTAACTCCTTAGACCATGGTCAAAGACATGACTCTTGTTCTCATAGAGAAGCAGGTTATGGAGGTAGAGTTTGTGGTAGAAGATCCTAAGGAATTGTTTCAAATATGGGAAACATGGGAATCAGTCATTCAAATGTCTAGTAACAGTTAAGGAAACTGGCAGGAATGAACCAATAGCTCATCTAGCGCTTAAACAGAAGATAAAGCATCGAAAGATAAATGGCTCCAGATGAATTGGAGGAAGGTGAGAACGTGACATTGCACAAAGTCCTGTTGAAGCAAGGAGAACTACAGAAGAGGAAGAATATTTTATAAACCAAGTGCAGGTGAGGTGAAATGTGTTCTAAGATGATTACTGATGCTAGCAACACAGATATTTCTACATCCATAGAGATGATGCAGAAGTTGGGTCTATAGGATTCACCACACCAAATCATTACAAGGTTACAAGGTTGCAAGGAGGACATCATGCAATGGTGGTCGAGAAATTATGAGTATTTCCCCATCAAGAATTACCACTATGAAGTGGTGTGTGATGTGACATAAATGCACGCAATTTTCTTTTACAAAGAATTTTTCAGTTTGATAAGTTTACTGCATGATGGTTGAAAGAATAGTTCCCACTTCTCCAAGGAAGGGAAGAAGTCTGAGTTGTTGCCAATGAAAAAAGTGAAAGACAGTAGGAAGTTGATGTTAGACTCAGCAGAGGTGTTCCTACATGAATTTAAGTAATCATTGGTGTGTTGTAAGCAAGAGGAATCAAAAATAAAGAGAGACTCCAATAGAAGTGAAGCCCTTTTTTGAAATAAGTGCATTTAGGAATAAAAATAGACGAGTGCAAACTTGTCAAAAAAAAAAAATGATCACGTAAGGCGACAAGCAGAAGATCTTCCTTCTTGGAAAGTGGTTGTATGAATGACTGATGAGATATCCAAAAAGGATCAAAGCCATCTCAGAATGACCGAGCTATGTTGAATCTAGAAAAGCAAACAAGCGTGGAAGATGAAGCGTTAGCAAAATACATCCCAGGAGAGTATGAACAATATAAAGAGCAGTTCTAAGAAAAATGAAAATTAAACAAGTTCTTGATGACTACGGAGAGGCCTTGGGTCAGCTGATTCATAATTACAGAAAGTCCAAGGTCTCCTTTTCGAATATCAATGCTTGAAAACAGCAAAGGCTAGCCAAATAATGGGAATTTAAGATGGATTCTCTACCAAGTATCTGGCGGTGCTGGTCTTCTCAGGAAGATGCACTTCGCTTCTATGGAAGTAACTAGATAATGACCTTCAATCCCGACTCACATTCTAAAGAGGGAAATAGCTAAGTTTGGCAGGCAGAATTCAAATGCTAAAATCTGGGGTGCAGGTGCTTTCCCAAATATCCACTATTCATTACGAAAGCTCAGAAATGTTAAAGTTCAATAGGATTACGAAGAACTTTCTATGGCAAGGGATAAGAGAGACAAAGAAATACCACTGCTAAATCCTAACAAGGAGCAGGTCTAAGGAACCTTGAGGAGCTCAATAGTATCTGGAAGCAAAACTGTTCTAGAGGATCTTCACCGAATAGGACCAGCCATGTAAGAGATTAGTAAAGACAAAATAAGTAGATAACATCGGCTCCTAGTGTATCTTCACATTAGCACCATTACCCAAAGGATCCCATATATGGAGCTTTATCAGGTGTCATAGACAGATGATCACCAATCAACTACGCCAGGAAATAAGAGGAGAGACCATGCATTGTTTTGGTGATAGCTATTGGATTGAAAATAAGGGTGAAAAAAGAAAAAGAAGGCAATGGAAAGATACAAGAGAATTCTTAGACTGCAGCCATAAATTGTTGATGACCCTCCATAACATGGTTTGGGCTCAAACCTCCATGCCTACATGAGGTCAACATTTTGCGACAGTAATTGAAGGCTTCCACAAACACATTTTATTAGATTGTTAATTTTAAGGGATTTTACCTGTGTTTAAGCCATCTCAAGATGGCCTCCATAAGTATTCATTGCATGAGGAAAAATGGCATTAGGGTCATGACTGCACTTGGAAGCCATCTTGAGATGGATAAAAGTAAAACACACAAGGGTAAAATCCCACAAAAATAATGATCTAATTTTGAGCTGGGTCAGCAGCTCCACAAGGTTGTATTTGGTAAATGTAGGTTATGTGAATTTATCTAAAGAGAGAAGTCCTAATTTTCCATGGCCTTCAAAAAGCATATGGTTGAAGTATGGGCTCCCAGAAGCCAATGCTTTTGCATGGCTGGAAGCTCAAGAAAAGATACCAAGGATAAACTACAGAAACAGGGCTGGGTGGGACCTTCTTTGTGTATACTCTGCAAGAATGAAAATTGGCAACCACCTCCTCCACTGTGATTTTTCCCAGGATATTTGGAAGGTTTCAGTTGGAAAATTGGACCTAGCCAAAGAATGTGTGCCCTCTATGTGAGTCATGGTTATGACTCAACAATTCTGAAGGAGCAGAACCACTGTGTTTAGCCACTCCAGCCATGGTAATTTGGTATATATGGAGAGAATGGAATAAAAATATATTTAGGTATCTTATAGAGTCTACCTCAACAGCGAATTTTAAGTTGGATATAGCAAATTCCTACTTGGTTAGCATTAAATTAAGGATTGACGAGTGGGAAATATTATGAGGGATGAGGATGACATTTTTTTTGGAGCCTTCTCAGTGAAAATAAGCATAGGCATATCAAGGTGAGGCACGCTGGGGTTTTTACAGCTCTCGTCTTATTTCCTTGCTCTGGTATTTTCTTTGTTTCATATGTCATAAGTGAAGTTGATGGTGGATATAGCAAGTAGGAGCAGGAAGGACGTGTGTGTGTTGGAAGCATCTGGAGGTGTTGTTTCAGATCATCTCACACGTTATGCCTTGTTTGTGCAGGACAAGGAGGCTGAAATTATCAAATACATTTTAGGAAAGATGGCCTGGAGGATAAAGAAGAAGTGAAGACAAACAAAATGTCTTTGTGGAGGGTTTTGCGTGGAAACTGGGAAAGAAGAAAAGAGATAGATGTACAAAGACTTGGATTATGTTCCATTTTTTCACTGGGAAACCCCCAATTCAGACTCTGCAGGAGGTTTGGGGAGCCCTAACGGGCAAAAATTTATTTCATCGAAGAAGTCATTGACTGAGTGGAGAAGCTGCAGCACCAAATGCACCAGCATGTTGAGGATTTCAAGGTAATTAATGTTTATGGACATCTCAAGTTGGTAACCATTGATCCCCTGCCCATGGCTATCCCTGAAAGCTTAGCCCCTAAACTAAGCAAACAGCTACACACAGTGGAGAAAAGAGAACTTCCCAGTGCCCACTATGGGTAACAGCCTCATTCACAATCTCAGTTAGCAACCTAGAGAGCCTCCACAAAAAGTGACACCAAAGGAGGAAGTAGTGGCAAAACTTGCTGCATGCATGTGGATCAAACTCTGGAAATTCTTCCTCCTCCATGCATCAAGGAAGAAATCATGGAGGACTACAGTCACAGGAATGCAAAGCTAGCTGCCAAATTAGGTAGAAGAGGCCCAACAGTGCTTTTATATGCAGATAAGCACCAGAACCACTAAACCTGGTCTGAACATGGTTTTTTTGTTTGTTTTTTGTTTATGCTTGTTGATGTGGTCTTATAATTAGATAATCGTTGAATAGTTAAAGTTTGGCACATGTATCTTTTTGCATGGCTGTCCACGCTTGTAATCATTTTCAACTCAAAAATTTTTGATAAAGTTGTAGTTGGCACTCGATCGATGAAGGAGATTGTGGGAAGACCTCGACCCCATCCCCATCTACAGAGATTTTGACGGTCAAGAATTTCACCCCTCCATAAAGTGAGTTTGGTTGATAACAAAGGGAAGGCATTCATAGTGTTGCTTCTATTTTTCAGTTGGGGGACCCAGTAAAACCCACAAATGGATTTTGCAAGAACAAAACTTGCATTTTTCTCTCAAAAAGCAAAACAGTTGAATTCCATAAAATTTATGCGTGTCAAAAGACATCTAAAACTTGTTTGTAATAGAGGCCATTTCTGTTGAAAATTTAACAGAGAAAAACTTTCACAAGGAAAGTAAAAACACTTCTCCAGTTAAAGCATTAAATTGTTCGAAGAGTAGTTGATGTGAAAGATAAATTGCCTACAGATCCAAACATGATGGAATGGAAACATAAGGACGATAGAACCAAAGGAATTTGATAAATCAGTTACAAAGCTATGTGATCGACACAAAAATGGGCTAATCTTGTTGGCACCACCTTTAATAGGTCCTTCGTAGACTTAATAGCTCTGCATCAATAAATTCTTCCAAAGCCATAAACTCTCTAACTAGGACATGCACAAGACAGCTAGAGGGGCAATGAATATAAAAACATATATGGCTTAAGTAATAATAATTCCCATCTTACAAAACGCGCTAGTTTTATAACATACAACAAAACAGTAGGCAGTGGGCACATCTTGTTGGCACCACCTTAGTAGGCCCTTCGTAGACTTAATAAGGTCTGCATCAAAATATCTAATTCCTCCAAATCCATAAACTCCCCAACTAGCACATGCACATGAAACCTAAAGGGGTAATGCAATTAAAGGCATATATACATCCAAATGGCTTAAGTAATAGTAATTCCCATCTTACAAAACTCATTGGTTTTATAAAATACAACAGACTCCTAGAGCTTCTACAAGCCCAAAAAAAAGCTTACAAGATGAATCGTAGCAGGATGTCTAGCCTAGAAATTTACGACTACTAGATGCCAAATGAATGTATTGATGTCAGAGCACCTGGCAAATGATGACAAAAATGGGCAGTGATCAATTTCATTGGAAAATGGAGGTGTAAAAGATGTTTGACATCATATCCACCTTCCCTCAATTATGCACAAAAGAGCATCAAGAAGATGATATCAAACAAGAGATGACCAAATTAGAAATATCTCAAGGCATGAATCTCTCGAAGAATTTAATAGTACAAGGAGAATTTTCTTGATGATTGGACATTGCAAGGAATTGTGAAGGGTGCCATGGGACAAAAGCCAATAATGAGCTTTTTTGCAATCCAAGATGGAATGGCAATGGGACTACCAACAAATGCAGGTATATTTCAAGCTCACCTTAAACATTATAATAAATTCATGACTTAACTTCAACAACATTTAGCAGGGTAAGTAAATGGTTTCAACGGTTCAACAATTGTGGGTTTGCAAATTGACTTCTAGAAATATCTTGAATGCAATGAATTAAAGGGAAGTCAAACATTCATTAAGACAAAAAAAAATATACAATAGCAAGGCATATTGTTTACAAGAGGAAATAGTTGAGGTGTCATGTCCCCTTTTTCAAATAAAGTAAAAAATAATAAAGTCAATATTTTAAGTTGCCTAAGTGACTTTTTATTTTATTAAAAAGTGACAACTTAATATTATTTTATTATTATTAGAAATAAAATAAAAGGGTGAGAAAAGGCAAAAGTGAAAATAAAACCATAAAGAGGGGTGTTGGGTTCATGGGAGATCATCTTTTGCCTATTATCAATTACACATTGGCAAGTTTGAGCATCTGCTTCAGCTTTCAACCTCTGAGGACAAAAACCCTTCGGTGGATAAGGAGACTTGAGGACGAAAACACTATGGTCTTGTGAGGTGGTTCCATTAAAGAACTACAATTGTGATTTCAAATAAGGATACCGTCAAAATACAACATTGAGAGAATCATCAGGCAGATTTATCATATTTCCAGCTCCTTCCAAGGTTCGTGCTACGGTTTTTGACAGCCATATCAGCTAGGGCAGCAGCCATACATCCCTCCATTGTTGATATTATCATTTTCAGCCCTAAATCAATTCACTACAGTGATATCAGCCCTAAATAAGATTGCTACAATGATGCTACAATCGTACTAGGGTTTCGAACCTATCGTTTCAGACTTCTAGACATTGTTGGCAGCTAGGGCATCATTCTTCAGCGATTTGTACATCATCTCCAGCCAGCCGTACCTCCCATTCAATCATATACAATTTGTGACGTCATCATCACCCAACTTGGATGCCATTTCCAGCCAACCAATTCATTTGTACGTTCAGCCATATAAGCATAGGTTACACCCTTAGGGTTTGTTGTTTGTAAATGTCAAGTGGGCATAAAAATCTAGGATTACAATTCAGAATTTTGCATGCATAATTTCAGCTAGGGTTTCAGCCAATATAATTTGTTTTGTACTTTGCATTGCAATCTAATTTCAATAAAAATTCTACTCTCCATGGACATTCAACTAATTTTATTTATTTCTATAAAATTCCAAGTTAAAATGGATTTATACTTAATTTTCAGAATTCAGGGTTTATTTACAGTCTCAAATTTATTCTTAGTAAGGGTTCGCTGACAAATTCCATAATTCGTTATTTCAACTGGAAGGGGACATTATGTGAGGGAAAGCTTCGAGCCCTGGCTTGTGGGGGAAGATGAAGAGTCAACCTTCATGACAACATCTTCAAGCTTTGCTTAGGATTATTGATTGGTTCTATTTATTCCTAATTTTCATCTTTGTTAAGCATGTCTTCTTCCCCATGTGTTGTTTTGATTTGCATGCAGGTTTCTTTTTGTTGTTTTTTTATTATTTCAATGTTTTATCTTATCTATCTGCACACCTTTTGAGAGAGAGAAGCTTTCATACATTAATGTTGCCTTAGCTCAACGTTTTAAGCTAAGGTTGTATGGATATTGTGAAGGAGACTCAGGGGAATGGAGGGACTAGTAAAGCGTGTTATGACGCTGAGGAGGGAGGAGTTAATAGAGATTCAGATAAAGGCCAAAAATGAGTCAAATAAAAGCACCCTTCCTGAAAGTTCTAATCAACTGATTGACAAATGACCCAAGTAGAAAAGAAGCCTTTTGTGAGTCACTCAAACGGAAGGAGTTGTGTTTTCCCTCACTAACTATGGAGTTGACTGCAAGCAAGAAAGGAAAGGAGGTTAAGGAGAAATTAGTTAAGTCTTTGAACTTCTAAAGATGTTACTCTTTTCCCTAATGATGATGTGTGTAAAAGATCTTGATACTAAGGAAATTGTTGACCATTTTGGTCCTACAGGGCAAAATCGGTCTCCTTCTTCCCCTGCTGTTCTAAGCCAGTTCAAATTTGGTTTGCACAAGTCTTTCAACAAAAGGATGAACCAGTTCAATGGTTCGACGTCGGGGTTCAACGGCATGATCTTTCCAAGAACTTTGAACTTGAACTTTGAACCATTGTTGGTTCAGTCGGTTTGGTTCAAAGTGTTTGGTTCAATCGGAAGGTTCAAAGGGGGGCTTCTAAAGCTTGAAGGACAAGTGCCCTTGCGGAGGGCAGTCAAGCACAAACTGCACCATTCTAGTAGGCTACAGAGGGTAGTTCCAGACCCAAAGAACCCTTGCAGAGGGCAGGGAACCCTTGCGGAGGAATCAAAAGGGTGAATTTTCCTTCGGAAATGCTAAGGCAAAAGGCGAAAACAAAGGTTGAATTTCTTCGGGCAAAATGCCCGAAAATCCTTCAAACATTTTGTCCGAAGGAAATCTTTCCTTCATTCTGCCGCTTGCTTCTTTCGGCGGGTTTTATCTTCGGGCAAAATTCCTTAGGACAAAAAGTCCGAAGGAATTCCTTCAGACTTTTTGTCCGAAGGATTTCCCTGTGTGAATTTTTGCCGCGGAAATTTTTCCGAAAGAGAATCCTTTTGTTCTTTGACTTGGCAATTTCTTCGGGCAAAATTTTTCTTTGACTTGGCAATTTTTTCCCGAAGAAATTGCCAAGTCAAAGAACAAAAGGATTCTCTTTCGGAAAAATTTCCGCGGCAAAAATTCACACAGGCAAATCCTTCGGACAAAAAGTCTGAAGGAATTCCTTCGGACTTTTTTTCCTAAGGAATTTTGCCCGAAGATAAAACCCGCCGAAAGAAGCAAGCGGCAGAATGAAGGAAAGATTTCCTTCGGACAAAATGTTTGAAGGATTTGAAGACCAAGGCCGCTCGAAGTACCCCCAAGGGTAGGTGCCCTTGCAGGGGGCTCTCGACGACTGTGAAAGGGACCTTTTCAAGACCTGAAGGGGATGTCTCTCTGAGAAACGATCCACTTGCAAGTTTTCGAAGGGATTTTTTCCTTGACCAACTGCTCCACACAAGTCTCGAAGGAATTGTTCAAATGCAGAAAGTTCTAAAGGCCAAATTCTTATGGAGAAAGTGCCCTAAACAATTTCCCCGAAGGATACGTTTCTTGGGGAAGTGTCCTCTACATCTCCTTCAAAGGATCTTTCAACAGCGAGGTGGACCAAATGAGAGGCCTGAAAGGTCAATTCTATTGGAAGGTGTCCCAAACAAAATCCCACATACAGGGTCCGAAGGAAATGATCCAAGAAAATTGATGACGGTTGCACAAACGTCAACTTCTGCCTCAGCAAATAGCCGTTGATCTTTAAATGCCTAAGCGCGAACCCGAAGGAATTCAAAGGCCTTAAGGCCAAGGAAGACACCGCTGAGAAAAGGGCCTAAGGAACCAACCAAGGATTGATGGAAGATAGCCCTGGGGGGGCTCGAATTGCCAGGAGCCAGGAGATGACAAAAGACAAAACCAGGAAAAGACAAAGATGGAAAAAGACAAAAGTCAAGAGTGAAATCGGCGACCCGCCAAAAAGGGAGCCCAAAGAGCCAAGCGCAGAAACAGACAAAACAGTCCAAGTGGCAAAAGAAGATGTCGGCACAAGGAGTTATTCCAGCGGTTGAAACAATCTCTGCCAAGTGGTCATCAACGAGCACAAACAGTAAACGGCGCACCCTGATTTTTTCTCATTTTGCATTAATGGGCAGACAACAACGTAAATGCCTTGAAGAAGGGGTCTTGTTTGCAGACAAACGACGCAGCCCAAGGTTTTAACATATGACTTCTAATATATTTTAAACACTAAAAGTCAAAACTAGCAGCCGACACAGCATTCTCTTTCAACGTTTCCTCTTCCCAATTCTCTCAACGCACATGGGCCAATTTGTAAAAAGGCGCCAAAGTCTTTTCCAAAGGGGCACCTTTACTTCCTCTCTCTCGATATATATTGTAATCTCTCATTTAAGAAGGGGATCTCTCATGTTGTAAGGCGAAACCCTGCCAATTTTCACCTGAAATCAATAAAATAAGCAATTTTTACCTCTATTTTGGTTGGATATATCTTTGAGTGTGTCTGAGTGTTAACCTTGTGCTCAGTCATTTCTTTCTTGATGCTTTCACAAGCTTGATACCAACACACCTGGTATAGACAAGCGCCATTCCTGCTCGTAACAAGAAGCGCTGTATTTGGAGCGCAGAGGCAGAAGAAGGTTACCAGACAGTGTGTTTTTCCTACAATACCTGTGGTAAGTTCATTTTCTATGTGTTTCCATTAAAGTCTTAAAATAAATCAGAGATGCATCAAAAAGAGCTAGCCCTTATATAGAGACTCTCCCCTCAGTTTTGTCAGACCCACAGGCAAGAGAGGAGTTTCCATTGTGCCGCGTGGAAGAGAGAAGCCCAGTGTTCTCTCAAGGGTGCAATCCACAGCGTCAACAAAAATTAGGTTGAAAATTTTGGGGGTGTTTTTTTTGTGCCTCAATGACAATGCTCTTCCTTCTAGACACTTATTTGATAATTTGGTAAGCTCTGTGTGAGGAAGAAAAACATGGAATGTATGTTAGTTTTTGTAGAATGATTCACGAGTGTTTCAATCCATTTTTCGTGCCTTTCTTTGGAACCTTAAAATGGAATGGTAAGAATTAATCATTAAATTGGTTCCTCATTGGGTTGAGTTGTGTTATGTCCCACTACAAAGATGGCATTTTTTGCCTCAAGCTCTTAAGCCTTTGGGAGAAGTATTGCGAGTAAAAGAAACTAGGGTTACCTTAGCCAATTTGAATGCTAGGGTTCTTATCTCTCTAAAATGTCTAATTTTTTATTGAAACCCTAGTTTTCAATTTAAAACATTCTAGTTTCTCTTGCCCTATTCTTGGACTCGATGTTCTAAATTCTTGTCTTTCTATAAGAAAGATGGCCACCAAAACAAAAATGTCGGCTTTTAGCGCCTAAGAAAGAGATTAATGAAGGGGATGAAATTATTGATCAACCATCTTCAACTTAAGTATCTAAACTCGAAGAAGTTTCTAAGCTTGAAGATGACCAATCTAATCTTCATGTCTTCACTAATCCCTTTTTTAACGAAACTAATAAATACCTTACTCCCCCTTCTATGGAGGTTCCCAATGAGTACAATTTGTTGTCTCCAAAAAGTAGCAGTCATTTTTGGGACAACATTTTAACTATTTTGGTTCTAAAGACCAAAATTGTATCTTCCATTTTCAAAATTTGTCTTAGACATTCAGATTCCTCATTTTCAAAGCTTCTCAGAAAATCTACAGACTTTGCAAGTCAAGTTCAATGGATTTTACATGTTGATTTCTATGGACTTTGTATCTTCAAATTTTACAGGCAGGTTCATTTATACAAGTTCAAAGGCTTCTGCAGGCGATTTCAGTCAAAAGATGGTTTTCAACACTTGGTCATTTTCCAGAATTGGTTCAGAGCTTTGGTTCAATTGAAAATCTTCATCGGCAAGCATCTGAGTGCAAAAGGAGACTTGAACCATTGAACTGTTGAACCATTGAACCACTTTGGTTCAAAGGTTCAACGGGTTCAAGGTTCAACAAGTTCAACATCTTTGGCAAGAGTTAAGCGCTTCATCAAGATTCAAAGTTCAATCGCTTCAATTGGTTCGTCGGCTTCAAGACACTTGGCCAAATCAAGGCAGCTTGAACCATTGAATCGTTGAACCATTGAACCACTTTGGTTCAAAGGTTCAATGGGTTCAAGGTTCAACGACGGGTTCAACCAAAGGAACAGTTCAATAGCTCGGTTCAACCAAGCGGTTCAACGCTTTATTTCACTTGGTTCAACATCTTGGTTCAACGAATAGGTTCAACAGCAGGTTCATTCAATGGCTTGGTTCATTTAGTCGGTTCATTCAATTGAACCATCAGCTCGAACCATTGGCTTGAACCATTTTGGTTCAAAGCCTTGGTTCAACCGATTGGTTCAACGTCAAAGTTCATGTTGGTTCAAAGGCAAGTTCATCGGCTTGTTTCATTCATTGAACCATCGGCTTGAACCATTTTTGGTTCAACCGATTGGTTCAACGTCAAAGTTCATCCAATGGTTCATCGCCAAAGTTCAAAGGTGCGGTTCAATGCAAAAGGAAGCTTCCTGAAGGACAAGTGCCCTTGCGGAGGACACTTAATCGGCCAAAACACGCTTCGGAAGGGTTATTTTCAAAGAAACAGTGAAGTAAATTCCTTCGGATTTTTGTTTAAGGCAGATTGAAAAAGGACTAAGGCAAAAATCGATTCCTTCAGACTTTTTGTTCAAAGGAATTCGGAGAAACTTGCGGGCAAAAAAAACCGAAGACATTTTCAAAGGAGCAAATTGGCGGAACAAATTTCTGCGGACTTTTTGTCTGCGGGAATTTTCCCCGGACTCTTTGTCCGCGGGAATTTTCCCCGGACTCTTTGTCCGCGGGAATTTTCCCCGGGGAAAATGTCCGCGAGAAAGCACAGGAGAAAACCCGGGGAAATGCCGAGGGGAAATTGTTCGCAGAACTGCCAAAGTTAAGACTGCCGAAGGACCCCGAAGGGCAGGTGCCCTTGCGGGGGACTCCCAGCGGTCAAAGTGAAGGACTATTTCGACTTGACACAGACTATTTCTTAAGACCCGAAAGGGCAAGTCCAATCCAGAAAAGTACCTAGCAGAAAGCCGAAAGCCGAAAGAGGACCAAGGGGTGACGCACCCGAAGACGTCAAATTCAACATAGCCAACTAGCCGTTGGAAACATAGTGACGGGCGCACGAACGTCAAATTGAAGACAATGAAATAGCCGTTGATCCTTTGAATTCACAGACTCAAATGCATTTATAGAATTCAAGACCAAAACCAGCTGAAAGCGAGGAAAGACAGAACAACGGATGAATCCAGGGCCCGATTCAATTAACCAGAAAAGGAGGAACAATGAAGACAAGATCAGACTGCCAAGTGGACATTGAAAGTTGCAATCTTTCAATTGCATGGCTTGTTTATCTACATTGAGAAGATCAAATGGGTAAAAGGCCCCAAAGTTCCACTTATCTTCCTAACAGTTCCCAACGCATCATGATGTATTATTGTTCTCGAGTCCTTCTTGAAGTGGTTATATAAGGGACTTCCTTTCATTGTAAAAGGATCTTTTTTTTGACAATCTGAACGAAACTCTGCCCAAATTGAGAGGCATCATTGAGACTTTGTGCTCAGTCTGTTTATCATATTTTGTTACTGGAATAAAAAAGCAAGGGACTTTTTCAGACTTTGTGCTGTGATATTCTTGATATATTTTCTGTTCCATTAATTTAACAAGCAAGATTAGTAAAATTAGTCAGGAAGGTGCCCTGAAGAATCAACTGTGGAGAGACTTTGTGCCCCCATAGCTGCCTTCAGTGTGTTTTCTTTTCATTGCTGTGTAAAGGACTTTGAGAAGACTTTGTGCCTTCATCGTCCTTAGTATATTACTCTTAAGCATTTCAGGTAGAGACTTTGTGCTCTGTCTCGATTTGTTGATTACCATACTCTCAATTACATTCTGCTTTTATTTCCAGGAGTATTCTTGTGGCTGGCTGAATAGTTCTTCTGAAAGAAGAGGAGAGCTGTCTGTCATTCCCTTGAGTTTTTTCTTTGTTTTGTATACATCATCTCTGAAGAAAGAGAGATAGATGTCTGGTCCTATCCCTGAGTATTATTTTTTGTTTATACATTACATAGCATATCTACAAGGAACCTCCCCTTGATGAAAGGAGAGAGCAGTCTCTTGATGTGATAAACTTGCACATTTGGATGACTAATCTTTCTACTTTGGCTGATCAGACCTATTTTGTTTACCAGTACGCTGATAGACAAAATATTCAACCAACAGTTTTTGGCGACTCCGCTGGGGAAATACCCATTATCCATTTATGGTCTATCCATTCCATTCACCTCCACACCAACAAGGAAAGAACGCACAGTTTAAAGCCCCAACCTTTAATTGAAGCAAGGTCAATTCTTTTCCACTTTTGTTTTACAATCTAGCAGATTCAAGGTATACACGAAGCCAAAGGGCTAAAGGTATCGTTGATCCTGTGTTTGAGCTGGTACAGCAAAGTGATTTTGATCTGTTTCCTTCACCATCTCGTCTCCAACGAACCAAGAGCTTCCCTCCTACTAAAGCCAGATCCCCATTACCAGACGAAGTATCTACTTCTGTTGTTGATAAAGCTGTGCCTATAATTACCCCTTTGAGATTTGTTATTCCTCATTTTCAGTATCCTATAATGGCAGTTCAAGGCCCCTGGGGTAATGCTTTTGGTCCTCTCAATCTTACTCCTCTACATGAGCTTCCACGCAATTCTAGAAAGAATTTTTCTAAATTCTATGGTGATGGAAAAGTTCATCCTGATGAACACATTGCAGCATTCAATATAGCTTGTGGAGTAATCGGAGTAGAGTTTGAAGATGTAGCAGTCAGGCTTTTTGTTGAAACACTACAAGGTGCTGCTACAGATTGGTTTTACCATCTATAGGCTCAGTATGTGACTGATTGGAATACTCTGAAAGCTAAGTTTGAAGCCAGATTCAAACCCACAGAAGATGCACATACACTTCTGGCTCAACTTACACAGAGGAAGAAAGAGCCTCATGAGCCTATGAGAGACTTCATAGCTAAATTTGACAAATTAAGAAACATAATTCCTGTCATTGCTCGACCTACAGCTGAGAATCTCATGTTTTTTCATTAATTCTCAGCTCCCTGAAATTAATTTTCTCTTGAGACGTGCTGGGCAAATAGACCTTGCTGCAGCTCAACTTTTGGCCACTGAAGTAGATGATCTCATCTTAGCAGGAAAAATATGAAGAGATCCAAATAGAAACAGAGCTTCATCATCTTTTGAATTTGCATCTACAAGCACCACAGATCCAATGGTGCAAAAATTAGCAAATGAGTTGCTTGCTCTCAAAAAGCAAATGGCTCAATGAATGTCTTTTGCTCCTACATACAGAAGGACATTCCCAAATCAGTCATATCAAGGCAATGTTGCTAGAAACCAAGGACAACAAAATCACCTTCCTCCTCAAGGAAAACTTGCCTTGGAAGCTCCTCCAACCAATTCAGCAATGGGATACCTTGAAGCAGAATCAGAATTTTCTTTCCACCCTGAATTGAATCGGGAAAATGATGTTGATATCATTGAAGACAATCAAAAAGAATCAGCGGGCGACTCCCACATTGGTTTCCTGAATTACCAGGATGAACCCAGAAGCAAAGGAGAAGCTTCAGATGGATCATATGCAGTGTTTACCAGATCCAAGAACCAATCAGTCCAGCAAACTGATAAAGAGAAGACAGAAGAACAACCTCAACCAGCAATCACAATTGCTAAACGTGGGACTTCTCTGCCTTTTCAATCAAAAGATCTGGTCATCACCCAAAAGGTAAATACATCCATTTCGCCTTCACCTTCTACTCCCAATTCGCAAACCAGCCCACCTCCCATCCCTCTGAGAACTCAAAAAGTTGAAGTACCTTTCTCTGTCCCTAGCTCAATTCAACGATTTGACATAATTGATCATATCAAAAAGACAAAAATACAGATGGCTGAATTTGAATACTTGCAGTCTAATCCGGATCAACTGAATAAGTTGGTTCAATATGTTAAAAATTAAACCGTCCCTGCAAGACAAAAAGCTAAAAAAATAACTCTTGATTCTCTAAAGAATACGCCTATTCCAAATAATCTGGGCATTACTCCTCCAGCTGCTCTTGAAAAAATAGAACCCTTCTACGTTTCCCTGTTAATCAATGGCCACAAGCTAAGTAACTGTATTATAGACTCAGGGGCATCTGACAATGTCATGCCTGCTAAAGTCACTGAGTCTCTTGGTCTCACACTGACCAAGACGTTTGGGAGATGTTTCTCCATGGAAAACAAACAAGTACCATTGCTAGGGCAAATCAAAGATACCCAATTTGCATTCGCAGCCTTTTTAGACAAGAGGATTAAGATGACTGTCTTGGTGGCTGACGTCCCAGCATCTTATGGCATTTTGCTTGGATGAAACTTCTGCAAGGACGTGGGAGGAGAACTGAGCATGGATTTATCTGAGGCAAGGATCCCTATCTAAGGCGTGATGAAGAAGTTGCTCCCTGAAAAAGAGGCAAAATACATAGTTACCCAAAGATCATCCCCTGCAGCACAAATTTTGTTTGAATCTTCAGGCAGGGGTAATTATTTCTTTACCATAGAGGATGCTCGTGTTCCTACAGATGAAAGTCCTGTAGCTGACAATCCAAGAATTGATCCAAACAAGACTTCAGGAGAATTGGTAGAGCACAATATAAACAAGGAAGGATTTTCCATCTCTAATGAAGAGAAATCTGATAAGAGATCAGCTTCTGATGATGACAGCAATTCTTTCACCAATGATAGAGTTGAGACTATGTTGATATCTCCTCAGAGATATTCTTCCTTCATGCAATTTGCAAGTCAGCAACACCAACAACACAGCTGGAGGTGAATCTCTGTTGCCTAAATTGAAGATTGCTCAAGATGAAGAAGTCAAATTCCTTCACATCAAAAGAGATGATAATCTGACAGTTTGTCAGGAGTTTGACTTGGACGATCCAATCATGTGCGGGACTGAACCAGCAGAATAGCAAGTTATGATGGTGAATCATACTGCTACAAATCAAAATCAGGCAAAGGAATCCGTCACCAAGAAAGCAAGGAGTGATGGTTTCCGGTTTGAAGACCATATCCTGCCTTGGAACAAGAAGAAAAGGCCAAGAAAAATACACAGAAAATCGGTTTCTTGGTGGAGAGTTCCATTCGCCCGTCACCGATTCTGGGGACAAAATGTCTTCTTGCTGGTTTACCAAGATGGCGCACTATTTTCACTATCTCTCAAGAAGCAGCATCTGAAATATTTCAATTCTTGAAGTATCAGAGCATTGCATATATATATATATGTATATTTGTACAGTTTTTAATTCTGTTTTGTTTTGTTTGTTTTCGTTTTTTATGCCTTTAATTTCTGGGTAGCATGACTCCGAAGCCCAATGGTACACATGAAGAAACTGAAAATTATGGATTCTACTCCTTTCAATTCATTTTGCAATTGACAGCAGTTTCCCAACTAGAGCCAGCGGTTGTCTCCCAAAAGTAGCAGTCATTTTTGGGACAACATTTGAACTATTTTGGTCCTAAAGACCAAAATTGTATCTTCCATTTTCAAAATTTGTCTTAGACATTCAGATTCCTCATTTTCAAAGCTTCTCAGAAAATCTATAGGCTTTGCAAGTCAAGTTCAATGGATTTTACATGTTGATTTCTACGGACTTTGTATCTTCAGATTTTACAGGCAGGTTCATTTAAACATGTTCAAAGGCTTCTGCAGGCGATTTCAGTCAAAAGATGGTTTTCAACACTTGGTCATTTTCCAGAATTGGTTCAGAGCTTTGGTTCAATTAAAATTCTTCATCGGCAAGCATCTGAGTGCAAAAGGAGACTTGAACCGTTGAACCGTTGAACCATTGAACCACTTTGGTTCAATGGTTCAACGGGTTCAAGGTTCAACAAGTTCAACATCTTTGACAAGAGTTAAGCGCTTCATCAAGATTCAAAGTTCAATCGCTTCAATTGGTTCATCGGCTTCAAGACACTTGGCCAAATCAACGCAGCTTGAACCATTGAACCACTTTGGTTCAAAGGTTCAATGGGTTCAACGGTTCAACGGCGGGTTCAACCAAAGGAACAGTTCAATAGCTCGGTTCAACCAAGCGGTTCAACGCTTTATTTCACTTGGTTCAACGAATAGGTTCAACAACAAGTTCATTCAATGGCTTGGTTCATTTAGTCGGTTCATTCAATTGAACCATCAGCTCAAACCATTGGCTTGAACCATTTTGGTTCAAAGCCTTGGTTCAACCGATTGGTTCAACGTCAAAGTTCTTGTTGGTTCAAAGGCAAGTTCATCGGCTTGTTTCATTCATTGAACCATCAGCTTGAACCATTTTTTATTCAACCGATTGGTTCAATGTCAAAGTTCATCCAATGGTTCATCGCCAAAGTTCAAAGGTGCGGTTCAATGCAAAAGGAAGCTTCCTGAAGGACAAGTGCCCTTGCGGAGGACACTTAATCGGCCAAAACACCCTTCAAAAGGGTTATTTTCGAAGAAACAGTTAAGTAAATTCCTTCGGATTTTTGTTTAAGGCAGATTGAAAAAGGACTAAGGCAAAAATCGATTCCTTCGAACTTTTTGTCCGAAAGAATTCGAAGAAACTTGCGGGCAAAAAAACCCGAAGACATTTTCAAAGGAGCAAATTGGCGGAACAAATTTCTGCGGACTTTTTGTCTGCGGGAATTTTCCCCGGACTCTTTGTCTGTGGGAATTTTCCCCGGACTCTTTGTCTGCGGGAATTTCCCCCGGGGAAAATGTCTGCAAGAAAGCACTGGAGAAAACCAAGGGAAATGCCGCGGGGAAATTGTTCGCGGAACTGCCAAAGTTAAGACCGCCGAAGGACCCCGAAGGGCAGGTGCCCTTGCGGGGGACTCTGGCGATCAAAGTGAAGGACTATTCCGACTTGACACAGACTATTTCTTAAGACCCGAAAGGGCAAGTCCAATCCAAAAAAGTACCTAGCAGAAAGCCAAAAGCCGAAAGAGGACCAAGGGGTGACGCGCCCGAAGACGTCAAATTCAACACAACCAACTAGCCGTTGGAAACATAGTGATAGGCGCACGAACGTCAAATTGAAGACAATGAAATAGCCGTTGATCCTTTGAATTCACAGACTCGAATGCATTTCCAGAATTCAAGACCAAAACCAGCTGAAAGCGAGAAAAGACAGAAAAACGGATGAATCCGGGGCCCGATTCAATTAACCAGAAAAAGAGGAACGATAAAGACAAGATCAGACCGCCAGGTGGACATTGAAAGTTGCAATCTTTCAATTGCGTGGCTTGTTTATCTACATTGAGAAGATCAAATGGGTAAAAGGCCCCAAAGTTTCACTTATCTTCCTAACAGTTCCCAACGCATCATGATGTATTATTGTTCTCGAGTCCTTCTTGAAGTGGCTACTTAAGGGACTTCCTTTCATTGTAAAACGATCTTTTTTTGACAATCTGAACGAAACTCTGCCCAAATTGAGAGGCATCATTTAGACTTTGTGCTCAATCTGTTTATCATATTTTGTTACTGGAATAAGAAAGCAAGGGACTTTTTCAGACTTTGTGCTGTGATATTCTTGATATATTTTCTGTTCCATTAATTTAACAAGTAGGATTAGTAAAATTAGTCAGGAAAGTGTCCTGAAGAATCAACTGTGGAGAGACTTTGTGCCCCCACAGCTGCCTTCAGTGTGTTTTCTTTTCATTGCTGTGTAAAGGACTTTGAGAAGACTTTGTGCCTTCATCGTCCTTAGTATATTACTCTTAAGCATTTCAGGTAGAGACTTTGTGCTCTGTCTCGATTTGTTGATTACCATACTCTCAGTTACATTATGCTTTTATTTCCAGGAGTATTCTTGTGGCTGGCTGAATAGTTCTTCTGAAAGAAGAGGAGAGTTGTCTGTCATTCCCTTGAGTTTTTCCTTTGTTTTGTATACATCATCTCTGAAGAAAGAGAGATGGATGTCCGGTCCTATCACTGAGTATTATCTTCTGTTTATACATATACATAGCATATCCACAGGGAACCTCCCCTTGATGAGAGGAGAGAGCAGTCTCCTTCTGATGTGATAAACTTACACATTTGGACGACTAATCTTCCTACTTTGGCTGATCAGACCTATTTTGTTTACCAGTACGCTGATAGACAAAATATTCAACCAACACAGTTCCCCCACCCTTATGGAATTGTGTGAAACCTCTGAAGAAGATAAATTGACTTCTCCTTGTAAATAGCAGTTCTTCGATCAATATGAAGTTATTTTTGCTAGATTTCCCACTCCCATGTAGGCTAATATAGCTCGTCGCCATATATATCATCTATATAGGAATAGCTGCCACCCCATCCCTATATATAGAGATGATGCCCAAGATCTAATAGATATGTGGGCACTACACTAAAGTGGAGTGGGTTTCGGCACTGAATAAAGTGAACCCTCTATGGAAGCCCCTAATCCGACAGCATTGGATAACATTCAGACTTCCAATAGTGATAGGATTGAAAAATCAGTTGGGTTGTTTGCCTAGAATGCCCCATGTTCTATGGAAGTGTTTGTTCCTCACTAGCATCCATAGTATTCTATCACTAGCATGCCATCCTCAAGGGAATAACATTGTGTGCATCCACTTTTGTCATGGCAGAGTATAAACCATTTGCCCCCATTAAATGCAAGGTGGGATGTAAGAGGTTACAAACCAGTAATTTAGTGATTAATCATATCGTGTGCGAGCATGTGATGACACTAATAGAAGGAAACCTAGTATTGTTTTAGGTATAGATGATATCAATAAAAAGGGCACGGATGGCAAGACACCCCCATGTTTCAATAGACTTTCACAGAATAAAAGGGGAGCTAGATCCCCTACTCAAGGCCCCATTTAACCCATTTTTGGTTTCTATGTGAAGATTCTCAGTTGGAATGTTAAGAGGACTAGACCTAGGATAGAAAACCTATTGTTAGACAATTTAGGGACTCGAGGGATAATATTGATTTTGTATTGTTGGGGTTTCTCTTCAACTTGCTCTAAAGTTTATTTGGCCTGGTGCTTCATCTGTCTTCACTCAACATGAAATGGGTAGGGAAGGAGCTGATATTTTTTTGAACAAGAAATGGGCAGATTGCACTATGGATTCCGGTGTTTTCCTTCCAACATGGTTATTTGGGTTGTGAAGCACATGGACCAATGTTTTGGTGTTTGTTCAGTTTGTGCCCATGATTGCTATACAGAAAGAGCGGAACTTTGGAATTGGATTGCCTCTAATATAAAACTAGTGGGCTTCCCTTTTCTTGGAAGGGTAGTCAATTTTTTCTTGGTCTAAATTGAAGAGGATTCTTAAATTTTTTGATCCCTTGTTTAAAGGCAATGAGAGTAGCAAGAGCATCTTGTGCACTTTGTGCAACAATCAGCAAGGCAGAGAAAGGATGTATTCCAAACTTGATATATTTCAATTGGACAAGGATCACTTTATCATAACCCCTATGGATAACGGTAACCTAGTTTGAAGTTATTCTCTATACTCTTTCTGACCATCATTCTATTGAAATGACCTTCCAATTAGCATCTTGCCCCCTTCAAGGTGATAATGAGTGGAAAAACCTCTATAAACTCAATGTCTCACATTTGAAAGATGAATATTGTATTGAGGAGCTAAGAGCCTCCCAGCATACTGCTAAAATCCTTCCCCAAGCTGATTCTAAGATATTCTCTTGGAATAACTCTATGACCCTTTGTTAAAAATTCATGAGATCTTTTGCATAAGCCCAAGTCAGATTCAAACGAAAAGGACTTTTGCAGGAACAGCTTATGAATGTTGAGGCCAAAATTCAAGATAACCATCACAATCTTGGATGGTTGGACAATCTTGTCACTGTTAAGCATCACCATGAGAAGGTTCGGTAGTATTTAGCTCAAGGTGTTAGGATTAGGTCCAAACTATCTTGACTTAAGCTGGGGGATAAAGGCACCAAGTATTTTTTCAAAAATGTCAAAGCAAAGCATGTAAGGGAAACGATTAGAGTCGTGGATGTTGGAGGAAATGTTCTAATGACTTGGAGGTAATCACGATTGCTTTCTTCTCTTTCTACAAATATATTTTTACTTCAGATGATCTTGATGACAATATTGATAAGAATAGGTTTATTAAAAGGCCTCTATAAACTCAGTGTCTCACATTTTAAATATGAATATTATATTGAGGAGCTTAGGGTGTCCTGGCATAATGCTAAATTCCTTCCCCAAGCTGGTTCTAAGATAATCTATTGCAATAACTCTATGAACTTTTGTAAAAAAATCATCAGATCAATTCGGCAAGCCAAAATCAGACTCCAAAGAAAAAGAAAAATATTTCTGCAGGAGCAGCTCATTAATGTTGAGGCCGAAATTCAAGATAACCCTCACAATCTTGGACTGTTGGACAACCTTGTCACTGTTAAGCATCAACATAGGATGGTTCATCAGTACTTAGCTCAAGGTGCCAGAATTAGCTCCAAACTAATTTGGCTTAAGCTGTGGGATAAAGGTACTAAGTATTTTTTCATAATTCTCAATGCAAAGCATGTAATGGAAAAGATTGGATCCATTGATGTTGGTGAAAATGTTTCTAATGACTTAAAGGTAATTAAGCTTGCTTTCTTCTCTTTCTACAAATATCCTTTTACCTCTGATGGTCTTGACGACAATTTTGATAAGAACGGGTTTATTTTCTCTAGAATCATCCTAAGAAGTTTTCTGTCAAATCAACTGTTGTTTTGAAGAGTGATATTACTATTGATGAGTTCAATTTCGTCGACTGTTTCAAAAATGAAATGTCCCCTAGATTTGATGATTTTTTTGTTGCATTCTACAAATAAAGAGTGGATAGCCCTCGAAATTCTTGAAGTCTATAATGAAGCGATTCATGTTGGTTCTTTGGATATCAATAGAGGAGTCATCAAACTTATCCCTAAAGAAGGGGATTCAACCTAACTTAAGAATTTGAGTCCTTTTGCCCTACTTAATGTGTCCCATAAGATTTTTACTAAGATTTTGGCGAGGAGAATTGCTCCTATTCTTCAAGAAATTATTTATGCAACTCAAATAAGTTTTGTTGAAGATATATTTTGGATAATCTGATTAATAATTGGAAGAGGATGTTTTGGGCCAAGGGTACCAAACAAAATGTTTGTATGGCTTTACTTGATTTTGAGAAAGCGTATAATAGAATTGAATAGCCCTTTATTGACCTAATACCAATATCTTTTGGTTTTCAAGAAAGTTTTGTAGAATTGTGAATTTTTTGCTTCAGGATGCCTCTGCTCAAGTTGAGGTGAATGGGGAACTTACTGATTCTTTTGTCCTACAAAGAACCATGAACTTGCTGAAGCCCTTCATTTGCTTCTTCGGGATGCCTCTATTGGCCCTCCTTTTTAAAGGGATTAGGGTGCCTAAAAATGATGAGCTTATTGATGTACCTTTTGCTGATGACACTAATCTGTTTCCCATTCTTGAAGAGGAAATTTTCAATTAAATCTCCTACAAGTTGGGAATTTATTGCAGCACTTTTAGATCTAAAATATTTGTGCAAAATTCTTTGTTGCTTGGTTGGGATTGGGAGGACTCCCCTCTAGATTGGATTATCAGACACGGTTGGGCTTGCGGCGGCCCCTACAATATGGTCAGATATTTGGGTATTCAATTTGCTCTTATGCCTTCCTTTAAGGGCACGTGGACTTGGCTGTTTGAAAGAATTAAAAAAAAGGTTACTAAGTAGCAAGGGCATTTTCTTTCTCTCCCGGGGAGAATTCAGGAGCGTCAAAAGGTGCTATCTTCCGTTGGCATCTATTTTTCCTCTTGTTGGTTGTTCTGTAATGCTCATTTTGACAAGCATCATAGCATGGTTAGAGACTTTCTTTGGTCAAATGGTAAGGGAAATAAGAAAAGACATTTTGTTGCATGGGGTGTATGCTTTAAACCTAGAATTATTGAAGGTCTTGGTATTAAATTTTTGAAAATTAAGGGAATTGCTCTTATTTTGAAATGAATTCTTAGATCTTTCCAAGGTAATAAGCCTTGGAAAGTTTTAGTCAGAAACAATATTATTAGTTGGTTTCCAAAAGGTAAGCCTCAGTGGAAGGATCTTCATATTGTTGATATTGTGTTTGTTTTCATTTTCTGTCAAGACAGTTTCCTCTCTCATTTTCGGTTCTCTGTGGAAGGCTTAGGAGGAGCTAAAATTAAAAACACCTGGTGTTCAGACTGCCTAACTCCCAGCTTAGAACCTATACTATTTTAATGAAAGCTCTCATAGCACCTCCTGCTAGGCTGGTTATTGAAGATGATAAGTATTTTTTAGGTACTATCAGATGGATTACAGGTCATCCCTTGTGTGAAATATCTGCTATACAACTCTATGATACGCTCTTGTTCTCTCAACATGTGCTTTTAAGTCGCAATAGGAAATGGTCTCTATGTGATCACTTCAATAAGTGGGAAGATAGGTTATTTTTGTCATTTGGGCTTCTTGTATTGAGCCCAAAAAAATCTTATTTTAGGTGGTTTCTTCTTCACCAAAAACTTCTTGTTGGTTTTATTGTTCTTTAAAATGGTTTTGGTAGTCTAAATGTCTCTATCAAGATATTAAATTACCCTGATATTGTCTTGGTGTTCGTTTATATTGAGAAGAAAACGCCAGTTTTGTCTCTATCAATTTATTAAATTATCCTGATATTGTCTTTGTGTTCATTTATATTGAGAAGAAAATGCCAATTTATTTTTAAAAAAGTCGTTGCTGGTAATGTCTACAGAAATTTTGTGGCTTATTTGGAAAGAAATAAATAATGATATTTTTCAAGGAAAAGGCAGGATATTAAATTAGCTTAAACTTGTCTTTGGTTTCACTTATAAAATGACTTTGTTTTTCAAAAGGTTGTGGTTGGTAATGTCTATCGAAATTTTGTGGTTTATTTGGAAAGAAAGAATTAATGATATTTTTCAAGGAAAAGGCAGGAGGGGCTTACTGACTTCACAAGTGAAGTCATTCTTCGAGCTCTTGATGTGCAGGTGAACATACAGCTGAATGTTCCTAAGTCTAAATCGGAAAAGTTCTCGAAGACTGAAATGATGAAGATCTCTTTTAGTTACCTTATTGGCACTGGTCAGTATCTCCTGATTGGCAAATTCTTCATGCTGGGGTAACATATTTGAACATCCCAAAAGAAGATTGGGATTTGATAAGGGAAGCATATTTTCAGCTATGTGATGGCCTTGATCCTGATATTGTCCGTAATGATGACAGTGATCGGATGCAGGAAGGAGGAGTTCCAAGAGGTATTGAATCTATTGTTGACGCAATCTATGCCAAACTCTACATAATTGAGCAAAATCAAGCTCATAGAGTTGCTTAAGGGATGAATGCTCTAGATTTTCCTTTTTTTGGTAGGATGGCAGAGAAGGAAGGTTCAGATTGTACTCTATCTTCTGCTTCTTCTCTTGTTCATGCTCCTCTGCATGAGCATGGAGCCCTTCCTAAGTGGCTGGAAAATGTTATTGACAAGAATTCAAACAAAACCATTACTAAAGTGCAGTCTATTCTTGCACGTTGTAAAGCTAATATGAGAAGGGTGAGAAAAAAAACAGGCTGAAGATAACATTCCAGAAGCGCTGATGTACTGATGGAACATGAGATAGTTACTAAGAATTCAGAGGGACCTGACTCAGCTGCTGTAAACAACCCAGTTGGTACTAGTGAGGGACCTAAGGGAAATGAGAAGGGCCCTGCTCTTAATGTGCAAGGGGAAAAGAACCTTCTTATGGATCTTAATGATGGTCCAGTGGCCTAGGCTATTTGTTGTTGGACTCTAGGCTTCGGTCTACTTTGATGTTTTCCATTACTTTTAGCTGGTTTTTGATGGGGTCAACTTTTATGGTGTGCAGCGTGCTCTCTTTGAGAGCTTTTTTCTTGTGATCTGACTCTTGGTTATATTGTTGTGTGTCTATTGTGGAGATATGTTATTTCACAGATGCTCTTCAATATAAAACGAAAAAAATAGTTGTCTAACCTGTCCTTCGGAAGCATTTCCTCCAACATCAAGAAAATTGGCAGGAGTTCCTCCATGTAGTTTTATGATATCCATGGTAGCCATCGCCAACCCAGCACCATTAACCATGCAACCGATTTCTCCATCCAATCCAATATAGTTCAAGTCAGCTTCAGCAGCTGCAACCTACAGAAAATGAACAGAGATCAATATCTGAATAACAGAGTAGAAGATCATATTTTTCACTTCACTATCACACATCTTCAATTTCTCTGAGAATGCAGAACTAAATTGATGGGAGAGAGACTACACTCAAAAACACATTTACCAAAATCAGTTAGAAAATCACAGTCAAGATGCCTTATGTTTCAAAGATTAGGAATTGACATGCTTCCCTTCAAATCTAGTATCAAGTCAAAGCAATCTATAGTTTCTCAGACCACACAAAATAAAAATGATGGGCAGAGAGACTCCACTCCAAAGCACATAAGCTCAAATCAGTTACAAAATCACAGTCAAGGTATCAGCGGTTTGAAAGATTTTAAGAGATTGAGAAGCTCTTCTCAAAATCTTGAAAAAAATCAAAAAAATATACTTTTCAGCATTTATTGTTTCATTTCTACATCAAAAGATAAATTCCAAGGAAAAATATTTTACTTCTCTTGGATCCTCTTGGGACCTATCACGCAGAGCAAAAATTTCTTTCTGACGATAGGCAGCATTATCATCAAAATTCAACTTTGCATCTGCAGCCACTAATTGGCCATCGGTAGTCTCCGCAATAGGATTTATCTGCATGGTCACCACTTACAGAAGTTAGAATAATCCGACATTGTTCCTGGCATAGCTATAAAGGTGCCATAACTCTGAAACACGATGGATGCACCGGGTATGTATCCATACCCTTCTCAAGTGAAAATTACATTCATGCGGTTATAGTCACCTCAAGAAGTGTGCAGTCAGTTTCACAGAATAGCTTGTACAGCTTTTTAACCTGATCCATTGACATGTTCCTATCTGCTAGCCTAGGGGCCAAGCCATCTACAACTTTTGCAGCATCTTCATCTGTGATCCCTTTGTAAATGTCAATAGGAACCTGCTATTGCATAAAAAAGGTGAGTTCTTTGAATCTTAAAGTCTAAAACATTAAAAAAATAAAAAATAAATAAAGCTAGTTTCCAGATAAATTCTTATTTAAATTTCTAATAACATCATTTGAGATGAGATTTATGGACCATGCTAATTCAAGATCCATCAGAAGTTCAAAACAACCACTCACATAATACAAACCAAGACCTGTTGACAAAACTTATGAAAACAAAATCCGAAACATTTAGTGCCACAAATACAATACGAGGACTTCTTACAGAATAACATTCTGGATATGGTGCCATTACAAGGTTTATAAATAACAGTCACATTCTAGTAATAATCAAGGAAATGAACTGTTATTGTAATCTGACAGAAAAAACAAGCACAACGAATCTACTTCTCTATATACTTCTTGATAAAGAACATTCATTTGGCCCAGTTAGGAACCAAATACTAAACACCATCTTTAGAAGATTTAAATGTTCACAAATAGAATTTATTTCACTTCATTCAGAAAAATTCAAATTAACAGCAGTTGAATCAAAGGATATAACAGAAAGATCATTAAAGCTCTTCAAGAAACACCATTGCCATTTTAAAAAAATCAAGATATCAACAAGAATCAAACAAAACACTAGCAGCACACAACACTAATGCATAATATTTTTCTAGAGATTCTGAATTGAGGGAGTTTAACTCGATTTGTTTCCCTTTAGGATTTTACAATCCCTAAGCTATGATCTATGTAGTAGGGTTGACAATTTCAAGCTTTGAATTCCAGAGAAAGCAATACAATATTAAAAGATCCTCATCTTCCTGTGCAAAACACACTACACTTCAAAGAATAAAAAATTAATTTTGAGATTTACAAAAATTACAAGAATAACCTTGATAATCATGTCAGGATACTTTTCTGCAAGGTCTTCAATGCTGGTACCACCCTTTTTGCAGGCAATTATGACCTATGTAGCAAATATATCTTGATAAGTATTCTTCAAAATTGGCAAAACAAATGACATAAATGCATTTAACCCATATTGTAATCAAAACAATCACCATAACAAATCAAAATTTAGAATGCTCAAGTATGGACTAATAATTAAAAAAATCAATTAAGAACATACAAAAGCAGAAAAGTATAGATGTAGTAAGATACACATTCAAGCCACTACTACAATTGTTGACTGGTCAAGTATTCGTTAGTTATAATAATTTATTTGGGTTAGAATTTATAATATTAATATTAGTTCAAGTCTGTAGCCATTATTCCCATATGAATTTTTTAATTCATATAATAAGAGAATATGTGAGGTGTCACTTATTTTATCCCTTTTGAAGGGAATCTTGGAGTTACATTTCATATGTAACTCCTATGACACTTGGCACACACTTCCCGCCACCTCACACTAGGCACACACCTATGAATATTAGCCAATGTAATGATGGAGTTAATAACTCCTTTGACTTACTCTATTTAAAGAGCTCTCTCCTCTCCTTTATTGAAGTTTTTTTCCCTATCCTCTAATTCATTCTACTCTCTTCATAAAAAATTTAGTCCAGAGAATAGTGCTTGTAAGCTATCCTTCTTTAATGCACGAGGAGTTTTCTTCCGTTGAAACGGTTTCCCCACTTCCCAGTTTGTGTTTCTACATTTTCATGGTTGGATTATTTTAAGGTAATATTGTGTCTTTTTTGTAATCATTTATTTATGTTTCAACTTTATTAGTAAAGATCTTACATTTTATTTTTTTCATGGTTTCGGAGCAAGTTATTAATAAAAATGAAATATAAGTGTGTATAGATACTTGGGTGGAGAAGAAAAACAAATCTTGTAATTTTGACACATTTTATTTGCAAGGGTGTTTGTTTCATTTTGCTCTAATTTCATCAACCAATATACATTTAATTCAGTAAAAGTTTTTGTGCAATTCTTCACATAAAGAATTGGAAAATTCTAAATTGTATTTTCTAGGGTCGTCATCATTTATGCAAAGACCCTTATTAAGTGTCAAAATGGCATCTTTCTTGTCAAAATTGCTCCACTTGCAACATTGATCATACTCCTCTGTTCCATTCTCGAAAAGAAGAAATGCTTTGAGATTTCTATACTAAGTATCATCCAAAATATTTTTGAAATTGAGGCCCATAGTGTCTTTGAGCATTTTTCCTAACCCTTTTGCTTGTTTTCTTTGACATTTTTCCTTGCAATCTAATATCATTTTACAGGATTTTGCCCACTGTGTAAAAGCTAGTTTCCAGCACTTGCATAACCATTCAAATCCTCAACCTGGGGAATTTCTTAAACTCGATTTTTTCCATTTTTCACATAAGGCAAATCATAATTTCAAGCCTTTGAGCTCATTCTAATTGTGTGTGTTTATTCTTATGTTTTCAAAATCTGTGTTGGTAATATCTTGCATTTTATTTTAGCTTGAAAACAAAAGCTTGAATGACTTATTGAAATGTATCACCGATCTGCTTCCTATTAAAGGACATTTTGTTCCTGTTGATTTTCTGCTTCATATAAGCTCAGGCTGCAATATTATATTAAATACAAAGATCAAATTTGTTGTGAATCAACCAAGTCTTTTTTAGCAACCAAAAACACAAACAAAACTACAAGCAAAACTGTTGTTTTTCTACTAATAAAATAGCCTCTTTCCCCTCGCTTGATTGGTTCCTTTCCTCGTCAAAATACCTCTGTTGGAAAAAAAAGGTCTATGTTGGCTGTTGCATTCTTCTCTATTTAATTATCTTTTCCATTAGTTGTAGTTTTAACGACTTGCATTTACTTTTATTCATTAGACTTTGAGCTGTAATTTTTACATCGTATAAATTTTGATCTTCTATGTTGGAACGCTCTTTTTATCTTGTGTATTCCTTCATTTATTCCCGTGCAATCAAACAGTTTTTTATTTAAATCCATTTTATCAATTCTAAAAAGAAATCCTCAAACGTGCCA
This sequence comes from Torreya grandis, assembly GCA_037957365.1. Lineage (NCBI taxonomy): Eukaryota > Viridiplantae > Streptophyta > Pinopsida > Cupressales > Taxaceae > Torreya > Torreya grandis. The sequence goes on along the minus strand of JARHVA010000121.1, from coordinate 660,392 downwards.
AGGTTTAAAGCTAATTGTATAGTTCATGAAGGCAAGAAATTGAAAAGGTTTCTTTTATCCGTTCCTTGGCTTGTCATTTTATTAGTTTTGTATGCCTTTCATGCTATATTATTGACAAAAAATTTATATGTAGCATATACCTTTTTTTATTTACAAGGCTTTAAAATATTATAATAAACAAGACTTTTTTTGTCTTGGCATTGCAAAATACTAAATTAGGTATTTTACTAATTTATCTCTTGGTTTATCTTTTCCCCCCCTCTTTTGCTCTAAAACTATAGGTGTTATTGTGTTTTTTGTGATTTACTCAGTGTTGTGAATATTTAAGGAATGACCCAATTATTGCCCAAATTCAAACTCACTTCTTCAAATTACTATTGATGAAAATCACACATACTATACATCTTTATTTTTATGCATATGGTTCAAATCATAGTTACCATGTTCGAAAAATTCGGTTTGTTCAGAAGGGGGAAAAAGTTCGGAAGTTCAGAATTTTGAAAAAAGTTCAGTTTGATAAGTTCGGTTAGGATTTTTTTATAGATTATAAAAATATATATATATCATACATATTTGTAAAACATAAACATAAATAAGTTGATAAGTATCTATATAAACACAATACTTATTAATATTTAACAGCATATTTAATATTTAACAATATATTTAATATTTAATAGTATATTTAATATTAATATTGTTTAACTTATACTTAATAATATTTTATTATTTTAAAATTTAAAAGATTAATATTAATAATAAACTAATAGTATATTTAATATTAAATTAATACATATATATTAATATTTTATAATTTATAAATTAAAATTGTTTTTCCAAAATAGAACCATAGATATGTTAAAATGCTTTTCCAAAAGCGATGCGGGCAGATGGCACATAGAATGAAACTTGAATCAAATCAATGCGGGCAGATGGCAAATGGCGATGGCAGTCTACATGTGTTGTTCAAGTCTTCGACACTGGAAGGGTTTTGTGCAATATTTCAATCCGCAGACAAAGATCGAATCTGGACATCACCACAACCTTGCCTCTGTTGCGGAGAGTCGCGCAATAGATGCCCATTATGCCATGTATGTGGAAAAACAACATCAGGCCCAATGTTGTGAATTTTCCAAACACAGATTCATCCACATCAAACAAGGAGGAACACAAATTGGCAACAAGGTTCCTGTGAGTGAGCATGATGCCCTTTGAGGCTCCGGTGGTGGCGGAAGAATACGGAAGCGCACACAAATCATTCTCACTAACTTTATCTGCTTCAAATACATCCATGTTCTTGAATAATTTTGCCAATGGCACAGTGTTGCTGTCCACTGCATCGTCCTCATCTACCATAATGACAGTAATGCCAAACATGAATGCCATTGTGTTTCAGGCTTATGAACTCATATGTCGTTGTGTTTTAGACTTCTAGTATTTTCTTCAGCGTTCTTCCCGTCGATGTCTCAATCATGATTCACTCTGTAACATTCGCCTTTTGCCTTTAGGGTTTGTGTTCACTGTTCGCTATTTTGCATTTGTTGTTAGACAATTTTGGTTTAAACAAATATATTTTGAATGATTTTTTTTAATTTTTTTAAAATAAAAAAACAAAAAAGTGAACGGTCGAACTTGACCGAACAAATTTGGTCAGCCTTATTTGTTCGGTTCGAACCGAACTTGAGCCTTGTTCGACCGAACATGGCAACTATGGTTCAAATTGTAAAGGGAAATGGAAAACTACCTAATTCCTTGGCCTCGGCCTTTGCCGAAACTAAAGAAAAGTGTAAAATTAAAAATGAGGAAGCCTTAGGTTTAATTGGAATGGCAATGTCACTTGAGCTTCATGTTCACATTGAAAATTATGTCATTGCCTCTAGTAGTTGGTTAAAACTTAAATTTGTTTATGATGTGAATGAATCCCAAAAATTCCAAGTTTCAGATCAACTTTCAGATTTAAAAAATGTTGATTTTAAAACGATTGATGATTTTTTTGACTAAAGTTCATTCTTTAAAGTCAAAATAGAATGGCTAAGGCATTGAACTTTTCGATTTGGATTTAATCCATACCATTATGAAAAAGAGTTTACATATTCCTACTTTAGCAACCCAGTTGAAGTTGTATCTTTTTGTGTAATTTCTTGCAATAAGAAGAAAACAATACTTCAATTTGGTAGTCCTAAGGCAAATGAACATTCATTTAAATCTAAACACCAATACAAGAAAAGTAATAATAGAAATCACTTCAAGTCCAACAAAAAATGGCAAAAATGAAACTAGTCACACTCAAACCCCAAAAGAAAATTAGTATGTACGTGTCATCATAAGGATGGCCGTGATGAATTTCATTTCTTTTGGAAACAAAGAGACATTAAAAATGGTAAGAAACATGCAAAGACTAATGCTAGTGCTAGTAACAAGACTCCAAACCAACACAAGTCTAATGCTACTTTTACTTGTGTTTTTCGCTCTTCTTCTCATACTGAATGGATTGTTGATTCTCGTGCCACTCGACATATGACTTCTAATGCTGATTTATTTACTTCTTTAGAACCAAAACATTCTAATAATCAGCTACATTTTGGAGACCGTGTTTCATGCCATGTAGAAGTTTGTTGAAGATTAATCTTTATTTAGATATTTTAAAATCCTAAGTTGTATATTATTTATTCTTATGTGAAATTTTAAATCACATAATACGTATGATATAAAGTGTCACTCAGCATATGACTTTTAATGCTGATTAATTTCATTCTTTGGAACCAGATCATTCTAATAATCAGTTGTCTTGCAAATCATATTTCATGCTATGTAGACACCTATTGAAGATTAAAATTTATTTGGGTATTTTAAAATACTAGGTTATGTATTAATTATTCATAATTGAAATTTTAATTCACATAATCCATATAAGATAAGGCATGTAGCATTAACCTATTTTTTCTCATTATAGAAATTCACTACCCAAAAAATAGAGGCACTAGGCACACAGTTGGAAGGTTGGCTAAGGTAGTGATTGGAGTTATTTTGAGATTTCTTTTCAACTTCACTCTATTAAAGAGTGTGGGACTCTTCTTATATACACTTCTTTTAGAGCTTTTATTAGGCTTCTTCTACTTTTATTTGGATTTTATTAGGCTTCTTATACCCTTCCTTGGACCTGAGCGTGGTTGAGTCCTTTGGTTCTTTGGCTCTGAGCGTGGTTACTCTTTGCCATGTTTTATACTATTTCTTTCAGCATTGTTTTTCTTGTTTTTGGAGACCTTTTTGGTTTCCCGCTTTTTCCTGACACATTTCTGTAATCTGCAGTCCCTTTGACCTACTTTTGTGGTCATTAGTTAGACATTAATATATTTATCTTATCTTTTTCTTTCTTGGAAGAAGTTTTATGCACATTGTGTTAACTTGTAAATGCTTTGAGTCGTCTTACAATAGCATGTGGGGTTTGCTTCCAGTATACCAATTTCTCCACTGACAAAGCTTGTTTCTCAATTCTTTTTTTGGTATTTATGATGAATATTTATTGCATATTTTCACTTATGATTCATTGTTTTAGAAATTGATCTTCTCTTGTTAAATCGATTTTTGATTTTGGTGCCACTTAACATATGACTTCTAATAATCAATTATTTACTTCTTGAGAGACAAATCATTATAATAATCAGTAATGCCCTGCAAATCATGCTTCATGCAATGTAGAAGCCATTGGTATTACAAGTGCTCCTAATGGTGAATTAAACTTAAATTTGTTTTTTATTTCTCAATTATGAAAACAGGATTACAAAGAAGAATTTTACGAAAATACTTGCTATGTTAAGTCAACCAGGCATAATTTTAAAGTGTTGCTACAACTTTTTTAGAAAAAGATGATTTGTTTAAATTTACAGAATTCTTGTCTTCCAATTTAGTCATTCTTTAGTTGATTTTGTTGATGTAGCTTATAGCATGAAAGATTATGTCATATCAATTACCAAAGCATTGCACTTATGAATAAATTAGACATGGTGCATGGCTTGCCTAAAATTCTTGTTACTGATTTTGTTGTAATAAATTTATGGCTGGTAAAATTCATAGAGAATCCTTTTCTAAAGGAAAATCTTGGCATGCAACTGATAAATTGTATCATGTTCATAGTGATATTTTAGGTCCAATGCAAACTCCTATTAATAGTGTTAAATATGCCTTAATTTTTGCAAATGATTGCACTAGGAATGTTTGAATTTATTTCCTGAAATCCAAAGATTGAGTTTTGAACACTTACATTGAATTTCATGCCTTTGTTTTTTGTTGTTCTATGTATTTTACGTACTAATAATGGTATTGAATATGTCAATTTTGATTTTCTTGCATATTGTAAGCAACAAGGTAAAAAGCATGAAAATGTTGGTTTTCACACCCCTGAGCAAAATGGTGTTGTGGAACATAAATATAAGATTATTATCGAAATGGCTAGGTATAATTTGTATAGTAAAGATATGCATTATAATTTTTAAGTTGAAGCAATGCATTGTGTTGTTTATATCATTAATAGGACTCCCACTAAAGCTTTCAACATTAAATATTACTCCTAAAGAAAATTGGAGTGGAAGACTCCCACTGAAGTTTTCAACAATAAAATATTACTCCTAAAGAAACTTGAAGTTGTATAAAACCTAATTTAAAGAATGTGTCTTTGGTTATGATGCAATTTATCACATTCCTTAAAAAAAAAATGTAAGAAGTTAGATTCTAAATTTAAGACACATATCTTTGTTCTTTATAATGAGAAATCTAAAGCTTATAGAGTATATGATCCTCAAATTAACAAAATTAAGATTAAAAGAGATGTTAGAATTGTGAAAAATGGTGTGGTTGGTTGTTCTACTACGTCAGATTTTATTGATATTGTTTCTTTTTCTTTTTCTTTTGATTCAAATGATGATCAAGTAGATGTTTTGCATAGTAATATTGGTACTCTTATTGGTCCTACTCCATCTTCTAGTCTTGTTCCACATAATCCTATGCCTAAGTGGGCAAGAACAATTATAAAAGCACCTAGAGTTGATGTAGATGTTAAGGATTCTCGTAGAACTAGGAGAACTTTTGTAACCATGCTTTGATGTTCAAACTTATGAATAACAATGATCCTCAAATACTTAAACAAGCTAAAAGTCACTATCACTGGAAAAAGACTATGCATGAAGAATACAACTCCTCACTATCTAATCAAACTTGGAACTTAGTTGCTCTTCCTAAAGGTCAAATTTGATTAGTTGTAAATGGTTGTTAGAAACTAATTTTACTTCCGATAATCAAATAGACAAATATAAAGCTAAATTAGTATCTTGAGGTTTTTTTCAAGTTGAAGAAATTGATTATAATGAAACATTTGCCCATATAGCTAATACACCGACAATTAAAGTTGTCTTGGCTCTAATTGTTCATATGTATCGTCTTGTTTATCAAAAGGATGTTAAAATTGTTTTTATGAAATGCTTTCCATGGAGAAATTTATGTCTCAACCTCTCGTTTTCATTAAGGAAATGAGTATCGTGCCTGCAAATTAAATAAATCTATTTATGGTTTGAGCAATCACCTAGAGAATGGTATACCAAAAACCATCAGTTTTTTTGTAGATCAAGGTTTTACTCGCAGTTGCAATAATCTTAATCTTTTTGTCATGAAAATTAATGACAAAATAGTTATGTCTTATATGTTAATAATTTGATAATTATAGTAGTAATACTTCATTAGTTTGTGCCACTAAGAATGCTTTACATAAGCTCCTATTAACAGGTCAAGGGTATCTTCCATTGAGCATTAAATTCAAACATGGGTAGTTATGAAATCAAGTTTTTTCAAATTAAACTTTGATGGTGCAACTAGAGGTAATCCAACGACTTCTGGGGTAGGTTGTGTTATTAGGGATTGTTCAAGGTCTTTGATTTGAGATGTGTCCAAGACATTATATGATGGAATGAATAATGAGCTAAAGCACAAGTGCTGGTCCTTGGACTTCGGATGGCCAAGCAATGTGGCATTGAAGGAGATTCAATGATATTCATCAATGCACTCCTGATTCACATATCCAAAAGTTTGAAGTTGGGAAATAGCCTCAACCAAGCATGAGATATATTGAAAAGGTTCACTACCTGGCAAGTGCAACACTATCACAGGGATGAAAATAAGTTGTTGGACTTCCTAGCAAATGTAGGGATTGATCAATGGGACAATCTCTCAATGGAAACGTTTTGGAGAGTTGGGATGGACAGGGGGTTGTTCCGCGGCTCTGCCTACCGGTTTGTTTGATTCTTCTTGTGACCTTTGCATATTTAGCTTTAAATATATATAAACTCATTTTTTCATCTAAAGTTGAGTTGGCAGTTCCTAAACAATGTTTAGTAAGGAGGTGTGACCCCCTCCAATTCAGCTCATTTACTCATTTATGTGGGAGGCCATTTCAAATAATCAAATGTTCACTCATGCCAATGAGTTCATAGCAAATGAACATGGGATCTGTTTGAGTCTCTCTTCTCTCTTCATTGCCAGTCGACATCTCATTTCTCTCCATGTTGAGGCTTTGATTTCTTTCCATCGTGCTTTCTACTCTCCTTCTTTTCTTTTTTCTGTATGGGCAAAAGCGAAATATGAACTTTCAATTGATTATATCAAATGAGAGAGTGAAATTATTTTCATCCAAATTGAGGGATTTATAGGCAATCAAAACTAAACTTGGCACAGACTGTGGAGATAGAAATGAAGAGCAGGGTCAACTTGGAGATGGCATCATTATTCGTCTCAAACCTGCCTTGTACTTTTTTGTAATATGTTGGGATTGAAGGAAGTTATCATCAAGGGGAGTGTTGACTAATGACACCTCCCTCCCTTGTTTAGGTTTGTTTGTCACCCCTAAAAAAATTAAGGGGGAATGTTAGGATTACACTTTATTTAGGTTGATTTATAATCTTAATGTTAGTCTTAGTGTGTGTGAATATTATTCCCACATGAATTTTTTTAATCGTATAAGAGAATATGTGATGTGTCACACGTCTTTTGTCCCTTTTGAAGGGAATCTTGGAGTTACACTTCATATGTAACTCTTCTGACACTTGGCACGCACTTCCCCCTTACCTCATGGGGATTAGGGGCACTAGGCACACACCATGAAGGTTAGACAAGGTAATGTAGTTACTTAGTAACTCATTTGACTTCGTCACTCTATTTAAAGAGCTCTCTCCTCTCTCTTCATTTATGATTATTCTTCTTTTTTAATCTCGTATTTATTATTCTCTCTTCATAAAGATTGTAATCCAGAGAATTGTGCTTGTAATCCACCTTCTTTAAAACACTTGGAATTTTCTTCCATTGAAACGACTTCCCCACTTTCCAATTTGTGTCTCAACATTTTCATGGTAGGCTTATTTTGAGATAATATTGTGTCTATTTTGCATTCATTTATTTATGCTTCAACTTTATTAGTAAAGATCTTTCATTTTATTCTTTCAATTAGAAAAGGCTAGTTACAAAAAAGGGCAGAATCAACATAATTAGCACGTACCTGGCCAAAACTCAACATCTTTTAGGAACTCGAGAATAACTTAATTGCTACATAGCCGATCATGGTACTGGCACGGATACAGATATGGGATTTGGGTACGTGGATATGGCAATGTTTTGGGGGTCTGAATACGTTTTTGTATATGGCCCCATGTGTGTGTGTGTGTGTGTGTAGAGCCATATAAGCAAAATTAACCACATAATATGCATATAATAAACAAAATAAGTTATATAACCACAAAACATACTAATAATTCAATGTCAAATGTCATGATATTCAATGGTTGAACTTAGATTAGTCTTAGAACAATAAAATAGCATAAATGTTACAATGTATGGACAAAAATAAAGACAAAACAACATATTCATTATTCATTATGTTTATATTGGTCTTCAATGTCTTCATTTAAAGCATCATCATGTGGTTCATTAGAACCACAAGCAGTAGCAATGCCACTCCCACTAGCCCTATTATGCAAGTCGTGTAATGCACCCACTAGCTCCGTGTCGAACAATGAAAGTTAGGTGATGGAGGTATCCAAGTCAGTAGTCTTTGGGTCAACATCCCAACACTCTGTTGCCCCTTTCTTGTACTCATATTGCTTGTGTGTGAGAAGATACAAGTTGGAATGCACATAGACCAAATCCTTTGGCTTTTTCACTACCAACTTGTTGCGCTTAACTAAGTGGATAAACATGTATGTACGCTAGTTCTGCTCAAATAAATAGGAACTCGGAACATATTGAGGCAAGCCGCAAAGTCCATTAAAATTTATAAAAGTTAAAACAAAACGTCAAAAAAAGGTAGAAAGTTAAGAAAAATCTTACGGGGATAGAATTTTTATTGCAAGTGGCTAAAAGTGGGTGAATGCTTGCGCACGGAGGTACCACCACATATAAGCATCATTTATGTACTTGTCACGAAAAATGTTAAGGGAGTGACCCGTGGAAGTTATGAAATGCCCAAACTCTACCGTAACCGGTTGGGAAATAGTCTAGAGAACGCTACGTTAAATCTCTCAATAACCTCAACATCCCTATATGATGGGACCCTCCTAGGCAAAGAAAATATCTTTGTGTTGTAGTATTTGGGAGTCAAGGCAAAAACAAGAAGATGCAATAGGGTGGTCATTTTTTCCCACCTTTCAATGAGATACAACTGCACTTCTTTGAAGAACCTCTTCGTAAAATCTTGCTCTTCAGCATTTATGATGGAATTAATCTTCTCAATCAATGAGTCGATTTCATCATAAATTTCACCTAAACATGGATGATATATATCCACAAATCTCAGCATACCCATGATGGGCTCAATAAAACTTAATAAATAGTTCACACATTCCCACCAAATATCATCAAGAATCAACCCTTTCACATTTGTGGTCCTCTTAGTGTTTGATTGCCTCCATACACCCCAAAAGTGGTTGATAACCATGCTGCTCAAAGCCTCACACAGCTTGACAAGTCGACTTGATTGTGTGTGAGGCAAACCAAGTCTCAGCAACCTAATACAAATTTTTAAAAAAATGTTCAAATATAAAAATCCTACAAAATTACGAACTTACAAAATTAAATTAAATTTATACATGATTCGTGAATGATTAAAAAAAAAGTTACATTTAACAATTGCAACTTCGTGAATGCCCTGAAGATGCCTTGGGACATGTGATGCTTGCTTATGAACATTTGGATCTCATTCACCTCCTCATAGACTTGTTTGACTCAGTCAATTTCGGTGCCCAATTTTCACAACATAAGGTTAAGGGAATGAATGATACAAGGTGTCCAAAATATGTGCCCATACCTTGTCTCAACCAACATGCTCCACCTTGGCAATTTTTGTGTTGTCCATTGTAAGTTGGGCAACATTTTGAGGCCTCAATGGGCTCTATTAGGATGTCAACAATGAATCATGCATCTTTCACTTTCCCCTCACAATCAACAGCCCTAAAAAACATTGCCCCTTTAGGGCACATTGCGATCACATTAATCAATGACCTATTTTTCATATCTTTCCATCCATAAAAAATGGACACCCCTATTTCGATCTACGAATTCTTGATGGGCTGTAATGTATTTTTAACATGTTTTCTTTCTTTTGCCAACAAAATGGTGTGCACCTTTTCATACTCTGGGCCGATGAACCCTTTAGAGGCTTCATTGATAGATTTCACCATATCCCGTCAGTATGGTGATCTAATAACATTAAATGGTAGCCCACATGCATAAACACTGCACAATGTTCTGCTTACCTATGTCTCGGGATTAATTTTGGAATGCCCTTTCCAATGAGCTTGCATTTTTTGTTCTCTTGCAATTAAGAGGTGAATCCTCTTCCTTTGTGGCCGCTACAGATGTAGAAAGAAATGGGTGTCATGGGGTCCCTACATTAGCATGAGATGGTACAACATATGGCTCAATAGATATAGATCCTTTATTTCCCAAATGATGTTTCACTCTTAGGGTAACAAAAGCATCTGATTCTTTCTCTTTAATATATGTGAGGATCTGTGCAAGTGGCAAGCCCTTTCTTGACTTTCCATTTATGTTTGGCCCACCACAAGCTTTGATTCGAAGGCCATGAATCACACACAAAGAGACTTTCACCCAACTATACAAGCTCTTATATTTAACCTTACACTCTGAGTAAACCCAAATGTAACACCCTCCACTTGGTACATATTCTAACATCGTCACATTCTTCCAAAGGAGCGAAAAAAGATAGGTTTTGAAGGTTGTCCCTTGGCCCACGGAACTAGCTCTTGCAAAGCGAGACATTCTAGTAAAACCCTACAGTCCCTAGTTAAAAAATAATAATTTTTCTATTAAAGTTTGGCATTTGGCATTTGTTGAAAGAATGTTTTAAAAAATAACAAAAAAAAAATTAAAACTAGTTACAAACTTAACAAAACTTACCTTAAATCAATAATACTCTTTGTTGCAAGCTCCTTAAACTCCTTAGCACCAAATGGGTAGTTGTAATAGCGTAGGATTAGGAAAAGGAAGGAGTTTCAGTCCTAAGCAATTTAAAAAATGGTGAGAGATCAAATGTGCAATAATAGGTAAAAATTCAATGAAAGGTAAATATGTTGTTTTCTTTTGATAAAATGAGTGTGAAAGTTGTTTTTAGGGTATCACCTATACTTTATTTTATTCTTAATTGTTTTTTGAAGTCCATATTTGATTTTTTGAAAAATGAAATCAAAAAATAAAAAACATCCTAGGTCACAGATCCTGCCCGGATATGGCCAAGATCCTACGGGAGGATTGTGGATCCACCTGGGACGTATCCAGGAGGATCCACAGTCCTCCCACATGATCCTGTCCATATCCAAGTAGGATCTTGGATATATGTGGCTCTGAAATTTTTTGTACCGAGAACCTGGGGTCTGGGGTGAAGGATCCGGTAACATAGCTTAGTTGGCTCCGGCATAGATCACAAACTCAAAAAATGAAAGAAAGGAAACTTATTTGAACCAGTTTTTCCAAGAAGATAGTGCCAGCAAAAGGTAAAAACCACTGGAAAAGGTCTGTTGCACAGTAATACTCCTGTTCTTTCACAAATTTAAAGAAATTAATTAAATGTCATTGAATGACAAAATCAAACCCTGTAGTTTCTACATGTTTTAAGCATTCAGTTTTGAACTTATTTGAATGTTTTCAGTTTTAAGCATTCAGTTTTGAACTTATTTGAATATAAATATCATAGCACGCAGAAATCGAACCTTTTGAACTGAAAATTCGCATATTTTTTTCATTGTTAATTTATGTACTAAAAATATGTGTTTCTCATGCAGTATAGGCTTATCTCCTCTGCCAAGCACTCTCCATTCTTCTTCATTAAGAAAATCATGTGTCTCTTCTCGGTAGCTTATCATTCACTTCTCTGAACTCTAATTTAATATTGTATGTATATGTTGCATACTCTACCCTCTGCCCTTGCAACATAGAAATTCTAATTGACTTGGATATCTCCTAGGATTCAAATCAATCACATAGGTCAATTTTTTTTTTCATCTACGTTACCGGATACACCCCCCCAAGCCCTGGGAGCGTGGGGAAACGCTCCCCGGATACAGGGGCACGGGGATACGCCCAGGGAGTGTCCATGGGCCTTGGATATGCCCTGATACGTCTGGGTGCCATATCCTGGCGTTTCCTGCAAAAAAAAAAAATCAATTTTTTAATAAAAAGTCAAACACGGACTTCAAAAAACAAAACAAAGTATGAAAACCTCTATGTATTTTCAATGGCTTGCTGTGTTTGACTGTTTTCAAAACGTGAACCTCAATCGATTCGTCTGTATCTTCTTTATTAGGGCTGTATACAACAGCTGTGAAGGTTGCAGAGCAAGTCAGCAAGTCTTCCAGTTATTGGATCGCGTTTCAGCCTTGCCAAAATATAGGAAATAAATGTCTGTAACATGATCAAGATGAGGGAGAGGTTGAAATCAATCATGTCTTTTTTTGCTTATCATTTATGTCCCAAAAATATGGTTCTCCAGGACTCTTTCTGTGCAGTACATACGGTAAGATCATTTGCACAGGTATAATACAAAAGCTCAACTCATGAATAAATTCAAAGAAGAGAACAGGACATCATCTTAAGTTTGATTTAACACCAGGCCATCTCATTGTAATCTTCACCAAACTGCAGAGAGGGGATTTTCTTTTGTCTTTATTTTTGTCCATACTGGTAAGTTGTAACATTTGCATTATGTACTTGTAATAATAAATAAGACTAATCTAAGTTCGACAATTGAATATTATGATATTTGGCATTGAATTATTAGTAAGTTTTGTGGTTATTTAACTTATTATGTTTCTTCTATGCATATTATGTGGTTAATTTTGCTTATATGTCTATATTTTTATATTTTTTTAATTTTTTATATATATTTTTGTACGGCTGTATCCAACCGTATCCAAACCCCCACAAAAAAAATCGCCGTATCCCCGTATCTGATTCTAGTACCCGTACTCGTATCAGCAACTTAGGTTTTCATATGTTCTCGTATGCACATGCATGATCCTGAATGTTTTAATTATAGAATAATAATTTCAGAGAACTTTTATGAAAACTCTTAATATGATTCGCAAATGAAAATAAAACTTGGATTCTTTCAAAGTTACCACAAGGAATGCAGGAAAATAGGATTTATATCACTTTACAGGACTAATTTTTTAAGTATGGTAGCTTGCAAAAAGAACCATATGGTCAACCACCACAAGGTTTTTTAGAAGGTCAAAAACGTCCTGTTCACAGCTGGAAAAATCTCGTTATGGCTTCAAATGTTGGGAATAGTAATATCTAATCCTAAGTTCTATATTTTTTATTTACCACCTATTGTTAGTGGATGGCTACACTCAAATAGTGCAGGTGGTTATAACCAAATTAATAGTTTGGGTGACTCCAAAAAATTTGGGTTGTTATATTGTTGCATTCTAAATTCATGTTCAGAGAATAATGAAAAACATCACTTGTGAGAAGATTGTGTAATATTTAATTTTATGTTGTTTAGTTATTAACAGTGGTATCAGAGCCCTAGTGTCAATGGGCTGTAGCTGGTCTTAACAGCAAAGTGGCTGAGCTGAAATATTTTTGGTCTTGCCAATTCCTGTTGGAGGCAGATGCCACTGACAAAGAATAATTAGTGGCTGCAGTGTTACACTGAAAACAATCACAAGTTTGTTGCAGATAGCATGAGGCATTAAAGCCTGTGTTAAAGCTGTAAGAGTGTTGTTAAGGCCATAAAAATATACAGAAGAATGGGTCCAATAAAAGAGAAGAAAGGCGTTACTACTGTTAGTAGTTGAAGTTAAAAAAGAACCTAAGAACCCTGTTTATTTTTAAAAGAAAAATGAAAAAAATGTCTGATCAAGTTTAGAAAAGTTAAATTAAACTTCTGTGATCTGCTGAAAATTTGTCAAAAAGCCAGGACCTCAAGCCAATTTATGAAGATAGTAAAACCCCAGAGATTGATTTGAGTAAAAAATCTGCTAATGGAAAGAAGAGTTCAGATCTGATGAGATATCGGTTTGCCAATACAAAAAATCTGCAGAAGACTTCTGCTGTAAAAGGTGTACAGAGTTCATTCCAAAACTGTGCTTTCAAAGGAGGAGCCATTGGAACTGGGGGCAGAATGTTTTGCAGATTTACGCTAATCCATCCATTGCCTATCTCGAATCCTATAAAATGCTGCTGCTTTATTTAACTGTTGTCACTACTGCATGGAGAATTCCCTCAGTTTTATGGCCTGCTTTTAAGGTAGTGATTCTTGATGTGTGGCTTAATGCTGCATCAAATTTATCAATTGTTGGATAGGACATCGGCTGGCACTAAAAAAAAATTGTTATGTCCATTTATTGTTTTTTGAAGAGAAAAGTGAAGTTAATTTTCTATTTTTTTGCATCAAATCTTAACATTTGGGCAGCTTGGGCAGGCATGATATTTGCGATATATGTGATCATTCCAGTTTCCAAGGGAATATTGATGAAAGGTTGTGCTGCAGGAAACGCCCATGACATATCCAAATCAAGGTTTTTGAAAAATGGCATACCTGCATATCTGAGACGTCCCCGTACCCAAACAACATAGATGAAAGGTAATATTGTGTCAGATGGGAGGTGAAGGTAATATTATGTTAGACAGTTAATATTCTAAATTGTGGATCAAGATAAATAATGGTGGTCTTAGATGGGTAGCAACTTTTCATCATTGAATGGGGTTTTGTGGTAGCAATTGCATTTAGATGGGGATTAGAGAGATGATATCTGATGTCATATTTCAAATGAAAGATTATTCATGCATAAAAGGTACATAGAACGCATATTAGGTATCTCTCATATTTTTAGATGGGATCATTGTTTATGTTGAATGTAAAGACCTCTCAAAACAAAATATTTTGTTTTCAAAGCATTATCGGTTGAATCTGACTTGGATTGTGTTCTTTTTTGTTTTCTTACGTCTAAATCATGGGGTCTGCATTGTATTTTGAAGGCATCTTATCATTGCATATTCAAGTTAAAACTAGTCATGAGGAAAATATGATAGCCAAGTGTTTGGAGACAATTTCAGATCACATTCATGCAATTTTGTCAAAAATATTCACTTTTGAGAACTGAGATTGATCGACTACAAAGAAAAACTAATTTTCAGAGAGCAAGTTGAAGCTTCACCTGTTGCCAAACCTTTCGCCAAACTTGTTTCAAATTTTCATGAGAAATGCTTGGAGTCTGCATCTGTTGTTCAACCACTTGTCTCTATAGAAATTCAAAAACATCATGAGAATATGAAATCAAATCCCATTGTGCGAGTATGGGAGGAAATGAAACCCAATCGATATCATGTTGGTCTAGGATATAAAGGTCGTGTTGATATTCATATACCTAAATACAGAAAACCTATCCATTTTGTTTCAATAAGATTTCTAACTACGTGTTGTGAAATGAATCTATCATCTTTGCAAGCTAATTCAAAATGCAAAGTTGGTCCCTAGTCATTGTATGGAGGCCATCATACTGATTGTTGTGTTGAACCCTTGTCGTCAAATGTTGGTTAACATTGTTCCCCTCACTTGTCAAGTGTTCAGTTTTCTACCTTTAGAGTTTCTAAAGCACCTACATGTACACAATGTGGTAGAAAAGGTCAAGATTCTAGTTCATGTTTAGATCTACATCGTTGTATCTCTTGTGGTGAGACCAGTCATCCTGTGAAGCTTTGTAATGTTCAAAAATATTTTACAAAGCCTATGACAGAAATGAATTTTGGTTGGATTGATATAGTCCGTTGGAGATCAGAGAGTCGTCTTTTGTCTAGATCTTATAGGGAAGTCACATCTCATGTTTCTGTAAAAGATGTCTTTCCTCTTTCTGATAAGCCCATATTCATATCTACTACTGTTACCCCCTTCACTGAGCCTTAAAACCAATTCAACAGAGATCGTTAGTGGTGTTGAAACTACAATTGAGGTTTGTTTCCTAGACCCAGATGCTAAGCCCACTTCATTTTTTGACATCGAAGCTGATGATCAACTGGTATTCTCGGTTGATGATAGCTTAGACATGTTTAGTGATTGGTGTGACAAATAATATGCACTACATAATGGTGATAGTATTTATTCATGTGCTCAGATTGTATGAGGCTATGGAGATTGAGATGTTTCCTCTTGTTGATAATTTGGTAGGGCATATTATGAGGCATGTATCTTGCACAAGATATGTAAGCTGAAAATCCGAAAGGACAACCTAAATAATTTTCCCATTAAATTGAAAAAACGGAAGGCCGGCTTATTGGAGACTCATGATGAAAACCTGAAAAGCCGGAATTGAGTTATGTGCATTCTATATTTTGTATATACAGGATCAATTTGAGTAGTTAATTTGGAGTTTGTATTTCAAAATATCACTTATCCTTACATGGGGTTCTAAACAGGTTGTTGTTCCTATCTCATCTGATAGGGGGAATATGAGGATTCAGATTTCGAGTTGGGATTATGATGATGTCCTAGATTTGGAGCTAGCACATCATGGTTCATGTTAGATTGAGTTGAATTTGAGCATACATGTATTGTTGAGAACTTGAGTGGGTACCATATTAGTGAATATCAGAGTTGTGATCTGGAAAGTTGTTCAACATGTTTGTCGACATATGTTTTAGATATTCCAGATGTTGCATGTAGCTGGAAATATCTTAGCAATTCAGAGTTTTCTACAAAATTTCAGGGGTTGTTCTAAATGTGTTACCTAGAGACTACTCATATTGGCCACTAAGGATTCACCCAGATTATTGAAGCCTTGAGGACGGGACATGTGAAAGGGCTCACGTTTTTTGGATATCTAAATTATGAGTGGTGATGTTTAGACCAGCACTGACACATCAGATTTCAGAGATTGCAAAGTTTGGCATGTCTGTGCATTTGAGATAGTTGATTATATAGGGTTTTTTCGATGACCTTGCATGGCGTTGGTTCATCAGTTTTCAAAGTTTTGGCACAGATTTTCTGCCAGTGGGATAGATTTTTGTGTGTCAACATGAGCCTACATTTTCGAGTTCGAGAGCTTTCTAAACATGAGTGATTCATAGTTACAGCTTGACAAAGATTGAGGTAGACAGGCATTATAGTGCAGCTGCAACACATTTATGGGTTGTATGGATTATTTGTGATATTTATCTTGGGTTATCACTTTTTGCTCTCATTAGAACATAATTGATCAGGACACACCATAAGTGGACGTGATTTATTACAAATTTAGAGATGAATTCAATGAGTGATCTCATCATGATTTGCGGTTATCAGAGTTTAGAGTGGGGCATTTGCATTGCAGTTGTTGCAAGGAATGATAACTCGCGAGTTGACTTAGGATTATAGGGTGGATTGTTATGAAATATTAATATCTAATCCTAAGTTCTATACTTTCGATTTACCACCTATTTTTAGTGGTTACACCTGAAACTGCATGTGTGGACACCCAAATTATTAGTTTGGATTGTTATTGTTTCATTATAAATTCATGTTCAAAAAAAATGAATAACACCGGTTGTGAGAAGATTGTGTGATATTAATTTTACGTTGTTTAGTTATAATTATCAAACAGTCCCCCAAAGCTTGGTATGTCAACATTGATGCACATGTTGAATGGAAGTTTTTAGCAATGTGCATACAACGAATGAATTGGAAATCCTAAAGAAATTAAAAAAGAAAAGGAGCAATCCATCAGCAATGCCTATGGAAACTGACCTCAATTTGACAAAGAATGAAAACTATAAACAAGTAAACAAGACACTGTAGAGGCAGTAAATTAGCAACTTCATTTATTTGAACTAAGCAAAATCTTGGTCACCTTGTGAGTATTGTATCGAGCTACACGACCACCTAAGACTTGAAAATTTGAAGCCAGTCAATCGGACCCTCAAATACGAGCAAGGGGCATATTACGCCGATTTGTAGTTTAACAGGTAAAGGATTCCAGGTTATTTGGATATACATATGCAGGTTGAGGTGGTAGCATTGAGGACAAGAAATCCACTTCCGAATTGTCTTCAGCCTTGGTTAAGTAATTAGCAGATTGGGCTGGTAGTATTGAGGACATTAAATCCACTACTAGATTGTCTTCAGCCTTGGCTAAGTAATTATCACTTGGAACAGTCAGTAAGGCATTCAAAAAAGTTCAGATTTCACAGGTGCTTGAAAATCTTAGCATACAGAAGAATTGTCCTCCACCTGTGTTCTAAGAGATTTAAAAAGTTTTCATGCCAGTCAAGAATTTAATGTTTCATGCCAGAGCTAAATACCTAGAAATTCATCAGCACTACACCCAGGAACTTGTCCAGAACAAAGAATATAAGCTGATGCATTGTGTATCTCAATAAAAGTTGTTGACATGTTTACAAAGGCACTTGACAATTTCAAGCATTTAGAGATATGCTAGTTGTTAAGAAAAATGAGATGACCAATTAAAATGGGTACTAGAAAAAAGAAAAAGAAAAATGAAAGAGGTTATATTAATGTCCACGAATGGCCAGATAGTTTAATGAATCTTGAAAGTATATAGCCAGTTACAATAAACAAGGAAAGCCAAAAAAATTATAGCTAGGGAACTTTTGTTAGGACATTTTCTTATGTCATTTTCAAAAATTATGACTTAAATTCTAACATATTAGTGTCATTAATATATGGTTAGCTGTCGTGGTTTCATCAAGAGCTTGACCTGACACCTGAAATAAATATGCTATGCACTTTTCATATAAATTATCTATTAATAAAAATTCAAATTTCTACAATGTGATTTTCCTGCTTTGCTCTACCAAACATTAAATTTAAATCACGGCAAGAGTTATTAAATTTAAAGACACAAATAATGTATGCAAGTAATGCCTACGATCCCTAGGTTCCCCTTTGCTACAGCTCCATGTTTAATCTCATAGAAAGAAACGCAAGCAAATAAACATTATTCCTTTGTCAGTATCCTTTTCCATTTTCTATATACACTGGAAGAGGATGCAATGAACCTTTTGGGTTTCAAATTGTGTGTTATTACTTTTTGATTATGCTTGCAAAGAAGGACAAGTGTAACTTCAAATATGACACTTCGCATGTTCCATAAGAAACCTCTTCACTGTAAAAAAGTAAGGATTATTCCTGAATCTGTAAGTCATAATGTTCTTAATTTCCCAAACGCCAGTTAGGGTGCATAAAACATATACTAGAGTATGTCCTCAACCATATGCACAAACCATGCCTTGCTAGAAATTGATTAAGAAAGCCTTGGAACTGCACAAGCCGCAAATAACAGAAAACAGTTCTAAAAACTCAAATAAAGGACGTGAGTCCTAATATTTTTTCTTATATCCTTGATTTAGACACTGAAAATATATATTCACAGAACATCAGATTGCATTATTGCATAAAGAATAAATACACAACCTCATAGGAAAATCCATGATGGGAAATGACAAATAAATTAACTTACGGGACCAGCAGATACACGATCAAGGGTAATGGCAAAGTACATTTCATTAGCAAGAGAGAGCTTCTGGCATAAGTACACCTGCGGGCAAGATATTACATATTAATTTATCGCCTATATTTGAAATACAAAGAAATGAAGAAATAAAAGTACCAAAACAGAACAAAAATTTCCATCAAAAAGAACACTGATAAGAAAAGACTAGATTGGGAAAAGTAAAGAATGAATTAAAATGTATGAAATGCAGACAAATGGAATATTAAGGCATTTCAAATTTTGGAAATTTTTACTAGATCGCATTTTATTTAGCCGAAACATACATGTCAGAGTACAAACACTAACCAAGTTCCCACCTTACGTTTAAATAATAAACACCTAAAATATATGTAATTGTGTCACTTAATAATGAACAATAATCCTTAAATATAATTTTGAAATTAACATCACTGTAAGACAATTTAGTACCACGCTGCAAAATATTTATTTTTATTGAATTAACACAAAATTATTATCTTATATTACTTGCTAATGTTTCTAATTCTTTTACAGAATCTGACTTTCATTTAGGTCCTTCCCTCTTTATAGGCAGCAATAACAAGAGGCCATCATGTGTGCAAACTCTTGATACCATCACTTCCTTCATATGCATGTGTACACATGCAAGTACAAGCACATGTATATATCATAGTCCATAGTGTATGTGTACTTGTGCATGCATATGTGGACATATACATACATTCATAGATTAAGGTGCACACAATTTTATTTTTATTGGTATGGTCTAAAGATCACCCATGCCTCCAATTATTTGTTTGTTCATCCTATTCCCTGAGTACCTTGCTGAAGTGGACATCTCTGTTACTAGCAGGGGCTGCACAAGAAATTGTTGCTGCCAAATGCCCGTTACTGCCTCTATTGTTGCTGTTGTGTTGTCTATTTCTGACATTAGCAAGAAAACTATTCATTGCCAGGGACATTTGGCTTATCAAATGTGACATTTTATGTATGTCATATGGAATGTCTTGTCGTATGGACAGGGTTTGTTGAATCAAAAAATCTCCTTCTTCATTGTCTCTCCTTTCAATATTCTCTCCTTGTTCTCAAATGCAAAAGTGTGTTGAGTTGACCATTTGTCCTCTCCTCTTCCTACCAAAATGCCTAGCCAAAGCCTTGAAAGATGAGATTGAATTACCATCTCCATCCAACTCTATATAGGATTTTCTGGAAACTCTTTAGAATCATCCTCTGAAGAACTTTCAGAAACACCTTACTCTTCCCTTAACTCCACATTCCACTCCCATTCCTTATAATCCCAGTAGTACAGATATATAATTTATCTTATGACATGCTTTCCTGATATTTTGTAGTGTTCAACCATCCGCATCATATTCTTCATCTCTCTCCATGCATTATCATCCTCATGTGCATGTTGCTTTGCCACTTGACCCTGCTATGATGCCTCTTGATCTAAGTTACTAGAAAACGCGTATGGGTATAGGTTCCGGTTCAGGTGCAGGTTCAATTTCCTGCTCAGATACAGATACAAGAAATACTGCTTTTTTGGGGACCCTAGGTGCAGTTCATCATGGAAACATCTGTACATAAAATATAGAAACTATCAAGAAAAATTAGTATACTATCAAATGTTATGTGCATAATCAGTATTACAATAAACAAAATTATCATAACACTTAATGATTTAAAATATCATAGGTTTAGAATCAAAATAAATTTAGTAAATAAAACAATGGAGGATCCATCACGACAAGGGCAGGGAAGGATTCAGAGGAAAAAGTAGACTTCACAGTGGAGTTGGTTCACAAGGCTGGTCCAAAAACTGTTGCGGCGAGGAAGGATTTTACCCTCAATTCTTCCGATAGGAAAAGTAGCAGCAGTAACAAAGAAACCAATCCTAGAAGTAGAAGCACAAGTTTCAGTCAGGAAACATGACCCAAGGAAAACAATAACATATCAGTCAAAAGAGGAAGAAACAAACATATAAAGCCCTAATCAGTCAGAAAAATATTGTTCAGCAAGCAATGAGTCAGGTCACGACGATGAGGATCAAGGAAACCAGATGCAGAAGAAATATGGACAAAATGATGAGGAGAATATGGTGAGAGTATACTTGTTAATATGGAGGATCTAGGAGAGTGATATAGAACAGCTAATGCAAATTGGGAATTTTTCCATCTAAATAGCTAAGGAGATTCTAGTCATTCATATCTCAAATAAGGACCTTTTTAAGTGCGCACCCAAATCTGTAAATTTGTCTGTGCATGGCCTGGGGTTGAAGACCTAAAGAAATGGATGGGGCAAAAAAGGAAACCGTGCCCAATATCTGAAATTAGATTCTTGGCATATAGTTTTATGGAAAAAAATTGCATTCATGCTCTATAAACATCCACGGATGGCATATAGTTTAATAAATTTTGGATGAATAGTAATTTTTCCTAATTTTTTGAAATTATTTTCTGTTTATTTTTACTTATTTTTTATACTAACTGCATGGGCCCTATAATAGACACAACTATCTGTAATTGCATAACCTATGGCTGATACAATTCTTCAACACATCCTAAATAGCTTGTGTCACTGATTCAGTGGACAAACTACTGAAATTCAACGTAATATTTCTGAAACTGGTGTATGCTTCAGTTAGGTGCTACCATCTACATACTCATGGCTGATTCTGGTGTGCTCAAGGCCAAAATAAAGCACTGCACTAGAAAAAAGATGATGTATTTACAGTCCTGGTGTACTCATATCAGAAATTCATGTAACTGTATCTGTTAATGCTAAGAACTATTATGTACAAGGCTGAAATGCTTACATATAATTATGCATATCGAATCAATGTCCTGTTTTACTTAAGTCTTAAACAACATAAATACATCTTATTTCTATGTTAGAATGTCCAACTGACTTATACTGCCTAGCAATGGAAAATGTAAACGAATGTAAAATGCAGCACAAAAGAATGGCATCCACATAGGAAACACAAAACTTTACCCTAGATAAAACCTCTTTGGGAAAAAAATTGAGCAAGGAAAATGGCTTGGCATTATTTCCAAACAACAATGGTCATCTTCATGTGTGCATAATGATGTTAGCTCTCTCTAGAGCTAAAACATACAGTTTACGTACTCTTTCCAAACCGTGGACCTTGAATCCTTCCAAAACAACCCCTTTGATATGGAAAACGAATGCCTTTAATTTTTTGAAAGTGTTTTCTGGGCTCTTAACATTTCACATTCTAATGTTTGGACTCTCGAAAGATGACTTGCTCCTTGGATCCATTTTGACACCTTGTAACATTGGGACACATGCCAAAGAAGAAGATAATAGTCATATTAAGGATTACAAATGTATTTTTATGTTTTGGAGTATAAAAAGTTGAATTTCAGGCTGATATTTAGTGAATGTTTAAACTATGATGTCTATATGCTATAAAACAAATTTCAGCCCATTCCAACTACATATGACCTAGATGTAGCCCAAAAATACAGTCGACCAATTGCCAAGAGTTTGAACGATCAAACAGACGAATTTCAGGCTGGTTTTTATTGGGTATCTAGGATATCTTACCTAGATGCTACAGATCAAATTGCAGCCTATTTCAACATTGTTAAAAATATACCCAACAAACAGTCAACTGATTCCTGCCTATTTGAGAGAGAAAACAGACATATTCTGGGCTGCTTTCCAGTGGGTGACTGGACCACCGAGTCAATATTTTGCATATAAAGTTTCAACCAATTCTAACATCAAATGATCAAAATATAGCCATTCGAAATTTGGAAGGGTCAAAAGGTGGCATTTTCACCTTAAACGTGGTGTGCAACTTGTGGACCATGAGAATGATTCCTATCAATTTTCAAGTCAATATGACATCTCATAAAGATTCTAAAGCCTATACACTTCTGCACTTATTTTTTATGTTCTAGCCAACTAGATCATTTCCCTTCTCAATCCCAAGTGGAATGAGATCAGTACTTCTTGTTCACCTGTAGATGTTCAACTTCCAATCACACTTCAATGGGAGACTTTTGCTCCCTAAAAATTGTATGATAAAGAAGAAGCAGCTTCATCTTTATTGTACATGAAAGCTACTTCATCTTGACTGCATTACTCCAGCCTTCTATGTCAAACCAATATATGTCTCCAGCTTGGAACAGAACTTGCCCTTTATGGTGTCTTTCGTTCTCTCCCTATGCTGGTGATGACAGAATTCTGCTTTAATGGTGACTTCAAGTGGTGCTCTTCAACACTTTGATGTAACAATCTAATCCTTTTCAAACCTTTTGGCAGCCTTGGTTGGTTTCAGACTTTTGCTTCCTTTCTAGTGGCATCTTGCTGTTCATGACAGCCCCTATGTGTGAATGGTTCACGCTACACAGAAGTGCCTATGGCTGTAATTCTCTCTTGAAAACAGCATCTTAATCATGTGTGAATGTCCTAAGCTCCATGAGAGTGCCTATGCCTGAAAACTAAGCTTCCTCAATTGTAATTTTTTTCTTGCATTTGCTTTCCCCTTACTTGGGCATGTCCAAGTGGAATTGCTGCCCCTTGTGCTTTCCTAACAGGAATTGTTGCCTCTTACTTTGGTTTCCTAAGTAGCATTACTGACCCCTGTGCTCAGCCAAGTGGAATTGCTGCCCCATACTTGTGCTTGCCCAAGGGAATCACAGTCCCTCAGTTTCATAATTACCAAGTTCGGAAATCCAGATACGTTCAGAAGGGCAAAAAAAGTCAAAAATTCGGAATTCCTGAAAAAGTTCGGGAAAATCCGATCCGGAATATATACATGTGTAAGCATATTTTCATAAATATGCAAAATTGACAAATACAATAAAAACATTAATAAAGTAATATAAAATGTTAATATTATATAATTTCTATGGTTTTTGGGCATTTTTTCGGCAATAAACCTGAAAGATTAAAAAGAAAAAATTGAAAAAAAAACAGGGCCACCCCGGACTAACTTATCCTGGCCGGCCCAAAAACCCAGATCTGGTCGGATTTTGTGCAGATCCAGCTGGATTTGGTAACTTTGTGATTGTACAAGTGGTATTGCTGCAAACTATTAATATTTTCAAATATTCTACGTCAATATTTTTCTTGCCTTTTAATACCTTCCATTTCCAAGATAGTTTGAAAAAACAGTCCAATGCTTATACATGGACAGCTGAAAAGCAATCGAAACTCATGCTCCGCCATCGTTAGAGACAAAAACTTTAGTTCTTGGAACATCACATGGAAATGATTGAATCAACTCAAATGAAAGACTTGCAAACATACCTCTTGCAATAATGTGGAAGCCTTTCTCTATTCTTCGTGAAGTGATTCCTTGCAACTATCAATTCGCAATGGTTGAGAAGCTACACTTGAGTGTGTTGCTCATAAAATGCCCTCCGTTTGGAGAACTTTCCCTCTTCATTTACCACTTCCTTTTACAATGAACATTTTAGTCTATTTTTTTCCCCTTGGTCTTGGCTGCCATATCCCTCTTGAATTGCCTCTTACAATTCTTGGGGTTAACCTTTCGATGTGGTTTCCAATACTTCACATACCAGTGCCCTTTGCAGTGGCTACAATAATTCTTGGATGAAATTTCCTTTCCTTTTTAATGAATAGTGGAACTCTTCTTTCCTCTTAGACTCTTGAGTCTTCCTTGAAGCCATGCCTCCAACATATGGCCACACAATGGTTACTCATACCGCAAAGCGCACATGGAGAATCAACAATAGTGAGCTACATGACCTCTTCTTCTACAAGATGAGAAAATTTAAGAAAAATTGAAACAACTACTTGGATGTGCCTTTGTGTTACCTCTATGCTTGTTTGCTCACTTGGACTTCTAAAAGATTGGACAAATGTACATGCTTAAAATTGTTCTTCACTGCACCTCAAGGAGCTTACACAAGGCTTGTGGAGTGATGGAATGCTACCTCCTCCTCCAGTGGAAAGCTACCCTCTCTTTGGAAGTGCTATGATGCAATAGCGGTTGGAACTTCTCTTTGAAAGGCATTATTGCTTTGGTTGTTCTTGAACATTCTCCAACTTCCATGATTACACAAGAGTGTAAAAGAGCTGCATATTGTGGTGCCTTCAACCTCAATGGGATTTTTAATACTTTGACCATTATTTCCAAATCCCTTTGTCCAATATATCCCATCTTGTTCAACAACTTGGAGACAATTCCTTAGGTGTGAAATTCAAATCTACCAAATGATTCATCTAATGTCTCATTTTGACAAATAAAATTTGATAAGGGCATTACCATGCTCTCTTGCATCATTGTTCAGGCCTCTTGCGTTGAGATTGGCTTTCCTTGGATGGAAGACTCCATCCTCTTTCTCTTTGCATTGGATGGTTTATACCCAGTGCAGAAGCAGCAAGAATGGATTCACATGCCTATGGTAAGATGGAAATCAGTCCCCCACGGTACTTTTTGTTTCTAAGGTTTACTCTATAAGGTTTCCCCGGATGACAGAATCACTCCACATCTGCTTACCTATGTAATCCATCAATATGAAATATTGATATAATAGCGTGTACTGTGAGAACCCTTGTGGCACAAAATATTTGAGTGCTTATTTTGAGCATAATTAAATTCTAAATTCAACTTCCTTAGCAGATACTTGTCAGAGAGAGATATTTTAGAAAAACGTTAACCAGGCATGACAAAACAAGGTATAATAACATGCATTTTCATAGCCAGTAACAACTGATTGAAACAAATCTTTGCCATGCTGACTTGCATAATGCTGGTTCAGATGAAGCATGATAATTCAGGTAATATAAAAGTAGTTAATCCATAATTTTCATCCCAGATTCATTCCTCTATCGAAGAACCTTGAAATCTAGAAATTGTTCTAAAAGTAGTTGACAAGGGATTCACACTGAGCGGAAAATTTATTTTTTTGAATTCGACTATCAATCACTGGGTTTTCATCGCCAGCATTCACAAGAACTTCCTTTGTGCAACATGAGATGGCTGGTGATGGTTTGCATGTTATATAAATTTGTCATGTGTATTAAACATGTATTTTCAATGTTTAAAGATCTATTTTTTGTGCATATCATTTATATTTTCTGTACATCTTAAAGACAAAACTTACTGCCATATATTTCCCTCGTAGAGGGTTCATTCCACTTGTGCCTCTACTGTGACAGATTGCACATTGCAAAAATTGTAAGCGTAAAGCAAAACTAGTCATAGGATCATGCAAACTTGCCTTAGGACAAGAACGAAGAAGATATGCAATGTTCATTGAACTTGGTAAGAAGAAACAGAAAAGAAGAACATGCCCTACCTACACTGTGGGAGAGCCATATCTGTAAGAAAATTTATTAATGCAATCACAAGAAAACTAACCGGAGAAGCAAATAGCATTAAGGCTGGCATTAACAACTTCACATAATCATGGAGAACCGGTATTTTATCCAAATGGCAATACAGAGTAATGCCACAATTTCAAAGGAAAAAACTATGCACCAAGATACCCCATACAGCAAATTATGGAAGAAAGTTGAATCCATTGGAAAGCAACAAAATATGCTAACTGCTCTTTTGTATTCATGCCCTAACTATCCTCCATTCTCAAAAAACAATAATGTATGTATACACCCTCTCATGTTTTCCTTAAAATGTTTACAAACTGCCATGGGCTTCAAGAATCAAACTACTATAAGTTCCAAAATTCTATACAAACATTTCGATTGAAGTTTTTCATGAGCAGCACTGTAGTAATTTTAAAACTTTGGGGACACAATAGGTTTCATGGCAATTAGTGATCCTAGTTTGTAATAGTATTTTCAAAAACATGATTCAATTTCCAAGTGTATATGCTATGATAAGTAATCAATTTCCTTTATGCAATTTTGCAGCAAAGCATATTGCTCTGAAAAAACCTGGTGCTGTGGTGCACACATTACTCAAATTAGAATGGCATTTAAAAATATGCATGAATCCATAGATCCGGAATATTGAAATGGTACTAAACAAATACTATTTTCCATTGAATCCCCTTTCGGAGGGGGGCAGGGAAATGCAGGAACAAGAAAATAGGACACCTAAAGCATACCAAAAAACTTAGAAACAATATTTGAATGGGAAAAAAGATTTTGAATGGGGACAAGGATGTGGATGGGGTACTGAGGGATGGGAACACTTCCCAGCATAACATCAATATATTAACCATAAATAATGTTTGAGCCTCAGATGTATGACTGAAAGCTCAAGAAACAGAACTGTGAAAAAAAAAACAGAGATCGGAAGAGCACAGAAGAGTAAAATGAGAATATTTGAACAGGGAGAAAGTGGAGCAATCAAAATCATAAATGTTAATAACCAAAACATCAATTGTGCTAAGAATTCAAGCTTATGAGGAGGGCTTCTAATTGCTGTAAATTCAGAAACTAAAAACCAAATCACTGGTATGAATGGTGGTAAAAGTTGTTTTCTTTATTGCCCACTTACATTATAGAATAATTTAGTTTGAAATCAGTTGTCTTCCCTTTTCAAAGGGTATAATCTAAGCACTCTAGTTGCCATTACGACAATCAAGGTGCATCCTCATAAAGCTCAAACATACCCATTGTGTCCATTCCAGTCCACTCAAGGGATACATACAGGCACCTCATAACTAAATAAAATTCTCCTGGAGTCAATGCGTAATAAAATATTGTTATCCGACATTTCGAACCTCATAATTTTTTGTCAAATATTTATTACAACTCAATCTTGTGTAACAAATATTACAGGATCATCGATCTCGTTTCTGGTGTGTTAGCTAATAAAACTCAACTCAAATAATTGAGTTCATCAACCTCCAACTATACACATTACATAAATATCATATGAAAGACACTAAAAGCTTTCTATTAATGGCATAGCCACAATGTTAATGCAGGAGGTAACAATTAATCCACACAACCAACTGGAAATGCATGTGACACAACAATGAAGACAGATGAATACAAACTAGTGTCTGAACTCACTAATTAGCCTGTTGAAGAGTTCTCATAAACTCAATTCAAGATCAAATCTGTTCCAAGGAAAGAGCAGTAACACAATCTTTGTGTAAGCTCCACATTCCAAACATTTTTCAAGGCATTTTGTATAACAGAAGAAAATTTATACTTTTAGTGTCCATGGTTGTACTTACATGCATTTGCATGTAAGAAATGCTTGGAATATTCCTTTCCCTTGCAACCCAATGGTATATAAACTGATAATTATTAGGAGTAATAAGAAGCATTAGCAAACCTTATTAACAGGTTTCCCTTCTGGTCCAGTTTGTTTGGTAACAAGAATTTGTCCAAGCATCTTCTCTGCATATAATATCAAAAAATTATGTTAAATGCAAACATTAAACTTTCAAGTATGTACTCAGCTGAACAAATACTTCCAATCCAATTATTTCTAAAGCAGAACAAGGATAAGAACAACACTCACAAGTATTTCAAGATACCAAAAAAAAAGACTAGTCCACGAAATGCATAAATGGAAAATAATTACAACTAAAATAACTAAATCCCCTTAATTACCTGATTGAAAAAGCTTTGCACCCTCAGCAATATCCACACGCCAAAAAATACAGCCCGGATTTTGTATATAGCAATAAGAGATAAATAAAAAAACTACACATTTGATAAATAAGATTTTGGTACTCTTTACTCCCAATTCATTGTCCATGATGTGAATACTCATGTTGCTATTAAACTAGAATTGCGCTATTGCTCTAAAAATGGAATGTAACCCCTGCCCCACACCTTTTATCAAACGCAAGCATCAGGCAAATATATATATATATATATATATATATATATATAATCGTGTATGGAATCTTAATTGTGGTTAAAATTTTTTAGACCAGGCCAGGCTCAGGGCTCAAATGTTATCCTGTGTTTACTCGTATGCTCGAGCTCATAGCTCAGCTGTGGAGGATTTCCAACTGGGGTATACACAGGTTGCTGAAATCCAGCCGATTCTAATGACTCAGCAATTATACTTAATTGCAGGAGGAATCACCCCATCACTGCAAATGGTAAAGGCCAATTAATGCTACAAATGTGTACCCAAGAATGGACACCTGCTAAAATCCATATGCCAGACATGCACATGATAATATGTCAGTGTCATTAGTTTTTGTATTCTGGATATAGCTTAATAGGTCGAGCAGAGTTTATTGTAGAGATCTAGAAAGCTTGATTGTACGATATTATACTGAAGGTATGTGTTGTTTACATTATACAGACATTATATCAGCCCCAACTAGTGTAAATATAAATAACTTCAACATTGAATATTTGATCCACTTAAACCTGCCCTCTTGAAATTTTTTTGACTTGGCACTACTGCAAAAAAACTCTTGTTGAGAACAAAAATTACTCTCTGAATGCAACTAAAAAGCCCACCTTTTCCTAATATTTGCTTGTGCCAATGAAACGAACATTATTTTGAGAAACTGCCATAGATATAATACTAGAGAATTTTGACAAGATAGTGTTGAGTATGATGTCAATATGGGCACTTGAATTCTATTTTTAGACTTGGTATATTTTAGTTTTTTAGGTGCTTTGGAAAGTTATTTAATTTATTTATGACCTTAATTAGTTGTTTAATCACTTTTAGACACTTTCCAATGAACTCCTAAAAAATAGCTGGAATTGCTTACTTGTCAATTAACTCCAGTTCACTGTCTTAGTACTTGAATTAGTTCCCAAGTGGTGGGGCACACTTTTAGTGTTGGTTAAGTGAAAATAAAGTTTATTTAAGTCGATTTCTATTTTGTAGGGAATTTGGGATGCCATTTTTGTCTAATTATAGTTTGTGGTAGTCAACTGATATTGGCTTTTTGCATTGTAACCAAAAAACTATCAGTTAGTGTTAATAGTACTCTTAGTTGTCTCTTGAGTTTATCTTTAGTTACTTTAAGTTGTCTTAGAGTCTACTTTTAGAAGTCTAATTATAGATTACTTAGTTGTCAAGTAAAATTCTTTATTTAGTTTTAACTTTATTTTTTTCTTGAAATAACTTGTCATGTAAGTTATCTTGTAAAAGGCTTGTTTTAAGTCTTATTTATTTAATAAAGTTACACACAATAGAAGTGTGGTGCATTAATTTGAATTGAGAAGCTTTTTATATGTTTAATCTTTGATACTATTGCAGGTATACAGTAATTTTGACCAGCAAGCATATTTTTTCAAGTTTGAAGCTATTCACTACACTTTTAAATCAACAATTTCACTTACAACACAACTAGTTTGACAAGCTAGTAATTCTAGCACAGTTTTGTTGATACATAGCTTCAATTTTAGAGAGAAACAAAAGCGATTTGCACTCCACCATTTCATTCAAAACCTTCAGATAGTAACAATCGTATCTTAATATATCCACATAAATCATATGAATCCAATATTTGTCAATCCCACATATAATACAGAAGGCTCACAACCAAATACCATTCACAAACTAAAAACACATTCACACAACAAAATGGGTCACCTTGTCGCTAATCCACACATTCACGACAAAAATATATCCTATCATATCATATCTTGTAATAAAACAAGAAAATAGTTTATCAGAGAGCAAAATAGAAAACACAATTGGATTATTTCTTAACATCTTGACATAACAAACTGGTAATTAATGGATATAAACAATTTAAAATCCAAGTGGGCACTTCATACAACAATACTTTTATAACAGGCAAGAATAGCATGCAAGAATAATGGATTAAACACCAATCGTACTACAAGTAACATCATAAACGGATGATTAAAAAATATAGATATACCACTAGAATAGACTTATGCAACCATCACATTTCCATCCAAGTTTAAAGATAATCAAAGAGGCACCTGTAATATAATCATCTCCAATGCACAAGCTTCATTAACTTAGTTTTTGGCGAT
This sequence comes from Torreya grandis, assembly GCA_037957365.1. Taxonomy (NCBI): domain Eukaryota; kingdom Viridiplantae; phylum Streptophyta; class Pinopsida; order Cupressales; family Taxaceae; genus Torreya; species Torreya grandis. Next base: position 629,460 of record JARHVA010000121.1, on the reverse strand, counting down.
TCTAAAAAAAATTTAAACCATACCCTTTTTCATTTCTGATTTGCAAGGCAAAAAGGCAAAAACAGCAAAATGGAGGGTCCTGGAACCGTTTCTTGCAACTTAGAATGCAACCTTTGTGCCCCTATTCTAGTACCATATTTGAATTAAAAATAGACATAAATTGCAGTTGTTGTATTTAACCTGGTAATTAGTTCCATGGTTGAGAGCCATTTAAACCACATTTGCAACACTTATGGCCATTGAATTTATATCTAAGGTTTGCCTCAAAAATGATAGGCAAGGTCTAGAACGGAAAGCAAACTTGCTATTGAAAGTTTCTATGCAAATCACAACAGAGGCATTAGAATCAATTGCATTACCTACCAAACAAGTTGAAGCTTTACATTGTGCTCCATGGATAGAACTTGTTGAAGCTTTACATTGTCCTCCATGGATAGAACTTGTTGAAGCACCTCACCGTTTATAACTATTGGTTAAAAGCTTGACAATCAACATTTCACCAATTCAAGAAGCCACTCAAAGCTCCTGTTAGATTGTGCAAACTTTTGTGTGTACTTCTTGGGAACACAATAGTGAAAACATTAGGACCCATCATTGCAGTGGGTGATAATGTGGTAAACTTCTCTTCAAAGGAGGTGAAATTCAAACTTCTCATCAATGTGGCCAAGGAAGATGGATGGAGAATATTGAAATTTCTCACAGATCTATACAAGATGTGTTCCAATACTAACTTGTATCTAAATTATCTATGTGATTGTTGTCTTTGCTCATTTAACCCAGGCAAAAGTGTTCACAAGAGTGGAAGAGGTTTGATGCATTACGGCATTCTGGATAGAAACAAGTCTCTAGCAACGAGTCTGAATCCTCTGCTCTTTGGCTGCCCTCTCGAACCTCCCAAACAAATTTGGTGTGCAAAGCCCTTATCACACTACCATCTACCCCTTGCCACTCACCACAAACCACTGCTTGCCAACTGTTGTGTGCTTTTGCATGCGCAGTGCCAATGGTTGCATCTACTCATCGCTTGACTCTGCTCACCACCCTCGCTCGCCATCCTCGCATCAAATATAATATATTATTAAACCTTTAATATTTATTAATTTATTAAATATTTAAACTAGATAATAAATTAATACTTATTAAAACATTAATATTTAATAATAATTTAAACTTAATAATAAATTAATATTTATTAAAAAAGAATCATGTAAAGAGTGATGAAACCGTGAAAAGTAAATTAAATCCTAAAATAGCTTTAGGTATGAAGTTTGAACATTGAACATTGGCGTCTCTTATTTATACAAAAGTAAAACTTATTTAAAATATAAAATGAATGCCATGAAGTTTGGACGTTGCAAACTGCAAACTGTGTGCTAAGGCTGTAATTTTTTGTCGTGATTTTGTGTTGTGGATCCCTATGATTCTGCAATTGAATAATTCTACAAATGCCTCAACAATTTTTCAAGTCAAAACTCTACGATTTGACGGTATTCTGCAAACACCTACGATTACAAACTAAAATTTAACCGTACGAATTCAATGGATGAATTTTGACAAATTTCATATGTTGTGTTGGAATTCGCCAAAATTTGAATTTCATCAATGAAATTCAGCAAATTTTGTGACACAAATAATGGGTAAGCAAAATCATCAAAGATTCCCACAACAATCAAGTTGGAGGACTAACTGAATTTTGCGATTGATTCATAGTGAATCACATTAGGGTAATACAAAATTGTAATTTTTATTGATGACTATTCTTGTATGGCATGCATGTATTTCATGAAGAATAAATCATGTGTTCTCTAGCTTTGTTGAGTTTAAAAAACTAGTTGAGAAACAATCTAACATGAGGATAGTGATTTTGAGATCAGATAATGGTGATGAATACATTTCTGATAGTTTCAGGAGTTTTACAAGGAGCATGGCATAAGGAGGTATTTTACTACCGCTTACACACCATAACAGGATGGTGTAACAAAATAATGAACATGAAACTTGAAACTATGGTTAGATCTATGTTGAAACTTGATAATCCAAATAAATGTTTTGGGGAGATTTAGTACATGCAGAACTCTAATTGAGGAATAGAGAACAAACTTCAGCATTAGATGGAGCCACACATTTTTAGGCTTGGCATGGGTACAAACCAAAGGTTATGCGCATTTCCCAGTTTTTGGTTCAACATGTTATGCATTAGTTCCTGATGAGCTTTTTTCCAAGAAACTAGATACTAAGAGTGTGAAATGTATTTTCATTGGCTATTATGATGAGAAAAAAGAGGCTATAGATTGAATGAAGTTGGTTGCAATCAGAAATTTATAATTGGTAGAGATGTTATTTCTGATGAACTAGATAGCATGGATGATTCTCAACTTGAGAAAAGAGTGATACAGGCAGAGAACAATATCAGGAAACAAAAAGTAAGGAGAGCGGGAAAGCTCATCCAAGTAAGAAGAGTTTCGTATATTGTGGATTGGAGCAAAAATGATAGGCCTCAAGAATCATCAAGTCAAAATAGTGATTCTAGAGTGGTGAGCGGTTCAATTGATTCAAATTCCATTGATTCTAGTTCTGATGATGTAAATCCTGGTAGTTCAAGTGATGAGCAAGTTTCATCTCAATCTCATGGAGTTTAAGATATTAGAGCCAATTCACAGGTACAACAGGGATGGCAAGTTGGCTCATATGCCCAAGTGGGCGAAGCAGTAGATTGCTTCACTTAGCACTAATTGAAGGAATCATAACACGTCCAAGGATCACTTAGAAACAGATAAATTATGCTTTGTCGACTGATGTTTGTGAGCCATCGGCTTTTGCAAAGGCAGCTGAGACAGCAACATGGCAAGATGCAATGAGGAGTGAGTATGAGTCCATCATGAAGAAAGAGACTTGGAATCTTGTAGATTGTCCACCTAGGTCAAAACCCATTGGGAGAAAATGGGTATAAATGGTGAAGTAGAAGGTGGATCGATCCTTGGACAAGTATACAGCAAGATTGATAGCCAAAGGGTATGCTCATAAAGAAAGCACAGATTATGAGGAGACTTTTGCACCTATAGCCAAACGGGATACAATGAGAAAGGTTTTAGCTCTTGCAACATAGCAGAATTGGAAGGTATATAAATTTGATGTAAAAAGTCATTTTCTTAGTGGTGATTAGCAAGAAGCTGTCTACAGATCACAACCATAAACAAGAATTTGAACAAAAGGGTTCAGAAAGAAAGGTATGACGCTTATCTAAAGCTGTGTTAGGATTTAAACAAGCACCTAAAGCATGGTATGCAAACATTGATAGTTATTTGTGGCATATTGGTTTTGTGACGAATCTAATGATACTCTATATATTTGAGTGCAAGGGAACGGAACTCTGGTTTTTGTTTTGTATGTTGGTAATCTTTTGCTAATCGAAAGTGATAACAAACAGCTTGAGGTGAAAGAAATGTTGAACGAAGGATTAGAAATGACTGATTTGGGCCTTTGCACTATTATTTGGGAATAGAGGTACGACAAGATCATTGTATTTTCAAATCACAAGAAATATATATATATATGAATTATTGAAAAGATTTACAAAGGAATATTGCAAACCATCTCTAACGCCCTTGGAAATTAATTTGAAACTTTCTAAGGATGAAGGAGTTGAATTGTTTAATAATACAAAGTATAGGCAATTAGTTGGAGGCTTAACCTATATGTTGAATTCTAAACCTGATATTTCATTCACAGTTAGTATTTTGTCTAGATTCATGCATGAACCAAGAAAGAGTCATTAGTTAGCAGTTTAAAGAGTTTTGACATACTCACAGGACACAAAAACTTTTGGCACAGAATATAGGAGAAACGAAAGTTTCAGGCTTGTGAGTTTTCCAGATGCAGATTATGGTGGTAGTGTGGATGGCAGTGTGTCTAGGGTACTTGATGCGTTTGGGGACAGGAGCAATGACTTGGTGTTGAATTTGATCTTGGCATTGAAAATGTGAGGGTTATGGCCTAGAATTATTTAAGATCCCTTTGGATCTCCCTTAAGATATATTATATATAATGTATTTAATAGCCCCATAGATAGCTTCTTTGTCCATTATACACAGAAGGAAAATGCCTTTTAATTTTAGTACTTCAGGCATATTATAGACACTTGTGTTGCATTGTGCACATATTACTTCTTTCTTTAATTCATCCATGCTAGTCGTCTCTTAGGTGCCCTGATTAGTTGTTTGGTTTTGGACTTGGAATTGATGACTGTATGTATTAACTAGTTTTTGTGTACTTCCGGTTCAACCATAATTGGAAGATGGTTTTCAAAAAATTCAAATAAGTATTTACATTATGTGAGATTTGCTTGGACTTAGTTTGATGCCAAATCTATTCAAACTAAGTCTAAGTCTTAGTTTTATGGCCTGGAATTTTTCGAGAGTGCTTTGGATCTCCCTTGAGATATATAAGGTGTTTAATTGGCCCATAGGTAGCTTCTTTGTCCATTAGGTGCATAAGGAAAATATCTTTTAATTATAGTACTTAAAGCAAATTATAGTGCAAAAAATAGAGAAGGTCTCCCCAAGTTCTATCTGGGCTGAGACAATTTTATTATTCTTAACAAAACAAGATTAGAAAGCTTGTGATGGGTGTCCATAGGTTGTTATTCCATATTTACACTTTGCTTAACAAAGATGAAAAACTACAGGAAGTGGAAGAGCTCATCTCTTCCAATTCCTTATTCTCCTAAAATACACTCAAGACAAAAATGAGGTGGACGACCTTTCAAATTCCATCCTCACGAGCACACAAAAACAATTAAAATTTTGTTTTATGTACAATACTAAATATTCTAAAAAACAAATCTACCATACTTTGGTTTAATATTCCTAACATACCCCCTTGGGATCTAGTTTATCTTAGTTTGTTGTTTCTTCTTCACTTTTACTTCATTCCAAGAGGTCCTTTGAATTTTTCAAACTTAACTCAATCCAAAGGCTTTGTGAATATATCTGCTACTTGTTACTTTGTAGGACAAGTGGAATCAACTATTTTATTTGTTGTCAACATCTTCATATAGTGATACTTCACGTCCATATGTTTGGTCTTTGCATGAAGTACACGATTCTTTGCAATTTGGATGACACTTTGATTATCAACATTCAACATTGTAGGACTTCCCTGACCATTCTGCAACTCCGCAAGTGTCCTGCAAAGATGCACTACCTCTCTTGAACCATCTCATGCTGCGATGTACTCTGATTTAGCTGTAGAATTAGCCACTGTATCATGTTTTCAAAAAACATCAAAAAATGCTTAAAAGGCATGAAGGAGGATAATGGTTCCTGCATTTCATTGGTTTATAGTGGAACAATAGTTATGGAAATAGTTTGGAAGTTAATCTTCAAAAAGAAAAACAATCATGTGGTGTAATAGAGGAGTTTATGAGTTTCAACTTTCAAGCCACCCACCAGGGTTCAATTCTTGTAACCTGCAGCATTGACAAGTTAAAATATGTATAATGCATAATAAGTCAATTTTCGTGGAAGGTACATGTAGCCTTTGTCAGAGAAGTGATTGAATTCTTTGTATGCATTGCAGCCTGTGTTGGGCATGTTTCTCTTAAGTGAAATTTACAACCAAAGAACATAAAAATTAAATTGAAATAAGAAATCATAAAAAAATGCCAACTTTCACAAAGAGGTTTGAATGAAAGCATACAAATTGCGTCAAATAAATTTGTAATATAAATACTAACATATCTGATGTATCAAACAAGGATAGTAACTAGTATGTGATGTTCAAGCCTGGTTAACATTTATAAGAAAAAGGGGTGCTAAAATAAATAATTCACTTAAAACAATGCACTGCCAAATAGATATATCAAATGGAAACAAGAGCTTATCCTTTGGAAGGCAAGAATAGAATAGAACCGAAGCACTCTAAAGCTCTCCGGAAACTCCAACCAAACTATATTTTTCCATTTTTGTCATCTTAATTCATTGAGATAAAATTTGAAACTGAAGGAAGCACAAAAGTAACTTTTATTTGCAAACAAAAAACAGAAGAGACAATATTTACCTGTAATTTCCTCTGCTTTCTCATTTTTTACAATATGAACACCCCCTTTAAATCCATTCTTAAAAGTTCCCAAGCCTCGACCACCTGCAAGAACTTGACTTTTGATAACAACCTGCACCCAACTTTATTATATGAGAGACTAATTTAAAATTTGTTTCTAAAATTTGCAAAGATACGACTTAGAATAATGAAAGGACGAGACCATCCCAGCTTTAAAGTTGTGGCAATAAAGTAGCATGAAAAATAGCATCTGTAAGATTGTGCTTTTGATAATTTAAGATTTTACAATTACAGTGGAAATGAGCATTTTTAAAAGCTGCAACTCTAGAAGCTAAAACATGAAACCAGGGAGGTAAATCTAAGAGGGAAGATTCATTCGGGGCTAAAAAAGAGATCGTCTTTCAAGCATTAAAGGAACAATCTTCAGTAAAGGAAGATGCCAACGAACTTAGAAAGAACGAAAGAAAGCATATCAATGTCAACGGATGACCATAATAGGTCAACGGGAGTCCAAAAGCATAACCAATAGAAATAACAAGAGAGAGTGAAAAAACCTCCAACAATAAATTATTGGTCACAATTTTGATTGCCTAACTATTTATAAATGATGCACGCACAACAAAGTGCCACAATGGGAAGTTCTAGTAGTATTAACCAAAACAACCTCTGGATTAGACTGGCTCCCCTATTTTAACGCTATCTAAAACTGTTTGGGGTGAAAAGAATGCAAGAAAGTAAGGAAAACTTAAGTAAATGGAGCGATGCACCAAAATAGTGTGGTCCCATTCTCATCCAAATAAATAAAGAAATAAAGAATCTAGCATTGCTCATCATCAAACCGTATTTCTAAAACTCACGATTACTCACCACTGACTTGCATAGTAAGTTTTCAGTACAGACTCGCAAGCATTTGCAAGTCCGTACTAAAAACTTGCCAAACACTTTATAATAATAGCCATTAAACAAAAACATCATTTTTCATTTTTATGTCAGCTTTCATGTTGTTTTGTGCTCTACCATTATATGCTAAAACACATGATCATTTTTCCATTGCCAAAGTGATTTCAATCAAATTTGTAGGATTTTGATAGGTAGAGTTCAATTGGAGAGCTAAGAGCTCAAAAAATTTGGCTTTACTTTTAGGATTTTGAAGCTTTATTCTTCCATTTTAGATTTGTTGCAAGGTTTTAATTCTTTTTTTGGTTCTTTTTTTCCTATTTTCTTCTTTCTTTGCTAGGCAGATGGGGTTCTAATCTGCACTTCTTTTTTTAAATTTATTTGATAGGGTTTGTAGCTTGCACTTGTGATATACGAGAATGGCATCCTTTGGCTCATGCAGCAGTAGTAGATACCCCAAGTCCAATGACCCTGCATGGAAGCATGGCACAAAGGGTCCGTAGTATGTAATTGCAATATGCAACTATTGTGTTATTTTATGAGAGGAGGCATCAATCTCCTTAAATACCACCTTGTACAAATACCTAACTAAGATGTGCAAGTGTGCCTCAAAGTAAAGGTTGAAGTTACATAAGAGATGAATGATCTCATTTCTGCCTTTGTGGAGAAGAAATTAAAAAAGAAAAAGGACAGTTCCAACAATTGCATCCATGATGAATTCCTCCCCGATTCAAATGAATTAGTAGGCTCTTGTCTAAGCCCACAAATTTAAAGCTCGTCCACTGGATACAGTTCAAGCCAAATGCCTTCAGCATCACAAGATTTCTTTGTTCCTTGCAATACTCCTAGTGCACAACCTTTGCTCGAAGGTACAACTTGGAATAGGGAGAACCATAATAAAGCAAGGATGGCTCTGCAAATTTTTGGTATTATAGCAACATATTATTCGATAAGGCAACTAGTCCATATTGGGAGACATTAGTAATTGCATTCACTGATGTCGAGAAAGGGTTCAAGGCACCTAGTCCTCATGATTTGAGTGGCCTTGTTGGAGGAATCCATAAAAAATATGAAAGTGATGGTCGAAGATTAGAAAAGAATTTGGCACAAAAAGGGTGGTCGTATTTTTTCCGATAGGTGGACGAATGGAAGAAATTGCACTTTGATAAACTTTCTAGTGGCTTCAAGTGGGTAGTTGGTATTCTTGAAGTCCATTGATGCCTCCCACCAAGGGAACAATGTAGATAGTTTGTGTGATATGTTGGTTGAGGGGGCCATGGAAATGGTTGTAACGAATTTCGTCCAAGTTGTGATTGACAATGTAGCAACAGGGACACTTTTTGAGGAGAACCACCCTACCCTTTTTGGATCCCTTGAGCAACCCATTCCATTAATCTCCTACACAAGGACATAGGAAAAATTGGATGGGTAAAGAATGTGGCGGATGAAGCCAAAATTATTACCAAATATATCTACAATCAGCCATAAGTGCTTAGCTTAATGAAAGAGCACATTACCAAAAAGGAGCTTGTGTGATTGGAAGTCACACAATTCATCACAAACTTCAACACATTTAAAAGCATTGCAACTTCAATAAAGTTTGCATATTATAGGAAGGGGAAGGATTACAAACTAACAAAGTAATAAAATCCATTACTTTACATGTTAGTAGAACTTGTAAATTTTCAATTCATTGAAATTAGATGTCTGATTTATCATTTATTTTTTATCATTATTTTTGTCCAAAATTTCTCTTAATTTTAAATTTTAAATTTTAAATTGTTTTGTTTTAGGTGACAAAGCATTTGGTCAAGGTTATACACTTGGTGGATGGAAAAAATATGAGGTCGTGGACAAGGCCAAAGAGGCTATAGCACATTATTATGGGAAAAATAAAAGAAGATATGAACCCATTTTGCACATGATTGGGTATGAAACAAGCGGCCCCACCAAAACATACATGCAGTCGTCTACTACTTGAATCCCAAATTATTGTTCTTTGATTCCTTTAAGGCCAATGAGCAAGTTATGGATGGCCTCAACACAAGCATAGAAAGGATGACACCCGATGAAGCCCTTATAGACACAATTCTTGATGAGTTACAAATTTACAAGGGTGCATAGGAGAGGCTCTTTTCTTCAACTCTATGCATTCAAAGGAGAATGACCCAGTAGCCAAGTGAATGTAAATTGAGACATTTGATTGTAGTCTCGTACATACTAGACTTCTTTGATGAATGCAAGCCTAGTTGACTTACAAAACAATAAATGTCGTATTCAGATTTTTTGTGGAAATATTTTAGTGCAAGAACACCAAATCATCAAAGGTTAGCCATTCGTATTTTGTGCCAACCCAATAGCTCTTATAGGTGTGAATGCAATTGGTGCATGTTTGAGGTCATTCACATGAAGAAGCGCAACAAGTTGACAACAAAACACCTCAATGACCTTTTTGTGAGAAACAATCTTCGTTTTAACATCAAACACGAGGAGGGGAAGGAGAGTCATGATGCGATTGACTTGGATGCCATGGATCAATACTCGAATTGGATTGTCGAGGATGTCAAACGCATGTTATTTGAGGAGAAGATCACATATTTTGAGAGGGAAGCGATAGAAGCGGTAGCAACAGTAGAGGCACAAGTGCAAGTAGACGCATCAAGATGATGATGATGACATGTTTGAGGATGATTTCGTTCCTAAAGAGGAACCCTTACCTTCAACATCCAAGGCACAACCGAAAACTAGGAAGAACTAGAGGGGCAAATATATTTGTAAAATATTTTAGGGAATTGTAATTTTCTATGATGATGATCAATTATCAAATGATATTCTAATGCATTGATGAGCATTGTACTATTTTTAAGACAAACTAATAGAACATATACATATGCATTCTCTACATTCATTTCTTATGCTTTTTAATAGTATATTACATGTTATTGAAGTTTATATTAATAATTTATATATTTTCTAATCTGTTGAGTAAGTTAAGAGTCAAAATTTTGGGCTGCCGAGTTTTTTTCGAGTCCAAGTTTTAAAACTATGATCAAAACAATATGCAAGAGGCAAAGGATTCAACAATGTGAACAGATTGAACACCCATACATAACTCCATAGCCACAAAAATATTTTTAATATACTTCAAACATATGCAGTTGCATATAAATCCTTTTGTAGACTAACTTTAGACATAGCAAATAAAAGATGAGACTAAAATTCACAATGGAAAACTTCTAAGTAATTCTAAAAGCTAAAGGCAAAAGACCCTCTATACAGAGCTTAGAGCTCAAGATATACGATCTCAGTTGATGTTGTTGGGCTAGAGTGTGCCACATGAATAGATCCATGCAGTACAAATTTACAAAATAAGACACATGGAGGCCATAGGAAAAATCCTATCTACACATGCCAAATAATCATCCCTCACTTCCTTTGATGCTTGGGATGGCCTCTTTCATAACTGCCATCTGCAATTCACACTTTAGACACCTTGTGAGATGGATGTGCATGTCGTTCATTCCTGTAATTAGCGTGCTTCAGCCATACAACACAAATTAAAAAAATCATTTGGGCTACATGCGTAAAGATCCTTATTGTTGAACATAGTCTTCATGGATTTTTTATTCCTAATTGTCAGGTTTTCTTCAATGGATAGGTTGGCTTTTAGTGTTAGGAACACAATTCTATAATCAGAATCAAGTTCATGATCAGTCCTACTATAGATGTATTTGATTTGGTTAATCAAAGGAATTGAGAAAATGATAAAGTATCGTACTTCTACCATTTCCGTGAATTGATGGGAGTTGGGCGAAATCTTTAAACCATTGCATATGACAAGCTCATGACTGCTGCTTAATAAGTTATTGGCCAAAGTCATTCTCAATGTGGTCCTCAAAATCTCTAGAAAATTCTAGCCCAATAGTCATCAAGCCATGATCGATTAAGCGTAGCCTCTCAGTTGGAAATAATAGCTTATTTGCATGTTTGGGCATTAAAGTCACTGCACAATATTATTTCAATTGTGCAGTTGAAATTGTTGATATCATAGATAAGCTTGTTAAAAGGAAAGTTTTTATCTAGTTTTTGTATTTTTGTAACATGTAGAGTTGCTAGGAGCAAATTAATAAATTGCATAAAATTTTGATTTTTCATTATATTTTAGTTCAAAACATATAAAGCGCTAATTGAGACCTCTTTTGATTAGCTTAAAGGAATTAATTAGACTTGATTTGAAATAGCAAGCAATTCATCCAAATACTCTACCACTGTGTCTTTTGTTCCAAAGATAGACTAATTCAAATTCAAATCCATCCATATTAGAAACTCGGATTTCAAAATTCTCCCAGGTTTCAGTAAGAAAGATTATATCTATATCATCTAGTACTCAACTTAGATGACAACCCTTTCTCCATGGAGAAAGCCTTGGTCTTTCCATGCTAGCATCCTCAGGGATCGTCAATATTTTTTTAATTTAGGATAACAACTTTCCCATTTATAAATAAGGCTGCTTTGTCACCATTCCTTTCTTCTTACATTTCTGCACTACTTTGCACAATTCTGTCTGATCCTCTGATATTAGATCTTCGTTAATGTTAGCAAAGAGGCTATATCGAAAAGAAAAAGAGAGAACCTTAATTCCCACCAATCTCTTCTTGTCATTGTCTCTACCTATCCTCTCTTCTAAAAACTCTTTTGTTTTGACTTCCAAAATTGTTTGCTGCTTGGACTTGACAACTTTAAGTGTATTTGCTTGGTTTGTTTTGTCCAGACTCACTACGATCAAGTTCAAAGCTCTCTTTGCTCAGTCTTATTCTAATTTAAGAGTTTGCTAATTTCATCTTTTATGAGAGTAGACTCAAAAGTGTTTCTTTCTATCAATTGCACATTGTTATATATGTCTTCTATATTTTTGGCTTTATCAGATGTCCGATCTCGAGAGGAACAAAGGGATTCTACTGGCTCAAGTCATTGTTGAAGGTCTCTCATTGTTACAGGTATGTCTTCAACTTCTGTTCTCAATCAAGTTATGTTGCTTTTGGTGAATTCAGAGCCAGAGTTTCCCTCCATTAATTGCAAATATTTCTTTAAATTTGATTGTTCTTCCTCTACCTTTTGTAATCTTGTGCAAAGGCCATCAATCTTGTCCTCTAGTTTAGTAAAGTGTTTAGAGGAATTTTTCATCTATGATAAGCTCCATGTTATGCTTTAGTGATTCAATTCTATCAAAAACATTTTCTGATGTAGCTTTGGTAGCTCTACAGCGTTTGATTTCTAATTGGGAGCTAGTTGTAATCATTTGAGAGGTGTTTGAACAATGTGAGGAGAGCCCATCAAGAAACTAAATAATTAACAAGATAAATGCAACAAGGACAAAAAAATGAATGATTTTTTACTTTTTTTTAAAAAATAACATATAGAAGAGAAGCACACCAATAGACATGGAAAGAGAAGAGTAAGAGTGATGGCACTTGTAAGCTAGCGAAGGTCCAACAATGCAAATTATCCACGATCCAAATAACAATGTCTTCGTGCAAATTAGATAGGTTTTTTGCCTGGTGTTGGCTCAGACCGGGAGACGGATCAATGTGTAGCAGAGTCCAACAAAGTCAGTATGATACCTCTTGCTTAGGGACACTCAGAATTTGGTAGTTCTTCAAAAATAGCCCAGCACTTGACTAAAAATATTAAACCTCCCTGAAAATGGAAAGAATGTCCTGCACCCAAAATCTAGAGAGAATTTTGGATGTGAAATCAGACCTTATGATGGGATATTTCTGCACACGAAATGGTGAAGACCCTCCAGAACAAACTTGCTTATGACGATGATGTGCAGTCCATTAAACAAGAAAACTGAGCGTCTTAAATAAAAGATTTTTGAGTATGAATTTTTGCACAGAATTTTTATAGATAAGTCGCCCAAGAATAGCCCTAGCTTCAACAAATGTTAAGTTCAAATCTTATACTAGAAGAAGTGTTGAGTTCCTCTCTATTTTTATGAACACAAAATCAGTGCAATTGAGATATGTGAAACCAAACTTGTGTTGCCAAAGTTGCTTCAAAGCTCGATGGTAAATAAGCACAAGATCATCATTCGAAAGAGACAAAATAATGCCAGATAATTTAACACAAAACTAGGGTTAGGTCAAATCTACAAACAGAATGGTGCAAACGCCAGCCCAATTGTATGAAATTCCAGTCATCAACCCCAAAATATAGCTAATACCATAAAGAAGCATTTCATAATTCATACCTCATCCCAACCAATGAAAAATTAGCAATCTCTTTGAGCATAAAATTCCTTTTAACATCTATATCTACTTCATGGTCTTTCACTCAGTTTTGAATCACCATCACAACTATCTGGTAAAAACCTGTCTCTCTTTGGCTTTTTTGATATCTTTTGTTCACCATTTGACCTTCATTTGGTATTTTCTAATACCTCATTCAACAAGTCAGTTGTAATCTTCCATTCTTGCCCCAAATATATAATGGAGCTCTTACTTGTTGACCAGTTTTGGTCCTGCAGGCCAAAAAACGGTCTTTCTTTTTGTTCCCTTGCTGTCCCAGTCTTTGATGTTTTCACCTTGCTGCAATCGTGTTTTTTCCCTTTGCAATAGTCCTGATCTTATAAAGAGTTGAAAGATCCAAGACCTATAGGTTTTGTTTCAATATGGAGCTTTTTTCACTTCGAGCGATTGCCTTGCACAGTTCTTTTCAGCAAAAAGGAATGGGCCAGTTCTAAAGGGATGCAAGTCTTTCAGCAAGCTCCAAAGGCAAAGTGCCCTTGCGAAAGGCAGTAAGCACCTTCAGGGAAGTGAACAAGGCAGAAAAGAGGTGAGTTTTCACAAGGGAAATTTTCAAAACTTGAAGGCATTTCCTAAAAAATTGAAAAGGGTGGTTCAACGTCGGGGTTCAATGGTATGAAATGAACTACACAGACCGACCAACAGTCACATGATCTTTCTAGGAGCTTTGAACTTTGAACTTAGAAATATTGAAATATTGAACCGTTGAACCATGGTTGGTTCAAATGGTTGGTTCAAGCGGTTGGTTCAAGGATGCATTGAATTCAAAAGGAGACTGAGTGAACCCGACTCTGTATTGAACCGTTGAACCATTGAACCGCTGAACTCCAAAAGACGGTTCAAGTTCAATTGAAAGGTTCAAAGTCATAGCTAAAAAGGAAGCCCGAAACAGCCTACACAGTTCGCAAAAGGGGCAACAGATTTGCTTCAGAGTGCTTTTTATCGACAAAATGAACCAAGTTCAAAGGGCCAAAGGATCACTTTTAAAAGCCTGAAGGGTAGGTGCCCTTGCGAGGGAGGACCCAAACGACAAGCAGGACCTTTGTAACTCTTCCGAAAGGCAATTTTGGAGATCAAGCGGCCCTTGCGAAAGGCAGTAAATACCTTCGAGAAAGTGGATAAGGCAGAAAAGGTAAGGTTTTCTTCAGAGAAAAGACAGGCAAAAGGAAGGATTTCCTTCAGAGTTTTGTCCGAGGAATAAATCCGAAAGAATCCAAGGCAAAGGTCAAAGGTCCTTCGGACATTTTGTTCGAAGGCATTTGTCGGAGGATTTTTCCGAAAGAAAGGGCCGGACTTTTGAAGACACATCTCCTTCGGACAAAATGTCTGAAGGAATTCCTTCGAACATTTTGTCCAAAGGAATTGAGAGGCCAAGGTAGCCCGAAGGATCCCGAAGGGCAAGCACCCTTGCGGGGGACTTTCCGCTGCCAAAAGGGGGACTTTTCTCCAAGCCCCGAAGGGACACCTTCCCTTCGAGAGGGTTCAACGACAGAGGCCCGAACAAAGAAAAAGAAAGGGGAGATATCCTTCGAGAAAAAAGTACGAAGGAACACTTCGGAAAGTGAAGCCGAAGGAATTACAAAGGGGTGACGGGCCCGCAGACGTCAAGTTCACGACGATGGAATAGCCGTTGGCTTTCAAATCACGACGGGTGCGCGAACGTCAACTTTGAGGCAGTCAAGTAACCGTTGATCTTTAAATGATTGAGCACGAATCCGAAGGAATTCAAAGGGCTTAAGGCTAAAAGGAAGAGACCGCCGAGAAAGGAGCCCAAAGAGCCAAGGATTGACAGAAGATAGCCCCAAGGGCCGAGGGAGCCAGGAAAAGACAAAAGTTGGGAAGGGACAAAAGCCAAGCGCAAAAGTAGACAAAACAATCCAGGTGGCAAAAGAAGGTGTCGGCACAAGGAGTTATTCCAACGGTTGAAACAGTCTCCGCCAAGTGGTCATCAAGGAGCGCGAACAGTGAAGGCGCGCCCTGTTTTTTTCTCACTTTGCATTGATGAGTAGACAACCGCGTGAATGTCTTTAAGAAGTGGTCTTGTTTGCAGACAAAGGGGCGCGGCCCATGCTTTCACAATAATGTTTGAACGCCAAAGTCAAGACTGGCAACTGACATAGCATGTTCTTTCAGCGACTTCCTCTTCCCAATGTTTTTTCAACGCAGCATGGGCGATTGCTTCCTCTTGCTCTATATATATTGTAAACTCTCATTGAAGAAGATATCTCTCATTTTGTAAGGCAAAGCCCTGCCAATTTTTCACCTTGAATCAATAAAATATGTTTTTTACCTCTATTTGGCTGGATATATCTCTGAGTGTGCCTGAGTATTAACCTTGTGTTTAGTCATTTTCCATAATGCTTTCACAAGTTTGATACCAACATACCTGGTATAGACAAAGCACCATTCATGTAGGTAACAAGAAGTGTTGTATCTGGAGCACAGAGGCAGAAGAGGGTTACCAAACAGTGTGTTTTCTTACAGCGCCTGTGGTAAGTTCATTTTCTGTGTGTCTTCATTAAGCCTCCCTGTTGAGCTCCCTACAGTCTGGTCTTTCCAGTAGATAAAGTGTATGGATGTCCTCATCTAATATAAAGTGTGACTAAATGAGTAGATCAAACTTTTTTGGTGCATCACCGTATTAATCTAGGTTTTGTTTTCAGTAATCCTTCTCTCTTTTCAACCCCCCCTTTATATATATATATATAAGCAATAGTACTGGAATAACTCAGAGATGCATCAAAGGGAGCTAGCCCTTATCTAGAGATTCTCCCCTCAGTTTTGCCAGACCCACAAGCAAGAGAGGAGTCTCCATTGTGCCACGTGGAAAACATAAGCTCAGCCTTCTGTCAAGGGTGCAATCCACAGCGTCAACATTACCCATATCAAACTTCATCACTAGCTCGTTAAGAAAGAAAATTGTCGACAATAACCATAAGCATTGTGGATAATTATTTTACTCCTACCTACTAAAGCCTTTCAAAATGAGCATGATTCGGCTTTGTCCACAATCGTTGCCTTAAACATATAAAAATCCTACCAAATCGTCTACTTTGGTGTTTGTTTGTATTGAATTTCCAATAACTTTTGACTTTGATGACTACGTCTCTTGCCAAGTAGAAATTGAATCCCATTGTGCTCATACTCTCTTAGACAAAGTTGAGTTCTCTCAGTCCCATATCCAAAATATAACCTCCTTCACCATTACTATGTTTTGTTTGCTCTATTGAAGCAAGGTGTAATTCTTTTCATCATCATTGTAAATTTGAAAATGAATTACAACACTCACTAGCTTGATTTTTTTCTTTTTCCTTTGAATCAGGCTGATGTGGTGTATATTGATTTGTCATCTTTTTTCTGCATTAATTTTTTATTTAATTTTTAATCCTACCTATTGTAGCTGTTCAAAACGAGCATGTTTCAGCTTTGCTCGCAATTGTTGCCTTAACATATAATAATCCTACTAGACAGTCTACTTTGGTGTTCATTTGTATTTGATTTCCAGCAACTTCTAACTTTGAAGATTACATTTATTTCCAAGTAGACATTGTATCCCATTGTGTTAATTCTCTCTTAGATGGAATAGAATATTTTAAGTCCCATTTCCAATCAATATGACACCACCTTCACCTCTACATCTTTTGCTTGCCCTACTTAAACGAAGTGTAACTCTCTTTGTCGAAATTGTTAACTTGAAAATGAATTACATCACTCACTAACTTGTCTTTTTTTCATTTTCCTTTGATTCATGTTTATGTGGTGCATCTCAATTAGCTGTTGTCTTTTTGTGCATTAATTTTTCATTTAAATCAACTAGCACGCACACCAAATAGAGGTCGATTGTAGCTCAGCAATCATCTTCTCTAACCATCAAGGATTGATGGATAGATCAGAATTCTCACCAAGTGGGTCCCTATCATCTTCTTTGACCATCAAGGATCAATGGATAGATCAAAATTCTCACCATATGGATCCCTCTATTTTCCTCCAATCACCTCTCTAAATCATAGAACCATTTCACAAGTGGACTCTATTCACAAGTGCCATTTGTCATAATGTTGAATCTGATTGTGGGCTTTCATCTTGCAATCATCGCACAGCAACAACTTTTTCTATTCACAGTTCATTGTTTTGCTTTTATTCACCTAGTTTTTACTCTCTAGATAATTGTCGGGCTATAACAATTGAAGCTGATCAGAGAGCACAAAATTAATGCACTTGTGGCTTGAGTTGGAGGTCGACCAACACAATTGTATCTTTCAATGGTTTGTGATCAACAAGCAACGATCATGTTATGATAGAAATTGGAAGCAACTAATTCTCTATTTTATGTTGCTTCTTGTTCGGCCTTTGAATCTACTGCATTTGAATCTAATTTAAATATATTTCTCATCAAGATTGGTATTTCCTCAACTTAAACGCATTGATCAAGTTGGGGTGTCAAGTTCCCAACCATATTCACTAATAATATGGATATGTTATCAAAGACATCACTCATTTTAAAAGAACCATCCCACTAACTTTTTTAATTTTTGTCTTTTCCTACTTGGCCATCCAATATATTTTAAGATCCTATCTCTCTATAGGCTATATCTAGGCTTGAGAGGCCGAGGAGGGGGAGGTTCACGCGGGTTACTATTTTAAGACTAGCATACAAGGTTTGAACAGCATTTTTTTGGTTTGTCATCCATGTATATTTGTCTTCATTGTTTGGTTTAGATTGACCATTGAGCCAGAAATTTTGTTACAGCATTAAAATGATGGTTTCAAATATTCCTTTTTAGCAATATTGAGTTGATTGTATCCTGAATATAACTCACTACCCACTATTTCAGCGAAATTTTATAGTAAACAATATTTGGATGGGATCCTTCTTTGTCATGACTTTCAAACTTCTGAAGTCTCCATACTATTTTTCTATGTTTATTTTAGAGCCAATCGCCACTAGTGACAACCAATCACTTGTAAATATTTTTTAAATATTTTGGCTTCCAACATCATCCTTTATATTTTATGGACCCTTATTTCATACCTCAAGTTCATTCTATATGAGCTTGTTAGAAAATATCTTAGCATGGGGTCAATATGGTGCTCCTCTCAAGTCTTTGGATGTCCAAGTGAGCACTTATTTGTACTCAATAAATATTTAAACTTGTTGTGGCCTACCATCTCATAATATGGACTAATGCTTGCATCAATGCATATTACCTACATAATATATGGCGTGAGATGTTTCCAAATGTTAACGTTAACAAACACCTCAATAGATCAACATGTGAGCATCAACAAATTTCTTGACCTTTAAGTCGAGGAGAGCTATCCACCCATTAGTTCTCCATGAAAACCCATGTGATTGGCCAACTAGCACTTTGTGGGGATTTTCTGGGCTAATTGACAACAAAGCACTTGACTACACAAGAAATAAAGATCCTTTCGTGCTTGCTTGTGCCAATTTAGGATGTAATTTTGCCCCCATAGTTAATATTTTTTGGTATTCTTGTGTGCATAATTTTACGTCTTGTAAAGTTGGACTTGCATATTGAATATACTTCGTTCTTGTGGGAACTCACATGCAGGTTGCATAGTTAGTTCAACTTGACCAAATTTATAGTCCTTAAAGTAAGTGGAGTGATCATTTCCCTCTATCAAAACACCTTGATACATTGGTGGATATAGTTGTATTTCTATATCAATCATGTGCAATGTCCAACTCCTTAATCTTCTATGTTTTGTTCATGTTCGTTGATACTCATCACCTTCAATAAGGTATTTAGGCCTCGTTATCTCATATTCACCCATTTGCCAATGCAGAAAACCTCAATTTATATACTTGTTTTCTTCTAAACATTTACCTAAGTGCAGCACTCACTCTTCGTCAGATTTATCTTCATCTTCAGAGTCATAACCACCACCTAGATTACTCCTCTCCTATGATTTTGTCCCGTAAGGGGTTCATTGTTAACCAAGATCTTCCTATTTTTACCAGAATCGTCTTATGCTCCCAGTCATGGATTGCTTTCACGTGTTTCAACCATTTTACACCTAGTATTACATCGTAATGCTGAAATTAGATTTCCATCTTTATAATTGCAACTCTCACAATTAACTTAGTTCTAGCCATGTCAATGTCTTGATCCATTAATATACCTATGGAAGTTAATTTTTCCTAATTTGTCATTTCCAATCTAAAATCTACAAGAATCAATGATGGCTTCCCTAAATTTTTCCAAGCTTTTTCTGAAAGTATATTTCTTTAAATTCTCCATCTGTCAATGCATTTGAAAGAACCATATTTCTAGTTTCAATGGTTAAATTCGATTTGCCATCTTTCCCTGTAATCAAGACATCTATGTCTTTGTTTTTTGTTGTTGCCACTTGTGTTTGTGCTAACATTTGTGCTTGGGCTAACCATGCATACAATCCATCAACAACTTGTGTAGTTACCATTGTTTTATTTATTAGAGTTACTAACCGCTGTAGTGGATTCCCTACCTTATTAATTTCGGCTATCATCTCAATTCATTCTTGGTTTACCCATTCTTGCTTCATGTACTAGTTGTGGTGGTCTTGCCTCTTGGACCTACTATATATCATTTGATTGATTATTATTGTCCTAGACAACCTGGATTATGTCTTGCATTTGTGTTTCCCTACTAGCTATCCATCTTTCTTTTTGGCTTCCCTTATTACCAACAATAGATATTTGGTTTGATCGTCGCCCTAAATTTCCAACCATGTTTGTCAATCTCATTTTAGGACAATTATCATCGCCATGATCACTTGGACCACATTTTGTGGACAACTTTGAAACTTGAGTCGGTGCATTTAAGGCATTTGCAACGTGTCCTCCACATTTAGTACATTTTCTGCAATGTATGAAAGGTCTGCCTTTCTTATCTCTCAATAATGGTGTCCTGCCTCAACTACCACTACTACTATTCCTGGGTGAACTCGGATTTCTTTGATTGTGGAAACCCTCCACTTGAAGCTAATTGTTGTGCCATCAAACATCATTTGTGCTCCTTCGGTTTGTTCTTCATATTAAATGGAGATTCAGTTATGTAGCATGTTTTAACATTATAGATCTCAAAGAACATTAAAGCTCCTTCTGCCCTTCAATAAAGCACTTCAAACACCACAATCCACTTTTATCTGTATTCACCTTTTCACCATCTTTCTTACTCAACAGTTTGAGTATCTCTTGAATTTGGATTCATGTTATTCTTCATTGTTTTGTTTTTGGAAGTATTCTTGTTCTACATCCAACATTCTTTGATACGTCTCATGTTATTTTGAGGTAAGTACAATCTTCAAAATTTAATTGAACACTATGTAGTCCATTTAGAAAATATTGTTGTTTCAAATTCTCACCCAATAGATATTCTAGCATTTGTAACAGATTTAACATTCTTCAATTATATTATTTCATCGATTCATCTTTTTCTAGTTTTAGACTTGTCAATTCATTCAATATTTGAGTATCAATATGCTTTTTTGAATTCTTTATTACAAGTCACCTTTACTTTGGCCCATGTATCTTTTCATGAGCTTTCAAGGGATCATACAATTTAATTGCATAGATTTGTAATGTTCCAAGGAAGTATTCTAGTTGGGTCTTGTCATCATTGATGCCATTTTGCCTTCTTCAATTATAATGTTTCATCGATTTATATTTTTCTAGTTTTAGATTTGTCAATTCATTCACCTATTTGAACATCCATGTGCCACTTTTTTGAATTCTTTATTACAATTCGCCTTTACTTTGGCCAATGTATCTTTACATGAGCCTTCAGGGGATCATACAATTTAATTACATAGACTTGTAATGTTCCAAGGAAGTACTCTAGTTGGGTCTTGTCATCATTGATGCCATTTCACCTTCCAGTAATACTGCCAATTCAAATAATTTGGATTTGGATCCTTGTTCTTCTCACCACCAGACTTTGCTGGTTTTGAGATCATCAATGGCTCCATTCTTTTTGTTTTAGTGGTCTAGAACTAAGTTCTACTGTTTTTCGCTTTAGAGGACAGTGAACCAATCCAAGTGACTTCTTATTCCTTTCCCAGGTGTCAAGTCTCACTTTCATATCCTTCATGGCAACTAAGGTATCTCCCAACCCTTTAAACAATCCTTCAGGTCACACCTCAAGTTGTCCAAATGGAGTGGTTAATGAATCTACCTCAACGTCTGAGAAAGGGATTTGTCTGATATCGTAATTAATTGTTTGATTGTTCCTCCATGACCTTGCAAATCTTCTCACTTCTTTGATTTTCTGGTGTTTTGATCTCTGCTTCTTTTTGTGTGGTTGACTCACTAGTTTCGCACTCAAAATCGCTGTCTGCGTATACTGACATAAACCTCTGGCACTGCTATGTCAGGTTCACCAACGATAACATGAATCAAGTCTGAATTGTACCTAGACAGGTGCTGTAAATAACTTCAGCATACATAGATTTACAGTAATAAAAAATGGAAACAAACATATACCAATATAAAGCAAATAATAGCTATTGATTGCCAATATCAGATGATTTCCATTACTGCATATTGACCATATAAATTCAATCAAAGGGGTTATCGCCAAAGGCAATACCTTTAGTTATATACTTACTATTTAAACTGATAATTAATAATTATGACATTGTCCAGCAGCATAATCTTCTACTACTTGATGCTAATACTTATTCAAAATGCACCAAAGTTACCATTATGCTTCCTACAATATTACTCAACAGTGCAAGCTCCAATAAGGGATTAAGTTGTTGAAGGACAAAGGCAGCATAATCTAATACTACTTGATGCAAATATTTATGCAAAATGGACCAAGTACCCATCATGCTTCTTACAATATTACTCAATAGTGCAAGATCAAATAAGCGATTAAGTTGTTGTAGGACAAAGGCATCTATAAGATATTTTGTCTCAATCTAGGAGGTTCTTAAAAAATAATTCACATAGGAGAAACATGGTGTTTACAAACTATTGGAAAGATTTTATGTCGTTGTGCTTTCTTTGGTTATTTCACTGACTCATCCAACGACAGCGGCATAAACTTGCAACATTGGAGAAGTGCCATGGAATAGGTAATTTTCCTTTACGTTTGAGAGGGGCAGCTCCCTCGTATGAATAGGGGTTTTTGAAACTTTTGGTACTTTTAACTAGAAAGTACAAAGGAAACAAAAAGGGAAAAAGAATGATAGGATTTAGAGGGAAATGAAAGAAAAAAGAACATGATGAGAAACCCAAAATGGAATAAACATAGAGGACCGTTTGAATAACTTAGAAAGGAATGCAAATGAGTGGGAACCCTTTCTCTCATATGAAAATAAGAACATGAGAGACAAATGCATGTAGGATGAAGGTCACCTGGAAGCACAAAGTTATTCATGTATTCATATTGCATGCATATGGCACAAACTCCATTTATAGAGATTCACAACACAAAGTTTGCATCATCAAAGTTTTACATACAATGAATAAATATTGAAGCATTAATGGATTTCTTTAATTACGAACAGCAAAGCACATTCCATAACCAAATAACATTAACACACTCAAAATAACATTTATCTCACTTGCTTGTATTCCCATAATTATAAAGCTAGAATAGTCTATGTACATGCAAAGTTGCAGCTAGCCCTCTTCTAGGGCTAAGAGAAAATAAGAACCAACCCCAATACAATGAAGAATCATCACTTTTATAACATTTGTGATGCAAGTTCAAATACGGTATCCAATCAAGGACAGCCTTTATGCATGTGATCCTTAGTTAGAACACTCACCCATGGACACACTTATGATGCCATTACTAGACTTGACACATTTCAACAAACCTTTTTTTATTGAATTTGTTTTCAAAGCATTACAACAGAATACAAACTCGCAAACACACACTTGCCTTGAAAGGCTTATTACATTACCTTGAGCCTCAAAAGTTCCACCCACAACAGCCTCTATTACCAATGCCATTTCTCCTATTTATAGGGATAAGTGGGAATGGATTAACCCTTCACCTTCCATTATGACCTGTCACATTTTGACCCATCACATTTTGTCCCTTCATATTCTATTTTTTGGTCTTTTTTTGTGCTCTGTCAGAAAAGTCGACGTTGTGATGCTTGTCGGGAACTAGCCATGTTCTCGAAACAAGGATGTTGGCTGAAACTGTTCCAATAAGAGCGTTTGCATCCGATATTGTTCCTGAAACAAGGTTGTCGATAGAAACCGTTCCAAATGGAACGTCGCCATCCAACACTATTCCTAGAACAAGATTGTTAACCGAAACTATTCCAAATGGAACGTCGTCATCTAACACTGTTCCCAGACCAAGGGTGTCGACCGAAATTGTTCCAAGTGGAACATTGACATCTGAAACTATATCAAGAACTTAGTTTTTGAGCTTCAAGATAAAATTTGGGTTGTGTCAAATATGAAAGTTCATCACTTTCACTAGGTCTACACAATGAAGTCTTCGGAACAGACTGAAACTTAACACAAACCTCCAAACAACCAAACAAATGAAAAACACACCAACACACCTCTATTTTGGTTGATGCAAGATTGCCCAAACTCTTGGATGCTCCTGCATCAAACACCTGAGGTTGTTAAAATGTGAGCTCCTGCTCACATGGATGGAATAAGTGGTAGAACCACTCTTTTGACCACGAAGCATAATGGCCATGGCAATCCCTTCCAATAAACCAAGTACTTTAGCTATTTCTCATTCTTTCTCTTCCATTTCTAGTTCCCACTTGTTGGTTTCACTTCAGTCCTCTTCTTGTCTACTCTACTCTTTCTTTCCTCCTTTGTGGGATTAGACCCACCATAGTCCGTCCTCCTCTGTCAAAGACTTATCCTTTTTTTTTCGCCATCCTCTTGTGGGCTGAAACCCACCTTCGTCTGACCACCTCCACTAAGATGTTGGTTCTTGCATCTTACTTTCTATTGTGGGCTAAAACCCACCACTGATCAGCCATCTCCTCCTAAAGACTCCTTGGCTTTGTTCACTCACTATCCAACCTACTGTTGGATTCTTCCTTATGTCACTCTTCCCTATTTGCAGCTCCTCTTCTCTCATGGCTGCCATCTCTTTCTTTGCTTTGCTCCTTGCCATTACCACCTCACTTGTGGTTTCTTCATTTATAAGCGTCTTAAAAGACCCTTCTTTCTTCACTTCTACACATACTCTTGTTCATGTACAAATCAATTGCTCCTCAGTAACTTTACAAAGAGCCCAAATGACTCCTTTGTCCTCTCTTTCATCACATATGTGGTCTCCCAAGACCTCCATTTCAATTGTTGCTCCTCCTACACTCATGTGGACTGTTTCCAAATATGCTATATCTTGGGCAACTCCAAACAATTTGCTACAATCTTTTTCTATTGCTTCTCTTGCCTCAGCTAGTCTTTGCTCCAACCCCTTCACTTCAACATTTTCTTCATCTCGGCTTCTATCATCTTGATTCTCATCAAGCATGGGCTTCTCAATGCTGCTATCACTCTACCTACTCCTCAGAAAAATACTCAATTGCTCTTGTGACAGCTCTTCTCCCTCTTCTTTACTTGCTTCAGTGATTATGTAAATTAGCTTCTCCTCTTCACATCTTTTGAACTCAATCAATTCACTCTCTTTACCTTGGAAGGCCTCTTTGAATGCCTTTTTCTCTTTAGCTCTTCAACACATGTTTGGGCTCATAACAAACTTAGTTGCTCTATCTCATCCTTATCTTCTTCCATCTCCTTCATGTCATATGCAAATAACCTTGTACTCTCCTTGTCTATATGAGAATAATGCATACCTTGACTCATAAGAGTCTCTCCTCCAATACTTATGTGGGCTGCTCCCACATATGCAGCAACACTTTCATCCTTCAATTCTCTTGGTAGAAACATGTCCACCATCTCCATCTCCTTGCTTGTTGGACCTGCACATTGAACAAACATATTAAGGGAAACAATTGTTCCCACAAACACTTTTTCCAGCTCTTCATCGTGTCTCAAGGACATGTACAATTCTTCTTTGTTGCTTACTTTCTCCTCACAGCTCTCTCTCATGATGGACTCCCAAAGGCCCATTCTCAACAACCTCAATGGTTATTCTCTCCTCATCCTTCTTTCGACTTTCACCTCCTTCACATGGCTGGTCTTTAGGCATACTCTCCTTGTGTGCATTAGCTTGCACTTCTTTCACCTCTATTGTTTCCTCTATAGAAACCTATCACTTTCCTTGGTTGTCCTCACCCTTCTACCCTTCAAAATAGAAAAAACAAATGCATTGCCTTCATTCACCAAGGATGATTTTGGTTTTCCCACTTATGGGATACTACAAACTCAATCCCATCGTTAAACAATGGGTTTCCTCCTTCTAGTTCAGCAACTATCACCTCCACATCCTCTTCCATAATAATTTCTCCCTCTAAGGGCTGCTCACAACTCTCTTCTTTGTTGTTTTCCAAAACAAACTTGAGCTTCTCAAATGTTAACCTCACTCTCTTGTTGTCTTTCAAGACAACCTTCTTTTTCTCACTCTTATCCTTCTTGCTACTTCTCAAAGTAGACTTGAGTTGCTCACATGTCAACTTCCCTCTCATATTTTCTTTCATGGCAAACTTTTTCTTCTTATTTTCTCTTTCAAATCTCAACACTTGAAGCTTCTTCATCGACTCTTTCTGCAATTTTAGGTGCACAACATGACCTATCAACTTGAAAACCATATGTTCCCAACTTCTTACCACCACCTTTATTTTTCCTTGTCTCCTCTCTTGGAGATCTTTCCAATAACAATTGTATGTCCACACAACTTCCTACATGCAATCTTTACCCTCATGGGGTCTTCAGTATTCACATCTTCAAAATTAACTTCTAGCTCCACTATCTATTTCAAGAGCTTATCAAGGCTCTCTTTACTACAAAACAAAATGACAATACTAGTAGGCTTACCTCTTTCATTCACCATGACCTTTACTGTTCTTGTTCTTCTGCTGGAATCTTTTCCTTTGCTTGCTTGGTCTCTCTTCAAAGCATCTAACCTCGCTTGTAGGGACAACCACCCCATCATCATCTCTTCTTCATCCTCTTCACTCATAGCTGCAACATCTCCATTTTGTGCAGTCTCCATCATTTCCTATCTTGTTTAGAATTCTTTTAACATCTTAGTCAAGCCTTCTAACTCCTCGTGCTCTTCCTCCTTTGTGTGCCATATTTTTTCAACAAACAAGCTTATCTTTCACAACCTACAATAGACTCAAAAAAAGCTCTTTCACACTTCCTCAACACTTGCAGGACTTCTCACACCTGTTCATCCTCACTACTATGCAAGCTTCTTTTTCACAACTTGCAACTCACTCATGCAGACTTAATTTTCACAGCCTAAAACTGACACATACAAGAGCCTCACACACTCAACCTGAAAGGAAAAAAACCTTGCTCCGATACCAAATGATGCAAGTAGAATCAGGTTATCCACTTAAGGACAACCTTTATCCCTGTGATGCTTAGTTAGAACACTCACCCATGGATACACTTAAGCACATCACTGGACTTGACACATTTCAACAAATTTTTCTTTATTGAATTCATGTTCAAAGCATTACAGCGGAATACATACTCGCAAACACACACTTGCCTTGAAAGGCTTATTACATTCCCTAGAGCATCAAAAGCTCCACCCACAACAATCTCTATTACCAATACCATTTCTCCCATTTATAGGGATATGAAGGAATGCACTGACCATTCACCTTTGACTATGACCTTTCGCATTCTATTTTTTGTCTTTTTCTGTGCTTTGTTACAAAAGTTGGCATTTTGATGCCTGTCGAGAACTGACCATGTTCTCCAAACAAGGATGTCAACTGAAATTATTCCAATAGGAGCATTAGCATCCAACATTGTTCTTGGAAAAGGGTTGTCGACCAAACTATTCCAAATGGAACGTTGTCATTCGACATTGTTCGTGGAATAATGCTGTCAGTCAAAGTTGTTCCAAATGGAACATCAATATTTGACATTGTTCCTGAAACAACACTATTAGCGAAAACTATTCCAAGTGGAACATCAACATCCAAAACTGTATCAAGAACTTAGTTTTTGAGGTTCAAGATGAACTTTTACGGCTAAGTGTCAAATATGAAAGTTCATCGCTTCAACTAAGTCTACACAATGGAGTCTTCAGAACATACTGGATTTTAACACCAACCTCGAAACAACCAAACAAACGAAAAACACACCAACACCCTATGTTTTATGTTGATGCAAGATTGCCCGAACCCTTGGATGCTCCTACATCAATTTGCATCCCCAAAGTAATTAGATAAGTACTCTAACTCTAATTCAACCTAGGACTCAACTTGAGTTGACATTTTAAGTGACCTTGTGCTTTGCCCATTATATTATTTAATTAATTCCTAAATGAATTCAATTACTCCACTTTATGACTTTAAATAAAATCGATTAATTCAAAAAGGTTGGGAATGGCACCCAGGGGCTGTATATGTATTCAAAACCCCTTTTTTTTACCTTTGTTACAGCAGAAACATGCATTTTTTGTGTAAATGTAAGTGGTCCATTTACTCACCTCGACCATGTCAATTCTTACTGAACTAGGCCTCAATTAGTCTTTCTTTTTGAATTGTCTTTGGAGTCTACAACCAAGAGGATTCCCTGAGCATATTAGTCTTAGAAGATCAATGGGATAATTTTTAATCTGTCACTTCTTGCTGTTTGGACTTTATTATCTGATTAATGAACAACTTAATTAGTTCTCCACAAGCTCTATTCTCAACACCTTCTACAAATCTAGCATTGATCAAGAAGTCTGCAACTTTGAATAGGACTTTCACGTTGAATCTTGGTTAAGACAAAACAAGAATCAGATAGGACTTATGGAATCTCTTGATTCAAGCAACTCACAAACTCTATGAAAGACCCAAGCAAGGATACAAGATCTATAGAGGTTTTTATACAAGTTCCAAACACCATCTAGATCATCAAATGACCACAAAATTTGACTCAGTCCTTATTGGCTTATTAGGCCTAATTTTGCTTCTTAAGGGCCTGCAACAAAATTCAAGGTGAAACCTTGTATTAACTCTTAGACAGGTCTAACTTGATGAACAACAATATATACACCTTTATACAAGGTCAAAGACTTCAATTCTCAAGGAAAATTGGTTCCAATCTCTCACTTCTGCCTTATCTCAATGAGTACCAACAAGCAGTCTTAAACACAGTCCTCTATAAATGAGGTTTCAGGGCTCTTTGAATGCTTTCTTGAGATGTGTTAGACCATTTACAATAGTGAGAAACCAATTCCTTTAATTGGTTTCTAAAGGATTGAGCTCAATGGCAATATTGCTCCTTTAGGTCTAGATAGGCCTAATCTGCCTAGAAGAGATCAGAGTTCAATTCAAGCTTCCAAACAACTTCAAATCACTCTCTCAAATGCTAATTACTATGACAAAAATGACTTCAACCTCTATGTAGGTTTCTAGCTCCAAACAATACAAAAATTCATTCAAAACCTTCTTTTGTAGTCTTCTTGATGACAACCTACAGGTATACCAGAACACAGTCGACAGGGTGGATTTGAGCATGAAACCAATTGAAGCACCTTCTAAAACCTCTCCAGCAACCACTCAGAAAGTTTCAAGCAATTTCATCGGTTGAAATGGGAGTTATGAGTCTTTTTGTGCCAAAAACCCTGTTCTAGGGTTTCTCAGTCAGCATAGAACCCGAGAGACTCTAAACGATTGATCATAAAATCTATGACCTCTTTTATTGATCTAACACACCTAATAGGAGCTAAACAACAACCTCTTACTTTTCCAATCGTACAACCAAGTTCATGCACCTTTTCTCACGTGTTATAAGTGACTGTGAAGGACTGTATGTATGCAGAAACAGGGTTTAGTAAGGTTTTAGCAACAAGAACTTCAAATTAAGTACAAAGTCACTTCAACTTGCATTGAATCTCACGCATGCATACAAGAACTATATAGATACAATGATTCAAACAACTATATCCCTTTATTTGGCAAGAAAATCACACTTTTACATGCACAAACTTCTGTTCTGTATTGGCAGACTTTTCAACTCTCCTTTAGTCATGAGAAACTTGTCCTTTTATGCTTGTCAATGACCTTAAGCTCCTTCTTCTTTGCAGGTTCAATACAAATCAGGTGGTTGAAGGCATCTCCAAGCTTAGTATTGACTAATTTTGCTTCAAATTCTCAACTACCTTGTTTCTCAAGTTAGAAAATGACCTTATTTACCTTGTCCACTTATTACATTGACTTTGCTTAGCTCTTGTCGATAAATATGACTGAAGACATGTTTAGAGGTTCCTAGCTACGTCCTAGACCCTTAACAACTCATCATAACCCTTTATTCAATACAAATATACATATATTTACAAATAATGCATTTGAAATTTCAAACTTGTCTTTTGGCAGGAAAACTTGCCAAAGATCTAAACTAGCCTACGATTGACTTCTAAGGCCTCAAACATGGCCTATTATTGCTTGCTAAAACTACCTAAGACTCTAAAGACTCTTAACAAGACAAATTTAACACACTTACAATGATGCTCCTGCATCAATTTTCATAGCCTTTAATGGCTGGAAATGAATATGGGCACCCAATATATCTTTATTTGCAGCCGTATGAACAAATGGTTGAGTGTGGCGCCTTCCTTTGTACTCCCTAGCAGCTGAAAACAATATTAAATGATTGTGTATGGATAAGGAAAACATTATATCTGCTCAAACCCTGATGTGTGGTGTTGAGGATGGATGAAGAGCGGCGTTGGAAGCTTGTATTTTGTTTGCCTTGGCATCTTTGGCTGAGTTGGAAGGCTTGCATGGAGATTTAGAAAAAATAACTGCACTAAAAATGGCTCCTGGGCTCCATTTTGTCTTTATCCACCTTCAATTGCCTTCCCTTCGCTGTAGAATAGCGTTGGAAAGATAATTGTGCCTTCACAAGCATATTTAAAATACTTTATTTTATCATAAACCCTTTTTTTTTAAACATGGCGTTGAAAAAAAAGATATTGAGCTTTTTACATTTTTGGTTTTATTCATGGACAATGGCGCCCCACAATTTCTTTTTTTATTTTTTATTTAAACACCACTTTATTCTCCAGTGCGTTGGAAAAGGGTGGGGTCCGACACATGCATACCCTTTTTTTATTTTTTTATTTTGAAAACCCAAAAAAAAACTTGGGAGTTAACAAGTCCTTTTTATTTTTCATTTTTGGCTTTTAATGAATTTTAAAATTTGAAGTCGAGAATTTTACAAGATTCGTACAAGTGCAATGTGTGCAAAAAACCCCCATGTGGAGAATTTTGCAAGAATTCACACCATGGGATTGCACCTTTGGAGAATTTTACAAGATTCGCACTATGGGACTGCACTTTTGAAGAATTTTACAAGATTTACACTAGTGCAATATCTGCAAAAATTCCCATTGTGGAAGATTTAATAGAATTCGCACCATGGCATTGCCCCTATAGAAAATTTACGAGATTCACACCATGCAGTCGCATTTGTGGATAATTTTACGAGATTCACACCGGTGCAATGTATGCAAAAAAACCCCATTGTTGAGAATTTTACGGGATTCACATTGGTGCAAAGTATGCAAAAATTTCCAATGCGGAGAATTCTACAAGATTTGCACTAGTGCAAAGTCTATGAAAAACTCCACTTTTTGAAAAAATTGTAAAAAAATCCACTTTTTCAACAACGGTGAAAACTCATATTTTTAAATATTCCGAAAAAGACCATGATTGCACTATGAGTGCGGAATGCCATTAAAGCTACTTTTTTTATTTTAATGTTTTCTTGAGCATTTTTCCCCGGAATAAATGATTTTATCCATCTTTTGACTCCACACACAATTCCACCTTGACATTTAGCCCACCAAAATTTATCCAGGTACTTTCAAAAATCTACTTTGCCAACAAATCATTCTAACACCGAAAAGAACAACTTTCGATCCATTTTCGAATGAAAACCAGATGAGATAAATGCCAAATCATTTTGAAAAAGCATCAAACACAATAAACACCGCGTACAATGAGCACATAATTAAATAAGTGTTGAGTACCATCAAACACTAATTACAAATAAATGACGAAAATCACTTTTTCTGATGTCAAACTGCGTTATCACATTTACTTGCACGTGATTTTCTTCTCAAACCTGACTTGCTCCTTTTGGAATCCAAAGTACATATGTTTGAAGGGGAAAAAATACCAACAAGACTCACAAGATGACATTGAAATGATAAGTTTGAAAAAATTATTATTGGTGTACTCAAATTATGCATGCGAAATTTTTAAGTCCAACAAGAGCCAAGGTTAGAAAGCATCATTCCTACCATTAGTGATCAGCACTGTCAATTTACAGAAGTTTTCCTGAAGACTAAGGAATCTGTGCTTATCACCATGTCATAATGATGCCAATTTTTTGCAAAAAATTACACTCCTAGTGAACTGACCTCAAGACCAATTGAAGATTGTAATACCAGTGCCAATTTCATCTTCACACCACATGTCAAATAAAGACACTGGATGCACTATTGGCATGTCGACATTTTTAAGTCACTTGCTGGAGTATCTCTCCATTGCTAAGTGAAACATTCTTCAGGGCAGAATTAATAGTTGAATAAAAAAGGTCACTTCTGACCTAATGCCTCGCCATGTGTTAGTCCATATGTTTAATGCACAAAAAGAAAAAACATGACGACTATGCATCAACTATAGTATCCTAAACATGATTTTAGTCAAGAATTAATATCCACTCTTACAAACACACATTCTACCTTAAAACCTCTAGGACTATAAATATTTCAGCAAGAATAATCTCATGGTGTTATCATCTAATACCCACTAAACCTTTAGGAATTTACACTAGATTTCAAGTCCCAAGATCCCTCTTTAAGTAGTTAGTCTTGCACTTCACTCCCCCCAATGCCATAGCTACATTGATGCCTTGTTTCTACCACGTCTCGATTCACTATGAGCTTCATGCAACCATCATCTTTGATCGTGATTTGAGATTTCTCAACACCTTCTGAAAGAATCTTAGAAACCTTGTAGATATAAAGCTCGCCATTTCTACATTTTTTCCATAAGCAGAACGATGGTCAAACATTGCACATCTTTGTCACATGCACAGCAAGAAGTATATGTGCTCCTAGAATCAAAGGCTACCTTTCCTTCAAGGCATCTACAAGTAACAACAAAGCTCAGCACAACTCAACTAAACAGAAACCCTTCAGGTTTGCTCAATTTCTTACGAACTAACGTCCACTATCGTAGCTTACCTATTCCTTCCAAAAGATAACTTGGTTTGACCGAAAAAAGAAGCAAACAAAGAAGTTTGTAGGGAAAATATAAAGCATACAACAGCAATCTCATGAGATGTTGGAACAAACTACCACAAAGCATAAGCAGTGCCACGACTGACACAACCTCCCTAGTCAATTCAACATTGGTTATAAACTTTGGCTCAATATCAAGGAGACATGGACATATCCACACTACAAAACATGTATTTGCACTAAGAACCCTACACCATAACCTATCTAGTTGGACATACACTTTCAGAATTATCTTATGTCTTACCAGGGTGTTTATTCGGTCTTTGATTAGGAGTTACCCTAACCCTATTTTCCACCTTTACTAGAACAATCCAATTGCATAGTGAGAATCCAACAAAAGCTGATCAAATTAGTGAAAATGGGTTAAAGCATACACACAACAAGGCCTTTCCTTTGTCCTACATCACCAGAGCAGGTTAGCTACCAATGCAACCAAAGCAATTTACTATGGAGCGGATACAAAAGAAGTTTTCTCACTTACTTTGTAGCTACCCAAAAAAGGATCCATCACTTTCCATGAGGAATAAATGATCAAGACATTAAGTCCTTAGGAGCACCATGTTCTTCATTGATGCCAAGATCCCCTTTTTCATTTGGCACCATTTTCAACACCAACTTTTGTTTTAGTTCCAACACCAATCTCCGTGTTGGCACCATCACCAACAATGGTGAACTCAACATCGGTGCCAATTCTGATCACAACCAGCTTCACTAAATATCTAACATCATCATCTTGATTTGGAATTGCTTCAATCCTTTTTGGCGCCAAGCCCATTCAGCCACAGCCATAAGTTGGCACCAAAGTTTTGTACTCCTACGATGCAAATGTTAGATATGAAGCCAATCTTGTAACACATGTAAGTTTAACCGTTTTAACTACCCATCTGCATCGACCCCGTGACTTGTTTCTCATCATCTTCTTGACCCATCTTATAAATATTCAAACTTTATTAGGAAACCCAAACACAATGAAACCAAGCAACAACACAAGTGAGAACTTTAAAGAGAGAAATACTTCTTAAATACATCATTCAAATAAAAACCGCCACTTTATAGGAAAGCAAGAACATAATTCTAATATTTGGATGACACAAACCCTAAACCTAAAATGACTTTAGCGAACATAAAATCATGTTTACATTATTTGAAAAAGAAAACTATAGTCATAAAGTGAATTTATTACTAAGCCTATCACTAAGACTAGTATGAGCATTATAACTTCATGTTACAAACTCTAAAATCAATTTTTAATGGTCATTCTAGATGTCTACAATTTGATCTTGAGTTGGATAAGATTGCAGATCAATTTCTACATCATTTACAAGTTGTCAAATGAAGTGAAAATGTATGTTACCATGTTTTGTTCACTCATGAAAGATGGGATTCTTTGTCAGCTTAAGACCTCCCTAGTTATCACAAAAAAGTAGCGTGGCTCAGTCTAATGAACTTGTAGATTTGCCAACATTCATCTAAGCCAAACCGCTTTGTATGCCCATTTCACTGTTGCTTTGTATTATGCTTCTATAGAGGGAAGTGAAACCTCATATTGTATCTTGTTGATCCAAGAAACTACTCGTGTTCCAAGACTAAACACACAACATGATAAAGATTTCCTATCATCCATAGATCTTGCCCAATCCAAGTCTAAATATCTACAAACCTGAATCTCCTTACTTTTACCATAAAGAATGCCAAAGTCTAATATTTTGTTCACATATCTTAGCACCCTCTTTGTTACTGTCCAATGTTCTGCTTTTGAAGCTGTCATAAACTGAGAGATATAGCTGACTGCATAGCTTAAGTCAAGCCTAGTGGATGTAAGATAGATCAAGCTGCCAACTAGATGCTTGTAGACTAATTCGTTTACTGCTTTTGAATAAGTCTTAACTGAAAGTTTCAGCCCTCCCCATAGGTGTAGATGTGGTTTTACAATCTACCATCTTGAACCTATCCAACCAGCTTTTTACATATTTTGTTTGAGAAGCAAAAAACTCTTTTTAAGTTTTCCAAAATTATATACCTAAATAGTAATGTAGAAGGCATAGATCAGCCATGTCACAAACGAAACATAAATCTAATTTTACCTTTTCAAATACTTTGACTTCACTAACTATGATGATGATGTCATCAACATATATCACTAGAATCACCACATCACCATTCTCTCTTTTGTTGTAGAGATTGCAGTCATAAGGACTTCTTCTCAATCCTATTCTCCCAAATACCTGTCAATTTTGATGTACAATCTCTGGAAACCTTTTTCAGCCCATAAAGAGCTTTCTTCACTCTATATATCATATATTTCTTCCTTGTAACTTGAAATCCTTGCGGTTGGTGCATGTATACTTCTTCCTCTAGATATCCATTAAGGAACCCACTCTTCAAATCCCATTTGATATGGTTTTCGGCCAAATTGTGTTGCCATGTCTAGAACGAATCAAATTGTTCTCATTTTTTGTAGTAGAATAAAATGTCTCATCATAATCAATCCCTTCCTTCTATGCAAAGCCCTTTGCAACCAGCCTTGTTTTATGTTTGTCAAGGGTTCTACTTTATACTTGACCTTTTAAACCCATTTGAAGCCAATGAGTTTCTTCCCAACAATTCTCTCGTCTAGGACCCATGTTCAGTTCTTTCTCAAAGTTTCATATTTGGCTTGCATAACCTTTTCCCATTCCGGTCTAATTTTGGTCTTCCTTCCAGCCCCATATCAAGGATCCCATTTAACCAAACATTACCAATAGTGTTGTACCACCATTTTGATCTTTTCTTTGACTCATCTGAATCAGTGATGTTTTCTTGTTGATTCGGGTTACTTTCAGTAACTTCTTGGCTGGGAATTTCATGAGAATCAACCCCAGAACTCTCTCTCCTTCAAGTTGATGTTTCGCATGCATCATTTTATCTTCATTTTCAACAACTTACAGATCTGATTTTGGTTCTTTGGTTGCTTTGACCTGCCTTACACTTTCATCAACTACCACGTCGCAACTAAAGCATGCTTTGTTAGTTGCAACATCAACCAACCAATATGCTTTATGATTATCGTTGTAGCCTATGATCATCATTTTCATGCATTTTGCATCAACATTTGGTTCGTTTTTCTTCAAGAACATATGCACATATAACTGAAACAAAAAATAAGAGAAATAACTTTGAGTTTTCATCTAGGCCATGCTTCTTATGGAGTTTTCTCGTGTACCGCTTTTTTGGAGACCGATTGAGCATATACACTAATGTGTGTACTCCTTAGGCCCAATATTTATTTGGAACAAACTTATTCTTTAACATACACCTCACCATCTCCACAATGGTAAAATTATGTCTCTATTACTCCATTTTGTTGTGGAGTGTAGGGTGTGGTATGTTGCCTCTGGATGCCCTCTTGAGTACCAAAATCAAGGAATTTTCTAGAGCAAAATTCACCTCTGTTATCTGATCTAAGGATTTTGATACTCTTTCCTAATTGTTTCTCTAACATGACCATGAACTTTTTGAACTCATCAAATACATTTGATTTTTGCTTTTAAAATACACTTACTTTTTTGAAAAAATTATCTACAAATAGCAAAAAATACTTGGCACCGAAGATTGTTGTTGTCTTCATATGCCCACAAATGTTAGCATGGATCAACTGAAGGACATCTTTAACTCTCCAAGCTTGTCCATCAAACAGAACCCCATGTTGCTTCCCAACCTAGTAGGCACCACAAACTCATTGTTGATTATGAATCTCTAAAATGTCATCCACCAAACTTTTTTTACCCAAACGAGAAAGATATCTCAAATCTAAATGCCCATACCTTTGATGCCAAAGTGAACTACAATCTTGACCACTCTTGGCCATCAAAGCATGCTCTTTTGCCTCCCCTACATTAACCAATCTGAAAATCCCATGGTCTTCAATACCAAGAGTGACTATCATCTTACTATCCTTATCAACAATATGGCATTTTTTATTGCTGAAAATTACATGTAAGTGGGGGTTGTTCTTCATCATCTCATTTACAAAAAGCAAATTCTTCTTCAAACCTAGAACATAGTAGACATTAAGGAAGTTGGTTTTTAATCTAACATGTTTATCTGCGCATTTCTTTTACCTTCTACTTTAAATTCATCCCCACCACCAAAAACCACAAAGTACATAAAAAATAAATTACTAGCATAATTAATATACCAATCTTTACTATTATTAAAGTGATGAGATGCACTAGAATCTATGTATCAAGCACAAAGAGAATCTCCTCTTCATTATGTTCTAAAACATTGGCCTACTTCTTAGGCCCTTTAGTTATTTTTTCCATCCCATAACCATTTCCTACAAAACTTATTATTACTATTGGTAAAAATCTGAGTTTGAACAGCAGAAAGAACACCAGACAACAGAGAATAAATTAAAACACAATAATTATTATTCACTCCATTCAATTGACTACATACGAGATATTACAAAGCACTTATATAGGAATTGCAAAAGCTAAATATGGGGATCCTGAGATCCCTATAAACCCTCACTTAAACAAAATCCAAACTATATAAAACTACCCCGTATAATATTTGTTGTTATTCACAACAATAATATACCACACAAAAACCTATTTACCTAATATTGTTTTAACTAACAATATTTACGTTATTACAAACTTAATAATGTGAACACACCCTAACATTCACCCCCTTGTGAACATTATTAATCCCTAGTCTACACTCCCTTAATGTAAAAATGGGGAAAACATCTATCCCATATCTGCACCTATACTCATGATTCAGTGATTTTCACAGGACAATCACAAACCTTACTGATGGTTTTGCATATGGCTTACCAACAACCAAAATGGGATGGTTTTCAAGTGGATTACCAACAACCAAAATGCAATGGTTTTCAAGTAGATTACCAACGACCACAAAAAAATGGTTTTACAAGTGGTTTACAACAAACCACATCACGATGTGCAGTACAGTTACTATCTCTCTTCACTATCACATATTCAGAGAAATTACAGAATAATTTTCAATTCACTTATTACAAACGTGAACAGGTTTACATCATTTGTTCTTATTCACACAAAACTGAAATCAAACACACAACTGAAAAAAAATGCACCACTAAAGCAGATGTGGCCCCGTCGCTAGTGGCTAACGAGAGGCTCTGAAACCTCGAGCCTCTGTTACCTCCGACCTCCAATATGAGTTGGATTATTTCATTAGATGTTGTATGTATTGACGTGTTGTCAGTCGTTGACGTTTTCATGGTCGAACATCCTCCGGTTCGATGTCTACCTCATATCCAGCTTCAAAATTCTTTCGAATTTTGATGTCTTGATTTTGCATATTTTGGACGTCGCTTTCCACTGAAAGTGTGTCCATTACAACTCTAACACAAGATTTTCACTCTTTAATCATTTTTTATTTTGTCGATACGACTAAATAACAAACTATGAAAATGATGACTTTTTTACTCTAAATTGACTATTGAATTAACTATTGACTCATAAACCTAAAATTGACTTTTGATACAAATGACTCTATCACTATAGCTAAATTGACTCTAATAATCTTAACAAAAAGACTTGCTAATAAACTCAAATACTCAATTCATAAAATATGATGCATTTGATATACTTTAATATCTTTTGATTTCTAAATTCATAAAGGCCTAAATATTAAACCAAGACTCAAGGCTTATATGAAAAAATGACTCGCTATAATCTAAAATACTTTTGACCAAATTATAACGAAATGAATGCTTACTATGACGCACTATTAAAAATCTAAACCAAACTATCACAATGCATTGACCTCTAAACTCATTGACATTGACTCAAGGTTCGAGTTAAGAGCTCATTGTCAAAGTTATGTAACAGCTCGTGGATTCCCGTAGTAAGCTCCTCAATATTTCGGGGATCAAGCTGTGCTCTGAATGTAATTGCCAGCTTGGAGGCAGTCGATGCAACCAATTGGAAGAACTTGTTGTTCAGAGAACAAAATCCATTAAGACGAATTCCAACACCAGAAATCTACATGCAACAGTGATTGGATTGGTGGAATACAGTAAAAAAAATGACTTTGTGACTTATTGAAATCCACATTGTTCTAGAAGATGGATAGTATACGGAATAATAATTGCAGGCAAACATGAACGCCTTCATATACTTTTGTTGGCCGATATTGTCAAGCAGGCGTGGCACACAGAGAAAGTTCATAAAGTGAGCAGTGGACGAGAGATTGATAGATCCATGCACTAATCTAAGGAACAAAAAATAGAATGTGCAAATACCACTTTGATGTCACGTTTCTTCTTCAGATGCCTTCTCCTAATGACAAGAGCTCTTCTACTCCTCAAAGCGTTTGGTTTTTGCTTCTATTGTTGTGCCTAGCTTTTCCAATGGCTACAATACATCCAATGGGACCATACTGCAAGGGTTGCCCGTGCAGATTTATTAAACCATCAGAACCTCCTACTTTGATACTAGATATTAGTAAAATCAAAGTTTGTACAGCAAAAAATAAATTAAAACAAAATTAATTATTATTCACTTTATTCAATTGACTACATACGAGATATTACAAAGCACTTATATAGGAAGTGCAAAAGCTAAATATGAGGATCCTGAGATCCCTATAAACCCTCACTTAAACAAACTCCAAACTATATAAAACTACCCCATATAATAATGTTGTTATTCACAACAATAATATACCACACAAAAACATATTTACGTAATATTGTTTTAACTAACAATATTTACGTTATTACAGACTCAATAATGTGAACACACCCTAACAATTACGGCCTAGCTTTCCACAATAACGGCATTTACGTCTTTTGATTAAACGAGTCAAATGTTGTGTTGCTACCCTCTTTTTTTCCTCCTCCATTCTTCTAAGTAACTTGACCCTTGCCCTTGAAGTTTGTTTCCAAATCCATCGTTGAACCCTCATTTCCACTACTACTACCAAATTGCTTTTTCCACTTGCCTTGTTTCAAGAGTTTAGTTCTCAATTCTTCAAACTTCAAATAAATGTCAATAGTCGTAATATTTAAAAATTCAATAAAATGCTCAAATGAAGGTGGTAAGTTCTCGAGAGTGATCACCACCATCTCTTCTTTCATTTTCCACCCAATATCATTGCATTTAACTCTTCTCTAATATCATTGATCTTTACCAAATGGTTTTTTGTTTGAAGTTTCATGCAACTCCTTCAATAGCTTCCAAAACGCTGAAGCTTCATCGCCAGTTTGCACCAGTAGCATTTCTTCAATCACAGAGAGATTTAACAAAATCACGGCTTCTCTATTTTGCCCATCAAACTTGTTTTGATCATTTCCTATTGTTGTTGGTCTTGTTTCATTCCCCAACACAATATGATCAAAACACCTATACTCAAAAATAGCAAGCATTCGTTGTTTCCAAGTAATATAATTCTTTCCAAAAAACTTTTGATTGCATTCCAACAATATATTAATAGATAAACTAAACATTTTTTAAGCAAGAACTTTCAACCTATCTAATGATGAAATAGAGACTTACAGCCAAAACCTATGCTACGGAGATAAAAGAGAGAGAAAGTTTATGAAAACTAATGAATCTACTGAAAAATGCTGAAAATCTACAATCTAGAATTTTTTGAAAAACTGAAAATCACCATTACATATAGTTTCACACAATTCCATATGACTATGCTATTATATATCATTCCATGCATTTTTGTACGACAGTATGGATCCCATAAAGTTGTACTTTGTTGTTCCATACAACTGTCCTATGATGTTTCATACGATCCTCTAGGACTTGATTTTCCTTAATATTGCTAGTATTCTTTGCTCGAAAGCCCTTTTCATTTCTTGGTGCGTATTATAAGTAGTCTCTCAATCCGTCACTAACATGAGCAATCTCTAAGCCCTCACCGCTACTTCCCAACTGCTCCTCACCGTGGCTCTGATACCATATTACGAAAACCAAGAACTCTAACATGATTCTCATGTATTGTAGGTTCCTCTCGAGCATTTTCACCATAGTTACCAAGTTCAGAAATCTGAATCTGTTTAAGAGGGCAAAAAATGTGGAATCCGGAATTCTTGACAAAATTTGAAAAAAAGTTCGAAAAAATTCAGTTCAGAATATATATATATTTTTAATTTTATTATATATTACACATAATTTGTTTGCCAATATAATAAAATTTAAATTTTAAAAAAAATATAAAAATTAAGAAAAATATACACTAAATAAATATTTTATAAATTAAATATTACACTTTCTAACCTAAAATTAAAAATCTTATAAAATAAAAATAGTATTTTTATTAAATTTAAAATTTAAGTAATAAACATTCAATAGACTAAATAAAATAACATACGAACTTAAAAAAAAACATACAAAACTTAAAGCAATCAAACCTTTAAAAAAACCATAAAAAAAAAAAAATTTAAAAACAAACCACAAAAATCAAACCATTAAAAACAAATGAAACTTGAAAAAAATATTGACGCAATCCTCAAGCGGAATAAATAAATAACATACGGAACTTAAAAAAACTAAATCACAAAAAAAAACCATTAAAAAAAAATGAAGCTAAAAGATTGACCTACCTTTGCGGCTCTGCTTAACACTGTTGTTTGTTGTTGATGGCTCTCCTTGACACGGGTGTTCGTTTTCTTATGCTACTCTGCAATTTGCCTTCACTGTCTACGGCCGCATCAATCCCTTGACAAAAATGTCGTTTATTTGTGCACACTCTAAATGGTGGATTTGAATTTGCAGCACTTTGTTTTAGCTTTTGTGCCCTTGACAATGTATATTAATAGTTTCTAGGGTTCGAGTCAGTAATGCCCACATTTTTATAGGGTTGGCATTAGTTGTGAATATGTTTTTAGGGTTCGCATCACTTTCGAACGCATTTTTTAGGGTTTTTTGTTTTTTCTTTAAAATTTATATTAAGAAACCCCAAACCGAACGGATTAATCCAGAACCTGCAAAAAATTCGCATCTTTCCAAATTTGGCCCAGATGCAGCCGAACTTGGTAACTATGATTTTCACTCTCCATCTAGGGGGACTTACGCACCTCTTCTCATACGCTTATGTACAAAGCTATCTTCATTTAATGTTCGATTTGATTTGAAATGTGTTGTATATTTTATCATCTACCCTTATAATATAGGAGAGATCTCATTCCCTATGTTATCCCCTAAATACCT
This sequence comes from Torreya grandis, assembly GCA_037957365.1. Taxonomy (NCBI): domain Eukaryota; kingdom Viridiplantae; phylum Streptophyta; class Pinopsida; order Cupressales; family Taxaceae; genus Torreya; species Torreya grandis. The sequence continues at coordinate 587,610 of JARHVA010000121.1, read as the reverse complement.
ATGGGGAGAACTCTTAACAAAGTAATTTCCTATTACATCCCAAAAAAATTAAATGCAAATAAACATCTAATTTTATCAACAATGGAGTTGATAGATTTTTAATAATGCATCCCCAAATTACAATACGTTTACATAAGGATGTTACTAATACTTTAAGAGACAACTCAATTGTTAGACTTTCATCTCAAGGGTGGGGCTACAAGCACTTCTTATATAAAATGAAACACCCATGGTATTTGAAAGTACAATTTTGAAAAAAATTTAGAAGACAATTTCTAAATATAAAAAGGAAATGCTTACTACCAACCATTCTTCACATGAGCTATCCAAAGTTCAAACTAGGGTACTTTAACCTTAGATACTCAAGATGCATGTGGTATCAATTTTGTGATAGCAATGGGTGCATCGCAAATCTTGTAAAAGACCATTGGTAACTTAAAGTATTGAATGCAAAATAATAACACGTAAAACTTTTATACCATCAATGGATTTCATTCATACACAAAGGGTTTTGAAGAGTTTGCCTTTGTACTTTTCTTACACATTTTTCTTCATTTTTAGAGATTTTTGCAGGGCAAATACAATAGTGTGCCTACATACCCTTGCATTTACCAACTTCAGTAACTATAATACATACAAAGTTTGCATTTACTATTCTAACTCCAACCAATGCCTTATCAGCATAACTTTCAAAACCCTACACAAGGTAATGCATAATCCCAAAACATCAAATCGACGCAATTAAATTTTACAATAGCCAGCCAAGTTTCTAATGGCGTAACTTTCTCATACAATGTCCCCGTCCCTCATTTGATACAAATAACAACCCACACAATAGTAATACAATCAAGAGTTAGATTTGTCACTCAGTAATCCTTAGCTTAAACCTTGCTTGTACTATCAAGAAGCTTACAAGAATTTGAAACATTTTATGATTTTAAATAAGCCAGCCAACAATTACTTGCAAACATCCAAATGCCTTCCATGACTTCCATTTTTTTTCCAGTCTCATTACCAAGAGAACCTCTCCACTTTGAGCAAACACTATATCAATACCCACGAGCATTCGTGCCATCCTCTCATGCAAGACTAATTACCAACATATTGTGTAACCTGGCATAATAATCAAAATAGTTTGTAACAAGCTACTTAAGAAGCCCATAATGAAAAGGATGAAACTGATGAAATTAAAAATTTTGCAAACAATAACAAACAAGAAAAAAAATCTAAAGAAGATAATGAAAAAAAATTAAAAATCAAAGCAAACACAAATATGACAAAATATCTAATCTATCAAAAGTGTGCCTCCTCACACCAAAAGTGTGGTTCAAGCCACTTCCCTTATTACATTTGTAGTTTTAAAAAAAAATCAACTCTGTTAATGACCCATATAACAAATGCATATTCAGTCAAGTAAACAAAAGATGTTATTTGTGAAAGTTGAAGTAAGCAAATATGTAACATAACTATTTGATAAACCCTAAACGATTCACACCTTATTCTCAGAACCATGTCCGTGTAGGCATTATGTCAAATAATTCACAGAAAAAACAGCGTTTTTTTTTTTCAAAAATTGCTTATAAATCGCGATTTTTTGGTGGCTTGACTGTTTAACTGTTAAAACCGCGATGTCCAGGGTTCAATAAATCAGTTTGGGCAATTAATAGCGATTAAATTGCAAATTCAGTAACTATGATATATACAATCTGTAAATTCCTATCATTGCTTTAAGGAATGCTAGGAAGTGGATGTGGTACAACAAAGAAAATCAGCTTAAACAACATAATATATATTCATATAGTTATAAAGCAAAGATTAGTAATCTTAATCAAAACTTTTCCCTCAAAAACACACAACCATGCTGTTTTTCATATTGTTTTCCCACCAGGAATAAAAATGCAATTGATATTATTACAAAACAACGGTAAAAACATTTCAAGATACAAAAGCATAGAAAGGTTACAGGACACACGAAAAGAAAAAATTAGCTAAATGCATCACTGGAATCACTCCGAGATGACAGTTCTTGGACATTTATATATTTAATTTAATATGCAAAAGTATATATGAGGTGAAAGACATCTATTATAGAAACAAGAACTGCCTTGGTCAAGAATTCAAAGGTTATTTTCATACTCCGGGCACATTCTATCACTGCAACATGAGATTTTTCAAATATCTATGAAGGACTTAATGAATTATCTACACCATACCTCCTCCTCTCCAGGAAAATTATCTCTGATGGCCAGCTTTACTTCTGCAACTGAAGATACGGCCACACCTTTTGGTACATTCACTCCATATTTGCTCATTAAATTCGCACCCTGTTGACAACTCCACAAAATCCATGTCCAAAGGAAAATAAATGTTGAGTGTTACAAATCTGAAGTTTTAATCATGCATATATTACATATCCAATTAAATTTGCATATTTCAAAGACTGATTCTAGAAAAAAGATTGACCTAAATTATCATGTTGAGGGACCCATGTTTTACCTCCACATATTGTTGTCAACTAGCTTCTCTTTGATTATTTATCATAGTAGCATTCCATTTACACAGTAATGACATGGCTTGGCAAAAGTGTACATGGAATTCAATTACCCAGGTTTAAAACAGGAAAAACTCAGCAAAAACTCAGGAAACTAAAAAACAATGTAATATACATAAAAATAGAGAGAGAGAAAATTATTTTATTATTTAATGTCAAACATAACGCATAGATATAAAAAATAAGCATAGCATTTTTTAAAAACGTAGGGTTTTAAAAAAAAACTAATTTATTCATCTCAGAGAGGGTTTATGTAAAAAACAAGGGGCTTCCCCTAAAATAGTTGACCATGCTGTCGTGAACCAATGCATGCTATTTTAGGGGCAGCCCTGGATTTTTTACCTAAGCCCTCATTAATTTACATGTTAGTTGACACAAAAATTTAAATATTCACTTTGACCTATGGGGTCCTGAGCTTTAAATGTGAGTAGTGAAAGGTGAATAGCAAATGGTGAATGGTGAATATTGAATGGTGAAGCAGCAAGGTGATGATGTGGCAATGACATGGCCAAGCCATGTGACCAGTGAGGTATCCATGTTGGATAACATGACAAAGGCAATCTCCACTTAGACTTAGAAGACATGAGCATAAGATGTGTATAGTGACTTCTTATCTCCCTGGTTGGATATATTGCAACTTGGAATTCAAATTTAAATTTTAAAACTGAAATTCAATGCTAGGGGACAAGATTGGATGTGACGTATGGCAACCATAATTGGATTGCATGGAGATAGAAGAAACCCAATAATCTCATAATTCAATTCCATGATTTACAAGATGGTATGGGCCATAAAAGGAAGCTTAAGTGAGCATTAACTCTTTTTGGAAGAAGAGTCGCCAATAGTTGACCAAACAACACACCTTATCCAATCCCAATCAACATTTTGTTTTCTATAACATTTGAGGACTTGGAGATTTGATATAGAATAGGTCATAAAATATCAAAAAAAGACTAAAAACAAAGAAGACAATAAAAACAGTCCCGTACAATGAAAAGACAAAAAAATTAAAAACAGTCTAGCATAAGGAAAAGACAAAAAATGGTGCAGCAACAGAGAAGGACAAAAGACCAGCCTTGAAGGAGAGAGCTCTAGTTGAGGATGATGGAAATTCGTCCTCCACTGAAGCAACTTTGAGGTTCCTCTAGGAATGAATGTTGGTTTTTTACCTTAAGCACCGATCAATAAATCAAGAATGGAAGTTGTGTGGACTTAAAAGAGTAACAAGTTGAACCAAGACATGTTGATAACGCTCTTTCATAGAAAAAGAGCATGTAGCATGGATGAACCGAAAAGGAGCAAGGGGTGAGGTAGGTCAAACCCAAAACAATGAGGAAAATAAGATAGCACGGCCTTATTTCTCCTCGTCTAATGACAGAGGCAAGGCTCTACAAATCTCCACATGAGACTCTAGTTTGAATCCCACTCAATCTACAAGCTTGGCTTTGGGCAGAATCGTGCAACCAAAGGCAACGGAGAGAAGTGCAAAGAAAAATACAATCAAAGCCATGAAGGAAGCACCTTGTTCAAGGAAAAAGGCACCTGTGCAAACGATGAAAGATAACAAAGAAGAGGCATCTAACCAGGAGGCCTTCAAAATCTTGGAGGGAAGTGGCAAAAAAGAGAGGGAAGCAAAGGAGCAAGCAAAATCAGGTAGGGCCCTGCTTGGCCTCTCTCCTAAAACTTCCATGTTGAAACAAATAAAGAAAGTAGAGAATACCCTCAAGAATAATGTAACCTTCTTTGTGTGTTTAGGGCAAAGTCCATCAAATAGGTTCTTCAATCTTGAATTAAGAACACCCGAGTTAATAATGGGGTCATACATACTCTTTGTAGAATGATAAAATAGAGGCTTTTATAATCTCATTTAGCCTTGTCGGTATGACCAAAATGGTGCTAGAGAGAAATTTGGTATTGGCAGAAATCCTTGTTCAACGTCATGCCCTAGGCGATGGATATTGAGGTCTATAATGTCAATGTCTTTGGGCAGCCTAGGTGGGTTGAAGTTACCAATGCCCCTCTTCGGTACTAGAATGTCCTTCTAGAGCTTTTGAAACCCTTAGGGGATGTCAATAAGGTGGATCATACCAATAATCCACTGCCACATATAAATGCACGCGTTCTAATTTCATTGCATGTGAAATATCATCTGCCTGAAGCTATAAGTATAGGGTGCAAGGGGGTGTCCTTTAAGCGTGATAGTTGGATTTGGTGGTATTTCTACATAATTCTTGGCCAAACAAGTTCGACATAGAAAAAATAAGTGTGCAAGGCGGATAAATGTGAGGACAAAAATGAAGAAAAATACCAAAAAGACTTTAGAAAATGTCCAATGTGTGAACAATCCACCCTCTAAATAAAGTATGGTAGGCATGCAAGAAACAAGAGCCCCCTAAACCAAGGATGCCCTAGCCAAATACTTTTGAATAAGATGAATGAGTCCGTTACAAATTCAACAAACCTCGTCCAGGGCCTTCAAATAAAATGGCAGAAAGCATCAAAATTGAATAATTCTAGTCCTACGCCTTCAAGGAAGATGGCAAAGGCAATTACAAATTTGAATTATTCTATCAATGGGTTGACAAAATCCATGGAGCAGTCGTACACTCAAGTTGGAAAAACTTCCAAGCTTAGTTGTTGAGCATAAGAGTATACTTATCAAAAGTTTTGACAACAAGATCTCCTCAGGTCCTATGACTTAGAATGGTGAAGATGACACCACGAAGGAGGAATCACCTCCTAATGCTTGAGGGGAAGCATCTCTAATTCAACACTACAGAGAAAATACATGACAAAAACACAAGTTGTTATTTGTAATGCAAGACAATTCCTTAGTGCATATTCCCCCATCAAAAACATAGTGCATATTCCTTGAATGATGAAGTTGGTTGGGTTAAAGGGAAGAAGAGGCAACCAAGGAACCCTTCACAAGTTGAAGATAAAGAACGTACAAAGGTCCTTACGGATTCTCAAATTCTTAGGTATGAAGAAAGCCTGTCCAAGCCCATAAATATACTTGAATGAGAGTTACCAACTGCAATATAAGGGGCCTAGAGGCCCATGACAGAAAAGGTATAGTAGGGTTGTTTGCATCATCCAAAGATAAGATTTTTTTCCTTTTCCAAGAGGTTAAAGTCAAAGGTTTCAAGCTAAAATGGGTAATGAATTTCATATGGAAAGATGCCATTCATGTAGCCACAAATCATCAACAAGGTAAAGGTGTAGTTGTGTTTTGTAATCACAAGTTGAGGGACAAAATTATGGAAGCTGGAAGATCTCCTTGCAACAGAGTCATCTAGGTTGTTCTTAGGGAAGGGATATATCTTTTGGTGTTCTCTCATTGAATGCTTCAACTGACTATCAAGTAAGAGCCAAGTTTTGGAATCAGATGGCAGTGACCCTTCCTTAAATCTGTTTGGATATAGGAGGTGATTTTAATATGGTGGAGAGCAGACAAGATAAAAAGTCGATAATACTTTTAGTTGGAAGGAAGATAAGTTATTCTTTTTGATCCAAGAGGATCCGAGACACCAGATCTTGATGAAGTTATTGGGTGTTGCTCATCTAGCCTTCCGCTGACGTAAGCAGCTTTTGCATCAAGTTCAACACCCATGTGCCAAAGGGAAAGATCCTACGTAGGGCAATTTTGAAGGTCTTTAGAATGTTTGCAAAGCTCAGCACACCTCTCCACATAGCTTTAACGTTGTAAACCTCTAGACAATAAGACAAGCTTTTCGAAAAGATATTATGGTCCACAATCAGAGCATTCCCAAAAAAGTTAGGTCATGCTAAGCAAACTGGCTTACTCTCAACTCTAGTATCTCCTTGTGCAGCGTTCAACTTGTCTGGCTCATCCAAAGATGGCGCAAGGCACTACAGAAAGATTTTGCACGTTGCACAAATCCATGCATGCTTATGCAGCCCGTGCGACCTATTTATATTTGTGGCACTCATAGAGACTCTTTGCACTCTTGCGTGCTTCCACAACACCAACATGAATCACTGCGGTAATGTGTGGCACTCGTGCAACCTCTACGATATCCTCATGCAACTTCCACAATGTCAAGACGAACACCGTAGCACTCCAATCATGCGCATGACTTAGCACCTTTGCAGCATCTCACGCCAAACATACAAACATGCAACACCCATGTGTGCTTTCGCAGCACCTTACAACATCTTTGTGGCACTCGTATAAAATCTCTGCACTCTTGCATGCTTCTACAACACCAACATGAATCACCACGATAATGTGCAACACTCCTGCAACCTCTGTAGTATCCTTGTGCACTTCCGTAGCATCAGGACAAAAACAGTGCAGTACTCCAGTCCTGTACATGACTTGGCACCTTCACAACATCTTGCGCCCAACATACAAACACACAGCACCCGTACGTGCTTTCGCAACATACCACACATCAGTATAGCTCAGTGCATCACTCAACATCCATGTACCAAAACTCTTCTACCGCATGGCATGCCAAGTGGCATTCCCCAATTCTATGCCATGTCGGGGACCCTGTTAGCAACGAAGCACCAATGGAAGTGTAACCGTCCCACTTGCAAGTCTAACCGTCACACAAGCAGAAGATGAACCGTTCTTGTAACTGACTACTTTTGTAATTGTATGTTGTAATTGCTTCCTTGTAATGATATATATTGTAAGACACTAAACATGGTGAGATACACATAGGCAACGCATAAAGCGACCAAGTGAGCGGCCATTGTCCTCTTTCCTAATCGACCATGTCTATAGCATTCTGAATTCTTGCATGCCTCAAGCATCTCGTATTAGATGAACCCTTCCCAGACTAGGTAAATCAGTTAGAATGCTTATCCCTCTCTGATCACGAGAACCAGCTTTCCCCACTTTGTCTAATGATACCACAACCTAGACGAATTAGTCTGGATGTTTATCTCTTTCTAATCATAAGAACTTGCATTCTTTGTCTTACTAGGCATTGTACACATGTACTTTTACCTATTCTTTCTATTGAATTGAAGTGGCACCATTCTGCGAATCCCCTGTGTTGAATGTGTAAAGGTTGTTTCTGCATCTAATTCTTAGATTCCATTACATGTTCGATAATTCTGCAACTCTGTTCTATAATCCCGCAACTCTGTTTGCTTCTGCATATAACCACCTTAAATCCATTTAAGTAGGTTGTCCACTAGTCTCCTCTTGGGCCCCAGATCAGTGGTATTAGATCATACACACTTCGTATCATTTATGAGTGGTATCTTTGCAAAATCTGTCACACCTTTCTGTCTTCTGGTATTCAAACGTTTGCTCCTCTATTGCAGTCATAGGAAAAGCGAGCAAGAAGGCAAAAAAATCCTAGATGGAAATATCTTTTTCAAAGTCCTTTGAGATGCAACAGCTCAAAGGAGGACAGCAAAAGAGAGGTTCATGAATCTCCACATACTTGACCAGTTGGAAGTCCAAGCAAGCACAAGGGTAAGCAATGAAGGTATGCACAAGATATGCCTTCTATCATTTGTGATCCAAGAGGATTTGAGCCCTTCATCACTTTGCAGTAAAAAGGCCTTGCTCCGTGCAATGTGTCATCTTCACCAGCAACTTCAGAATCATTCCAAGCAAATGTGGTCATACCGCAAAGTCCTAACTCCTATTTGTTGATGTTGCACAGCTCCGACAATGTTAATATTGCTCTGCGCAGCTCTGCAATGGCATTACCAGAAGACATTAAAACAATGATAGGTTACGAAGCAGTTGCTCCTAGCTATTGTAACGGTTCAACTAATCCTTTGTCTTCCACACTTGTACATTAGGGTACACTTCCAATCTTTGTGGAAGTTAGTCATAGATCAGTCTAAGCAAAGATAGACTATGAAGTAGTGATCAGACATCACAATAATATCCAATCTCTCCGATCATTGTACATAGCTATTGCATTATATAACTTTGCAACTTGCAGTTCTAATCTAGCATCCATTGTCTCTTCCTTGTCTGATAGCACTCTGGTATATCTTTTGGTCTTTATCATTGCATATACACTTCCGCAATAACCCATTTAATCTGTTAAGTGTATCGCAAATTGCATATGTACATACATAGATTGAGTTAGATAGCAAAGATAGATAGTCATTCATCTCCTTTAAGACAATGATGTGCAAAACTCCAAAACTAATAAAATTCAGTTACAGTTCCATACACATCTTTGTATTCATGGATTAATGTAATTTATGTTTGGTGGCCCCATATATTGAAAAAAATTCCCAAGCATAGAGTGTGGAAGGATAAGCGCCAAAATACCGAAAGGGGTTAGCACCAAATGAGACAGTATGGAGGAAAGAAGTGTGTAGCAACAAAGGGATGCAGGGGGGAGAGCATCGGCAGATAGAAGCTATAGAATGAGTCGAGCACCAAAGTGGAGAATGGATACAAAGGAAAGAGAACCAAATAGCACAGCATTGAGTCATGATAGAAGCAAGCAGGGGCAGGGTCATTGACCATGCATGGATGATGAGGAAAGATTGCAACTTTGAAGTTGCATAAGACAAGTGTCCAACTACATGGAGAAACTCGGTGAATTGCAGGATCAATGCGGAAATGTTCATGATTTGATCTTGGCACTTGACCTATATAAAGTTGTATCTGCTTCATAAGAAAGGCTACCTGTTTGCTTGTGGAGGGTTGCTATTATTTTCATTTGAATGTTGTTATTAGTGTAAGAGTTATCCAATAGGCAGATTATAGTAGGATTGGAGGTATTTTCATAGTTATGCGTGGGGGAGATGCTGCCATTTTGCAGACAAAACAGTGTATAAGAATTTCTTCCATTGCTGTAGCTGAAGATGTGTATACCTTTGTGCGGAATAGTTTACCATGATGTTTTTTTGCAATATTGACCTACTTTAATGATGGAGAGGTGGGTTGTGGATCAAATGAACCACTGACAATTCACGGACGAATCAAAGTACGAAGCTCACAATAGCAACACAATATTGGCACACAACAACCTTCATTCATTTATTCCTCAACATAGCATGGACACATTACATTCATACACTCACACTCTTAGCCCTATGAAGTTCACAGACAGACTTAATTACACTACTTAGCTGGCTCAGCCTTCCTTTCTATGCACACTAACACCCATTCCCCTTACTCGCTCCAAGCTAAAATGCTCTTATTCTAACTACTCCAAAACCCAAAACACAAACTCTAACTACTAGGACCCTTCTATTGAACCATCTTGTTAGTAGTCTCTAGTGGGAACCTCTTGTTGACAATTCTTCCAATGGTCAGATTGTCTCTTGCCATTCGGAAAGTTCATGTCTCTAGCCAAAGAATAAATAATACATTGGGTAGATGTAAACCAATTGAAATACTCACTTGCAAAGGCCTTGGCTACAACAAGATTTTCTTCGGACAAAGAAGGCTTGATTTCACATAGCTTCGAAAAAGTTCAAAGGACCGTTGCAAAATTTTGAAGGGACGCTCAAGAAATCCGAAGGGTATGTTATCCTTCGGAAAAGGTTCTCTGCAAGAAATCCGAAGGAATAAGCTTTGCAATAAGTCCGTGGTAAAGTAGCCAAGAATAAAGAGAAGACAACAGATATCCTTCGGACAAAAGTCCGAAGGAATACTTCGGAGAATTTGTAAACAAAGAACCCGCAGCCTCCCAAAAAGTCCACAGCAAAACATAAAGTCCGAGGAATAAGGACACCTACAAAAAGCCCAGGTGCCCTACAATTTTTCCGAAAAGCCACAGAGGAAGAACACAATCCCTTGCGGAGGGCACTTGGTCGGTCACATGACCTTTCCAACTTTCCCGAAGGGCATTCTGGAAGGACACAAGCCCTTGCGGAGGGCACTTGGTCGGTGGCAAGACCTTTCCAAAAAACCCGAAGGGCTTTCTGTCAATGGTTAAGACAAAGACAAAGGACTAATTCCTTCGGAGTTTTTGTCCGAAGGAATTCAGAGAATTTACAAAGAGAAACCCGACAAAAAAAAAATACACAAAGGCAAAAAGAGCAAACAATTTAATTGACCGATATCCTTCGGACTTTTTGTCCGAAGGATTAATTCGGAAAAGTGAGAAGCAAAAAGTCCGCGAAAATTCAAAAGACAAAAAGGTCATAGGAAAAAGAAAGAGAAATTCAAAGGATACAAAGCCCGCGGGAAAAGTGACAAGGACAATTCAAGCGGAATAATTGTCCAAAGGAAATCCTTCGAAGGATTTGAAAAGGCAAGGTCCGAGCACAGATAAGCCAAGGAACAAATAAAGACAATTCCCGCGGAACATTTTGTCCGTGGGAAAGTGAAGTGTAAATAAGCCAAGACAAAATACATGCAAAGGGAAAGTCCGTGATATAGCATAGACCAAGCAAAAGACATTGACAAAGACCAAGGAAGTAATTCCTTCGAATAGATTGTCCGAAGGAATTCCTTTGGAAGATTTGTTGTGGGAAAGTGAAAAAACCAAAGCCCGAGGCAAATACATAACATGGGCAGAAAATAATCCAAAGCAAATGGCCAAACAAGAAAAGACTGCAGAGTAGACAGATTTGAAGAAATAAATTGACAAAGGGAAAACCAAGGGAAAAGATATAGACAAAACAGCCAATGAACGCGTTCTACAACATGCAAACTGCCATAAACAAACTTAGACACATCTGAGGCACGCGTGAATATGCCAAAAAACAATTAAGAAGATTGTTTTTTATCTATAGTTGACCTATAGTCAAAGACTGTCGTAAAAGGCATGAAAAATAATAAATGCTGGGGGTTAAATCATTCAAAAGGCATGCGGCAACTTCCAAATGTTCCAACTCAACGTCCAGCGGTTCAAGTCGGAGTGCTAATTTTAGTCTCCGTGGATTCCATGCAAGCAAGGGTTGTTTATAGTGGACTAATCAGAGCTTCAGTTGACTATTTGTTGAAGTCACGCTTCTTCGTGGATTTCATGCAAAGGGAGATTTTCAAACGTTCCAGCACCTTAAGTGGAGTTCCATTTTTGGAGGTGCGCGTAGCATGATGCATGTTGAAGAACAGCTCAAACTAAAGACCACCGTCCATATTTCAATGCCAAATGGTTCTTCATGCAAGACAAAAGACAAGAAATGACATATTTAGAAGGTCGTGATAACACAAATTGAACTTAGGCTAATGAAAGAGTGGACATCTCTTCTATTTTCAACGCCACCTCTTGGCTTGTATTTTTTCTATAAGTTGGCTTTCAGCCTTGATTAAATTATCCCTCTCAAAATCAAACTCTGCCATTGGTGAGTTGTGTAACCTCTTCAATCAATAGAAGGACTGTACTTTCAGATTTCAAGTGCTGGCATAGTGTTTATTCATTCAGCAATTTGCATGTGGTAGATTTCTCTCCCTTCCCAAATTCTGATTCATACCTAGTTGTTAGCTTATCGTATTATGCAAGTCATGTTCAGTGTTCTTTATGTCTTTTGTTGAAGCTATAAGTGGATGTTAGGTGGCTGCAAAGTGTCTTGTATCAGACCTCTCTCCATCGTTTTCCCTCATGTTTTGGTCATTGGATCGAACCTTCTCATGAAATACTTATGCATAATGATCGATTGAACTCGAAGGTCTTCTTTTTCCCTTGTTTGTTCAGTGTTCAAGGTTCCAAGTAGAGTGGATCAATCTTTTGGTGTATCACTGTTATTAGGTAGGATTTCCCTTTCAAGTTTCCTCCCTTTCCATGGTAGTCCGCAGCGTAGAGTAGAGATCCTCATTGATACATCTTACAAGAACCAGCCTTCTCTGAAGGTTCTTCTCACCATTGAGGCACCCACCCTCGTGAGAAGATTCCATTGTTTCAACCGGATAGAGGATTGGCCATTTCATGCACGTCTTTGATTCAGGGTGCAGCTCCAGGATGACAACACCTCCTTTTGATCTTAGTGGTGAGAACACCTTACATGATCTTATGCACAGTAAATATAGGCCAGAATGTGTTACAAGAAGTTTAAGATGTTATGGAGTTTAGATATCCACTCGAACACTAAATCGCACGTTACAAGAACAGTTTGAAAGCAATCGATCAATTGTTGTAAATCATGTTGCATGGCACTTGATTCTGACCATTTCAAAGATTGTTGACATGTTTAGCTATTGGCAATGATCTCCAGACTATTTGTCTGGATTCAATCTTCATGCATGACAATGATGGAACCTGTTAACTCTCACAGCAGAATTTGCTCCAAGTGCAGCTTGCATATTGGAACAAGGTCTAGAACACTTGTGTTGTGCCAGACATCATAGTGCTTTGACACTGATGGATTTGCCTTTAGACAATAAGGATTTATCATGAAGATGTCAAATCATCACTCCTCCCAACTCCCCAATGCCATTGATGCGGAATACACACATTCTGAATAATTTGGCTTACTGGAAACATGGCATAGACAGCGGTTTGAACTTCGCAAAAAAGCGAAAAAAAAGGCTTATGAAGCCTCCATAGACTTGAGAAGCTCGTGTAGTTTTGCAAAGCTTTCATAGTCTTGTGAAGCTTTGTCCCAGCTTGCAAAGCTCCAACACCAACTAAGCTTGTGAAACATCTCTAGGCTTATGCAGCTCCAGAATGAACTGCAAGGCTTGCAAAGCTTAGAATTGCTTTGTGAAGCTCAAATTAAGCTCTGCTAAGGATAATTCTTGCATCTTGCTACTGAAATCTTCTCCCCACAATGCTTAACCCTCTTTAAGGATGTTCAGTGAATTCACATGTGCAGGATTAACTCTGAGATTGAGGGATGCTCCTGCATCATTTAAGTTTGTTGTGTAGATTGTAATGAATGGGTTCTCCTATGAGCTAGTATATGAAAGGTTGTTCTTGCAAGTGTAAATGCATTTACATGGATTTCTCTTTTACTTGTTAATGTGTGTTGAATATACTGGATGCAAGCTCTAAGCATGTTAGAATATTTACGGATTATCTTTCCATGATGAATATTAATGTAGACTCTTGAGATAAATTAAAGTACTTTTTTTTGGCTGACCTTGTTATGATTATTCTCTTATCAGCTTTAGGTAGTGTTGTAATGACTCTTTTTAATTACATTTGGTTGTCGACGGATGTGTTTTAACTGAACTGTTTAGTCTTGTCATACAAATAGAATGCTACATGTCGGAGCAAGAGCACTCAAGTGACAGGTCCTCCCTGTACTGAACAATTGTATTGTGCACTGCCTTATGCAATAAATTTGCTATTCACTAATGTTCTTCCATGTTATCTTGTAGTATGTATTTATAATTCTGCAATTGTTATTCCTTTGGTAGTGTAGCTGTTATAGCAAACAATAACCAAGCATTTAGACCGACTTGTCTCTTTGAATCCCTTCGAGCAAGACGCCCTGCAAAGCATGGTGTCTTCCTAAAAGAGTGACACATCGGTGCTCCTCTGTATCCATTAAATGCATGGTTGTTTGGTTAAGCAAACCATGGTAGCATATAAACAGCCAACATTTTTGGTTCCATTTTCAGTACCTCTATCTTTTCTTGTTGTTGAACCACGGTATGGTATGGAGTGTGATTCAGGGGAACCTATAGGATTGGTTCCATCACGTCACAATCGAGTTTGCTAAGAAGGATCTTTCAAGAGGATTGCTAATGCCAAGGAAGTGGTTGGAAAGAAATGCTTACACCTGTCTGTATGAAGAGTTTTCAAATCAGTTGTATGAGCAGTTAGACGCCTATGTTGGTCAAAGAGGTTGCCACTTTCAACGATTACTAGAGTGGATGGGAGAGAAACCAGAACATTTGGTGTTGGTTAATGAAGTGTGGACTCACACTATAGATGCATTCTGGCATGGCAATTTTTATAATTATCTATTGAAGTTTGCAATGACAACTTAGTCATGTCCTAAGAAAGCAAAAGCAAAGTTTCTGGAGGGGAAGCGCAAAAGGTTCATAGCACACATCCCCCTCATGATTAAAAATACAATGATTGATAAAGGTATGGAGCCTTTCATGATGGCTGACTAAACACACACCTTGTGTGGTAGTGCGAAGGCAGGGCAAGAGGGATGGCAATATGGATAGAGCGCTGAAAAATAAGAGGAGATTTACACTGGGGAAAAGAGATTGTGAGAATGCTTGAAGCAAGCAAATGTTGAGACTGTCACAGTATTCCGAGATTAAAGATTTGGCATTGAAAAGCTTTGGCTCTCGCAGCCTTGGGTTAAGGGGGAAAGTGTTGTATCCCTGTCAATAAGACGTTCTTTTTACAGCATAATAAGTGCTAAGAGGAACGAGGATTGTATTAAGCGCAGTGACTTATGACTGTTATGTGTTTGATTCATTATTTCATTCAATTGTGATTTATTACATACAACTATGATTACATGTGTTGGATTTATTATTATTATATTCAGTTGTGATTACTTGATGAGACATTGTGGCACAATTTAGTATCTTCATGGTGGCAGATTGTTATTACTACTACTGTTTTCATGTATATACTCAACAGCCATTACTGTTTCATCAGTTTTACTATGCATTTGGTTTTGCTTTCATTACCCTTGGACCAGGTACTGCTGATGTTTTGTGACTGTTTTGCAGGTGCCTGGATTGGCCACCAGAGCTAGGCTTGGCCGCGAGAAAACACGGAGAAAGAAGTTAAAAGTAAACAGTGACAAGAGAGAGTGAACACCCAAGTGACCATAGATGTCATTAATTTCATACCCAAATTGAGTTAGTAAGTTGTTCTTAACCTGCGTAATAAGTTGCACTTGTAAAGTCAATCGTAAATTGATATCATTGTTTTATTCTGATCAAGAGAATACGCTATATCCATGTTGTTATGGCAATGGTATCAATATGTGAAAGAAAAACCCAGCTGTGGTAAGTTTGGTATCAAAATGTCTTAAGTTGAGTTTGTGTTGTATTGACAACATGGGTAAGTGTTGTTGAAATTTAAATTGCAAAAGAAAATGTCAGTTCCACCTTACACCATTGAATGCGGGAACTTGTCTGCATACTTCACCCCATAACAAAGGTCTTAAAGTGAGTTGTCGCATTAATCGAGGTAAAACCATTACTAGGACATTTTGTTGGCATGTCGTGTAAACATATTTAATAATATTAGTACGCCCACGGGTAACAAGAACGTAGAAAGGATATGGGAGGCATATTAGCCATACCCCAAAAGTTGTGATTTAAAGCTTTAATTGGCATAATAAAAAGAAAATATGTGAAAAGGTTAATGAGTTTGGCAGGAAACTACCCTAACCCAACTCAAACCTTGAGTAGTAATGTTTCAACCCACGAGGGTGATTAAGAGAGTCAACACCTAGTTAGGTTTTGGTTTGGAAATGCCATCATTTGACATAGTGGCAGACAGAGTTCGACCGAGCCAACATAGAGGTAGGGTAATGCACGAGTTTTTCACTTGGACTATCGGTTCTTCCTATGTAGAAACCATGCAAAAGATGACTATCACTGTAAGTCGTGATTTTAACCATGCAAAGGAAACTATGAGGCAGTTATAGACCATGCAGACTACAAGGAACTGCTTATTTTCAGTTAATAATGGCAGTCATGCATCACTCAAGCTCCGAGATTCTTGGCATGGAAAGAATATGGACAAGAATAAAGAGAGAAGGATTTTTGGATATCTCTTGCGGAGCTCAGTGCAATGGTGGGGAAAAAAAAAGTGGGAAGGAGTCTATAGAAGAATACAAGCCAAACCAATATTGGAGGTTGGCGAGTTTAGCAAGTAAATTAAAGATCTTCAAATGTGTGTGTGTGTGTGTGTGTGTAGGTTTGTTTTATCATTGGAAAAAGGCAACGTGGGTGGTTTGAATCCAGAATTGTATTGCATTCTGTATGGGAAAGTTGGGTTTCATTATGCCCGAGTTTTGAATGCAATTGTGCTTGCTTCCATACAAATTGTTGTACTGAAATACTGCTGAGAAATTAGTTTAAGTTGATCATTAAATCATAAATGATAGTTAAATCTTGTAAAAATATTAACTAGTCTAATTAGCTGAGTCAATGAACCTAATAAGTAAATTAGGGCAAACCCTAATCATGAAGCTTACAATGGAAAAAGGGACCATAACAAGTATTAGGCGTGAATGAAGAAGGAAGAATTCAGGGGATTGTACCTTGAGTAATTATAAAAACTCACCTAAGGTATAGCAGGTAAACCTGCAGACCTGTTGAAGGTTTACCATTCAACCTCTGGTAGTAATAAAGTATTCTCCCTAATATGATTGCAAACAATCTTGAAATGAATAAAACCATACAGCGGTTAAAAGTATTAAAGGTTGTATACAACCTATTCAACCTTTGAGTTCTTCATAAGTTCTGTGGCAATAAATCCAGGGTAATGGGTCGGTTAAAAGTTCGGATATGAACAAGCAAGAAAGGAATATGTGTTGGACTAATCGCCAGCATCCCCCTTAGGGATTCGTGACATGGACTAACAGCCTCCCGTGGGTACTTATCTGGGGTTTGTATCGGGCGTTAACAGGTCGACCTTTTGGCGCAACGGCAAGCATTCCTACAATTGGTATCAGAGCCGTGGTCACGGGTTCGAATCCCCTCGGGTGATGCTGAGGGGGGGATTGTTGGACTAATCGCCAGCATCCCCCTTAGGGATTCGTGACATGGACTAACAGCCTCCCGTGGGTACTTATCTGGGGTTTGTATCGGGCGTTAACAGGTCGACCTTTTGGCGCAACGGCAAGCATTCCTACAATATGGGTTGTAAACAACCTCATGGAAGACAAAAGACCCTACTTGGTATGGTTTATTAACCACTAGGCAAAGACACGGACTCATAAAGAGAAAGTATCTTGCTGGAAGAAAGACCCGGTTGCATACAACCTGTAATACCTTAAAACATAGGACCTTTATGGCAAAGAACAATATATGTCGATATTTTAACAAATCTAAATTTAGAGTTAATAGGTGGTTGTTACCCTTGCCAAGCTTTAGTATATAACTAAAGTCTATAAAACTCTATCTCTCTCTCGTCATTGTGTATGGTTTCCTGTTTCAAGTGTTTCCCACACCCAAGACGATGGTTGGGGTAGATAGGGCCAAAAGCTTGTCCATTTATGTTTGGGTTTATCTCGACCAATCTGGGTTTTAGGATTCTTGCCAATGATCTTCAAAGAAGCTCAAATCCCTTGGATGGAGTTGCATTTCAATTGTTGGACTGCTGATTGAATATATATAATTGATTTTGTGTAATCATTGGTTTAAAACAGAAATCTATGCATTAATTATTTGATTAGAACATAATTGTTCGCATCTGACTTATAGCTAGCTGTTAGCTGGAAATCAAATGGCCAAGAGTAATTTCATTGAATTTATGTAGCGTTCTTTTGTAGGAAATAAAGGCAGCTATCTTTTAAGTGTTGCATATTGGTATTCAAAAACATTCTAGGGAGTTAAAGTTGTTTCAAAACATCAGTCAGTCTATTACCCTTAAGTAGAAACTCTGCATACAATTTATATTAGTTAATTCTATTCATGAGTATTTTCTTCCAAGATTGGTCTTGTTATTTATTAACTTTATTATGGGAATCTGGTTTATAATCAATGTCTGAGGAAGTAAATTATGTATTGTTTGATAACAATATTGCTGTGTTTCAAATTGACGTTTGTAACTCTTAATTCTCCTTAATGGTATCGGTCTGACATGGTTCTCTTTCACAAGCTTGGTCTGTTAATGACAGATGGTTTTAAGTAGGATGAGATTAACATACCCAGCCTTTGCAACTGAAATCTGTGCAATCAAAGTGCACTATATGCAAGTTGTACAGACTTCTTTATAATTTGGTTGCTTCAAGTATGAATCAAGAACTGTATGTTCTCTTTTATGCTTTTTCTGGGTTAGATGGTAACAAAGGTAAGATTTCAAGTATGGACACTGTAGTAGAAAGTCCCTGTTGATATTATTAATGGAAAAATAGGATTCTTTAAAAGATCTGCGTGCATCTTTTAATTATGGCAGTTTGGTTAGACTAATAAAAGCAACAGCTGGCTGGTTAGATGGTATTTGCAGAACAGTTATTGATGATCCAAGGCATTCTAATTGATGATTAAGTTATGGTACTGTGGTTGATTTTTTTTTAATATAGTCACTCTTTGAATCAGAATAACTTTGGAAATGGGTTATAAGCCCAGCTGATATGCACTGTAACATAAATAGAGGTTAACTCGGAACATACTTACGAATTCTTATATACTCATCAATAGATTATTGCATTTTGTAAAGAAGATCTGTGTTGCTGCCTCAAGTAAGAGTAATCATCGTATTGTGAAGTATGAATTTGAATTAAAGGTTCCTTGAGTGTAAAAGGGGCCACATTTGACTCGAGTTCTATACAATAATGACTGACACAAAGACTGTTATACTATTTTTTGCTTGATTTTATTAAGCTGTACTAGATCTTCCAAGTAGCATTATTCTGTCTGATATGAATTTATTAATTGTAATGACACTCGTACAACCCTATAAATGAGGTTTTTAAGCATTTAAAAGGATGTACTTGTTCTTGACTTCGTATAAGTGAATCATTCTGGATAAGATAAGAAGTTGAAATGAATCATCATGCAACAGTATTTGTATTACAGTGACTTGGCAGAGTAAAGTTGACTCTGTTAGGATTAATGTCATTATAAATGTCTTAACTACTACTTACAGTACAGTCTCTATGTCAGTACCTGCAGGAGTAACTCAATAAGACCCCAGCTATTGAAACGTGGTACCTAAACCTGAAGGTACTGTAATTTGTTCCCATAATGCAAATTATGGGGCATTTGCACGAAGCATGAACTTCGTAAATGACACATAAACCAATGTGTCTAAGAATCTATTAACATTTGCTTTAGGAGGAATCACCACGTGCTGTCACTTTGTTAGCAAATGATTTACCAGAATAGACAAATTGTACTTGACCTATTTGTGCAAGCTGTGTAGGCATTAACTGACCAGACAACAGTTAGTACATTATTCTAGAAATTGTGATAACATTCTATTCATAAGTGTGCTGACTTATTGACTTAAGAAAAAATTTATGGTGGCTTTTGAGCGAATGTTTCCAAGAGAAAGTGCCGAGAGACCCTAAGGGAGAAGGGGGAGGCCAAGGAAGCTTCTCCCCACATGTGACGAGCACGCCGAATACCAGGCAAAGGAAGAAAAACAAAGTAGTTTGACCCTAAATCTATAAGCCTAGAAGATGGGGTGATACAAAGGTCCCTAAAGAAATTGACAGAGAGCACTCAAAAGCTGACCCAGAGTCTGAGCCCTTGTTGGAGCCGTTGCCCTGCATGTGTTGTTCAGATTGTGAATAGGAAGAAGAAAGTATTGTTGCATTGTTGGAACAATTAGGTAAAAAATTATTTAAAGGAGTCTTTGCGCACAGGACAGCACCAGGAGAATACATAACATATGCATGTAGTAACGCCAAACATAGTGAATTTGAACCAAATTAATCAAAACCCACCACCACCCCCACCAGCTCTACCATGCTCCTATATCATCAATATGGCATTGTTACAGAGCCATCATCTAGTTTACTGGAGTACAAAGGACATGAAAACACTGAGGAGCATGTCCAAAAGTGCAAAATCATATGGCACACCAAGGAAGGATGGAAGTTGCAAAGAAGGCAACTTAGTTTACCACTACCCTTTCAGGGTCATTCTTAGTATTGTAAGTATGATCCAAAGCAAACGTGTATTATTTATGATGCCATGATGACAGCATTTTATAATGACTTTCAATACCCAAAGATGAAGCAAAGCCATATCGTGGAGCTGAAGGAAATCAAGGAGAAGGCCACTCAGTCTATGAAAGAATAAATTCACACTTCCAAGAGTTGATGGCCAAGTTATCTTTTGACCTAAATGACAACCTGCACAAGGAATGGTTCAGATGAGATCCCTATCAAGCAACAACTCAGTCAAAATGTGCATAATGCTCCGCACTATGTGTTCAAGGCTGCCTTGCACATAGAATCTAGTAACAAAATAGGAGGCAATTTCGGCATTCATGCATGCATGGAAGCTCAAATCACGAAGATGGCACAAAATTTTCAGAAGTTGATTGCGGTACAGCCAACAGAGGTGAGTAAGGTTGTATTGTTTTGTGAGATCTGTATGGCCCACAACCATAACAAGAGTCGTTGCCCCTAGGTGCAGAAGTTAAAACACCAAGCAGTGAGCGAGTGGTGTCACTAGGGTGTCATATGTGAAAACAAAACCCATGATAACAAGAACTGCACATTCTTGGGAAATACAAGGGGCACATAAAACATGAACATAAGACAGGCCACCACAACAAGACCAAACATGTACTAATTATGATGCCCTAAAGACAACATTTTCCAATGACTTTCAATACCCGAAGATGAAGCAAAACCACATCGCAAAACTTTTCAGAATATGGGGGATCAACCAATTGTCATCCAAATAATTTTAATAGGGAAAGGCAAAGCAAATGTGCACAGCACAACACAAGATTAATGTGGGAAAACCTCTATGAGGTGAAAAAAACCACAAAGCCTATATCCATAATTGAGAAACATTTTACACCCAGTAAAATCCTTTTCACCTCACTGCTTCTCTTTACAAAACTCCTTTACAAAATGTTCGGAGACATTTACATTTGAATAATTCACAATGTCATAATATAATATTTTCTATAATTTACACAAAGGTAACATATAGCTAGTGAATCGTTATAATCGAGTGGTTATACCTTTTCACTTCCACAACTAGTTTAATTAGTTTATATATATATATATATATATATATATATATATATATATATATATAAGTTTATATTACTTGCACAATATAAGTTTTAAATATTTGATGTAATTAAATAATAAATATAGAATTTATTATTTACACTATAGAACAATGTGGGCCACTAAAGTAACCCCACAAATATTAATGTCCCAACACTCACCCTTAATATTTAGTGGGGATACATGCCATAGTCACCTTTTTATACAACATGAATTACAATTCATAAACCATCCACGATGAGTTTAAGCTAGCATGTGACACTTGAAAGATTTATACACTTTCATCATGCCAATCACATTTTATACAAAAAGATTTAAAATCTATAAATCACATAGGGTGATTTAGGCTAGCATGATAGTAGGGCTACATCCCACAGTTTCTCATGGATAAGCTTACAAGCATTTGGAGCCTTTTATAACATAAAGACCTCCATTAATAGAAATGTTTTTAATATTTTATTATTGGATACATTGTAAACTCACATAAAGTTTACACAAAAATCAAATAAGATGACTTAATACAATGTTTTTATAATAGAGAAAAAATATAAAGAGGAAAATGAACACATGGCCGTTACGAGGTGACATTGTCATGCACACTCCCCCTCGATGGCAATTTCAAGATGCCCAGCATTGTTCTAAACTTGCAAAACATTGCAGTACATAATAATATTTATAAGATAATGCACTCATCATCGGGTCTTTTCATATTTTATTATTACATCTTTTTTAATCATAATTACCTACACATTCAAATATTTTATCTAACATTCTTTATCTTATTTACTTTTAAACCACATTTTCACATAACCATATGTAACTTTCATTAATCTTTTTACATTACCACCCATAATCATTTATGGGGATTCAGCCACATATCAATCCCTCCATGTAAATTTGCTATGCGGATATTCATTCTTTCCTATAAACAAGGTTTTCTTGGTTTTTCTAAAATATCAAAAATACCACAATAACAACAATCCAGTGTAGTTTTTAAGGAACTCATTGTTCTTTTCCAACCTTTTATTTATATGTTTATAAACACATGATATTTCAATGTCATCTTAGTAATACAATTCTTTAAATGGTAAAAATGAAATTTACTTTGTATCCGAAGTGATTTTTATCTCCCAAATGATAACCACAAAGGTTATTACTATGACATCCTCTCCTTAGGCAAATTCAAAGAAATTTCAAAAACATTGTTGTATAAAAGTTTCCCTTTAAATGTTCATATTTACATTTACTACATTTAGTGTATAACATATGTTTTCCTTAAGTTTCCAAATTGTGGAAATTGATTTAATCGTAATGGGTCTTCTCTCCCCCTGTAAAACCCTACACGTCTATCATATATGTCAATAATATTAGCGATACACAAAAATCATTGTATGAAATTCCATTATTGGACATCTCCACTATTGACAAGATGGGCGTCCCCAGTTGTCATGCGATGCACATACAATAAAATTGTTATTAAACTCATACTAAGTTAATAAGAAATATTTTCTCCGAAATTACTATTCTAATATTACATATAAAGTCATGTTGGTTTTCATATCTAATACATGGTTATTTCCTAATAAGCTCTTTCCTCATATAGTATTATACTATATTTAAATTATAAATATAATCTTTAATTGTCCCATTTCTTAACTCTATTACACTATATTCCTTGGTCGATTTTTGGAGTGGCGTGGGAGAACCCCCCTCAAGGACGGCTTTTTTGCAGAATGTTTGGTTAGGGGGGCCCATTTTTTTGCTGTGGCAGCTCTGGTTGGAGAGAAATAGGCGGATATTCCGGAATGAGAGGATTATGGCGCAACAAGTATGGCAGAAAGTCGTAGGAATGATTCAGGAGAATGTGCAGGCCAAGAGTGAGGTTTGTCTCCCTTTATCCAAACAAGACGCTGAGGTGGTGGCGTGCCTAGGAGTCCAGCGATTTGCAGGTAATTCGGCTTGTGTCAGGAGAGGTCGACAGGGCAAAGAGAAGATTCATAGGGACGGTCAATGGCAGTACCCTCCCAATGGGTTTCTCAAGATCAATACGAACGGCTCTTCCAGGGGCAATCCCGGCCTTGCGGGTACTGGTGGGATAGGCAAAGACTTTGAAGGTACGGTGATTTTTTTCTTTGCGGTCCATGAGGGGATGCAAACCAACAACATGATGGAAGGCCAGGCTATTCTCTATGCTCTTGAGAAGGCTCAGGTGTTGGGTTGGCGTAGAATCATTTGCGAATCGGATTCTCAAGTCGTGATCACCCTGCTTGTTAAGAGGAAAGTGTTGGATGTCAATTGGCAATTGGTTGGGATTGTGCAGTAGATTTTGGAGATTAGCTCACTCATGGATACAATTAGGTTTGTTCATATTCCCCGTGAATGGAATAGAGCAGCAGATTGTTTGGCAAAATGGGCGTCCGAGCATTTAAATGGTGGTAATTCTGAGGATTGGGAGTCTCTCACCCCGGAGCTTTGCTTTAATCTGGAACGTATTTTGGAGGAAGATAGGAAGGCTCATATCAACATATAGGTGGGTTCGTCCCTAGTTTTTTTGCGCTTGTTGTTTTCCTTTGGGGATTTTGGTCCCCCGTTCTTCTTGTAATGCTCTTGTTCTTTTATTAATATATTTTTACCCTTTTTATTAAAAAAACTCTATTACACTATATTTAATTTTAGAGTAGATAATGAATTTTATTTAGAATGCAAGTAAATGTTATCACATTTATTTTATAAGTAAATAATGAATTCTACTCATAGTACAAGTAAAAGAATATTATCCCATTTATTTTTAGATAGTAAATTTTACTTGGAAGAAAGTAAATAAAAGAATATTATCACATTTATCTTATAATCAATAGTAAATTCTAAATAGAATGTAAATAAAAGAAAGTTACCGAATTTATTTTTATATGATAAATTTCAATTAAAATAATTTACTTTAGTAAGAAGGTTTATGTCAACTTGTTGATGTGACACATTAACGTTAACATCAATGTTATTTGGAGGAGTCTCAATAAATGTAGCAATACTACTAACTGAGTGATGAAGAGGCCTAAAGCCTACAACCTCTTACTTCATTAACCTGGGTTTGATCCCTGAATTTGATCCTTCCTCTTACCTTTGATCTCTAATCTTAATGCCTTCTTTGTTCTCTGATTTGGTTTCAACTTGTAGGTACCTTGATTGTCCTTCAACCTTCTTGAACAAACTTGCTCTAACTCTGCTCATGAGCCTTCTTTGCACTTAATCCTCTTACTCTGCTCTTAGACATCTATTCATCTAGTCACCATCATCATCACCTAATAATCAAATCCTCACTCTCCATTCTTTTCACCTACTTGTCTCTCTTCTCTCATATAGGGACTTAGGCCTAGAAGTCAAGACCATAGATCCAAGGTTCTTACTTTTTCATGAGGACTATTATGGTCCTTTCCTTGTCCATTTGAACTCTCACACACAACCCAACCAATGACCTAATTACCAAGCAAGAAATTTTTAACAATTTGCCCTTTACTTCCTTTAGTCCTTCTCTAGTAGCCCTGTTTTCACACAAACCTTGTAGGTTAGACCAAACCACAACACTTCCAAACAAACTAGACACACTTTTGGGTACCCATTATCCCCTTACGGCTCAATGCAAAGTTTCATTGCACCATTCTCAAGGTAAACCTATCAACTTACCACCCTCCTCCACCAATTAGGTCTCCATTAGGCCTAGCTCAAAGCCACATCAAGGTTTTTGTACAAATTCATATTGTACCAACCTAAAACCTCCTTAATCCTTTAGACCACATGAAAATACATTGGATTACAAAATTTTATGATTTTGGAGGGTGGGAACTCAAGATAAATGAGTTGCAAGATCAAACCCTAGTTCTAGGTCTTGACAGCCTTGTGCAAGGCCAAGGGTGAACAAAAAGGCATAAAATCAGTTATTTTCCTCTTCACACACTTCCAAGACCTAGAGTAGGTCTGTACAAACTCTCCTCAACTCCTCCAATAGCTACTTAACCTTGATCAATACTAAAAAGACTCCAAAATGCAACTTTTCAGAACTCTGGGTTCTCGTGCAAGACCTACAAGCCCGAGAGCTAACTAAATGTTTTCAATTGAATATCTGACAATTTCAATCACTCCTTATACCTGTCTTAAGTCTGACTCACCTTAACTCACCTTCCACAACTGTTAGTTTGCATGAATCAATCACCCAATAGTCTACCACTTGCATATTCGAATAATTCTGAGTGTTCTTGCGGATTGTGTTAATGAGAATGGAGGTTTGGATTACTTCTTGTTCACTTCCAAATATTTCTATCAATGGTTGAGGTTCTGTGCCAACTTACCTCATCTGCTCCAATAGTGGTTAAGCTTTGAACAACCCTCACAGAACTCCAAACTGAAGATTGAAGTCCTACACAGAACTCCTATAGTGGTGTAAGGTGATTGAAGTCTAAGAGCATAAGTTAATCTTTCTTCTTCAAAGTATTTCAAAACTTCTTTGGCATGAATGGAGATCCTTACCCATTGAGAACAATGCATACATCCCCAAATAACACTTAACAATCTTCAAATGCTATCATTGATCCTGTCTCCTGACTGTGAGAACACAAAATCTTGCATGACTGAACTGACTCTATTGTAAATCACTTTTGTGTCCTGGTAGACAATTGAAAGAACACTAAACAGAGACAAGAAATGATGTTAAAGACTCAATCACTTCTCAAAGTTTATTAGAAACTTAACAAGTTATCATTCTCATTTATTTATTCAACAAAATCAGACATTACATTCACAAATATAGCAAAAACAAAGTTCTTGATACATTTTTGATCTTTTCTTTTCCCAACTCTATCTCCTCCATGGTTATTCTCTCCTATCTCCTACTAACACTCACTCTTGTCCTTCTACTACTCATTCTCACACCCTCCATGCATTCTAACTTCTTATACAATCTAAAACATGCATATAACTTCCCATTCTTGCCAACCCACGTTGAAGGGCAATTACAACAATATTTTCTTGAATTTTGCATTGTTCTATCATGCATGGTACGTTAAGACACCCTACACACACTTCTAGGTCCCTAGCAAACATCCACCTTCAATTACATTGCACACAAGACATTCAAAAGCCCCTTTAAGTCACTATTAGAATTCAGATTTTCAAATCTTCCCTTTTGGCGGGAAAATGCTAAAGGGACTCAAACACACACAAACTAAGACATCTAACTATATGATCACTCCCTAGGGGACCCTATGAGGTCCCTCACACCCTCAAAAGACCAAAATGAAACTCTTAAAACTTATTTACATTCTTAGCACCTTGTGATGCTCTGCATCACAAAGAAACTTTAAATCACTTTTCCACATGGGAGTTCTCATAGACCCATTTTAGTTTGATGACATAAGGCTTTGCCTTAGTCATGTTCCGCATATGATACTTGGTTGTATTCATAATTTATTATTTCACCATTATTAAGATAGCTTCAAGTCACAATCACATTTTAGATTTCAATTATCTAAAACCACATTTAAGAGTTCCATAGTCTAAGGCTATGCCTTAGCTATCATTTTTATATAATTTTAGTTAATATCTAGAGCCCTTATTTTTTATGCCTTTTGGAACCTTCTTTAGTCATTAGTCTCATAACCATTTAGAAACATAAAAAATTATAAATAAGTTTTCTTAGATAATTAATTGCTTAGTGTCTTTTGTCTAAGCTTTACATTGGGCTAGTTAACGGTTTAAGTCCAACTACACTTACAATTAGTCTTCACTTCTATTAGAAGTCATGTGAAACATCACATTTGATTAGATCACTTAATCACTTATATTAGGTAGTGTCTAATATGAAATAGTTAGGAGTTTTCCCCATCCATGTAGGATGGTGTAAAAATAATTACATTTTCCCATCAAACCATCAATGTAATCTAAAAATGATTACAAAATGTTTTTCCGTCAATATAAAATGGTGAAAAATAATAATTATATAAGAGATTTTCCATCAACGTAAGATGGTGTAAAAATAATTACACTTTCCCATTAATGTAATATAATGTAAAAATAATTACAAAAAAAATTATGTCAATGTAATCATTATGTAAAAAAAATTACAATGATTTTCCCATCAATATAACATCGTTATAAAATATTATAAAAAAAGGTTTCCGCATAGTTTCTTTTTTTTTTTTAATATATATATATATATATATCTTTTTATTTTATATTTTATTTAATATAAAACATATACAAATATTTAATATATATATTTATATGCTTATATAATAATTTTTATTATTATTATTTTAGCATAACTATATGTTTTTAAATGATATTCTATCATATATCATATATTTCATTTATTTGTTTGTGTGTGTGTGTGTCTATATATATAAAACTTTCAAACTACCTGCAAACATGATCGAAATAATAACTTATTGGCCAGTGTCGATCAAAAATTGGTCATTCACACAGGCTGATTTTAAATGAGATCAAGTTTTTGAAGAGAATACATGCTAAGGAGGGTTCTATGGCAGAATCTCTCTACCAAAGAAGTTTCCATAACACCACCTGTAAAATTATTTAGACAACACCTTGACTCCGGTACCATGTTAGAATATGAAGGATCAACCAGTTGTCATCCAAATAATTTTAACAGGGAAAGGCAAACCAGATGTGCATAGCACAACACAAGATTAATGTGGGAAAACCTCAACGAGGTAAAAAAACCCACAAAGCATATATCCATAATTGAGAAACATTTTACACCCAGTAAAATCCTTTTCACCTCTCTTCTTCGTTTTACAAAACCCTTTTACAAAATGTTCAAAGACATTTACATTTGAATAATTCAGAATGTCATAATATAGTTTTTCTATATTTTGCACAAAGGTAATATATAGCTAGTGAACGGTTATAATCAAGAGGTTATATTTTTCACTTTCACGACTTGTTTAATTAGTTGCTTGCATACATTTTTATATGTATAAGTTTATACTATTTGCACAATATAAGTTTTAAATACTTTGATGTAATTAAATAATAAATATAAAATTTAATATTTACACTATGGAAAGCAAGCAGAATGCTAGAGGCCGACACGGCAGAACGAGGAAAACAAGATCAGTTTAGAGGAGGGAGGCATGGGAAAGTATTGGTGGTCACAATTTTGGATAGCAACAAGAGTTGGGGACATCCAAATCACTTTTGGCGTCAATGCCCAAAGTTCCCAAATTGTGGCAAGTGCACAAGGGAAAATATAATCAAGGATTCTCTCATAATCACATCACTAAAGTTTGGGAGGAGGGAAGAAAGGAAGCATAAGGGCTAGGCACTAAAAGACGACCAACCTAAGTCATTGGTTAATATAACAACTCGGTCTTGCACCTGCCTTGGTCTCCCACCTAACGAGATAGTGTTAGAATTTGAACTAGTAAAGGTACGTCATAACCCGAAGTTACTGAACAATTGAATGATACCCTGACCCACACCAACAGAAGGAAATATTAAGAGAAGCAAATTATATTATAAGGGAACTACAGCGACATATGATAATTGTACGGGAGTTGGACACAGCCCAGGAAAAAGCGAGCACCTCAATTGCTAACGACCCTGAATTTAGAATGTTATAAGACATTTTGAAGTTCCTAAGGATGGGATAATGACAACTTTTGGAGACTCCCTAAGGGGTCAAGCATATAATGCCCAGTGAGAACAAACATACCTCTCCACATGACGAATCAAATTGACGAAGAATGTGGGTTATGATAGGGAACTAATCATCGACACCATCATAGATGGGTACAATGTGTGTGATATACTCATTGACATTGGTGCCAAAGCTTAAGCATTAAAAAAAGCAAGCTTAGGTTGTTATGGGTTTCCCCAAATTGAGTGTTTAGTTGCATGCGTTCATGGCAAATAAGACAACAACACAACCCTAATGATCACGAAGAACGCAAAAGTAGACACGCTTGAAGTCAAGTTCACCACTAACTTCAAGGTGACCAAGTTGGTTAAGGTCGAGGGGTAACCTGCGTTGCTTGGTAGACCTTGGTATTCTACAAATAACACCCACATGGACTTTAACCAGTGCTTTCTAAGTTTTGAAAAGGGAGATCACAAGATAGTTATCCCCCTTGATCCCAAATACGGACTAGTGTACACTAAGATCATAGACATAACAAAGCAACAATTAAATGAGATTTATAAGGTTACAACACAAACGAATGATTACATCCAACCTACACATAACGAGAGTTGCACTAAAAAGATCAAATGTTGATGGATGATTCTGGGGATCACTTATCAAGGTGGTTGTGCAAGATTATGAGCTTTCTGACCGGTTGTGTGCCAATGTTATTGCCCACCCTAAGGTCAAACCAGTAAGGAGGCCCCAAACAAATGTGTTGCTAGCCAAGCGCCCATACCCTACACAATCAACACCAGGAAGGACATGGATACATAAAACTAAGGCAAGATCCTGTATAAAGATCATTATTGTAATAATAAAGGGATCTAAGCCCAAAGGAGAGAAGGGAGAACAAATAGAAAAATACGTTGGTTGGTGGGCTTATGCAACAACGGCAATTGGAACATGTCTTGGATGTACTAATGACAACACATCGAAGCCAAAGGAACTAGCATTTCCTATGCAAAAGCTGCCAAATGGAATAACTGGGTTGGACAAAAAGATATCTCGTGTAGCACCCACTCCACCTTGTGCTGACCCTTAGCTTGCCCGTGTACCAAAAGAGGATGGTTCAACCATTGCCTTAAGCAAAGTCCTAATTAGCAATTGTTGGATTGGTTAGTTCCTTTGAGATATTCCCATCACAAAATGACAAAAGCAAACAAAGTCATGAACTGACTCTCATATAGCGTCAGAGGAAGAAGAGACCGCGGAAGAAGCATTTGCAATGGGGCACCAAGGGAGACACATGAGCCAAGAACAAAACCCTCACCGACTATTAGGAGGAAAGATTTGGGCATTTGTTCCCAAAGAAGACGCAGAAACAATGAGGCACACATCAAGACATGACAAATGTGGGTTGATAAAGTGGGATGGAATGTCATCCCTAGATACAAAATGCCCTAACTGTTGAGCACAATGTCTATTACCTGACTCGTGCCTATTAGGCCTCGAGGAGGTTTTGAGCAAAAGTATTGGTGAAGAAAGAAGCAAACAAATAAAGTTGGATGACCAAGCAGAAGTAGGAATAGAGTACATGCAATGGATTATTTTTCTTTATATTCTTAAACATTGGGAAACAAGCTTCTAAGTGGCTTGTCTCTACAAATGGCACAATAGGCCACAACTTTCCTTTTGCTTGGGCAATCATTCTTCGTGTGGCCCTCCTCTCCACATTCCACACACCACAATCCTACCTAGACTTCAAAGATTAGACCGCACTCATCTTATCTTTTCAGTATGCCATCTCGAAGATCTACGCTTCAATTGTACTGCTCATAAATGAAATGCCACCTAACACCTTGCTTTTCTTCTCAATGTTGCATCGAGAGCCTCTATTTGGGTGCCATGAGCATGCTCACTAACTTGTCACTTAATCTGATTCACCAATCCGCCAATGAAACATTCCTTAATTTGTTCCTCATCTAGTTTGAACGATAACTTGCTTACCAAATTACAATAGCATGAGTCATAGCCCCTTGCACTTTCCCTCACCTTTTGATTGATTTCCCTTAAGCAGCACTGTGTTTCTATCTAAGCATAGAGTACAAAAATTTTCAAGATTAGTCATGGTCACGACCAATTATGTTTAGTAAGAGTGATTATCCAAACGTTGTCCAACCAAAACACCATCTTGGTCGACAAATATATGTTATGACAAGACACGTGTTGGGTGAGCTCTCTTGATTATTCTCTTAGGTCTTGATGTTGTCCATATTTCTAGGGAATATGTTGTCAATGTATATTTTGATACATGAATAGAGTGTCGAGTTCTAATTCTATTTTTTGTTGTTCTTTTCATGTGCATCTCTTTAGCTTGGGTGCGTATATTTGTTTTCTACAATAGAATTTCCAATACCACATAGATTATGTAAAGTTGAGATGGCCTCAGAAGCAAAGCATAGCATCGTGTTTGTAGTACAGAATTTCCCTTTGAGCTTGGGAGACTTTACGGAATAGTTACCATGTTCGAAAAGTTCGAATTGTTCGGAAGGGGAAAAAAGTTTGGAAGTTCGGGATTTTGAAAAAAGTTCGGTTCAATAAGTTCGGTAGTTCAATTAGGAAAATTTTATAAATTGTAAAAATACATATATCATAAATATTTGTAAAACATAAACATAAATAAATTGATAACACATATACGCTAAAGCAAAATGGACCATGGTAAATACTAAACCATATTAAATTTAGGGTTTTGGATTTTTTTGGATTGCATCGACTATCCCCTCCGCAAAAACGAATTTAATGAATAAAAAAATTTAAACAAATGAATATTCCTCCAAAAAACCGAATTTAACTGAACAAATTTGTTTTGCTCAAAAAGTTTGGTCCGAACAGTAGATGGACTGTGTTCGGAAGAATATGGTAACTATGCTTTATGACCTAGTCAGATTTGTACTGCACTAACCTGGGACTGTGGCATTCTTGTTGGCATGGTTTGGTTGAAAAATCATAAGGCTGACTTGGATTGCTATGAAAAAGAAATGATGTTTAGATAATGGAGGGGAGCCAGTCATGATCAGAGGCATTAAAAGGCTAATTGTACTGGGTTAACTCTGCAATGCAGTTCAAACCAGGCTTGAGAGAGGGTTTCCAGATGTACGTGTCTCTGTTTCTTGATCAATGGCAATAGTCCCTTAACAGGCGATCTTGTAAAAGTTTTCAGACATCTTTCACCTACTTGGGTTGCTGCTTAAGTGAGAGATTGACTTCTCCATAGAGTTGATGTCATTTACAGTGCCTCTTTGTAAAACTCCGTATAGGATGACAACGTCACAGTTGTCCAGGTTTAGAATGCAGTTGCAGAAGCTGATTGATAATGGTTTGATAAGGAAATTTTTCACCGTGTCAACCAAACACCAATAATCCAGAATCACTGAAACAGATAGTACTTTTTTATGAAGGATCGTGCCCACATCTGCAGATTTTCAAAAAAATTGGACCAACCATTGAATGGTGATCAAGTAGAAGGCAACAACACAGAGGAAGGCTGAGGGAAAGAGATGGCTTTGAAAAAGGCTAGCACTGATCAACCCTGGTGAGGGAAAGAGTCAAGTTTTGATTGTCCTGTTTCACAATTTGATTGGAGCTAATACACTGTGATTGCATCTCTTCTCCTGTCCTCATCGCATGGTAATGACAGAGGATCCTCCTTTGCTGTAAAGACCTTCAAACCATGAGGGCAGAAAACAGATAAATTTGGCTATGTAAGAAGATGAACTGATTTTTGTATTACCTGTCACTCAAAACCCAAATTGACTATGTCAACAAATTTGGAACTTCGTCTTCGGTGAGAAATTCTAAAAACATATAACTGCCTTGGATTGAGATTTATAAATTATATATATCTTTGATAATAAAAAGAAAAAGAAAAAGAAACTCCCATTTAGGAAAATGAAAAATTAGTGTAGGCATTATGTGAAGGAGAGTACGACTGAAGCCGTAAATGCGCCTACCCTAATCCGAAGGCGTAGAAGTAAGAATGGAATGTACCTACCTTAATCCGAAGGCGTAGAAGTAAGAATGGAATGTACCTACCTGATATTCATGGATATTGAGATGGCGTTGTTGTTGGTGCTGCTGCTGCCGCTGCCATGATCTAGTAGCCCTGCTGATCACGCGGCTCGCAGACCCTCGCAGCATTTCTGTTTGTTTTTTCTAAATTCACAGATGAAATGCCTACCTAGATCGCTCTTTCCTTTTCTAAATTCGCAAATGGAATACCTAGCGCTCTCTCTCTGCCTTCCCTCGGCAACTATAAATATTCAACCCCGATGTCACCACAAGGCTGTTCTCTTCTCTCTTTTTTTATTAATTTTTTCCCTCCCCTTTTTTGGGTTACATAGGTGAATTGGTAAAATTTCTTAATTTTCTTTTGTCAGTCGAGGGTTCAAATCTGTGAAGTTATTACTATAATCCCTATCTTTCTTCAATAAACATAGTTCATAGTGGAGAGACCACCGAGCAAAGTGGAGAGACCCCTCATTGCTCAATTTAAAACTGTCATCGTCACGTTGGCATGCACGTTCATAGTGGAGAGACCACCGAGCAAAGTGGAGAGACCCCTCATTGCTTAGTTTAAAACTGTCATCGTCAAGTTGGCATGCACTTAACAGAATTAGGACAGTCTATCCCTATTATCATAGCATAGCTTGCCTCTAAGGTTTTGAACCTAGGTCTCCTCTTGGTAAGGGCCAAAAACTTACCGATCCACCCAGCCCTTAGGACTACCACAAAGTTGTTTTCACTAACTTAAATTGCTTCATAACTTCACAGTTATTTTTAATCACTTACCATAGCTTTTGTTGTGTGAAATGAAATGATTTTAATTACATCATTGAGATCCAACAATCCCACACTTTATCATCGTTATCTCGACCACTTATTAAGGTATAATTTGAGAGACGGGCCTTTGTTAAGAAGATTGTTTCTTTTCTTATTGATGTGAGTTAGCAGCGCCCCCAACTCTTCTATTCTCATCACTTCAAATACCTCTCACGTGACATCAACTCTCAATATTTCCATATACTTGATCTGGATGTCATTGTAGCCATGGCATTTTAGGATGAAGCCTTTTTTTGTCTTTATTACTTTTGTGTTGCAAAACAAACATATTATTTGTTCCCATTCTTCCTTAGAGGTCATTCATATATTTGTCTCGCTTTTGACCTTGTGACAACTAGTTCTTTTCTAGAGCTATGATTATCTTCTCCCTCCATTTGATTTAAACCCCTGCATATGTTTTTTCATGATGCTTATGGGTTAGGTTGAATTTTGTAAGATAGTAATTTTATTTCTTGCTTGTTTGCTTTTTCCACATGATTGTATTAAACTTCTCATTCACATAGCTTCTAACTTCTTTATTAACATATGGACATTCATTTATGTCAATATCTCATTTACTTATCCATATATGATTTTACTTCATCCATGTGTTCTTTCTCCTATATAAGTCATGTTCCTTTTTTACTTTAAGCTACCTGGCATTCTCCATGTTTTCTATTTTTTCCAGGTAGCATAAAAGCCTTATAATAGTTGTTGCCTTTAAAGGGAAAGTGTGTGTTTCAATTAGAAGTATTGTGTATGGGATTGGGACCTTTTTTTTAAGTTATTTGTGATTATGTGATTCTAGATCCTTTCTATTTACCATCACTAAAACATGAAGTGTTGTTTCCCCATATCTCACACCCATATAGGACTACTAGCCTAATAAGTAATCCAAATAAGACCTTGGTGATTTTCTAATCCTGCAACTCTACATTTTTGCACCTATTTTGTAGTGTGTATAAAACTTTCCATCCACGTTGTTTTATTTTCATTCTACATGTCTCCCAACTAAGTTTGTTATGAAAGTCTAGGCCAAGGAACTTGTATTTGGATACCACTTCGATAATGTCTCCCTCGAATATGAAGATAAAATGATCCCTTTTTATTTTCAGAGAGAAGATTGGTATCATAGTTTTATTGATATTAACCTACATCCCTACCTCATTACAAAAATGTTTTAGAGTTTGTAGGTGGTCTTGCAAGCCTTTGATTGTTTTGGCAATTAGAATTATATGAGGATTTTCACTACATATTTGGAAAAATGAACTCCTCGACCCTTGTACTTGTTCATCCATTCTTCTAATTTGTTGATATATGGCCTAAACAAAGCTAGAAATAAAGGGAAACCTTGTTTGACTCCCATATGACTCCTAAAGCATTCAGACACTCATTTTTGTGCTTTGATTTTGGCCTTGATTTGTTTATATACCCTATGGATTACTGCTCTATATCACATTGGGACCTTTAAATCCTCAATTATGCTCCATAATTTTCTCCTTGGTACTATATCAAATGCTTTCTTGAAATCTATAGAGCAATAATGGACTTCACCTTTTTGGTCCCAAACCTTCTCAACTAAGTGTCTTAATGTGGCACAATGGTCTACTATTGAATGTTTTAGTCTAAACTTATTTGACCTTTTGCTCTCACCTTTTGCTCTCTTTATTTTTTCTTCATACCACTTGTAGAGCAGATGTTGACAAAGTCGATCAGGGCAGAGAAGTTTTAGTAGTGCAACAAAACTTTTACTGGGTTTGTGTTAGGGCAGTAGTGGGCATAGATGGACAAATAGTTGTAGAATACTCAGGTGTGGTAAAACCCTGTGTATATTGACTTCAAATGGGAGTATGTTAGGTGTGAAGTCACTATTCATGGTGATGTGGATGGTTAGTGATATAGTTAATTGGTGATGTGGCAAGGCCCATGGAGGGTCTCTCACATGTGATCAGGTTGATGTGATGGGAGTGGGGCATAACACTCCACCAAGGCACATGGGTTTTGTCCTTGGTAGTCACATGGGTTTGTCATGTGGTGAAAAAGAGAAAGGGTTAGGTATGGGTTAAATTTTTAAGGGACCCAATGGTTCAAATGTGTGGAGAGAGTCAAAAGGTGATTGCAACACCTTTTGAACTTCAGTGTGCACATGGAATAAGAAAACAAGAGTTTATTGTTGTTAATTTTCCTCCCATGTGGAGTACGAGACAATGTTTAGAGTCACATGGAAGTGGCTTGGATCTTGTCTAAAGTGGATGGTCCACTTTGTTGACCCTTGCACATGAAAACATACATTTTATTATTGATCACTAGTGCCCACATGGAATGTGGTGAATTTGTTGGGCCACCTATGATGTTACTCTCTCGCTCACTCTCTTGTTGTAAATGCTATAAAATCACAAGCTTTACTTTGTATTTCTCATCCGTATATGAATCACTCTTAGATCCTTGCAAGCTTGGGCTTGCAGGCTTATAGAGAGGTAGAGCCTGGAGGCCATGTTGCTTGGCTCACTTAGATGTTTGGGTTGTAATCATCATGCTTGTTTTTTTATAAACATGAAGATCCTTAAGGTTAGATGTTAGAGTCTAGAGGCTTTGTATGCTTGGCTCACCTGAGTGCTTGTTTGTTAGCATTGAAAAGAATTGTTGGAGGACCTATTGTAAGAGAGGAGTTGCTGAAGTAATATGAAGTTTGGAAGCTACCATTTGCCCATAGTTTTTCCCCTGCACATCGTAGGGTTTTCACGTACATCTAGTGTAATGTGTTCCCTCTTGTCTCTCATTTTTGTAGTTTATTTTATTTCGTATAATTTAATTACATAGTAGGATAGAGCTTATTGATCCTAATAGTAGTATCAGAGCCATTTTTTTCTAACATGTAACATCATACCTATTTTTTCCTAACAAATTTTCACTACATATTCGAATAAATGAACTCCTTCACCTTTGTACTTGTTCATCCATTATTCTAGTTTGTTGATATATAACCTAAATGAAGTTGGAAACAAAAGGAAACATTGTTTGACTCCTATATCACTCCCAAAGCATTCAAACACTCATTCTTGTGCTTTTATTTTAGCCTTGATTTGTTCATATACCATATAGATTACTGCTTTATATTGCACTGGGACCTTTAAATCCTTAATTATGCTCCACAATTTTCTTCTTGGTACTATATCAAATGCTTTCTTGAAATATACAAAGAAATAATGGGCTCCATCTTTTTGGTCCCAAACCTTCTCAGCTAAGTGTCTTAATGTAGCATAATGGTCTACTATTGAATGTTTTGGTATAAACTTGTTTGACCTTTTGCTTTCTGTCCTTTTTCTTCATACCACTTGCACGTCCTATGATCTACCATGTTCCTAAAATATTTGCAAAGAGGGAATTAACCATAATGGTTATGTAGTTTTAGGGGTTATAAATAGAGGTATGGTTAAATTAATCATCCATTCTATTGGGAATCCATTCAGAATAACCCCTTAAATATTTATCTGGTGTCTTAAGATAGTATCTTTACTCCCCATATTAATTACTCTAATTGTAAACCATCTATGTCCAAAGCCTTATCTATTGCTAACTTCTTAATCCCTTATCAGATATCTATAATTATGAAAATTTATTTTTTGACATTGATTATAAGGGGTGTGCCTTTTTATTTTTCCTGTTTATACATGTAGACACTTAAATTTTATACAAACCCCTTGTTTCTAATGTCATATCCTTAATTTATCATATATGACAAACTTGTGTAAATTTCCATGTTTATGGGACTTATTTGACCCTACATTAGTACCCATTTATCCCTTTAGCCTCAAAAGAACACCTTATCACTTATCAAAATCCATCTATTGGCATTTTTGGACTACATCTCACCTTTATCATGCTCCTCGTTGAGATTTGAGCATCCCAAGTTAGTTTCGTGCTCTCCATAAATTTATCCTAGTTAGTTTCACACCCTACATAAATCTATTGCCTTAGTCTGTGCGGGACTTTTTTCCCATTGCCATTGATATTGCACCTTGAATCTTTCCTCTTTTCATTTCTAAAATTGGCTAGCACGACCCCATCTTATCTTAGAGTATCTTATATATATATGAATCATCCCAAATAATTTGGAAGAGGATAAAAGGGGGCATTAAGTATAATAGAATATCAAGGTCTATACCGAGAATAAAGCCAAACATTTATCTACTTAATTAATCCTACTTCAAGTTGAGATTCATTGAGTCACATCTTGCACACTTACAACAAAGTTGTATATCTTGGTCTCTCTTTAACCCCTTGTGCCAAATAAAGGTTTTAGTTCGCATATAGTTGCATCATCACTCTTAAGGAAGCAGAGGTTCAAAACCCTTTCTCGAGCTATTCTATCCACACACTTACATAAATACATGGAGGTTTTATTCTAGCATGCGGGATACATAGTTTGTAATTTTGCTTTGGTTGTTGATCAACTCCATAACCCATTTAGTTTTTGAGTGCCAAAGTTAGGTAAAAGAGGATAATTCAAAAATTCAACACATTTTGCAAATTGAAAAACAATAGAGCATGGGTACAGGAAGATAAAAAACTAGGAAGCGAATAAGTGACATAAAAATAAAGTTATGAAAACCTACACATGTTATTTTATGTGGAACACAGTCAAATCCAAGTCACAAAATTGTCATGTGCAAATATGTCTAGGTCAAACTTGTATAGGGCCTGAAATTGTCAAGGAAGGTATAGGTGTCAAATCAAAATTCATGGCAATGCACAGTCATCTTTCTAGTTCCATACTTCCATAATATCATAACAATAATTAGGGGGGATCATTCCTTATCCCTTTGTACTCACTTTGCATAGATTAGTTGCTTCTTGGTTTATCTTATTATTGTTATTTAACTAATTAGGTATACCTTAATTATATGCTTTCATAGACATATTATTAGATTTATTTATTGTAATAGTTTATCCTTATTTTATGTAAAATAAAAAATATGGTAAACATAAGTAATACACCTCGACTCTTTTGAATAATCAACCTAGGGTTTTTCAAACCCTCATTCCCTTAAGGTTCGTTGATTTCATTAATTTTTAGATTTTGATCTATGTGTTTATTCAATCTTCCTATCCATAGGGTTCATATACCTTTGTGTGCTTATTTCTTAATTGTCATCATGGTTTACCTTAGCAAAATTGATGAGATTACAATGCCTTTATTGGATGCTAAATTTAAAAATCTCATATTTTTAGAGAATAAACACATTAATGAGTGTATCATTAAATATTTAAAAAAAATCTTATAAACCCTAAATTCATTTACGAAATGATACATAAAGTTTAATTGGTTATAATGTAAATGTTTCTTAAATAGACACCTCGAGGGTTCATACCTGTGTTCCAACATCTTCTATGTTTTGTAATGAGTGTTTGACTCCTACTTCTATGAAAAATATTATACCAATGGCCCATATCAATAATAAGACTCGACCTTTGAACGAACCTATCAAGACTATAGCAATTCCTACATGTGAAATAATTATAATGATGCATACTATAGGTAATTTACAAATACAAGTGTATATTTTATACTTGGAACAAGAAAGCATTAAGGCTAGAATGAACAACAATCCAATATCTCATTGCCCTATCCACAAAGACATATTAGCCATGCCTTTTTCATTTGACTCAGTCATTCAAAACTTTAAATATTTGATGGTCATGTTGATCATCAAGCACATATTTATTCAACATTCACTTCTATAGGCAATTGTGAGAACCATCCTTTAATGATACTCAAGTTATTTCTTAAAAATTTAGCGGTGCCTTAAATTGGTTTTATTATATTCCTAGTGGTTCCTTAGATTCAATGGGACATTTACAAAAGGTATCCCTAGATCAATACATTACCAAACAATGGACCTAGAACTCCATTCAAAAGTATTCAACATTTTAAATAAGGTCCCATTGAGAAAATGCAATATTACATCTTTAGATTTCATTATCATATGAGGTCATTGATTTATCAACTATGTGATATTCAAATATAACATAATTTTATATATAGTGTCTTAACACCTATCTAGGACAAGTTTCTTAACACAACTTACACACCATTCACTTGTCTTACGCATAGGCCATTGATTCAAAGAAATAAGAATTAATCAAACCCAAAATCTAGACCTCAACTACTAAGGAATCAAACAAATATAATACTCATAAGTCAACCAAGACTTCATCTATTAATCACGTAAAATAAACAACAATGCAAAAAAATTACATCATTACAACCAAATCCACATAATTTTTCAATAATCAATACACTATACTAAAGGACTTAATAGACAAAAACTCAACTAAATTAGCTTCTATACTCAACATATTTTCAAATCATAGGCTAATATCTTACAAAGATATATATTGTGTTCATATCATGCAAAATGAGGGCATTCAATGGATAGGTGCATTGTTCTGAGTGACAAAATTCAAGAATTAATTAACCCAGACAAAATCAAGCTTGCTCATCAAACTTCCCTAGGAAAAGGCACTGTTTACAAATAAAATTAACCTACTAAAGATGCTTTAAAATTAACAAACTTCAAGACTAATGAGAAATATGAATACAACCAAAACTTTGATGATGATCATCTATTTTACAACTAGACATATTAGGGGAATACTAACTACCCCTACTACATGGATTAAAGCTTCACAAGGTTCATCATAGGATTCAATGCATATATCTTACGATATTTTTCTTGTACTCTACCACTTCTTGCTTTGTTTTTCTTTAATATGGTTTCAATACACTTAGTCATCTACTTGAGAGTTTTACCATCCACTTAGAATTTACTACATATGACATATATGGACTTTGACTCATACTTCTTTGAAGTGATCATCGATATTATGTCTCGCTATTCATAGTGATTTATCTTATTCATGATCTAGGATTTATTCACTTATTGCATGCCACTTTTGACACTTAGTGTTTCACATATCTATACATTAGTGATTGCAATGTTCTACATAGAACATATATATTTATATACATTTACCCTATTTATACATACATTTGGTGCATAGTTGATATATTATTATACACAACTTCTTGTGTGCATGAAATATCAAAATACAAAGCAATACAAAGTCTAAAAAGCAAAAACATCTATAAAAGACAAAATAAATAAATAATTTTTTTGCCTTTATCTTAATCATATTATACATATCATGCCTATTGTACCTATCTTAGAGGTTTTTCTACATCCATATTTCCATGTTTGCTTCTCATAGCATGCTCTATATAGGTAAGATGCATGATAGTCAGGTTATATATGGTTATGGACTCAATTCATGCCTCATCTATGGGGGGAATTTCTATACTCTATAGATTATTACATGATGAATTTTTTATTAAATTATTGTATTGATCCATTTTGCATTGATCGTGTATCTTAAATTTTCTTTCACACAAGGTATACATATCTTAATTGAGTACATGGATATCTACATGCATTTATTTGCACATTATTGAGTACCTTTTATCACTTGCCATGAGATCAATACTTGTTTATATATTATGCCTTGGTATCATACCATCCATATTGTTGTGACTAAGACTTAGGCCTCGTGGATACATATTTATTATATTATATCCTTGTACATAGCTCTCTTCTTCTACATTTTGTGACTTATACATGGCTTCCTCCTAGCAATTGTTAACATTCTTCTGTCTTTTTTATTTCAAATTGGTGCTTAATTTTTTATATAATCGATATTTTTCTAGGCACTTGTTTCATGATGATTGCTATGTTTCACTAGCCTTGACCATTTTCTTATTGGTCTTATTATTAACACTTATTGTGGTTTCCCGATGATGAGAACATATTTATTGGAACCTTTAGCACACCATGCATTGATTTTGTAGGGAAGTCAGAAGTTTATTAGAATCACCTTTGTCTTTTTATTCTAGTTTGCGAGCCTTGCTCTCTTTTTTTCATGTGTGACCATGTTCCTTCTTATGTTACTTTCCTATTCTTCTTCTACATATGTTAGTAAAAAATAAGAAATATGGATTCATACATGATTATATTTTTGCCTACTTTTGTACCTTGTTGATCATAGTTTCACCTACGAGGGAATCATATACATGTTTGTACCTCAATGAATAAATATTTGCGTATGGGCATCATACCTATATTTGTACGATATTAATCATATCTTTGTTTATGGGGGCATCATGCCCATACTTGTTCTTTATTGATAATATTTATCTTTGTCCAATGGGGGCATGGTACCCATGGTTTTTATCTTATATTCCATATCATTGTGTATAAGGGCTTTGTACCCATGCATAATTTTTATCAACATATCCTATGCATGAAGTCTAGTATCCCTTTCATTTATGGGTTTATATTTCTTATTCAGAT
Source organism: Torreya grandis (assembly GCA_037957365.1). Taxonomy (NCBI): domain Eukaryota; kingdom Viridiplantae; phylum Streptophyta; class Pinopsida; order Cupressales; family Taxaceae; genus Torreya; species Torreya grandis. The sequence continues at coordinate 545,381 of JARHVA010000121.1, read as the reverse complement.
TTTGTATCTTGAATTTACCATGACATATTTGATCATCTCTCATGGTAAATTTAATACCATGTCTTTCTACTATTGAGTTGTCATACGTCAAGTGGGGCATGTTGTTTCCTCATGTACATTTTTACTTATGGGCCTTGCCACATATTCATGTGTCTCATTTTATTATGACATGTGACTATTATATTTGGGGGATGATCTACATATGTGATTTATATTATTAAATTTGATGGGTTGTTATGCCCTACACATCATTTTGCACCTTGTCACGTTATGTTCATCATACTTGATATCTACAAAATTCATATAATTTTCCCATTAAGGAGCAAGATTTCATAAATACAAACATTTCAAAAACATTTCTTTATACATGGTTACATATTTCCCCATGTTAGAGGTTTTCATATCCATGATTTACACATGCGTTGTGAAAATTTACAAGTTACATGATATTGGATGTCCCACTATTTTCCCACATCTTAAGGGGGAATTTTTCATAAATAATGAATCTTATCTTTGGGCATTTCCATATAGAAAATTTTGCATGGTGATATATTTTCTTGATTTTCCTTTATCATATTGAGCTAGATTATACTGGTTACTACCTTTCATGGTAGCGCCTGAATCTTATATTTCACATGGATATCTTAATTGTGATTATTACATGGTTATATTATTTGTTGTGTGTGAATGTTTTCTTGTGTATGATTATATGTGCATCCTTATTCATAGAGGATCCTCTTGTCATCATGTTTTATGGGTCCTATCATTGTGTTTGTTAACTTATCTTGTCACTAACTTGGGTGAGACCACTAGCTTGTGTGGTCCATTACTTTATTCGTCGGCTATAGCCATGAAGTTCATCATGCATATTGTATACTAACCCCTTTTTTGTATAAATATGAAGCTATGACACTTAAATAGATAGAAATTGTAGTAAAATCAGTTACAATATCCTTAGATGTTATATCACAAGAATACAACGATGGTTTGATGTTATAAATGCCTTAAGGTGATTATGTATATATATACTCTTGAATTCAAATTAAGAATGTATTGGTATGCAAACTGACATAGAATAAACATAAAATTTTGAAAAAGAGGGCCCAAATCAATGGAAAAATTAAAACCAGGACCAAAGGGTCCCCAAATAAAATGACTAGTATCAAACTAGTTTGATTTAAGTTAGATAATATAGAACTAGTTCAATACCGATTAAAATTTCCAAACAAAAAAAAATGAGATGGTGAAGGAAGAAGATGGATCCAAATACTCCAAAATCATAGATGAGAGATAAACAAGAAGAAAAAAATAGAACATGGTTGCACATAGAAGAATATAGTCAGGATAGAAACAAGAGATGTCACAAGTGTTGCAACTACAAGAAAAAATTAAAATAAGAACTAATTTGAACCAATTATTCATATACACATTAACACATCAATAATATAGAAACTATTAGGTCTGTATCAAAATTAGGTGTCCATTTAATGCCTTATTTTGATGTTTGTGTGTACATATATGTAAAATTAAAATAAACAAGTGCACTTGGATGGGCTTGACAAATAAGTTGTAATCAAAACCTCTAAATTATACTCAAAGTTAACATCAAATATGATACTGAAAGTAAAAAGGAGGGGAGAGGTTACCTTGTTAAATATTCTAGCTTTAAGGACCAACAACATTAAAAAAAAAACTTTGTTTACTTATTATCTATATGAATTTATTGAATGCCATCAAGGGTCTAGGAATGAGTATTAATGCTAATGTGTCTAAAGATTTGGTGTACCTAAAATTAAACAAAAATGTTTGCAATTAGATAAATGTTTATATAAGCTGATAATAAAGTAACTGAGTAAAATAAAGGAGTAGGAATGAACACACTTGGTGGTATATGAACCATGTTGTTGTCATTGTATAAGAATATAATGTATGGAAGATTAATTATTGCTATCTAATGTGCATAATGTTCCTTACAAGTATTTGTCATGCGCTTCCCAACAGAAAAAAAAACATCTTATTACTCTTTATTATGGGCCTCCAACTTGTAACACTTTATTATCACCTTGAACTATGTGGAGGCAAAATAAAACAATCTATAGCATATATCATCATGTATTTGAAGGTAGAATAAGCATATTATATGCTTCACTTTTGAGGTGCGGGATAACCTACATATAAGTAATCTCAAAAGAAAGGGATTATTCATACCATGTGCAAAATATATAAAATTCTAAATGATGTAATCATGTAAATCCTATTTATATAAGTCAAAATGTAAATATAGAAATATGTCATTTTTAAATAACATGTATAACTCAAGTGAGTATAATAAATTAGGGTCAAAGCTATATAAGCAAAGGAAACAATAAGACACCCCTACATTAGCAAGGTATAAGCAAGAAGGGTAAAAACATATGAATTGATGTAATAATATGCCCCAATATGGACTAGATATAATATTGAAGCACAAAAACTAATATGCCTCAGTGTGTGTAAGATACATGAGAGGACATATGGTTGTCCCAATATAAATAATATATAATCTATAGACATATGGGTGTATCATGCATCCAATGAGTGGTGTATAGGAAATGAAACACAATAATAACATGTCTTTGATTGATATAGATGCACTAAAGGGTTCCACCCTATGTGAACAAGATATAATCGATAAACTACTAGTGTTATACATGCCCCACTATAGACAAGATATAATAGATATAGCACTGAGTAAAGTGTAAGAATAATGCACCCTTGGTGGGAAATATATGATCAAAGTAAGGAAAATAATGACATGCCCTAATATGGAAAATAGATAGTCAATGTAGATATTTGATCGTCATGCCTTTTAGTATGAAATATGTAGTAAATGAAGTGCGAGTGTAGTATAAGATATGCCCCTTGATGAGAAATATATAATCGAGATAAGATATCACATGAGGGTCCTTAAGCTAAATATATGCATTACATGTATCATGATAATATAGGCAAGGAAACAAAAAATCCATGTGATATAGATCAGGGTAACTAAGGGCTTCAGGGACATGTGGTGACCAAATCAAGAAAGAAAAAGAAAGATCGAGCATGCATATGCAAAGTAAAGTATGTGAACAAAAATATCAAGTAATTAAATTCCCATGAGGACTAAAAAAGTGTAAACAAAATAGAAGTGGAAAATGAAATCTAAAAAAACCATAAAATAAAATGAGCAGTCAGGAAGAATAAATAAAAGTCAAATCAAATGGAAATAAAGTACCACCACAGTGCCCTAAAGCCAACTGTGAATCCATGATTGTATAATATAGTGTAGGTGCCATATCTAACTACAAAATATCAGTTGAATCATTATATTATATGTAATTATATGATGAAGCATTGAAGCATAAATTATGTTAGTGAAGGTAACCAATGATACCATCAAGTTTTGAAGAATCACCATTAGATATATGTTTGAAAGCATATATCTTTCCACTATCATAACTAGGAAATGAATTGAGCGAGACATAATTATCAAATGTGGTGTCTTTGGTATGATGTTATGTATTATTGAGTGGAAATTTCTATGGAAAATATTATGTAATGATTGTTTCTCTTTCGTTATTGGTGTTTGCTCTTGATCTTGATGCACTTTTGTCTTAGGTACCCATTTGAGTTCATATTGAGGTCTATATTTTTATATCCAATCAGTATTGATATGCTGACACTTACAAATAGGTATTTTAATTATTATATCTTCAATTTTAATATCATTACAATAAAAAAGGTTAAATTTTTTCTTCAAAACAAATCATCAATTTTTAGAATGACCCTTAACTCTATAATATGATAAAAATCAAGTCTCTTGTTAGGTGTTGAACTAAACATGTTGGATCGAGTAAATTATTTAAAATCGTGCATGGAATATCAACACATTTATTAAATCACATGTATTCCTTGTGATAAGGCACAAAGTCCATTCATGGTTGCTTTATATTATTGACTGATTTCTCAGGATCATTCATTTGAAGCACATGGTCATTTAGATTTAAATTATTTTGGATGACAGATCATTGTGAAGTACATGTCTCTACGTAGACACGTGTGTTCATAAGAATGCAATCCGAGGTCTCTTAATCTCATGAAAAATATCATGGAAATATGGAAAAGCATTGAAAAATAACTTACCTTTGAGAGGTGGCAAAATGTTCTTACTAAAAAATGTTTAATTTTACAAAATACGATGATTGGTAAAGTAACCAATGCATACTAGCTCCAAATCAAAGAATGTAATTATGATGTTCTCATGTTGACCTTGTTGGAGAAATGGGATATGTTCTATTATTGGTAATGAAATGTGTTAAGAATGTCTCTTCTAACATGAAAAAATATTGTATAGAACCATTGGGAAGGTTATGAAACCAATCTAATGCATAATCTATGAAGCTTCCTAGAAAGATGTTAAGTAATAATGTGTCATGATAAGTATAATTAATAAGAAAAGTGCATTAAATATTAATTTTATTATAGGGATATCCACATCCATTTAATATAGTAATCTTAAGCATGATAAAACCATGTGTAATATGAGATTTTACAACCTTACGAGCTATGGGGTTTGATAATATACTATGTGAATGGACCCTAGCATTAAGTTTATGGTAGCCAAGAGATAAAAGTTGAAATCGATTTTTTTAATGAACCTTTTTCACCTATTATAGTGACTATTTCATAAGTTTGTATAGTTTTAACATGAAATGGATCACTTAATGGAAGCAGATCATCATTAACCACATTCATGGGAAAGCTAATAGGTTCAAATGAGGGGGTGGAAAACTCTTGTTTGATAGGAAACATATTAGAAGTCATGCAAATATTAATCACATTTGGAATAATAGAAGAAGACTAAGAACAATCACTAAAGCAATTACAACATAAATAAAACATATAAATAATTTATACTAGTTATTTCTTTCAACATGTCTATCATCTTAGCAGTGTGAGAAGGATTTTCAGTAACATATGTTATAATAGTTTCAATAAATGCATTCCTATATTGTGCATCCATTTTATCTTTAAGATCATAATGATCAACATTTTCAATCCAATAATTAGCTTGAGAAGCATGAACAATCACATCATTAATAACATTGGCACTCAAAGGAGTATAAAGACAAGCATTTTCATTCACGATATGCTCTATAAAATAATCAACATGTTTTTGTGCACATCTATGTTTAAATCTATATTTATTTAGCTTACTTTACTTGAGACTATCACATATTTGCTTTGTAATTTAATTTTGCATATAAAAATTTGGCATTCTATAATGATAAGAGCTCTTGGAAAGATAATTAAAACCTAATATATTCATATCATCTACATTTTCATTTGGTACTACGAGGTTAAAATTTGGTTACCCTAATTCTTAATGTATATTGTCCTCACTATAGTAACCATCGTATATGATTCTCTAACATCATGGATGGATGTTTAAGGAGAAAAATTTGGATCTTTACCATTGGTAGGAAAAAAATTTGAATGATAATGCTAAACCTGTATCAAAAAATTAAGATAGATCTACAGCTTATCTTATTTAGTAAATCAAATATCAGATAAGGTAATCAACCAACGTCTATTACAATACTATTTATATAGGAAACATGACTAGATTGGATCCAGTAAACCTAACCAAGAGAGCAATTATTACACAACACTAAAAGAGAGGGTTCAAAAGCCTCTGGGAAATAACACTATGCAATAACCCTAAATAATTCCAAATACATGAAATAAATTCAATCTAGTGATCACCAATGCTTGTGGCATAAATGAGGATGGTTTAACAGAAACAAATAATCATAGGATCATGTTAGGTAAATGGGGGCCTAGATCATCTAAGGTGGAAGATGGCAAGCAAGAAAATACTAAGTTTAAGTATAGAGGTAATATAAACAAAGTTTTATATATTCAAAACCCATTACTTTGTGCAATATGTTGGGGAATCAAGAACAACACACTTGTTCTGATCCCACTTGTTAGGATCTTGCTCCTCAGAAAGAGCACAATATGATTACCAAATACAAGCAATTAAACATGCGGAATTATCCAGAAGTACAAGTAACTAGAATTCACAAATAGCACAGAATATGAGAGACAATACACTATCTTTTATTAATACTCGTACAGAAAAGAATACAATAAAGAAGATGCCACTTCTTCTCCCACCTTCCAGAGGCTTCCCACACCTCAAGTGTACAGTAATTCTTCTTCAAAAGTTCACTCTCCTACCAAAAATGGTCCCAACACACAACTCACACATAGAATTGGTGTTCACCTCTCCAACCAGTCAGTAATAACCCTACCAGTACCAAGCACTCTAAAGTACTTCAAGTAGATCTCTCATGAACCTGCAACCTGCAATTCAACAAACTATACTTACACATGTAGATCTCCTATGAGCTTGCAACAACCTGCAACTCAATGATCTTACAATGGAAGGATCTTCCTTGCCTTCCTTTTCAGCTCATAATTACAATACATGCCAATGGGTCTATAAATAGATCCTAGACTTAAACAATAACTTAGACTCTTAGTTTACTATAATTATTCACGCAACTCAAGACTGGAAATAGCCTTTACATGCAAACACTCAGTTCAACAAACTAACTGTTTGTGCAACGAACAGTTCTGGAACACACAGGCGATCGACGTCGGTCCCTGTCTGTCTGGTGCTGATCGACGTCGGCCGACTCCCTGCCGATGTCGATTGCCTTCTGCATTCATCTTGATCGACGTCGGTTATACTGCCGATGCCGGTACTTCTAGAACTTTAGCAACCTCCTCCATGTCTGCATAGTTGAAGCTTTTAGCTCCATAACCTAACAATCTCCCACTTGGAGATAAATAGCTGCAACTGTACCTATACCTGTACATCATCTAGTTTGTTCCCTTGGCTTTTTATCCCTTTTCAAGATCACCCTTGAAGACCAACCACCACAAATCCTGTGGTACACCTCATGTCATCCAAATCACCTGCCACATCCACATCTACAAACCCATGTAGAAAATAACTTGACCCTGCATAGCATGTGCACCTGCTGCTGGTCCCTCTAAGAATCCACTGAGCTGCCCTCCAGTGCTTCTTTCTTGGATTGGCTCCAAACTTGTGACAACTCCCACTGCTTGGGAAATCTTAGGTCTAGTACATACCATGCACTTAACCTCATTATGTGAATCAAGACATTGTTCTGTGAACTGTCCAACCATCGGCGTGCTAATCAGTCTCACACAATCATCCTGAAATAAAGTCAACATGTGACCTTCCATGTCCCTAGAACACACTCATGCCAAAGAACCTTGCTGCTCCCAAATTCCTCATGACACACCTCTAAACTAGCTTTACCTTTAGTTCAGTAACTCTCTGTATATGTAACCCTGCAACAAGCACATCATACAGTAATAGAATAATATAGCTAATATTATCCAACCTGGTAAAGAGAAACACAATGATCAAACCTCCATTGTCCTAAAGCTTATTCAAGACCATATACCCTGGCCTTCTGTCTCATGTATCCATTCTCGCTCTTCTTTATCCTGAACATCCATTCATCTCTTAGTGCTTACTTCCAGCTGGCAACTCCACCAAAAACTCCCGTTTGGTTCTTCTCTAAGGAATCACATCCTTCATCTATGCCAAGCTCCCACTGTTTCTTGGATCTACCTGCTCTGCTTCTTTAATAACTTCCTGGTTCTTTACCATCAGTGAGAAACAAGTAGTATAAAGAAGGGAAACAATGAATTTGAGGCTTACATACCCTTTAAGTCCTCCATATGGGTGCTTGAGACTCCTTGACAGCTTGCTGTCTACCCAAAATCCGTCTCAGTGACTGATGTCAGTCACATCTCAGTTTGCACCCGACCGACGTGGGTTCCATGCGACTGCCTCATCACCGATGTCGGTTCCTTTGATCGACGCTGGTGTTTATCTATCCCTGCGTCATCGACATCAGTTTGCACATAGCTGACATCGGTCCCTATCTGGACGCCGATGCCAGTTTTCTAATCGACATCAGTCTCTGTGTTTTGCTTGTGAGAATTGACTTCTACCCGTGAGCTCCTTTTAGATCAAACCCTTGTCCAAATCAACCTTGCTCTGCTCAGAATTCTTTTGCCCCTTGTGCTGAACTCTATCTGTCACCTTCTCCTTGAAAACCAAGGCTTTCCTGCTCTTGTCACTAACATCAGATCCCTCAAGAAACGTCACCTTCTTCTTTTGCATATAGAAATCTCGATCTATGCTCTTCAAATCTGAAAACATATCCTTTGACTCAAGAACATGCATCTCCTTTTTATTCATGTGACCAAGCCTATTAAGCCACATCTTTGAATCTACAGATGAAGTAGATAACCCAGAAAGAGAATCAATAATACAAGTAGATAGATAAAGCGTACCTACTTTCTTACCTCTTACTACAACAAGTGCACCCATGATAACCTTCCAAGAATCCGCTGTGAGAGTTATTGTGCAACCCTCATCACCCAAACTTCTTACATAAATCAAATTCTGCTCCAGAACTGGGACATGCATGACCTCCTTCAACACCCATGTGTTACCTGTCTACAATTTCAGCGTCACTTTTCCTTTTCCAACCATTTGACAAGGCTTACCATCCCCTAAACAAATTTCTCCAAAGTCTCCCTGGACATACTCATGAAAAAATTCCCTATTTGGGGATGCATGAAAAGAGGCACCAGAATCTAAAACCCAAGATTCTACTTTATCTAAAGAACATACCAGAACATTCTGTGCAACATAATCTGCAACATCTACTTCTTCTTCATGTCCTTCATGCTGATCTTCACCCAACCAACAATCTCTCTTTAAGTGCCCTTACTTTCCACATTTCCAGCAGGTTATTCTGCCATACTTGGACTTGGATCTCCTGCCTATCTTTGACCTTGATCTCCCATGCTCTATCTTCTCTCTTTGCGTTCCCCTGCTTTCCACACTCAAAGCATTTCCTGATGATTCACCTGTGCTTTTCCTGCGAATCTCTTCATTCAAGATTACACTCAAAACATCATCCACTTTTAAGATTTTTGAAGCAGACACAGTATTGCTAACTGCCATTACCAAACTCTCCCAACTTTCAGGTAATGAGCATAAGATTAAGAGAGCCTTAATTTCATCATCAAAAACAATATTGACTGAAGTTAACTGGTTTATCAAACCATGGAAATCACTAAGATGACTATGTACAGATCCACCTTCTAACATTTGCAAATTAAATAATTGCTTCATAAGAAATACCTTATTCGAAGCTGAGGGTTTTTCATATAAATTTGCCAAAGATTCCATCAACTCTACCGTTGTCTTAGCGTGTGATAAGTTGGAAATCACAGACGATGCAAGACTCAACCTTATAGATCCCAGAGCCTTCCGATCAAGAAACTCCCATTCTTCATCCTTCATATCCCGAGGCTTGCAATCAACCCCACCCAATGGTAAGTACAAATATTTTTGATATAGATAATCTTCAATCTGCATCCTCCATAATTGATAGTTCTTGCCATTAAACTTCTCCATTCATAGTCTACTTTCTTCTGCCATTGCTCTACTCCCACTCAAACAGAAACCCCTGTGAGTAACCTGTAATCAATACACATTAATCAGATCTGATACAACCTGTTAGTATCCCAACCAAAAGCTCTGATACCAGTTGTTGGAGAATCAAGAACAACACACCTGTTCTGATCCCACTTGTTAGGATCTTGCTCCTCAGAAAGAGCACAATATGATTACCAAATACAAGCAATTAAACATGCGGAATTATCCAGAAGTACAAGTAACTAGAATTCACAAATAGCACAGAATATGAGAGACAATACACTATCTTGTATTAATACTCATACAGAAAAGAATACAATAAAGAAGATGCCACTTCTCCCACCTTCCAGAGGCTTCCCACACCTCAAGTGTACAATAATTCTTCTTCAAAAGTTCACTCTCCTTCCAAAAATGGTCCCAACACACAACTCACACATAGAATTGGTGTTCACCTCTCCAACCAGTCAGTAATAACCCTGCCAGTACCAAGCACTCTAAAGTACTTCAAGTAGATCTCCCATGAACCTGCAACCTTCAATTCAACAGACCATACTTACACATGTAAATCTCCTATGAGCTTGCAACAACCTGCAACTCAATGATCTTACAATGGAAGGATCTTCCTTGCCTTCCTTTTCAGCTCATAATTACAATACATGCCAATGGGTCTATAAATAGAATCCAGACTTAAATAATAACTTAGACTCTTAGTTTACTATAATTATCCACGCAGCTCAAGACTCGAAATAGCTTTTACATGCAAACACTCAGTTCAACAAACTAACTGTTCGTGCAACGAACAGTTTTAGAACACACAGGCGACTGACATCGGTCCCTATCTGACTGGTGCTGACCAACGTTGGCCGACTCCCTGTCGATGCCGGTTGCCTTCTGCATTCATCTTGACTGACGTCGATTATATTGCCGACGCCGGTACTTCTGGAACTTCAGCAACCTCCTCCATGTCTGCATAGTTGAAGCTTTTAGCTCCACAACCTAACACAATATCTATCTATCAAATGGAATATAAAAATGTAGGAATACTTACCTTTGAGTGAACATGTTGAGTCTTAATCTCTCCTTTAACCAATGGTGTTTTGTAAGAGGTTATATTGGCTTTGTAATAATCACACTATAACAAGTATCTCTAAGATAAAAGACTCATACTTTGCATCAAAGACTTCTCAAAAGACAATTTATCTTCCCTATAAGGAAAACCCTAAGCATTGGCTCCTTCAAATGTAGATCTAGCATAATTGTGAGTTGTAATAATGAAAAAAATGAATGCTTTCTCTACTGCATTGAAATGAGCCTTGTATTTATAGTAATGGATTAAGTCCTAACCCTTTTAGAAATTAGTTAGTGAAGTCGACCATCACAACCCAATTTCAAGTAAAAGGTTATTGTTAGGTCTCGAACTAGGTCAGCCTGGCTGACTTAGTTCCATAACATGCATTTTAACTTTTATAACAGGGTCAACCTGACTGACTTACTAGGAAAAGAGGGTTTTGCTTTATTAGGGGCTATTTGAAAGGGGAATTGCTTAGGTAAATAGATAAATAGGTTTTGTTTGATTAGGGAGTTGGATAATCAATATTTTTAATGGTTTCAGGTAATTATAGAGTTGACCAATAATCTTGAAAAGCACCAATGGTCTATCCACCCCTTTCTAGTGCACACTTTAAGGCATACACTCATAGAGATTGAAACTCAATAGGTTCCTAAAGGAGAGAAGACCTCATTAATTGATAAAATTTAAAAATATTATGTGTATATATATATGCCCCATTCAAAACTCATCATATGTCATGTAAGCATAACACGAGATGGTGCTTCGAGAAAAAACATAGCAATGCACAACACTGAGCTGATAAATTATAGTTAAATATAGTAACTGAAGTTGAAATGATAGCAGGGAATTTTTGAAAATAATTGAAATTATCATATGCATACCTTGACTTATCTTTATCATTGAATGGTTGTCTATTATATTTGTAGTCTTGATTGTGTAAGGCATAATAATTACTAGGATAATTTTAAGAAGGCCCCCCTAAAAGCTTATTATAAATCTTGGCAAATCTTAGATTTCAAGTATAATTTTATTGGCAAATCTTTGGCAACATCACTCCATTGGTATAAATTGATTGTAAAATTTTATTATCTTTTTCAAAAAACATATAAATAGATGACAAATCAAGCGTCATATTCAAATCAAGAAATAATAGTAGAAAAACCAGTGGAAAAAGAGGTTAGAGGATGAGAAGTCTAAAATTAAGATATTATTGACGGTTCATTCTTTTTAATGATTAAATTTATCATTCTTTTTAAAGATTAAATTTATCTTTTTTAAGTGTTAAATTTGATGGCCATATGACTAAGTATAAACCTCTTTAAGTCTCTCAAAAGACCAACTAGATAATATAATAAATTGAGTGTACCAAAATCGTGACAAAAAATCAAAGTATAGAGTATAAATCATGGCAATAGGGTAAGACAATTATGAAAAGCGAGGATGACATAATTGAAAAAAATATTCAAAATATTTTCATAGTTCTAAAATTATAAACTATATAATGAGATCTACAAAATGTCTTAACCACATCCATATTGGTCTTTCAAATATTTATTTATTTCAATTAACAAACCATGCCAACTAGAATATAGTTATTACCTGTTGGTTAACATATTTGTCCTTATCTAAAAATGTTTTATTCTGACTCTAAACCCTTTTTTATTTAAGAACAAATAAGTTAAACAACAAATGGGTGAACCATCAAGAATAGTTCCCCTCTGAATTAAGGTATAACTCCCTTTGAGATCTTCAATGAATTTAAATTATTCTAATAATTCTGATACACTTTTAACCAGAAAGTGCTTAAAGACTAACTAACATTCATACATAATCATGCTATGAATGTGATATCCTTTTCTATAACATCAATGGGTAATAGAATACACAGATTCTATCTTCAATAACAATCAAATACATAAACATATATATATATATATATATATATATATATATATATATATATATATATATATTGATGAACCAATAAATGATAGAACACATACAATGAGTTGTCTAATGAAAGAGTAATTACCATATGAAAGAAGATTTCACACAAAAAATTCAATTTCAAATACTCAAATGCACAGATCTAAGTATGCAATAATTGTTTCTCCTTTTCATTCATAGATGAAAAATGTTTTAGACAAACATCATATATTGTGAAACAATAGCAGTTGAACTCTAAAATTTCTTGTCTCTTTTTCTTAACTATTCTCTATATCTATTTTAACAACTAAACACACACACACACACACACACACACACACACACATATATTTGCCCTAATTATCCAATCTTTCAAACCAACCGAGAGTTAAAGTAACTCTGACCTATACAGGATTTAGTTTTTGTAAACTCATTTAAAGATCAAGTTTTTGAAAATAATTTTAACTAAAAAACTGAATAAAGAAACTATGTAAGTAAGATCATGGCTAAAGTGATGGATTATAATCTCTAGATTTGTTGTGTTCGGTTGGGGAGGCATGTTGAGCCTTCCACTCCTAAAATGATGTAACAAACTCTTGGATTTTTTGGAAATTGGGAATACCAATGTGCTTTACCCTTATCTTCCAGACATCTTTCTCCCTCTAAATTTTCCCCATCTTCTTCACGTGCTCCGGGAGTGTGTCGACGCAGAGATAAAGAAGTGACTCCACCTTTGAAATTCGAGAGAAATTTTAGTTAATAAGTTTTCACTTTCTTTAACAAAGCTGATATTTTCCTTGAAGGATTGAATCATAGTATCGATGTCCTTTTTTGGTTCTCCATCATCCTTTATGTATTTTACATCAATACACTATAGATCATGTTGTAATGATTGAGTGAATTTAGTTATTTCTTTGATCATTTTTGTGAGTTCAATTCACCCTTGTCGGGATATTGAATTCCTCCATTTGATGTTGTTCTTACTTACATACAATACATCTTCATCCAGACCTATCAAATTCTTTTCTGACAAAATTTTTGATATTCCATACTTATGTACTTCATCAATTTAATTCATCACATTCATCCATTTGCCTTCATATTTTATCCACATGTGCTAATTGTCTACAGACTTCTATCAACACAAAATGGTAAAAAACATACCTGGGTAACTTCAAAGGTTCACCGTCAAAACCCCCAACTCTGATGTAAGTGAACTTGGAAAATTAAGTAAAGAAAATACCACAAATGTTGATCAACTACATAGCCTCATCAGACATCCTTTTATTTATGTTGTTTGCTAATTCATAAGTCATTCTCCTGATAAAAACATCATTAACCCTCCTGTAATTCTCATAGCAATTATGCATATGTAATTATGAATAATAATCATAAATTTTGTTGTCCTCAACCAAGGGCGCATGAGGTAGCCCTATCCATTGTCTTGTAGATGCCAAGCAATAGAAGAGGTAAGAAGACATATAAAAATTTTATTCCCCAAATAATTACTTAGACCCAGATGCAAACATTCAGCTGCAATTTCTGCCCAGTCTAAATATTGCTCTCCTCGGAGGATCATCTGTTATATTTGTTTGCTAAATTTGGCTTGTTCTCTCTTGATAGAGACATTAACCAGGTCGAATAATTATTAATCAAAACAATACATGCTAAAAAAGCTTAATAAGACATGAAATCTGACATATACATTAATGGCAAGCATTCTTCATGCGCGACCTTGATGAATAATGATTATCCATAACCTTGTGAAAGTTAAAACTTTTTTACTTTATAATGAGTTTTGGATATATTCTCCTCTAATCTCCCACTAATTTTGACTTAGAGAAAGCCTTGGGGCGAGATGAGAGTATAGCTACTGAACCATTGAACTTTTGGAATGTGGTTCAACTTGAAGGTTCAAAGTTATGAGATGAACTACACAGACCGACCAATAGTCACATGACTTTTCAAGAACCTTTGAACTTTGAAACAGTGAACCATTGAAATCTTGAACTTTGAGAATGGTTCAAGTTTAAAGGTTCAATTCTTTAGAAATTTCACACACAAATGATGATAGGCGGGTGAACTTTAAAAATAAAGAGTCGACTTAATAAACAAAGATATGACCAATAAGGAGAAAATGATAAGTCAACTCTTGTTTAAGGAAATTTCATGAAAAATTGAATAAGGGCAACTCAAAAGGTAACATTACCTTAAACATTTAAAAATAAAATACAATATGATCATGAGGATCTGTTGTGTTTATTCAATTTGTTATTTGTACATTTTATAAAAGAAGTATCTTGCATGTCATTATTTTTCAGAAAAAATTAATTTCTTATTTGTTTAAAATTAGTATGTGGTAAAGACCAACTAGTAATATAATAAACTAAGTATAACCAAAATATAATGAATTAATGAATAAATATAATGATAAATTATCTAAAAAGCATTTCTTTAGAGATATTTCCTCAAAATATTGTCTTTCAAATGTCTTAACCATATCCGTAATCAATAATGATAAGGTTTGCCAAAAAGTCTTGACCATATCCCTAAGCCATAATGGCTTTTCAAATATTTTTTTATTTCAATTAACAAACCATGTCAATTAGAATATGATTATTATTATCTTAAATATTTAAAAACAAAATACAGTATGATCACGAGGCTCTATTATGTTTATTCAGTTTGTTCTTTGTGTATTATTTAAAAGAAATATCATGGATGTCATTATTTTTTAGAGGAAATCAATTTCAAAAATAGTGACAAAAAATCAAATTATAGGGTATAAACTAACTATGGGGCCACAAAGCAAGACAACTATGAAAAGCGAGGATGACAACTAAAAAAATATTCAAAATATTTTCATAGTTTTAAAATTAAAAAGTATATAATAAGGTCTGACGAAATATCTTAACCACATCCATATTGACCTTTCAATTTTTTTTATTTTAATTAACAAACTATGCCAACCAGAATATAATTATTATCTTAAACATTTAAAAATAAAATACAGTATGATCATGAGGCTCCAGGACTCTGTTTTTGTAGTACATATGGTAAGATCATGTGCAGTACTTAGTATAAATTAAGTATAAAATACAACTCCCCCTTTTGACATAGTTGATCGATCTAATAGACTCAAATAAGTTCTTGTTACAAGGGATTAATTTGTTGAGGTTTTATCTTTTATAAGTTACACCTTGAAGGAAATTGTAAAATATTTCTCTTCAGAGATTATGTATCATTTTCCTTGGGATGAATTACTAGAATCCATGGCTGTGATGTACCCTCAATATTGAAAAAATATTAGTTCATTAGATTTTTTGAATAAAATCAAAATCTTAGCCCAACACTTTTGCAAGAGTGTAGAATTGAATGGTGAACACACTGAAGGAATTTTAAATTTGCCATAGTTAAGGGAGTGATCTGTTTGATTTGGCACAACAAGTTTTGGACCATGCTTTCAAAGATTGCTCGATCACTAGACTATGGACTACCTTATGTTTGATTGAAATACTATGTGATGGTATCTCAGAATATTTTAATCTTGATAATTTATGTCAAACAATGATTTTTGACTTAGTGAAAGATGAGAGAATTTTTAGTGCATTATCATTTTTAAAGTCAAAATTAAGAAACAAGTTTGACAAAAATTAGAGACTTGCTTGAGACTCTATACAACTAGATATAATGTCCTCAATTTTTTATTTGATCAAGCTCTGATAATTTAACAGTCAACATTTAAAAGAAAATGATTGACTAATAATTCTTCAAACACACTACAATTCTGCAATACTAGATTTGAGTCCAACAACTTTTGAAAAGAATGCAAATAACAATTATCAAGAACAAAATGAAGAAAATTTGTGTATTTTTGTTTCTATTTGATTAAGAGAAAATGTCTATAATAGTTGTAAACTCTATTAAAGAGATGCATTAGTATATTGTGATGTTTTCTTATTATTTTATACCAAGTCGGTATATTTTTGTGTTTTGTCTGATTAAGAGAACATTTCTATAATAGTTGAAAATTCTATTATAAAGATACATAAGTATATTATGGTGTTTCCTTATTATTTTATACCAAACTTATTTGATGGGTCTATAGTGTAATGAATTGTAAGTATCTATATTGGACCAACAACTTCACTTCCACCAATAGCTTATATAAATAATTAAAATTTTTGAGAAAACCATCACATATGTATTCGAGCAACTTCCATTAATCTCATGGGTGACATGTTGAACCAGCATTAAATTTTACTTTGGATCCCCTCAATATGTTGATGCCAATTCACTAGAAAATGGGACAAAATCTAAACCTCAATCCTCATAAATTTAATTTCACTTACACTGCATTTAGTGCTAGAAACAAAATAAATATCAGGTTTGAAAATTATTTATTGTTAAGTTTTTGTCATTAAAACCATATAAAAAGAAGAGCATATTTGTTTTACTCAATTTTATAAATGTGTTAAGGACTACTTGTGACTTAGGACACAATAATCTTAAGCTAATAATTATATTTTGGTTGGCATGGTTTATTAATTGAAATTAAATTTTTTTTGAAAGGTCATTATTGATTATGGATATAGTTAAGATATTTTGATAGACCTTATCATTATTGATTATGGTTATGGTTAAGACATTATCATTATATTTATTCATTTTAAAATAGATGACTATGCATGCAAACAACTGCTTTCAGTCTTCAAAATGAAAGAAACACAAATCCATACCTTGCAATCACAAGGAAACTATATTATAATTTGTTTGTACCTTCATTTCCAACCTTTCATCCTAATCTTTCTACTATCAGAGCTTTGTTTATGCCAATAACTTGCATCAATGACTAAAAAAGCAAGAAACCATCACATATGTATTTGAGCAACTTATTTATGCTTGAATACATATGCATCTCTATAATAGAGTTTACAACTGTTATAGATATGTTCTCTTAATAAAACAGAAGACTGAGAGTAGTTTGTATGCACAATCATCTATCTTGAAAAGAATAAATATAATGATAAGTTCCCTAAAAAGTATTTCTTTAAAGATATTGGCTTGCCATCCTTGCTTTTCATAGTTGTCTTGCCCAATGGCCTCATAGCCAGTTTAAAGTAATAATAATATTTAAATTGGCATGATTTGTTATTTGAAATAAAAAAATATTTGAAAGGTCATTATTGATTATGGATATGGTTAAGACAATTTGGCATACCTTATTTTATAGTTTATATCTCACTTATCAAATATATGTATATGTGACTAGATTTCATATGATATAATCTAACCTATCCAACAAAATAAAGCCTATAGAAGAGGCAATATCTTGAAGTAAAGATTTTTGATTCTATCAAAGTGTTTTATCAATATTTTGATATCTTATTTATATCTTTATAGCTAAAAAGAGGGAAAAAAAAATGAAATGAAAGCAACCAAGTGAGAAAAAGACTCAATGTATACTTACAGATTAGTCTCTTATATATCATTCTCTTGATATGACTTTTATATATTAAATTAGTCTTTTGAAAGACTTACAGGGGTCTATACTCAATTATACTAAGTATGCACATGATCTTACTATATCTACTACACAAAAAGAGTCAGCGATAACCGTAATTTTGGGACATAAAGGACAACAAAAAAAATATTGATTTCAACCTCTCTCTCAAGCTCATATTGAATTTTGATCATGTTACATACATTTATTTACTAATTTTGGCAAGACTATAACATGATCAATATGTAGAAATAACTTCAAAAAAATATTATAAAACATTAAAATCCATGTGTGTTTCCATAATTGTTCAGTAAAGAGTAAACCATTCAAACATACTTTTCTGTATGAAATAAAATATTGCCATGTATATATCAAAACTATCAAAAATAATAACAAAATACTTAAAATATCAATACAATATTTGAAAATTAATACCAAGTATCAACATAAATTTAAACACAAGAATTTAAGTTTTATTGAGAGTTTATATCAGAAACCAAATCTATTAAAGTGACACCCTTATTAGTCAATTACTCAATTTACTTTATGGAAGCAATGAAAAGTTCCATCAAGCAGGTTGAGGGCCCTTCAAAATCATCCATCTCCAACTTAACCTTTTTTAACATTTTGACCTCCATAGGTTGTGTTGCAGGGCTACTAGCACATTTCTTGCTAGAAGAAGTAGGTCTTTTAGGCTTAAGGGGTGAAATTTAGTGTTAAGTGGAATAATTTTGTTGGGATGCAATTTTGCATTTAACTCAAAAATATTTTTCTTTTTGGGTGGCTCAAGCAATGGAACATTTTGCTCATTAGGCTGAATGACAATATGAGTATGCATGTGTTGAGGGGGCTCATTTGGAATGCCTCATTAATGAGGATGATTCTTCCAATGTGCTCCCCTTCATCCTCTATTTTCACAAAAATTTAAAGAGTTAGTAGGCAAAGAGTTGAGAACATTCTAAAAGGTAGGGTCATTGACATCAAAATACAAGGAAACATGGGTTCCCTAGTTAAATGGCCTAGCAAATGTGTTGATAGCCCTATGACCATGAAAAAGCTAGCTGCCTCAAGAGCTACCTCATGAAGGAGTAGCCTCACTATATTTATCATGATTACAAAACCAAACATCTCTACCTGAATCATTTGAACTTAGATTCTACCCTGACATATAATAAAATATGCTAAAATAAGCATTTTATACAGCTGAGCTCAAATACTTCTTAGTTTTCATTATCTTAAAAATACAATGCATCACATTGTTCAATTTGAAATAAAATACAAATAATACTATCATTGTACATAAAAATTAATCATTCCATCCTCTTTACAACCATACTAAAATAATAACTACCAACCTAAGAAAACCATGCATTATTATTTCACAATTCTCATGCCATGCATTATTATTTCATAATCCATATTGGCCTTTCAAATATTTTTAATTCAATTAATAAACCATGCCAACTAGAATATAATTATTACCTTAAACATTTAAAAATAAAATACAATATGATCATGAGGCCCCAAGACTCTTTTTGTGCAGTACATATGGTAAGATCATGTGTAGTATTTAGTATAAATTGAGTACAAATCACAACTCACATTTAAATATTTTGATAGACCTTATTATATAGTTTGTATAGGTTTGATTCGCCAAAAAATTATACGAGACATGTATAGATTAATCTAGAATCACTATATGTGTGTGTGTGTGTGTATGTGTGTGTGTGTGTGTTAAGGACCACCTAGGAATATTGTGTGAAAATGTTTTGAATATTCTTTGGCATCTCATGCTCTTCCTTCTTTATGGTTTTAATAACTAAAAAAATTAAGAATAAATATTTTTAAAACCTAATGTTTATTTTATTTCTCACGTTAAATATGGTGCAAGTAGGATTAAAGCTACAGGGATTTAGGTTTAGATCTTGCCTTATTTTTTTATGAATTGGCTTCGGTATGTTCAGGACACAATAAATTTAAGGTAATAATAATATTTTTTCAGTTATGTCATCCTCACTTTTCATAGAAGTATCTTGCATGTCATTATTTCTCAGAGAAAATCAATTGCTTGTTTGTTTAAAAGAAGTATGTGGTAAAGACTAACCAAATAATATATTAAATTGTGTATAGCAAAAATTGTGATAAAAAATCAAGGTATAGAGTATAAACAATAAACCGACTATGGGGCCATAGGGCAAGACTATATGTATGTATGTACATTTGTGTGTGTGTGTGTGTGTGTGTGTATACCCTAATTTTTTGCCACGATTTTTTACTTAGTCTAATATATTATTTAGTTAGTCTTTAGTTTTACCACCATAAATCTTAAATAAACAAGAAACTGATTTCTTCTAAGAAATAATGGTATGCAAGATACTTCTTTTAAGCAATGCATAGAGAACAAAATGAATTATATTATACAGTTGGTCTTTACCACATACTTCTTTTAAAAAAATAAGAAACTGATTTCCTCTGAGAAATATTGACATAATAAACACATAACAAAATGAATTATATTATGTGATTGGTCTTTACCACATACTTCTTTTTAAATAACAAGAAACTCATTTACTCTGAGAAACAATGGCATGCAAGATATTTCGTTTAAACAAAATGAATAAACATAACAGAGCCTCCTGATCATTTCAACCATATTTCTGACTAACCTAAAAATACCCATTTAATAGATTTTAAGCTATAAGAAAAGATTTTTAAATATACATGAAATTTCTAAGAAAACCAACATGCATAGTGTTTTTAACAAATATCTTTAAGCAAATGTTTTTTTAGGAAAATCAATTGTTTGTTTAAAATAAGTATGTAGTAAAGACCAATCAAATAATATATTAAACCGAGTATAGCAAAAATTGTGACAAAAAATCAGGGTATAGAGTATCTGTAATTTTTTGTAACAATTTTTTACTCAATTTTAATAAATTATTTATACTCTACACCCTAATTTTTTGTCACAATTTTTTACTCAGTCTAATATATTATTTGGTTGGTTTTTAATTTTACCACCCTAAACCCTAATTAAATAAGAAACTGATTTCCTCTGATAAATAATGGCATGCAAGAAACTTCTTTTAAACAATGCACAGAGAACAAAAAGAATTATATTATGTGGTTGGTCTTTACCACATACTTCTTTTAAACAAATAAGAAATTGTTTTTTCTGAGAAATAATGGCATAGTAAACATATATTAAAATAAATTATATTATGTGGTTGGTCTTTACCACATACTTCTTTTAAACAAACAAGAAACTCATTTCTTTCGAGAAATAATGACATATAAGATACTTATTTTAAACAAAATAAATAAATGCAGTAGAGCTTCATGATCATTTCAATGATATTTCTGACTAACCCAAAAATACCCATTTCACTGATTTAGAGTTTATGGAAAAAAATTTTAGATATAAATGAAATTTCTAAGAAAATCAACATGCACAATATTTTTTATCAAATATATTTAAACAAATATTTTTTAGGGAACCTATTATTATATTTATTCATTTCAAAACATATGACTGTGCATGCAAATAACTGCTCTCAGTATTTAAAACTAAAAAAACATGAATATGTACCTTTCAATCACAAGGAAACTAACTTTGAATTTATTTGTGCCTTCATTTACAACCTTGACTACCAAAGCTTTACTTTTGATTACTAGAACTTTGCTTCCATCAAGAGCTTGCATAAATGATAAGAAAAATGAGAAACCATCACATATGTATTCGAGCAACTTCCATTAATCCTGCGGGTGATCTGTCGAGCCACTTCCATTAATCTTATGAGTGAAGTGTTAGACTAACATTACATTTTGCTTTGGGGCCCCTCAACATGCCAGTGCCAATTCACTAAAAAATGGGGCAAAATCTAAACCTCGATCTCCATAGTTTTAATTCTACCTACACCATATTTAATGCTAGCAATAAAATTAGTCTTAAAATTTATTTATTAATAAGTTTTTAGCTATTAAAACCATATAAAAGGAAGAGCATGTGGCGCCAAAGCAAATTCAAAACATTTTCACATAATAGTCCTAGGTGGTCTTTACGCGCGCGCACACACACACACACTTGATGATTCCAAACTAACATATTTATGTCTCATATAGTTTTATGGTGAATCAAACCCATACATGTATAATAACTTTGGCGAATTTGTGTCTCGAAATAGGATCGAGTATAATCTATAAGGCAGATATGTGTCCAAATGTATAAAAGTTTAGTGATTTGACCTATGTATATTTTCATAGAATTAACCATTTTCAAAATAAAAGAAACTAACTTATAACCAATTAGATATAAATAGACACTATAATTTTCCCTGATAACTACTCTAGATAAACCCCAAGGATACAAGGGTAAAGAGCAAAAACAATCAATTGCAGGAAAAATCAGAGAAAATTAACTTTCATAAATGAATAAGTCACTTGGAAAATTGGTAAGCTAGGATGACAAAAGCTAAGTTAGGACCAAAATACAAAAGAAAATGAATGAAATGAGAGTAAATCAGGTAACCAAAAATTCAAAGCTATTTAATGACCTACAAACCCAACAAATGCATCCTAAGTAAAAAGAAAAACAATCTAGATCAAACCAAGGACACATGAAACTAAAATAATGGAACCAACATTGATGTAAGAGAAGTAATAATCCATACTCAATAAAGATGGAAAAATACTAGGAATGTAAATAACTTTGAGGAAAGAGAAGTAACAATCCATACTCAATCAAAAAATGGAAAGACATGAAGTAATGAAAAAAAATGAAACAATATGCACCACAAAAAGGTCAATAATAAGACTCAAAGTCTCAAACATAACAAAGGGAAATTTGAGAAGGATAAAGCAATGATTAATAAAGGATATCATAACCACTCAAATATGCAATTTCAATTCTAATGATAGATGAAATAAAACAATCATATTATGAGCATGTCTAAAAGAGATGAAGAATAGGGAATAAAGAAATTAGAAAAATATTTAGAAACAAACTTTCCTATCAAGGGGTGATATGAAATGGGTGGTGGAGGGAAGTGAAGGTGCCACTAAGATGAACATATGATCCTTACTATAAAAAGAATCTCAAATCAAGTTAGGAAGACATAGAGGCTTTCGACATTAAGAATTCTAGAGAACTTACCCAATATCCATGCAAATTTAGGGTAATGAGTGAATTATAAATACTATTCCATGAAGGTCATAAAATAAAATGGACCTACTTTCCCATAACATATTCCTCGTTGCTCAGGACCCCTTATGAAATCATTGGTCTACTATGAAGATTGGGTACTTGTGTGAGAAAGTAGGTGGCACTATATATATTTTTAAAAGTATGAGACCTCTTATCCCAGTCTATTGGCCTACAACACCTCCATAGACCTCACTTCTATCATGAGGCCAATTGTAGAGTTTGAACTTCAACTAGGATAGGAGATGTCCCTGATAATAATCATGTCTGTTGGTGTGATTTTGAATTTTGAATGCTATTTTTTATCTTTTGATCACTGCCTTTTGTTTGAATGATTTGGATTTTAATTTTGATGAATTTTGTATATTTTTCCTCCAGAAAGATTCAAAAATCTAAACATGGGTGTTCAAAATAACTATCACTAAAGAACTTACACTTGGTGGCTAGGAAAAATAACTTAGAGAGCATGGTGTCTAAGACTCCTATAGTTGCATGTTAGAGAAGAGTGTGATCTTGAAATTGGCCTTATGTGTCTATAGTGAGATGGAATAAGGGAAATGGAAGAAGTGAACATGGAATGATTGAGATCCCTAAAATCATTAAAAAATGTGTAGTTTTAACATGGCACAATGATAGGTAAGTATGAATCATTATCATAAGAAATAGTGTATGTGAGTGGAGACATGAGAATATATTATTATACTTGTTGCAATCAAAAGAATATGACTGGCTTTAAGGTTACAAAGTGACGAATCTCAACCATTTGCATATTTTTTGATGAGGACACATAACTAAGGTTGTAGACAAAAGTAATTTATGAATATTTGTGAGGAAGGCCTGGTCTTATTTGAGGTCGTATAGTGCAACTCACAAAAGTCAAACCAAAGAGATGTAAAAATAAATAATGGTATTTTTTAGGGAAGGCTTGGTCCTATCTAAGGTCTTACACTATAACTCACAAAGGGAAAACTGTGGAGGTGTAAAAATTTATTAAATTTGTAAAGCTATAAGTCAAATACTAAAAAATAGACTTGAAGTTTAACTAACAAAATTAAAAATAAATAAATAAATATTCATGATGATGATTAGGTCCTATCCATAGTCTTATGTTACAAACTCATGAAATATATATGTGAGGAAATGTAGATAGACCAAAGGACCAATAATAGGAACTATGACTACTAAAATTGATGCAATGCTTACACGTTGGAAAGCTTTAAAAAACCTTCAAGAAGTGTTAGGACCACATTATATAGAAATATATGAAATACATGTAATATTGGAAATGACGACTTAAGCAATTTTTATTTTTATTTTTTTTAATTGAGTATTAGTGGGTTCTTTAAAAATATGTCTTTCCTTAGTTTGTAACATGTAAGTACTAGGACCAAGAATGTTTTTGACCAAATAAGGACCACACCATTTTTGGGCGTACTTGATTTCTTTATCATGAGTATAATATAAGGATTAAATCACCAACATTAAAGGTACATATTTGACCTTTTTATTATGTTATTTTTTAATTTGATCTTTGTATCGGTGATTATGTTGCAAAGCACCCATATGATGCTCATCAAGAAGGCATAGAGCATGAAGACATGCTTCATTGAATTCTTCGTCAGGAATGATATCATGAAGAAAAATGCATAAGGAAGGTAGCTCAAATTCTAAAGGCAAGAGAAATTCAAAGCCGTATATTAAGGAAAGGAGGTTTATCTAGTAGAAGTACAAATGCTAGTGTGATCAGCCCAAAGTGTAGGATAAAGTTTAAGATGCCAGTTAGAATGAGAATCTCAAATTATATTTTTTAATATTTTATTTAAGAATTTTGTTAATGGCCTTTGCTTGGCCATTACATTGAGGATGATAAAGTGTGGAAAATTTGTGCATGGTTTTGAATTTGTCACATAATTATTTCATATCTTTATTTTTTTAAATTCTCACTATTGCCAAATATAATGGTGCGGGGAACTCCAAATTGATAGATGATTTGATTAAGTATGAATTTTAATAAAGTGATACATGTGACATTAACAAGAGGCATAACTTCAACCCACTTAGTTAAATACTTAGTAGTTGTGATGATGAAGACATGACCATCTTGAGAGTGAGGTAATTTGCCAATGAGATTTAATCACCGCATGTAAAATGACGAAGGAGATTCAAATGCTTGAAGTTTCACCAATGGAGAGCGAATAAGATCATTATATAGCTAACAAGGATTGCACTTTTTTGGAAAATATGATAGCATATTTTTCAAGTGTTATGCATAGGCATTTGTGGGCTACAATGTGTCCACTACAGTGACTAATACAAATATGCCCATGTGCTTGTTCGAGAAGTGAAGGACACAATAGGTCAAGGTACCTTCAACATTACAATGAATAAGATGTCATATCATAAGACATATTTGTAAGCTTGTTTATGAATTCTAGTCTTTTCATGAGAATTAGTGTCGATAGGATAAGTGTGGTGTTTTATAAATTGGATGATATTATTGTACAATGGAATTTATCAAATATTAACAACCTCAATATGATGTATAAGATAATTATTTTTGGTTGGTAATGAAGATGTTGATTTGTGTATGTTGATTAAAAATTGTGAATCATGAAGAGCCTGATGAAGGTGATCAAAAGAAACATATGAAGTAAGCAAATTAGTTATGGCATTTTGCTCCTATGTAATTAGTTTTATAATGAAGGATTTAAATTCTTTACCAAGAATAGTGATAGTTTGGTGACATTTACAAAGTTGTTCCATGTGTTGTACAAACACTTTTGTCTTCTTTTACAAAAAAGTTCTTAAAGGTATCACAATTTTCACAAAAAAAACCACAAATTCTTAAAAAGTTTGATATTTTTATCTTGTTCAATTTCTTCTCCACTTTCTTGTTCTAAACTAGCCATTTTCAGAGTTGCTTTATAGTTTGTACAAAAAATTTGGTTTTCTTCTAGTAAAAATTTCTTAAATTAAAAGATATAACACTTGTCATAGTGAATACAATGCTACTCTTGGCCTCATTGCAGGGTTATGCTTTACATAAGACCCCCCTTAATACCCATATGTGAGGTGCCATATTTATATATCGGGTGCACCTATTTGTTTGACCCCCAAACTACTCCCCCACTAGTAGCCTTGTGCTCACTCACTCACTATAGATGAGAGCACCCTATATATAAATACAACACCCATATCTATATAGCTCATAGGGTCAATAACATTGGCATTAGATATATCTATTTTTAATGCCCCTATAAATGTTAGCATTGAACCAACCCACTATCTATCTAGGATAGGGGCATGGAGTTCATGATTGGATAGGGGGCCTGGTCGAGATAGAAGATATATAGGTTATTCTAGGGCAAGATGGGGATATAACTATATTGATGCCCTCTAGGTATCGTGATGGGATAAAATTTCACCATCTTGTTTGGTTTAGGAATGAGGAGTCGAGAAAGATAGATATATAGAGGCATGAAACTCAAATGAAGAATCCTCAATTTGACTTACTATCACCTTGAAGTTGGTCTCTGATATCTTTTCATAATCTCCATTGACTTCCCTATCCCTAAGTAGGAGACAAAAATCTCTAATTTGATTGACTAAACATGGAAACAGAAATCCCTAATCACCAACTAGTTAATCAGTACTTAATTCCTCCCAACCCCCTATAAACATAGCCATAGCCATAGTCTCCTCGATCTGAACTTGACTAGTATCATGAATAGATGATCCGAACAACAATTCAGATGACAATTCGGGTGATGGGTCCACCCCAATTGATGGTGGAACTTCTGGGAGCCATAACTTTTGCACCGTAGCTCCGATTGACTCACCGTTTGAACCGTTGGAAATCTCATAATGAGGGGAATGTCATGAGATGACATGGATATCTACTCAATGAAGTTTGACCCTCAAAAACCCAATAGAAGTGCCCCAAATTTTAATTTTAGTAGTGAAGTCTAAAAATAGTAAGTTTCTAAAAATAGTACTTTCTCAAATTTTGTATTGTTGTAAATCGTGAAAGTAGAACCACTTAATCTTCCTCGAGATTGGTGACCTTCCACATCCTCCTCACACCTTCAAAACATGTATAAATGAAGATGTAACCCGAAAGGGAAATAAGACATCTCTTCTCAGAGATAGGCATATGTTTGGGTCTACAATTTTGATTAATAAAACATCTCTTTTTAGAGATAGCATTATTTGAATTGTGTTCTTGTTTTTGAATTATCTTTCAACCAAAGCTCTTGATTTTTGGATCAGTGGTATCAGAGTGGTTTGTATTTAGAGTGTATGATTGATCCAAGCAACAATTTAGGCAACAATTCGGGTGACAGTTCCACCCCAATTGATGATGAAACTTTCGAGAGCCATAACTTTTGCACCGTAGCTCCAATTGACTCGTCGTTTGAACCGTTGGAAAGCTAAAAATGAGGATAATGTTGTGAAATGGCATGGAGATCCACTAAATGAAGTTTGACCCCCAAAAACCCAATAAAAGTGCCTAAAATTTCAATTTTAATAGTGTAGTCTAAAAAAGTTTCTAAAAATAGTAATTCCTCGAATTTTGTATTGTTTTAAATATTGGAAGTCATACCACTTCATCTCTCTCGAGATTGGTGACCTTCCATTTCCTCCCCATGCTTTCAAATTGTGTATAAATGAAGAGGTAACCTTAAATGTGAAGACATACAATCTCTTCCCAGAGATAAGCATATATTTGTATTGCGATCTTGAGTAATACTACATATCTTCTCAGAGAATTCATTGTTACTATGTTATTTCTATGTTATTGAGATATTTATCAACTAGAACTTCTGAGTTTTGGATCAATGATCCCGAGGATGAGGTCAGATTACAGGAAGCTTGGGTGGAAAATAGAACCAGTAGATTATCCACCTATTCGCTCCAAATGACTTTAAATGTTGGACAACACCAAGACATCCGATCCTTTCAAGGAAATGGTGAATGAATCCCTCCAACAATAACAAGCACAAATGCTACAAAAATTTGCTCAAATTCTCCAACAAATCTCGATGGGAAATTTTGGCTCTTCATCTGCACCCACACATCTTTTCAGTGCCCCAACACCCTTCAAGGTTCAGGTAAATTTTTATATCCCTACATTTGAAGGCAAAATCAATGTTAATGTAGTAGAAAATTGGTTGGATCAATTGTCATCTTATTTTTCTGTAAATAAATTCACCGATAAAGAGAAGATTACTTTTGCTCTTCTGAAAGCATCATTGCCTGTCAAAAATTGGTGGGAAATGTACAAAAAGAGATTTAGTGCATATGATATTGGCCTTGAGATGGAATATACATGGGATGATTTCATAAAAGCTATAAAGGAAGAATACTACCCCATTGGAGCATATGATGATCTTTATATAGAGTGGCAACAACTTCGCCAAGGTAAAGAATAGTCTATTCAAGATTACACTAACATTTTTCATTCTCTATCTACGAGATTAGGCATCCAAGAAAGTGAGAAACATAAGGTTCTCAAATATCATGGTGGACTACAATGGTACATACGAGGAGAAATGGAACTCTTCAATTTGGAAACCATCGATGAGGCATACAAGTTTGCAGTGAAGATTGAGTAGAAGCATGGAATAATGAATATAAAGAATCAGCCTTCAAAATAGAAAAGTGACAAAGAAGGTCAAACACGAGGCCAAAATTGGAAGCAAAAGGAAGGAAAGACTGGGAAGTGGTGTGATTATCACAAATCTGAAACTCACTCCAAAGAAGAATGTTGAGCCATCAAGTCCCTACTTTTTAATTCACAATCCTCAACATCTACTGCTCTACCTCATACAGACCCTGCAGTTGGAGAGGTTGAAGAAGAAATTGTAGATGCTGATCCTGAAGCCATTGTTGCTTCATCACAGACCCACGAGGAGAGGCTAGATGATAAGGAAAGGTTGTTTCCCTCTAAATTGTGGGTGAAATGTAAGCTTCTACATTTCATTCTTGATAGTGGAAGTCAAAAGAATTTAATCTCCACTAATGTTGTATCTGTCCATGACGCCTCACCCAAAGCCATACAGTATTGGATGGTTGAGTCTAGGGAGAAAACTTCGTGTCACCCTTCTGTAACAACCTTCTGCAACTTTGAAATCCAGCTAACCACCGTTTCACCAACAGTGAAAACATATCATGTGGTGCTTCTCTTGCCATCCAAATCACTTGCCATATTCGCATCTACATATCCATGTAGAGAAGTGTTTGACCCTCCATAACATAAATGCCTATTGTTGGTCCCTCTCAGATATCTGAGAATCCACTGAACTAATTTCCAGTGCTCCTTCCCTGGATTGGCCATATACTTACTGATAACTCCCACTGCTTGGGCAATATCCGGTCTAGTACATACCATTGCATACATTAAGCTCCCAACTACAAAAGCATATGGAACTTTCCTCATGTACTCTACCTCATCATGTGAATTAGGACACTGATCTTTACTCAACTTGAAGTGTCCAGCCATAGGTGTGCTTACCGGTTTTGCATCCTGCATATTGAACCATTTCAACACCTTGTTCACATAATCCTCTTGAGACAAAATCAACCTGTGATTTTTCCTATCTCTCTTAATACTCATGCCAAGGATTTTCTTTGCTGCTCCGAAATCCTTCATGGCAAATGTGTGAGCTAATTTGACCTTAAGCTCAGAGATATCCTGCATGTGTGATCCTGCAACCAGCATATCATCTACATATAACAACAGAATAATATATCTACCATTATCCAATCTCTTAAAATAAACACAATGGTCAGATTGACATCTACTATAGCCTTGCTCAGTCATAAACCTATCAAATTTCAAATACCATTGTCTAGGAGCTTGCTTGAGACCATACAAGCTTTTCTTCAATCTGCACACAAGTTTCTCCTTACCTTTGACCTCAAATCCTTCCGGCTGATCCATATATATTTCTTCATCCAAGTCTCCATGAAGAAACGCTGTCTTAACATCAAGCTGCTCAGGATGCAAATCCTCAATAGCAACTAAAGACAATACAGTCCGTATAGAAGTCTTTGTAAATCCTTACCTAGTTTCTGTGTAAATCCTTTCACTACCAACCTGGCCTTATATCTCATCTATCCATTCTCTCCTTCCTTCAATCTGTAGATCCATCTATTTTTTAGTGTTCTCTTTCCCACTGGCAACTCAACAAAATCCCATGTTTGGTTCTCTTTCAAAGAATCAATCTCCTCATTCATGCCTAGCTCCCACTGAGTCTTGGATTCCACCTTTATTGCTTCATCAAAACTCTCTGGTTCTCTACCATCAGTGAGCAATAAATAGTGTAACAAAGGGGAATATCGAATTGGAGGTTTACTTACCCTTTTTAACCTCCTAATGGGCATCTGAGACTCCTTCACAACACGCTGTCCGCCCAAATTCTCTGACAGTGACCGACCTCGGTCACCTCCAGGCCTATAACTGACCGACATCGGTTCCACATGACCGACGTCGATTCCTGCCTGACCGACGTCGATCACTGTTTGACTGACATCGGTTCCTGTATTACCGACATTAGTTCCTTTCTCACCAACATCGGTCTCTGTGTTTTTCTGTTTATGATTATTCTTTCTCGTGAGCTCATTTTGGATCGTCACCTCATCCAATTCAACATTGCTTTGCTCAGATTAATTCAGCTTCTTGAGTTGATTACTGTACATCACCTTCTCATTGAAAACAACATCACGACTCTTAATTATTTTGTTAGTTCCTAGATTCTAAAACTAGAATCTGAAATCATCAAAGCCATAACCAATAAATGTGCACCTCATAGACTTAGCATCCAGCTTCTTTCTATTTTTCTTATCAACGCGCACAAAAGCTTCAAAACCAAAAACTCTGAGAAATGAAAGATCTACCTTTTTACCTGTCCAAGCCTCTTCTGGAATTCCACCATCTAGAGCTATAGAGGGTCCTCTGTTAATCAGGTAAACTGCAGTATCTACAGCTTCTACCCAAAACTGTAAGGGCAAACCATCATGCAACTTCATACACCGTGCACACTCCAATATTGTTATGTTCATCTTTTCAGCGACTCCATTTTGTTGAGGTGTCCTTGGAACCATCCTTTGCCTGCATATTCCATTCATATAACAATACCAATTGAACTTATAGCTGCAGAACTCACCACCATTGTCAGATCTAAGGCACTTCAATCTCTTACTTGTTTCATTCTCAAATAAAGCTTTCCACATCTTAAAAGTGTCTTAAACATCAGATTTCTTCTTTATGCAATAAACCCATACCTTTTTTGTAGCATCATCAATGAAGAAAACATAATACTGTGATCCTCCAATAGAAGCAAGCTGAGCTGGTCCCCACATGTCTGTGTGAACAAGCTCCAACTTGTGCTTCTTCTTTGTTGACCCAGTCTTGAGAAAACTCACTCTCTTTTATTTCCCAAAAATACAGTGCTCACAGAAATCTAGATCTATGCTTTTCAAATCTGAAAGCTTACCTTTTGACTTAAGAATAGACATTCCCTTCTCACTCATGTGGCCAAGCCTCTGGTGCCACAACTTTACATCTACATCTGAAGTAGATAATACAGAAGGAGAATTATCAGTAATACAATTACATAAATAGAGAGAACCTACTCTCTTACCTCTGGCCAATACAAGTGCACCCTTGGAAACCTTCCAAGATTTAGCTGTGAGAGTTACCGTGCAACCCTCATCCCCCAACTTTCTTACAGAAATTAGATTCTTCTTCAGGATAGGAACATGCATGACATCTCTCAACACCCATGTGTTGCCATTCTGCATTTTTCGCTGCACTTTTCCTTTGCCAACAATTTTACAAGGCTCATCATCCCCTAAATAAACTATTCCAAAATCTCCATGGACATAGTCACTGAAATATTCTCTATTTGGGGTTGCATAGAAAGAGGCACCAAAATCTAAAACCCAATATTCTATATTATTATGCAAAGAGAATATAAGATCATCTTGTGCAATAATATCTGCAACTTTTGCTTCTTCTTTACCTTCATGTTGATTGTCTTCTTTAGGTTTTGACCAGCAATCTTTGCTTATATGCCCTATCTTTCCACAATTCCAGCAGGCTATCTTCCTGCCATTTTTGGATTTGGATCTACCTCTCATCTTTGACTTAGACTTTGATCTCCGATGCTTGCCCTTCTCTTTTTGCCTTCCCCTGCTTTCAAAACTTAAAGTGTTCTCTGATGTTTTCTCTGTGCTTTTCCTACAAATTTCTTCAGTCAAGATTACACTAACAACATCATCTACTTTTAAAATATTTAAATCAGATGCAGTAATACTAAATGCCATTACCAAGCTATGCCAGCTTTCAGGTAAAGAGCATAAGATTAATAGAGCTTTAATTTGATCATCAAAAACTATTTTGATTGAATTTAATTGATTTACAATTCCATGGAAATCATTTAGATGATTAGATACAGATCCACCTTCCTGCATTTGCAAATTAAATAACTGCTTCATAAGATATACCTTATTTGAAGCTGAGGGTTTTTCATATAAATTTGCTAAAGTAGTCATTAACTCTACCGTTGACTTTGCCTGTGATAAATTAGATATCACAGTAGATGCCAGACTCAATCTTATAGATCCAAGAGCCTTTCTATCAAGAACTTCCCATTCTTCATCTTCCATATCTGTGGGCTTCTTTGAAACCCCACCTAACGGTAAGTATAGATCTTTCTGATACAGATAATCTTCTATCTGCATTCTCTATAATTGGTAATTCTTGCCATTAAACTTCTCGATTCTCGATTTACTTTCTTCTGCCATTGTTTCTCCCACTCAAACAGAAACCCCTGTGAGTGACCTGTAATCAACAAACACTAACCAGATCTGAAACACCTGTTAGTCAACCTGAGCTCTGATACCACTTATTGGGGAGCAACCAACAAACTTGATTACTATTATGTAAGCAACTAAACACGGAATTAAACCAGAATAATAAGTAACTAGAATCAGAAACAACAAAGAATAAGAGATACAAGAAACCACCCTAAAAACTTGTATTAAACTCTTCCAGAAGGAAATACAATGAAAAAAATCACACTTTCTTCTCATACCTCTCAGATGTACAGATCTCTTTCCCTCAAGAGTTCTCTCTCTCAATTACAATCAATTCCAACAACCTGGATTGATACATATATACAATAAATGTCTTGTACTGTTCTCACATCTACACAAGCTATGAAGATTTATCCCTATTATATAGAATTAGGGATCATGAGCTATGCATTCTCAACCATTAGATACACCTCCTAATCAAAGGCTTAAAATAATCCTGCCAAAAATAGAAATGCAGACTTACAACTAACAGCTAAACTTATCATGCAAACAATCTATTCCATCCATGAAAATAGACTTTCTGGATGCATAGGTGACCGACGTCGGTCCCTATTTGCCTGCACATGACCGACGTCAGCTGATTATAATTGATGTTGATAGCTACTGGTCGACTCCTTGCCATCGTCAGTGACTATGTAAATCTAGCAACTTTAGCATCCGCTCATCTGGTGAAGCTTTTAGCTCCACACCTTAACACAATGTCTTCTCTCATATGCAATAAAACCTTTTCAAGATGAGGTCTTATGTGATGTGGTTAATCTAGATGTTTGTGATGTACTCTTTGGTTAGCCATTCATGTATGATTGACATGGCATATATGAATCAAGAACTCAAAGGATCACTCTCATTCTTGGAACATAGTGCTATAGGGTACCAGAGGTACCACCTTCTACATATGTCTCTCTGATTAGTGCCAAGAAATTTGTTCTCATGGTGGTCAAGCCACAAGAATCTGAAAGGGCTAATGTTACAGCCCTGACTACACAAAAAACACAACAATAGAAGCAAATAGATATTGAGCTGAAGAATTTCACAGCCTTCCATCCATAGATTGATGGTCAGATAGAAATGGTGAATAATCGGGTCCTGCATAGTTTTATAAATCACAGTCCCTTCCAAGTATGCATCGAGAATCAAATCAAAGTATAACTACCACATTTAATGACAAATCTTGATGCAATGGGGACCATTACTTCTCAAGGACGGAGGAATGATCTGGGTAACAATTTAGATGACAATTCGGGTGATGGGTCCACCCCAATTGATGATGGAACTTCCTGGAGCCATAACTTTTGTACCGTAGCTCCGATTGACTCATCGTTTGAACCTTTGGAAAGATAATAATGAGGGGAACATCGTGAGATGGCATAGAGCTTTGCTCAATGAAGTTTGACCCACAAAAACCCAATAGAAGTGCCCCAAATTTTAATTTTAGTAGTGCAGTCTAAAAATAGTAAGTTTATAAAAGTAGTAATTCCTCAAATTATGTATTGTTGTAACTTGTGGAAGTTGAACCACCTAATCTCCGTCGAGATTGATGACCTTCCACATCCTCCTCACACCTTCAAAACATGTATAAATGAAGATGTCACCAGAAAGGGAAATAAGCCATTTCTTCTAAGAGATAGGCATATGTTTGGGTCTGTAATTTTGATTAATAAAACATCTCTTTTCAGAGATAGCATTATTTAAATTGTGTTGTTCTTATTTTTGAATTATCTTTCAACCAAAGCTCTCGAGTTTTAGATCAATAGATGTCCAGGGAAGCGACCAAACTATGATCAATGTGAATCGATATAGGAGTTAAGATTTTCAAATTTGCATCGATAGTCACCATTGACTTAATGACAAATGAGTTATGAATCACCTAAAACACGAAAATAAAGGATGTCGAAATTTATGGCAACTTGCATGCCTATAATGAGATCTTCATACTTAACCATGTTATTACTATCATCGAATGTTAATTAGAAAGCAAGAGGTATGATTTTTCCATAAGGATTATCTAAAACAGATCCTACCCTAGCTCCTTGAAGACATTTAACACCATCGATATGGAGTGTCTAAGTATCTTTATGCAAATTAATTACAACTTCCAATAATTATTTGATAATGACTTTTGGTTTTGTTTTAGAAATGGAAGTGTTTGATTTATTGATTTTGAGGTCAACTATAAAATTGTGAAAATAATATTTGAGTGAAATAAATTGATTAATAACTTTAATGTTTATGATTTTTTCATTAGGAAGAGTATCTTGAAGATGATTAGTGACTGGTATAGGAACGTTAGTAAGTTGATCAACAATTACTTGGCCTTTAACTGATTTTCATGTAATGATTCACAAATAAAATTTCATCAAGAGAACCATCCATTTTCTAATTCTATCCCTAGATAAGAAATATTTGGAAAAAAAATGATGAAGAAGATCGTAATGGATGGTGACATAAGTTGTTTGATAAAACATGTAGTGGCAAAAATTTTCAACTATGAAATAAATGCGAGTCAATCACATTTGACTTTAATATAATGTGTCTCATAGTATTTTAAAGCATGACTGATATAATATATAGCATATTCATGACCATTTTCATCTTGTTGTATGAGCATTGCCCCAACAGATATCGGGGTAGATGAAGTGTACAAGATGAGAGGTTGATCATTAGAAGGAGATAAAAGAGTGAGAAGATTGAAGTAATGATTCCTTCATGTTGTTGAATGATTTTTGGCATGAATCAGTCCATTATAAAGTGATATATTTCTTGATAAGGGATTTAAATAAATATAGTAATCCATCTCAGGCATGAATTGTCAAATTTCACCAAGTTTCCCAATCTATGTGTGTATATCTAGAATAAAGTGAGGAATAAGCATGTTGACAATAGCTTTGGTTTTTGTTGGATTGACATCAATTACTCTAAGAGAGACTATAAAGCCTAAAATTTTGCCAGAAGTGGCACTGAAAATGTGTTTTTAAGGATTGAGTCTAACTTTGTATTGATGAGACAATAAGAAATTATAATAATATCATGAAGACGATTTTCACAATGTTTGGATTTAATGATAAGATAATTGACATAAGTTTCAAGTATTTTATGTCTGAGATCATGAAATATATGAGTCATTGCACATTGACAAGGGGTTTTACCCACATTTTTATGACTAAAAGGCATTTTAACATAATAATAGGTACCCTTATTTTGGAGTAAAAGTGGTTTTATGTTGATCTTCAAGAGTGATATGAATTTAATTATATACTGAGAAACTATCCATGAGAGATAACATTTCATAGTCAGTGGTGGAATCAACATGGCATCGATTGATGATAAAGGAAAGTTATCTTTAGGACATGCTAAGTTAAGATTACAAAAGTCAATACAAATACAAATAACCATGTTGACTTTTTTGTGTATAGGGATAATGTTGGAAACCCATTTGGAGTAGTCTATGGGTTTGATGAATTTAGCATCTAAGAGATCAATGATCTCTTTATCACATAAGGTAGAAGCATCAGGAGGTAATTTACATTGATTTTGACACATGGGTTTTAATGTAAAATAGGTAATGATGTTATGGACCACAATACTAGGATCAATGTCAGACATCTCTTCATATGACCATATGAAAGCTTCACAATATGTTAGGGTGTGGAGCTAAAAGCTACACCTTAAGGCAAACAGGAGGGTTTCTAGCGTATGCAGTCGCCGGCGTTGGCAGGCCACACCGACGTCGGTCAGGGGACGAAGAAGGAAAACCGGCATCGAAAGGATATCGACCGACGTCGGTCCCTGCCCTCCTGGAGGTGACTGACGTCGGCCGATATCCTGTCGATGCCGGTTTCCCTTCTGCGTCCCCTAACCGACGTCGGTGTGGCCTGTTGACGCCGGTGATTGCATACGCTAGAAACCCTCCTGTTTGCCTTAAGGTGTAGCTTTTAGCTCCACACCCTAACAATCTCCCACTTGGAGATAAAGAGCTGCACCTGTACCCAAAACCAGTACTCTGTCCAATCTACATCCTGGCTTGTATTCCTCTTCAAGCTCCCACCTGAAGACAATCCACCACACTCCTTGTGGTGATAAACCTGTGCCTTATTTTCTTCATTCTCATTGTACCATCTTCTGCCTTGCTATACTCCCACTCAAATAGCAACCCCTGTGAGTAACCTGTAATCAACAAACACTTAACAAATCTGGGACATCTATTAGTCAAACTCGCTCTGAGAACATCCAACCTTGCTCTGATACCAATTGATAGGACCAAAACTCCCCAAAGCTCTGACACAACTTGTCAGATTTAAGAGCACACATGATTACCATTGTATAAGCAACTTAAACATGCGGAATAACCAGAAGAACAAATAACTATCAATGAGAAAACACACAGAATATGAGAGGCAACACACAAATGTATTCAACTCATTACAAAGGAAATTACAATAAAGAGATCACACTCTTCTTCCACCTCTGTGAGGCTTCCTCCTCAAGGGCTCCAAGTAATCTTCCCACCTGAGTAATCTTCTCTCATAGGTCACAACACACAGCTAACACAAGCTGTTGTTCACCTCATTGCACATCTGTACAATCGAGTACACAACCGTACTCCAAGTAGATCTCTCCATGATCTTGCTGATGTATTGCTGTCACCTTGGATCTAGCTACCCCACCGATCTCCTTTCTGACCCTCGCATACACACATCCCTGCATATCAAACCTGATCTTACTTATACATACATGGGGAATCCTACTTGATTCCACCATGGGAAGAACTCTCCAAGCTTCACATAGCTCTTCTCCAAATTCTCCACTTAACAATACAACCCATGAGTCTATTATATAGATCTCATGCATACACTGATTAGACTTGCGGCTCAAGACTTCGAACAAGCCTTTAACATGCAAACTCCGCGTTCACTTAACTGACTGTTCGTCAACAGCAGTTCAGACTGCCACAGGCGATTGATGTCGGTCCCTGCCCTCCTGGAGGTGACCGACGCCGGCCGATATCCTGCCAATGTCAGACATCTCTTCATATGACCATATGAAAGCTTCACAATATTCATTTAAAAATAAACTAAAGTTATCATAATAAGCTAGACAAAGTTATTTGGAAACAAGAATGGGTAAAGGGACAATAAGGGTTCCATAATTAGTGGTGTTAGTTTCTTCAATAAGCATAGCATTTCCATCTTGTAAATGATATGGAGTAGGAGGGAACACAGAAACTAGATGTGTTTTAAGGTCTATACTAGAAATAAATTTATTGAAACAAGGAGTCTTTTGCTCAAAATGGGAAAACTTATGATGTTGACATGGAAGTTGAGGTTCATGAGCGTGAAGTAGTTATAAAATAGATTCTTCTATAGGGAGTATGGGTAAGGGCCCATAATATTCAATATCCAAAATTTAATTTCCATGAACATCAAATTCATAATGTATTTGTCATATGGTTTTAGCTTGTGCATCTAAGGTATTTTCAAGAGTAAAGGTAGGAGATTTTTTGATAGGATCATGTATCGAGATAATGGGATAAGCACTATTATCAGTGGTGGTTGAATTGTGTATAATAAGTATGGAATTAGTTTGTTTGATAGAAGCGAGGAGATGATTTATCTTGACTTGTGAGATTAATCTGATCATTGGAATTAGGGATTGTATGTTATATTATACCAGATTGGTCAATTTTTTGGATGATACATGGAGTATCTATCAAAGGTGTAATAGTAGGTGGTACATAGTCTTCATGTTCTAATTCACTCTCAGAGGATATGTGAATGACATAAACATCACGATTGAAGGCACGTAGTCTTTCTAAAATCTTTTGATAATGTAAGACATAAATATCATGACTGAGCTTGTGCCATGATGTAGGTATTGTCATAGGATGGAGATATAGCATATGTATATATTTTAGTAGGATAATTTATAACAAAGATGCCTATGTTAATGAAAGTGTGAGAAGACATGGCTAAAGGATCTTGGAATAGTTTGGCAACCCCATACTCATTGTAAGTAAAATCATCCCATATGTAAGAGGATTCATGTGTATTACATGGGGGAGGACTATCAGTAGTATCACCTATTAAGGGAATGGTTCTATCTCATGGGATAAGAGAAAGATGAAGCCATTCCATGATATGGGGAGGTAATCAATTGGTATTGTAAATATTGTGTAGTTCATTGGGTTCATACTCATCTAAATTTGCAAGAGTGATAGGTAAATTTGAATGCATATCGACAAATTTAGGAGGAGGAGGACTATTGATGTTAGCTATAGTAGGAATATGATATTGAGATTTGGGATTTTGAAGTTGGGTACTTCGAGGATTAGGATCAATTTCATGTTTATAATGATGCCTATTATGTATGAATTTGATATATTGATTACCAGGAGATGTAATAGCTCACATATGATGAGTCTAAGGATGACCTAAGAGAATATTATAAGATAATGGGAGATCAAGGACTATGAGCTTGGTGCAAATGGTCTTCATTCTTATGGTAAGACAAAGTAAATAACAACCAAGTGGTTTTTTGTTGGTTTTATCGAATCTACAATATGTGAGTTGGAGTTGTTTTAAGTTTTCCTAGGAATATCCGATTTATTGAATTAACCAAAGAGAAGTAACATTAATACGAGATCCTTTTTTAGCTAATATTTTTTGAATTAGAGTGTTATTAATACCAATTTTAATAAAATTAGGTGGGTCATCAATGCGAAAGATAATTTCATCATTTATCATATCTTCTTCTAAAGTTTCTATGGAGGGTTTGGTAGATGGGATTGTGTTGATAACATGTATTTCTATAGGTTGAGGAGCATTAAAAGGTAATTCATATTCATTATATGAGGGTTATTCTATGTCCTATAGTTGTTGCATAAGGAAATTACACTGATAAGGAAAAGTTTATACTAATTTCATGAGTGTAAGTTTACAAGGCATAGAATTAAGTTCATATAAGAAATTCCATTGAGGTTTAGAAGAAGAGTGAGCATGAGACTTAGGTTGATTAGATAGGGTAATTTTTTGAAGTATCAAAGGGTCCACTAGGGAAGATTGATCATCACTCATGGATGGTTCTGAAGATGAGGGCTGAGAAGTGGTAGTGTCTTTAAGTATTTGATCATTAGTATATGGCTTTTTGGGTTTGGTAATAGGGTCTTTATGAGCATGTTTGTGGTGATAATTATCTTTAACTACATTCACATATTGAGAATTTGCATAAGATTGATTGTAATCAACATCAATAATGCAAACATTGTCATTAGAGTGTTGTGTATTAGGATCTAAGGAAGCTTTGTGAGATTGTGAAGTTGTGGGTTGTAAAAGTTTCTCTTTTGAGAGGCTTCGAGATAATCATGATGGCATAGTTTGATCATGGCATCATGATCAAATGCATTTCCTAATATGAAAGAAATTAAATTTTTTTATGAGCCCATGACATGTCTCATGAGAATGACTAGTGTTTGCATGGAACTAATAAAATTTATTAGGATCATACATTGATGGGGAAGCAATATTGATATAAATGAAAGGTTTTGATGGAGATAAGAGTTGCTTAATTTCTAACATTGTCAAGGGTGGGTGTGTGGGATTTTGAGTATCTAATTTGATTACTCCCATTTTTATTTAAAGAGATTTAGATTGAGAAATTGTGTTAGTGACGGTGTTGATTGAAGTTTTGAAAGATTCTTTGATTGAATTATGAGATGGTTCAAATTGATTCATAAGGATATATTATCGTTTAGCTTGATCAAGAGCCTTTTTTAAGGTTTGAGGAGAAAATATTCAAACTTTGTATTGAAGAGAAGGTTTAAGGGTAGTAATAAATAATTTAAAGAGATTATCATCAGCCGTGTTACAATATGCTTTATGGGATAGTGATTTCCATCTTTTGATAAACGTATGAGAAGATTCAACAAGCAATTATTTGGCATTGATGAAGTGATTCAAGCAATTTTCAGGAACGTCATTTTGTTGAAAATATTTAATAAGGGAATTTATGAGATTTTCTAGTTGCCATATGGAATGTTGGGGAATTTGATTATACCATTCTAAAGCATCTTCCATAAGAGTTTTGACAAGAAGTCTAGTGGTAGAATTTTTTTTGGTTTGAATCGATTTCTTATAGAGATTGCCAAATGATTTAAGGAAGATAACATGGTCTTTAGTTCCATCATAATTAATGGTTATCGAGACATTGTAAATATCTATGGATATAATGAATGGAGATAAAGGTTCTTTTTGAAGGTGTTGAAGCATTTTGTTATGCATGATAGGATGACAGATGATATTCCCATTAGCATCTCTAAGAGGAGGGGGGACAAAATGTTGATTGTTTTGAGATATGACGATAAGGGCTTGACTTTCCATCTGTAATATATGTTTTTGGATTTGGAGAATTTGGGAGTTGTTATTTGTTTACATAACTTTCATTTGTTAAACCATTTGAGCAAGAATTTAAGTTGTATCTATAGGTGGATTGGGAGTGATAGTGGTAGAAGGTGGAATGTTAGTATTGGTAGGAGGAACACACCCAAGATTTAAGATAAGAATGTTCCCAATAGGAGGGTTCCCTATGTTGTTATCAATTTATCCAATGGCAAAGTAGGCAAGTTTGTAAATAGTGTCGTTGAAGTTATGATCATCTAGATCTTCATTTTGAGTAATGTGGACCATGTTTCATTCCATTAATCTAGACAAGGGTTGAGATTATTTAGACCATGAAAGACTATCCTCTTGGGTAGCTAAAGTAGGTAAGAAAGAATCACCCATGTAAACTTAACAAGGGTTGAGATTATCAAGGAATATTTTGATAGGTGATTTCATGATGCTAATTAGTGTAGTAAAAGAAATAATAGGCTGAAAGAGAAAAAGGGTGATAAAATAAACTAAGTCAGCTAGGAGTTATAGGATCAATTAGGTCGATCAAGTAGATTTCACAAAATTTAAAGATTATACTAAGCCATCTATGACTACATAATTGACTAGGTCAATATAATATAATTTTGGAAATATGGAACTATAGCTGGAAATTAGAATAGCTCGGCCAGGACCTACATGGTTGACTAAGTTGATCTAGTGTAATTTTAGATAGTAGTGGAAAATTAAATTAAGTTGACCAGGACTTATAGAATCAACCAAGTTGATCTAGTTGGGTAGACAAAAAAATAGAGGAATTAAAATACTACTAAGTTGAGTAGGTGGACTTAGTTACACAGGTAAGACAATCCAAAAATTTTACAACCTACTAAGTCGAGCTAGTCAAATTAGTTGTACAAGTAGGAAGATACAAAAATTTGACAACTTACTAAGTTGAGTTGGTCAACTTAGTTTTACAAGTAGTAAAATACATAAATTTGATAACCTACTAATTTGAGCTGGTCAACTTAGTTGTATAAGCAGGAACATACATAAATTTGACAACCTACTAAGTTGATCTAGTCAACTTAGTTGTGCAAGCGGGAAAATATAGAAAATTGATAAAGTTGAGTTGGTCTACTTAGTTGTACAAGGGGTAAATACATAAATTTGACAACGTACTAAGTGGAGCTAGTTAACCTAGTTGTACAAGTTGGAAAATATAAAAGTTTGACAGCTTACTAAGTTGATGTAGTCAAATTAGTTGTATTGGCAGAAAAATATAAAAAATTGACAACCTATTAGGTTGAGCTAATCAACTTAGTTGTATAGGTATGAAAATACAAAAAAAATATAGCCTCCTTAATCGAGCTGGTTGACTTAGTTGTACATGCAAGAAAATGCAAAAATTTGATAGCCTATTAAGTCGAGTTAGTTGACTTAGTTGTACAAACATGAAAGACACAATTAACAACCTAATAAGTCAAGTTGGTAGACTAAGTTGTACAAACAAGAGGAGATAGAATTGTACTATGTCAAGTTGGTAAACTTAGTTAAATTTGGTTTTTTTGACAATAAACTAGAAAGAATACATGAGACTAAGTTGAGCCTAGTTGACCTATTTTGTTTTCACACAAGCAATTAGTTCAACATTGGTCAATTTAGTTGAAGTACACAACACATAATTGTATCAACATTGGTCAATACAATCTATAGTACAAAAAATAATAGAAAGTAACATGTATAAAATGTAATTTTTTAACTACTAATGCTAACTAATTATCTGAAAAGAATATCAGGAAGATGTACTAAAAGGTTTTGATTGATTTGTATGCTTTCAAAAATACTTGATTTTTGATTGGATAGTGATGGCCCAATGTT
Source organism: Torreya grandis (assembly GCA_037957365.1). NCBI lineage: Eukaryota > Viridiplantae > Streptophyta > Pinopsida > Cupressales > Taxaceae > Torreya > Torreya grandis. The sequence goes on along the minus strand of JARHVA010000121.1, from coordinate 501,974 downwards.
TCAGAGCACTGACTATGGAGAAAGTATCATTTCCATAACTCACTAAATCCAATTTCAAGGGTAAGTTGTATGTAACTTCTCGATGCCAACTACTAATCGATGCATTGAAAGATCAAATGGATGGTTGGATTCCTAAGGTTCAATTCAAAGAGAAATGCTAGGCATTTTTTAAATACCATGAGGTGCATGAAAATTAATTTTTTTGTTAAGCTGTATATTATGGCTATGAGTATGGGAGCAAGCCCCTCGTGCCATAATATATATAAATGATAGACAAAGACCGTAAATATAGTATTGTGTGGCCTTTCATGACAATAGCTAAGTAGTTTTAAAACTATCAGTTCATATTTTCTAAGGAAAAGAAGACAAAGTGAAAATAAAAGCAAAAATCAACTATTGAAAACCAATTTATAATTTTTAAATTTTTAAAAAAATAGGCAACCAACCCTTTTCAAAGTAAAAGTAGATTACTTACAAGGAAAGGAAAGTAAATCGCCTTGCTTAAGCCAAAATTAAAAAACACAAAACAAGGTTAGCTAGGTAAATCTCGTTGGCAAACATAACAAAACACATATGGGCAGGCTGATCTACTCTATTGTAAAAACATGCCAAAAATAAATAGTCAGTTGGGTTCACCTAGTTTGTTGGTAGAGCAAACGAACACGAAACTAATTCAACCAAGTCAACTTAGTTGACTACGTGTAAAATAATGTAGAAATTTGAGATGTTGAATAATTTTATTGAAAAATAGAAATGATAAGCTAAGATAATTGATAAAAAAATTGAAATACGAAACTAGTTAGAATGAACTTGAGGAATATAACTTGTTCGACTAGGTCAACTTGGTTGACTGAGAGTGTTGAAGATCTAATTGTTGATTGGATCATCCAAGCCTGATTGACTCATGTAGAGGATGTTTTTTGAAAAAATAGATTAAATAGGGTCATCCAAGTCAAATTAGTCTGTAGAAAGATAAAAACTAGAAATAGTAAAATGAAACTAAGTCAACTAGCACAATCTAATTTATCAAAAATTTAAAAAGTAAAGACTACCGAAATGAAATAGGTCGACCAACTCAACTTAGTTGACTATATGTGAAGATTTTGAGAATAGTAAAAAACTAACTCGATCGACCAACATGACCTAGGTGACTATGGAAGGAAACCTATAAGAAGAGGACAAAACTGCGTTAACCAACGTGACCTAGTTGATTATGGATAATGAATCTACAAATAAAGGTTAAAACTAGATCGACCAATGTGATCTAGTTGATTGTAAATGAAAAATTAAAAATACAAGGGTTAGATTTACGTTGGGTTCACTAAAATGTATACAACTAATTAAAATGAATCTAAAAATTATCTTACTTAACAAATCTAAGATTGAATAAGGTAATCAACCAACATATGTTACAATACTATTTCTATCCGGAGCACGACCAAATTAGATCCACTAAACCTAACTAAGGGAACACTTATTACACAACACTAAAAGAGAGGGTTATAAAGCCTCTAGGTAAATAACATTATTAAATAACCCTAGTTAAATCTACATACATAAAATAAAATTAATCTAGTGCTCACCAAGGCTTGTGGCACAAATGGGGATGGTTTAACACAAAAAAACAATCAATGGATCATGGTAGGCAAATGGGGGCATAGATCACCTGAGGTGGAAGATGATAAGAAAAGAATACCATGTAGCTATACTAATTTTAAGTATAAAGGAAATATAAACAAGGAGTTATACATTCAAAACCTATTCCTTTATGCACTATTTATCTATTAAATGAAATAACAAAAGTTTGGAATACTTACCTTTAGGTGAACTTGTCAAGTCTCAATCTCTCCCATGGCCAATGGTGCTTTGCAAGAGGTTATTGTGGTTTTTAAGGATCACACTATAGAAATAAACTCTAGGCTAAAATACTCCTACTTTTCATCTAATACTTGCCACAAGAAAAGTTATCTTCCCTCCAAGACAAACCCTAAGCAATGGCTCCTTCAAATGTAGATTTAGTAGAATTGTGAGTTGTAATAATGCAAAAAACAAATATTCCTTCTATTAGATTAAAATGAGTCTTGTATTTATAGTAATGGATAAGTTATAACCCTTTCATAAATTTAGTCAATGAGGTCAGCCAACATGACCCAGTTTTAAGGAAAAAGTTATTGTTAGCCCTCAAACGAGGTCAGCTTGGTTGACGTAGTTTTGTAACATGCACTTTAACTTTTATAACAGGGCCAACCCAATCAACTTAGCAGGAAAAGAGGGTATTTGCTTAATTAGGGGATATTTAAAATGGCAATTGATTAAGGAAATGGATAGACAAAGTTTATTTTCTTAAGAAGTTAGATGAGTGGGATTTGTAAAGGTTTTTGGTAATGATAGAGTTGACCAACTATCTTATGAAGCACCAATGGTCTACTCACCCCTTTCACAGTGCACCCTTTAAGGCGTGCACTTAGAGAGATCAAAACTTGATAGATTCTTACAAGATATAAAGCGTTACTAACTTATAAAGTTTTAAAATATCATGTGTATACAAAATCCACCCTTAATGAGATATGGGTTGGGTCATATTCTCTGCCTTTGAAACACTGGAAGATGGAGGTATTTCAATTACTATGAGATGTTTTAGGTAATTTTATTGAGATAAATCTAATATATCTAGGTAACGATGTTGTTTTTTATATGATTAAGGTTTAATTAGATCACTTTTGCAAAGAAACAAAAGCTCACATCTTAATTGTTGGAAAAAAGGAGATATTTCAAATGGTGGAATTTGAGTATCAGGGAAAGACTTATTATAAGTGTTTGGGGTTGAATATTATAGCTAGATCATTTCCTAATTTTTAGGAGGGACATCAATGTAATTTTTAAAATTTAATGGATGAAAAGGTAAATTATAATTCTTTGAATAAGAATAATGGCTTCTTGAGGCCAATGACAAAGTTATTGTGGAGAAGGAAAAATGAGTTGAAGTCCCCTTTTATTCACAAATTATACGATGATTGTTCTCTTTCCTTTTGAGGGTTAAATGTTCCATCATCCTTTAGCAATGTGTTATTTAAAAAATGTAAGGTTGGGTTTAATAAAGCCAAATATTTCTTGTCTACATAAGATGGTTTGTGTTCTACTATAAAAGTGGAAGTGCAACCCTAAACAAGGACTAGCGAGAAAGGGAAGCATAGTAATCATGACACTATGGATCTAGATATAGACTAAACTATGTGATTCCTATATTTTAGGTTTTTTTATAAACAAGTATAATGATTGAGCCATGAATTTGGGGAGGATAATCAACAATTGATGGGAGGTGAATTACATTTTATGCATAATCCACATATGCTTAATTCTACAAAACTAATTGAGCTTCATCTTCAGAAAGAAAGTAGAGTGGGTGGTTTGGAAAATTTATCAATCAATGGTTGTTTCTCCATATATGCCTCCCTAAAAAAATAGAAAGAAAAGGGGAATAAAAACATTAGAAAAAAAGATTCAAGAGGATTCATTAGAGGTTAAAAAATCAAGATCTCAAATAACTGTGGTGGAAATGTTTTCTACTACTAGGAGGAAACTCTTCCTCTGACACTTGATTTTTTTGAGGATTTTCCACCGATTGGGTATCCTTGAGGATATTTTTACACATTGGAAGTTGTTGATTTTTGATAGTTTTTTTAAGGTTGATGAATAGGTGTGGAAGGTCAATTTTTATTAATAATTGTGGGAGAAGAATAAATGCACCCTTGGAGTCAAACATTTTAGATAATTATAGGAGATTTTTTTTGAGGTGTGAATATTTTTTATTTAAAAAGGGGAAGGACACTCTACTTGCTAGGAGTGTGAGGGACCTTGGATGGAACATGATGTCATGATGTTGGCAGAGTATTTTTCATGAAATGTAAGCATTTTTTGCATAAGCATTTTCTCATAAATTTGAGGATGGAGTGGTTGTTGTCAAGGGTCTTCAAACTCAGGTTAATGAAGAGGTCCTTTCAATATTAATAGGTCTACCCACAACAGGGGAATGATCATTTATGGTCGAGGTAAGAGGCAATAAATATAGAGATTCTTTTCTTTGAGTAAGAGGAATAGTACAAGATACTAGTAAGGGCATTCTAAGAATTTCTCTCCCTTTAATTTGGTAATAAATTAATAGATTTATACAACAATACTTGCCATTAGAAGGGAGGTACTATTTGACATTTGCAAATTATTTTAGAATAATATCACAATTATTCCATCATCTCCTTTTAAATGTGCCTTATTTAATCTAATATTGTTGGATAAGATTGTAACAAAAGTACAAAGAGACAACCTCAAATCATTAACTCATCATGGGTTGATAATACTCTTAGTTTTAGGTGCACTCATGGAGATATACAAAGTTTCTTCTTGGGATTATTTATTTTAATGCTTGTTGGTCCCATCCATTAGGAGTAGAAAGAGAAAATTGACATATATTTATATTGGAAATACACAAGGTGAAGGTTATTTGGTTGAGGAGGGTTTGAAAAAGGATTCGTTGGGGTTGTAGTTAGGAATCTTGGAAAATTAGTTTTGAGGGTAGAAGTTGAATAAGAAGAAAGAACCTTTTTGTGTATAGAGAAAGAATTTTTATTGGAATAAGATGAGGTTTTTCCTAAATCTTAAAGTTATTCTTATTATTTAAAACTAGAATAGGGTTTGTAGGTTATTCAAATCCTATCCTTGAAAAAATATTTGACTAAATGTGGATTTTCAAGTATTCAAACTATAGGCAAGTTGAAGAGGGTTTGTGACAATGAGAGTAAGCACAATATGAAGATTTTTCATAGTTTTAAAGCTTCAATCAAATAATTAAAATATAAAGTAGGGAAGGTTAAAGAGGAGGATTCTCATTTAGGTGAAGCCAAATATAAGGATATTGTTGATTTAAAGATGTATCTTAGTCTGGATGGAAGTTTTTCAACAAAGATATTTTCAAGTGGGCCCCAATAAAAATACATTGCTCTATATTGAAGTTGATATGGGTAAAATATAGGTTTTGGAGCATAATTTCTAATAGGTCACCCTATATAAATTCCCTTAATCCATTCAGTGAGGCTTTTTGGATAGCCTTTGAACCTTACAATAATTTTATGTGAAGCATATTTTCATAATTTGGTGTTACCATCATTTTCATCTTGGAAACATAATCCTGTTCATGGAGATTAATATAAGAGATTTTAAGTCTTATATATACAATGAGAACCTTTGTGAGTAACAAAGATAGGTTTATTCCAAAATTGAGAAAGGTTATCCACTTATAATTAGGAGCAATAATCCTGACCACTTGAGATTGACATGTTTGTAAAAAATAATATGCAAAACAATACCTTCAATTCTTCTACACCGAGTGCTAGAAGGGAAGCATTGGATAAATTTGTGGGGTTTCAAAAGGATTTATTATTCAAGGTTTATAGAAGTTTTTGTGAGAGGTGGTTACTATTTCTAGCTATGATGAAGATGAAAGACCTACATTATCCATCTAATTTATTGTATGTACTTGCTAGGATGATTTTCCTTTATCACTTTATTCTAGATGCAGTGGAGGATTGGGTTGGATTGATATTATAACCACCACTTATTTGGTATCCAATTGTATACTGGAGTAATTTTTGCTCATGAATGAAGAAATAGAAGCTCAAAAATGTAAATTGGTGGATTTGGCTAAACACTTTCAATCTCCAACAAATACTCCTAATGCTTATCTTGTAGATTTCACATCTATTTGTGAATGTTATGATATAGATATTTACAGGTCCAAATATACATTTTTAAATTGATATATTCTTGCCACAAGTTAATGTATGTTCCCCTTTTTGTTACATAAATTCATTTGTAGTAGCTTCTATAATTTTTGGAGTTTATTTAAATAGTTTTAGGGTTAGATGCAGTTTTTTTTAATTTCAAACATATAATACATCATAAGCATACTATGATTTGAAGAAATCCCGAATAAATCAAGGCCAAATATATTTAACAAAACAACCACAAGTAAAAGTAACACTAGGAACATGTAAGATACAACACTAATAAAAGGGCACATCATAATGGAAATGTATGAATATATTGTAAGATAAACACATTGAATTTGGGATAATGATGGATAAACAAATGATTGCAAGCATTAAAAATCCAAATCTATGATATTCATAGTGATATCTAGCCTTAGAATGAAAGGGATCATGAAAGACAATGTGCATACTCTTATGACACATATAAGGGGAAACCCTATTAAGATGATATGACATGGCAAGCAATAACCCTAAAAGGGAAAAACATGAAAAATGAGGGTTTATAATAACATTTGAAAAAACAAGATCTAATATTCAAATAAAGACATAATCTAACCCTAAGAGGTATAAGAGAGCATTGGTTCACCAAAATGTTTTATCAGGAAGCAATTTTAGATTATGCATACTACACTAAACTGATAAAACAAAGACACAAGCCAAATATAATCTAAATACATTCAAATAATAATAAATATATTAATTTTTTTTAAACAAGAGTTTAATTCAACTTTAAATTTTATAAAGGATTTTTGTAGAGGAATATCTTTATTTTGACTTACCTGTGTGTTGGTAGTGATTGAAAATGATTACAAAATAAGTCTAGAAGCAATGCAAAATTAAACTCGTAAAAATATAGAGATATGATGGTGTCCATAAAAATGACCACTATTTAAGGGGTTTGATAGTAGTTACACTAGTATTGCAATATATTGATAACTCTCAAACTAGTTTGATATAGGCAACTAGTTCAATACTAGCTGATGATGTTGGATTAGGATGAAACTTTGTGAATGCCTTCATCAACACTTGCTTGATAGAATCCTCTCTTATATTATTTATTTTATGCATGAAACTTTTATAATTACTTATTCACACTCTAAACCCTAATCTACTCCAAGAGACCTTGCAATAGCACAAAACATTATTGTAGTTATGAAGGGCATGCCTCAGTTAGAATCATATTCTTAGAAAATTTGACAATCCTCACTCATGTAGTTTTAAAAAAAAATCTAGTGTTATAAATATCCAAACTCTTATCCCAATATATGAGATAGAATTAAGTATTCAATCTTATATACTCTTTCACTAATCCTTCTTTTGATACAAGTATGTAACTATAAAAATGTAACAAATAGAAAATACGGTAAAAATAGAGTGTAAATATGTTTAGATGTGATATCATGATGATATAATGATGGATTGATGTTATAAATTACTTAGGGTGCTAATGCATATATAAAATTCTTTAATTGAACTTATGAACATATTTGCATGAAACTCAACATAGAATAAACATAAAAAGGGACAAAATTGGCCCAAATCAATGGCAACATTAAAACAAAGATAAAAGGGGTGCACAAATAAAATGAATAGTATTGAACCAATTAAATACAAGTCAAAATTTCTATTAATTGTCCATTATTTTTATTGGTTTCTCCCACACAATAATCACAACATGGGAACTCCTTCTAGCGTGGAATTGGTCTTGTAAAATAGCCTTTAAAGACAACTAGTTTTTCTTCCTACTCTTGATGTTAATCCACGTAATTAAAACTACTCATAATGAAATAAATAAAACTTTAGAGGGGTAATATAATATTATTTCTCAAAACAAAAAGGGGAAGTGATGTACGAGAAAAAGAAGTGGGTTAATTCCTTGTCTTACAAAACATACATCTATCATTATGGAATAAAAGAATTAAAAATAACTCAATTAAAATAAGTTTAGGGGGAAAGATACAATCCATATGTGATCATGAAGTTACAACAAGAAGACAAAAGCTATGGGGTAGAAAAATAAGAGATACATTAGCGTTCACCAATTATAAAAAAATACATAGATGCATCATATTTCAAAAAGAGGGTTTAGATTTGTCTTACATAGAAAATAATAGAGGTCAAATAGTACACATAACAAGGACTTGGATTAAATTCCAAAGAATCAAACCTCTTACTCTATTAGGATTTATCTCAAGTTAGACATTAAATAACATTGAAAGTGAATAAATGAAGCACAATGAAAAAATATTACTTCGATAAAGAATCAAGCCATAAGATTGAGACGAGATTTAACAAGTAGAAAAACTATCAAATATAGAAAAATACCACAATCTATTAGAAGCCTTGCAACAATGAATCTCCAATTACATAGCATGCGGAAGCTAAGAAAGAAAGAGAGAAAATGGTTTTAAGTCAAAAGAACATCACAAGCATGAAAGAGCAACATCAAGAACAAGATTAAAGAACTACCAAAAGGTAAGAAGAAAGGAAGATAATAACTCAATAAAAAGATTTAAAAAGAATAAAGAGTTACATGTGTAAGTTTTAGCATGTTTGTCAAGTGTCTGTAATCATCTTGTAAGTGGGGAGGATGTGTGTGATATGTGGGAGGAGAGGAGTTACATGAAAGTAATTCCTAAAATCTTTATGAGGATATATATATGAATGACACCTCATAGAATATGGATTTATATGAATTAATAATTTACATAAATATAAATTCTTCACACATGATTAAAACTCAGGATAAAATATAATCTTAAATAAAGAGTGACTTAACACACTCATAAAGACTTAGGAAAGTACCTAAATAAGATTAATTCTTTAATACGCTCCCTTAAACGAGTTACAAAAGTGGATAATTTTTTTACAAATAAGGAAGAGACTTGAAAAGATATCCCCCCTTAATAGAAACTTTCTTCTAGAGGAGTTATAATAGTTTGAGAAAGAAAGAAGAAGATAAGGTGTTGTTAAAAGTTACAAGGATGAAAGTGTGATCACCAAAAATATCTAAGAATCCTCTTCAGATAATATGATTGATCTGCAATGGAACAAAAACTAATAAAAAAGAGTAATGATCTACAAACCTGTAAAACAAGCAAGCTAACATTAATATTTCAAGTTAAGTAATCAATATGTCCAAAATACAATCTACATATATAATGTAATAAAAAAAATTGTACAACAAAGATAAATAGAACAAAGGCAACTTCCATCATAAAGTATGATACCTTACATGAAAAGAAGTTAGTCAACATGATCAAAACATATATTCCATGTAATAAAAAGCAAGAAATGTAAAAAAAGATTTAGATAATCAAAATGGAGACAAAAAAGATGCGTCACTTGTAAAAGATATTTTGCATGAAATATTGAAAGAATTATAACGAGAAGACATATCAAAGTCTCTAAAAAATTCTTTTTTTTAGGAATCTAAATAGTTGTATCTTTAAAGGTAAGAGATTTAGTCATTTTCTAACAATGTAAAGTGTCGTACATGGATTTACCATAAAATTTATACTGATGTAATTTTCAACATTTAGATATATGACGCTCTTATTTTCTAAAATACATATAAGGTTTGTTATTTTTAACCAAAATATGAGCAGTACAATAACTATAACCAAAATAAGTTACATTATAAGTCCTTCAACAAGGATGACAATAAGATTCCAAATTTTTATTAGAAGCGTTTGAAGTATTATATCCAAGACCTTTAGATTTTGTATTTAATTCAGACAAAATAAGTTCAAGAATACCATGTTTACACTTACCAAGTACACCACTTGAATAGCCAATACCATGCATGATTTTTAATTCAGGGTTGGTAAAATAAGTGTTTAAAGAAGATTTAGGTGTATGAAAAGTACAAAGAGTTTTATCATTATGAGAACTAGTGTCATGTGTAAAAGACATGACTTTAACATTTAAAATATCAATAGAAGATAACATAGTTTGTATTTGTTCAATAAAAGAGGATTTTAAAGTATTTAATGTGTCATTTTGACATGCAATTTGTTTTTTAAGAGCAACTATTTCATCATTTAAAAAAAATAGTTTGTATAATTTTTTTAGAAACTAAAAAAATGATCAATTTAAAGGCCACAAGAGCAAATGATACAAATTTAAGTATCATTAAAAAAAATCAATTATTAGAAATATAGATTGATCCAAAAAACATTTAAAAAATATTCATCTTAACAAAAAAACTAGGATTTGAATATAGAGATTTTTTTTGGTCTCAAAACTTATCTCAATTAACTTGTATATGTAAGTCCATAACAAAACTCCAAACAAAAATAAAATTGAGTTTTTGAAATATTTATAGATAAAAAAAGGTGAAAGAATTTATAAAATAAACTTAATTTGATATGACACGTGTTTGAATTAAAAACAAACTTATATTAAAGATTATATAGAAAATATTTTTCTTTAAATACTTATAACCTTTGTTTTTGGAAAAAAAGTAATCACATTTTTTGAAAAAACACAATCACAATTTTGATGATTTCTCTCAAACTATGATTTGGGTTTCCTTGAAAAAATTACAATATGATCTTAGATACTATAATAACAAAACCTAAAAAAATTATAGGAAAAAAAATCTGATAAAAAGTTATGGACCCTTTTTTTAAACATATTTTAGTGGGAAAATGGCTCAAAAAAAATTAAAAAATTTAATTATAATTTCAAATGTAGCTGAAAATAAACCAAAAGAAGCACGAAAACCCTCCTCTAACCGTCAAAAAAGAGGTTAAAAGGAAAATAAATGCTATTTTTAATACATAAAACAAAATGATTGGTTTATTGCTACAAAAGGTGTCTAAAAACTTGATTTTCCATCTAAAATCTTAAAAATTAAGTAAATAATGAAAAATAGAATGTTAGAAAGAAAAAAATCTTCTTTTCCACCTCTAAATCAGGAAAAATCTCAATATTTAACATTAAACAAATCTTAGCTCTGATATTGTATTGTGATTTATCCCAAGATAGACATTAAATAATATTGAAAGTGAATAAATGAAGCATAATGAAATAATATTTCTTAAAGAATCAAACCATAAGATTGAAATGAGAGTTGACAAGAGGGAAAACCATCAAACAGAGAAAAATTCTACAATCTATTAAAAATCTTGTAATAATGATCTCTAAATACATAATATTTAGAAGCTGAGAAAGAGAGAAAGAGAATGACCTTAAGTCAAAAGAGCATCACAAGGATGCAAGGGAAATAACAAGAAGAAGTTTGAAAAATTACCAATAGACAAGAAGAGAGGAGGAGAAAAACTCAATAAAAAGAGCTAGAAGGAATAAAGAGTTACATGTACAAACTTCAACATGTGTGCCAAGTGTTCTTAATCTTTTTACAAGTGGAGAGTATGTGTATGCCATGTGGGGGGAGAGGAGTTACATGCAAATAACTCCCAAAATCTTAATGAGGATAAAGAGGTGAGTGACACCTCATGAAATTTAGATTTATGTGAATTAATTATTCACATAAATACAAATTCTTTACACATGTATAAAAATTAGGATGAAATATTATCATAAATAAAAGGTAACCTAACACACTCATAAAGACTTAAGAAATGACCTAAATAAGATCAATTCTTCAACATCCTCAAATAAGATATTTATAATTTATAAGGAAGGAAACAAGAGAGGAATAAAGAAATCTATGTTGATGAGAATAAGAGTTGAGAAAAATCACTGCTTACACGTCCCCTTTTGTAGTTATTGAAATATATCTAACAAGCAAGAGAGTAATAAAAAACTCTATGTTGATGAGAATAAGAGTTGAGAAAAATCACTGCTTGCATATCCCCTTTTTTAGTTATTAAAATATATCTAAGTAGCTCGACTAAACACTCAATATATCTCAAGTTGTGGATCTTCGTACCAATCATTTATGCTAGCATAGTATGGTCTCATTAAATCATCTTGCATACCCAATTAGTTTACTTAGAATATCCCATGTCATATTAATGAACTCTACTCTTTTTTCTTAAATTTACCTACTTTCTAAAAAGGGTAGCTCAATGGTCCCTTATACTTTACCTGAACACTAGTAGGGACTCTTAGAAGTACCCTAGCCATTAAACACCTTGATCCAAGTTGGTGAAGATTTTAAGTATCTTCTAGAGGGGTGTAACCCCAAGTAAGTTTATTAGTTTATACTATGTAAATACTACTTTTTCCAATTAAAATCCACATCATTCTAAAAAATCTAATCAAAAGCTTTCCATTGGGCTATATTTTAAAGAGAATAACCAATTGTAGTGAGAGATATAATTTTGTGACTATCACCCTATAATTATTATAGGTTTTCTTCATGTTTTATCAGATAGTGTAAGATCAACACTAGAGGGCTGATCTAATAGCATGATACCTCTAAGAATGTTTGTGTCATCCTTTTATTCAACATGTTTCGAATTGTCAATCAATGCTTGATCGAATGATCTTTTAATAAATTGCTTTGGAGAATTACTTAAGGTTTGAGGCCCTTAATTATGAATCAAAAACTGAAGATTATCACCATGTATTGATCCAAGGGCATGGGATTTCCATACCATATCCTTATCCTATAACTCATGTTTGCCATGTGTCTCATTTGACTTTTCAAGTCTTTGTGGATTTATTCTTAAATCTCAGTTCTTTGGATAGAATGGATGAAGATTAGGAGTATCAAAGGCGTGAGTGGTTTTTGATTAATGACATCACCCACATTATTTTATTTAACTCATGTTATTAGATGAAATAAGATTCAACAACATAATATTAGCACTAGAGGCCTTGCTTTTAGCCAAAGCAAATAGCCACAAGATTTTAAATTCAATTATTTGAATCAAGCAAGGCAAAACAATAAAAACAAATATGAGTACATGTTTAGCTTCATTTTGATAATAGGTGGCTTGACTGGAATCAAGTAAGAAATCACTTGAGCTTGTCAATATTAAATAAATTTCTTTAGTTTTTTAGGTTGTGGAGCTAAAAGCTTCACTGATGCAAACATGGAGGAGGTTGCTAAGTGTCACAGTAACCAACGTCAGTCAGGCCAACCGATGTCAGCCAGGCCAATCGACGTCGGCTAGAGGTGGACAAGAAGCTGCCAACATCGATCATGGATCAGCCGATGTTGGTCATCTCCAGATAGACAACGACCGACGTCGGTCGCCTGTGCGGTTTCAGAACTATTAGTTACATGAACAGTTTGTTTAAAAAACTGGCTGTTTGCATGTAAAGACTAATTTTAGTCTTGGAGCTACATTTCTAATTATTGTAATTATGAAGTCTAATTATTTTTTGTATGGGATCTATTTAAGAGACCCATGGGGCTATATTATAATTTGTAGAATCAGAAGGGTTCTATCCAAGGGAGAATCATAAGGACTTGGTGAGGCAAGGACAAGGGTTCTTTCGGGTGTGTAAGATTTAGGTCAGTAGGTGTGCAAGGCCAGGTTGATCTACGGTATAGCAAGATCAGGTGAGATCTACATGGTAAGTAAGATCATTTGATTTGCATGTTGTTGCAAGATCAGTGAGATCTACTTGGAGTACGTGGTGTACTCAAACTTAGAGTATATGTGTATACTCGGTGGTACTGGCAGTATTGTTACTGACTGGTTGAAACACCAACTCGGTTATTGAGTTGATTATGTTTGTAATTGAGAGAGAGAGAGAACTCTTGAGGGAAGATTACTGGTACGCCCAAGAGGTGTGGGAAGAGTGTGATCTCTTTATTGTATTTCCTTCTGGATGAGTTGAATATAATTGTGTATTGTCTCTCATATTCTGTGCTATTTCTAATTTCTAGTTACTTATTATTCTGGTTAAATTCCATGTTTAGTTGCTTATACAAAGGTAATCAATTGTGCTCTTAATCCTGACAATTGGTGTCAGAGCTTTGTGAGCCTAGGTCCTATCAAGTGGTATCAAAGTTGTTTGTTGTTCTAGATTCCTGTCAAGTGGTATTAGAGCGGGGTTGCAGGTTCATCAGAGCCTGGTTCGGAGCAGGTTTGTGTTTGATTACAGGTCACTCTCAGGGGTTTCTGATTGAGTGGGAGTATAGCAATGGTAGAAGAAAGTACACTAAGAATGAAGGAACTCAATAGCAAGAATTCTCAATTATTGAATTATGGAAAGAAAGAGCAGGTAAAGAAAGATTATTGGTCGATAGAAGATCAACATGAAAGAAATAAAGAAGCATATGTTGTAGGTATTGTTGCACGGGTTGCTCTTATATGTTCCTTGGATAAAGTAGAATCTTGGTTTATAGATTCTGTTGCCTCTTTCCATGTAATCCCAAATAGAGTATTTTTTCATGTTAATGTCCTTGGAGACTTTGGAAAGATTTATTTAGGGGTTGGTGAGCCTTGTCAAATTGTTGGCAAAGGGGAAGTGTATCTGAAATTGTAGACGTCCAACACATGGGCGTTGAAGGATGTCATGCAGGGCCCAATCCTGAAGAGGAGTCTAATTTCTACAAGAAAGTTGGGTGATGAGAGGTGCACAGTAACTCTCACAGTGGATGCACTTGAATTAGCATGTGGTAAGAAAGTAGGTATTCTTTATCTATCTACTTGTATTACTAATTCTCCTTCTGTTGCAAAGATGTGGCTTTGTAGGCTTGGTCACATTAGTAAGAAGGGGATGCATGTTCTTAAGAGGAAGTCTGATGTCTTTGACAAAATTAAGAACTGGAAAGCCTTGGTGTTCATGGAAGAGATGATGGATAGTGATCAGCTAGGGAGGCTGAATAAAACTAAGCAGGGCAGTTTGGACAGGGTTATGATCCAAGGTAAGCTCGTGGGTAAAAAGTTATTACTCACAGGAAAACACAGTTACTGACATCGGTCAGGTGGAATCGATGTCGATCAGGCAGGCACCAACGTCGGTCATGTGCAGACCAGAGTCAGTGGTGTCAGGCAGGTGGAGACTGACATCAGTCAAGGAATTGACGTCAGTGACCAGGTGGACACCGACGTCGGTCAGGGAACTGGCATCGGCGATCAAGAGGATTTGACATCGATCGAGTGCAGACTAGGGTCGACCAAAAAATGGATTTTGGGCAGACAACAAGTTGGTAAGGAGTCTCAAATGCCCATATGAAGGACTGAAAGGGTAAGTAAGCCTCAAATTCATTATTCACCTTCTTTACACTACTTGTTGCTGACTGATGGTCAAGAACTAGGAAGTTTTAAAGAACCAGAGCAGGTAGAATCTAAGAAATAGTGGGAGCATGGCATGAATGAGGAAGTTGATTCCTTGGATGAGAACCAAATGGGAGATTTGGTAGAGTTGTCAGTCGAAAAGAAAGCACTAAAAGATGAATGGATTCCCAAGTTAAAGAAGAGAGAGAATGGACACATGAGACAGAAGGCCAGGGTATATGGTCTTGAGCACGCTGCAGGACAATGGAGGTTTAACAGGTGTATGACAAAGCATGGCTTTAGTCAATGTCAATGTGACCATTGTGTTTCCTTTACCAAGTTGGATAATATTAGCTACATTATCCTATTACTGTATGTAGTGTGTATGCTTGTTGCAGGGTCACACATGCAGGGAGTTGCTGAGCTAAAGGTAAAGTTAGTTCAGAGGTATGTCATGAAGAATTTGGGAGCAGCAAAATTCTTTGGCATGAGTATTCTAAGAGATAGGGAAGATCACAGGTTGATGTTGTCTCAAGATGATTGTGTGAATGAGGTAGTGGTGAGGTTCAAGATGCAAGATACAGAACTGGTTAGCACACCTATGGATGGACAGTTCACAGAATAGTGTCTCAATTCACATGATGAGCTTAAGTGCATGGTATGTACTAGACCTGATGTTGCCCAAGCAGTGGGTGTTGTCAGTGAGTTTGTGGCCAATCTGAGAAAGGAACACTGGAAAGTAATTCAGTGGATTCTCAGGTATCTGAGAGGGACCAGCAACAGGTATACATGCAATGCAGGGTCGGGGACTTCTCTACATGGGTATGTAGATTCGAATGTAGCAGGAGACTTGGATGACAGGCATAGCAGCACAGGATGTGTGGTGGTTGGTCTTCAAGATTGAACTTGAAGAGGGATACAAGCTAGGAAACAAATTAGATGATGTATAGGTATAGGTACAGGTGCAGCTATTTATCTCCAAGTGGGAGATTATTAGGTTGTGGAGCTAAAAGCTTCACTGATGCAAACATGGAGGTTGCCGAGTGTCACAGTAACCGATGTCGATCACGCCAATCGACGTCAGCTAGAGGTGGATAGGAAGCTGCTGGCATCAGTCATGGATCCGCCGACATCGGTCATCTCCAGACAGACAGCGACTAATGTCGGTCACTTGTCGGTTCCAGAATTATTAGTTACACGAACAGTTTATTTAACGAATCGATTGTTTGCATGTAAAGACTAATTTTAGTCTTGGAGCTGTGTTTCTAATTATTGTAATTAGGAAGTCTAATTATTGTTTGTATGGGATCTATTTAAGAGACCCATGGGGATGTATTATAATTTGTAGAATCAGAAGGGTTCTATCCAAGGGAGAATCATAAGGACTTGGTGAGGCAAGGACAAGGGTTCTTTCGGGTGTGTAAGATCTAGGTCAGCAGGTGTGCAAGGCCAGGTTGATCTGCGGTATAACAAGATTAGGTGAGATCTACATGGTAAGTAAGATCATTTGATTTGTAATTTGTTGTAAGATCAGTGAGATCTACTTGGAGTACGTGGTGTACTCGGACTTGGAGTATGTGTGTATACTCGGTGGTACTGGCAGTATTGTTACTGACTGGTTGAAACACCAACTCGGTTATTGAGTTGATTGTGTTTGTAATTGAGAGAGAGAACTCTTGCTAGAAGATTACTGGTACACCCAAGAGGTGTGGGAAGAGTGTGATCTCTTTATTGTATTTCCTTCTGGATGAGTTGAATACAATTGTGTATTGTCTCTCATATTCTGTGCTATTTCTAATTTCTAGTTACTTATTATTCTGGTTAAATTCCATGTTTAGTTGCTTATACAAAGGTAATCAATTGTGCTCTTAATCCTGACAATTGGTGTCAGAGCTTTGTGAGCCTAGGTCCTATCAAGTGGTATCAGAGCTGTTTGTTGTTCTAGATTCTTGTCATAGTTGCTTTGGAGATTTTTTATTCTTTGGAAAGTTTACGACCTTTAAGGAAATTGATTTGCTTGTCAAGAGAGCTTGAAACATGTCTTACTAAAGGAATAATTTATTCAACATTTTATTGGCCCTTAGGGGAAGCTTATCTATTGAGGTTTGAATATAGGTGCATCGTGTTTTATGAATTGGGAAAGGAGTCAAAATGAAAATATTTGAAAGCTTGAAATCCCTTTAAAGCTTCATATTTCATAATAATCTTACACTATAAAGATTTAAGGAATGTGTAAGCTTTTGAATAAATTTCCATGCATAAATATGTGCATCTTCTTCATAAGTTCTCTATAATCCCCTTTTCTTCTTTACTCCACGTGGTAAGGATTTTCTCAAGATTAATAAAACTATACCTTGATGACTTATTTCTTCTCTTGATTTACATGCCTTATACTTTGCTTACATCTTTTCATGGCATTCAAAACATACATGTAGAACATATCTTACATTAAAAAATTAACTTGTTACTTTTTCTGTTGGTAAAAGAGGGCTAAATGGTCCCTCACCCTTTTCATTAATATCTTAAAATATACAAAACAAATTTTCTTAAACAACAACAACAAAAACCAAAGACCGACTAAGATAGAGAGGATTATAAGCAGAAACAACCACCCTTGAAAGCCATCATTTATGTCAAACCCAAAAAACCCATTTGAAAAATGTATTGAAACTGAAGAAGTCGGTCTTTTGTAACAAAAATGCCTACATACATATTCTTGTGCTAGAAAAATACCAAACATGAAACTAAAAACCTATGCTTATATGACATTTATTCTACAAGATACAAAAAATCATATAACATCCCAAAAGTACAAATCAAGAACATATCAAAATAGAGTGAGTCACAAGGAATGCTAAAGAAAATTATGTTTTTCACCCATATCAAATCACCACCTCATCCATTTCTAAGATTTATTATAATTGGGCATGATGAGTTCAATCAATTTCTCTTCACATACATACTTAAAATTAGTAGGGGAAAACTTGGGAATATATGAAAGGGAGTGAAAACCTTCCTTTAAGTCCACCAACTTCCATTTTTGAGTTTCTAATTCCTCATTAAAATGAGATAAATTCTTCCTATCTACTATAGGATACCATGTGGAATTTGAAATTCAAAACATATCCATTATTCCCTACATCTTAGACAAAATGAAAGTCTAATGCATAAATTAATTTAGATGGAGAATGAGGTTCTCTCATCTTTAGCAAAGCTAAAAAATAATGCTTGCCTCTCATTGCAACTATTGTAGATTTTGGACAATAATTCATTTTTTAACCCTAAAACATGCTTAAATACTTCCTTTCTAGCCAGTGATATTGAAGATTTCAAGGAATCTTCTATCATATACTCTTTTAAGAATATAATAATCTCCCTAAACTTGGGATGTTCCACTTAATCATGAGGGGAAAATGTTTCTTTATTTGGAGTGTATGTTTCATTCATGATCACAGGGGTTTTCATTGTAAATATAAGATAAGAAAGCTTTGATAGTGATATCTACATCAAAGGGGTTTGGCTTCTAGGATGAGAATGAAGGCAATTTTTTTTAATAAATATATGCCTCTCATAACAAACTCTTACCCTAATAAGTAGCTATCTGAAAAAAACCATAAAACAAGTTGAAAGAAAGTATATAAAGTGACATAGTTGCATTTGCCTAACAAAACTTAAATTTGATCCATCTTTCCGTCAACACCAAAGCATAAGATTCTACAAGAGGCCTACATGTAAATATTTTTGTAACAATATTATGTACCAAACTCAATTATGACTTCAAATAAAAAATGATATGATCTTGGACTTCATGAGATTATGAATGTTATACTTTAATAGTCACCAATTCATCTTATAACTACTTAATTAGAGCATGAAAATCATGAACACCCTTCATTTTTTCCTCATTTTCTTTGTCAGAAACCCCCATCATCTTGTTACATGTCTAGTCAGTCCCGAAACGCAATAGTTCACTTGTGCTTCTTGGTACTTAGAGAATCAGCTCTTATGCTGACATATCATGCAAGGTGAGAACCTTGCACGTTCACTTGAGGCATGGAGAGTGGCAAGCTAGGGTAGTTTGGGATTAGTTTCATGCAATAGGAATCATGCGGAATGAGGGGATGGGAAGAATCAGGTAAGCACATACTTAATAACACTAGTAGACATTCACTCATTAACTTCAATAATATTTCATTCATAAAATTAATAATTGAGTTTATACGATGCTTTTTACCATTATATATGGCACTTCAGGCACCCTTAAAACATTACAAACTATTTTTAAATCTACCTACAACCCTTCCTTTCCTAATTATAGTTTAGTGGTAGTTACACTGGAAAAGTTCTAAGATAAAAATCTTCTTATGATTTTCTCTCTTCGATCTACTTGGTTTATTCAGTCTTTTTGTCTCTTTGTCTCCCTCTCCCCCATTTCATTTTTTGTTCTTTTTGAGGTTTACCCTCTTATCCTCCTTTTAGGTTGGCAAACTCAATTACAACTACCAATAGTTAATACAATTATTGCATTTTTCTTATTTAAATGCCAGCTTGGCCTGAGGCCAACTACCTCACCATCCACCACCACCACTTTATTACTCCTTGTTTGGATATTTATATAGTTGAAACTCTTGTCATTTACCCCTAAAATTCCCGCTATGGTTCCTAGGTCCATATGGATGCTTCTATGGATCCATCCATTTATCATGTTGCACACATCAACATGGTTTTAGTGATCTGTGTTTATATTTATAGCATTCCTTCGTAGGCATATGTGTTGGTTATGGGTTTAGATTATGTGCACCATTTCTTAGCTATCGATATTGACCTCACCTATTGCACACTTGTGCACGTTAGTCTTGGACTTCACTGATTTCAGGGGTCAACATCACCCCACACTAAAATAGTTTTTCATCCAAGGATAATGAGTCCATCTCTTGCTTGCTTTCCTTGTGGAATCAATCTAAGCATGAAACTATACCATAAGAAACTACTTCATCTATATTTACACTCTTTCCAACAAGGCTCTTTTAAATGTCTCCTCATGAGACACTTTCTAATGTTCTCAATGGCAAGTGTAACTTTGTGTGACCTCCCAAGATTTCTCCCCACCTTGACACTAGGTGGTTCACTCTTTTATCTCTCTTCTTAACCTTTTTATCAAGACTAGGTACCTTTGGGTGGGTGCATCAACTCTAGCTCTTTTCCCTAGTGATGGGTTTTGATAAGGCATGTAGTTTTGCCTTGTCCTATTCGTTTTGAAGAACATACTCCCACTTTGATTTCTTACTGAGTTTCCTCCAAGATAACATCAACTTATTATGATTAGGATCATGCATGGTATCTATATGTCACATTCACTAGATGGCTCCTCCCTCCATCTCGTCATAGGCACCCATGCGTCATTGATTCACCCTCATCCCTTTTCTTTATGGGAGCTTCTAAACCAGTCTCTATTAACCAACAACCTTTTCATTGCACAAAGATCCATGTTATTTATATTTAGATGAAAGAACTTTGTCCAGATAATATCAGTAATGGTGAGCCATGTTGGTTTCTAGGTGAAACTGAGAGGCTTAGGGG
Organism: Torreya grandis; assembly: GCA_037957365.1. Classification (NCBI taxonomy): domain Eukaryota; kingdom Viridiplantae; phylum Streptophyta; class Pinopsida; order Cupressales; family Taxaceae; genus Torreya; species Torreya grandis. The sequence continues at coordinate 481,423 of JARHVA010000121.1, read as the reverse complement.
ATACATCCTAATCTTCCTTACCCTAATGGGCATGGTTGTAACTTCCTTTGAACCAAAGAGAAGACTCAAAAAATATTACCATATAAGGTAGTTTGGAGTAATTCTATCCCCTCACTTTCCCTTACCATCATATCTACTCTTTGAAGTCCTACCATCCTCCAGGTGCACCTCTGCACCATGCTTTAATTAGGATTGTTATAGTACTAATTTTCATTAGCACAAAACTACGCTCATCGATCTCTAGCCGCTTCATCCTATTCTCCAAGCCATCTTCATACACAAGCATTTTTTGAGATCCATGTATCTTCTCCTATACTTCATATCCTCTACCCATATGTGCACGGTGGAAGTCCATGACTCCTTTCAGATCCATCATTTGTATAGCTACTTCACCCCATTGATCAACTCCTTCATTCCACTCATGTTACCTATAGGGCCCTAATCTTCTTGAAATATCCCAAGAAAAATTAGACTCAACTTCTCATAACCTTCTTGATTAAAATCAACTCACATGAGTAGGGCAGTGTGGCATTTTCACCTCTCTAGCTCTAGTTTCTCTTTCTCAATAATTTTCAGAGCCTAACACCTTGGTCTGATTTCCTCCTTCCTCCAAATTTATTAAATTCTATTACTATTTCCTCAAAAAAATGCCTTTCAATGCTACCTTAATTTTCTCAATGGTCTCCTTCAATTTCACTCTTTGATTTGGTAATTTGTACCATGGACTATCCACCCATATTTATAGGTGTGAAGGCATTACCTATTGATCTAGTTGATAGGTTTATAGTTGTCCCTCCAATGCCCTCACGACCTATGTTGTATAAAGTATCCTATCCAAGTCATACCTCTAGTTTAACAAAATAGGTTAGGTGGCATATCTTATGCATGCCTTGATCCCTCCCATGATTGTCCTTTCCTAATTGAGTCCCTTCTCACATTGATGATCTATGACATCAATTAATATAGACTGTGACTAAAATATATTATCCATTATTGTACATTGGTCCAGTCTCCAGCTTCCTTCACTTTATGTAGTTGGATGAATAATTGTTCTTCATTTATTGTGCATAGACTTAACACTTGTCTCTTTGAGTTTCGCTCTTGACTTAGTCAACAAGCCAACTTTCCCTGCAGGCTATTCTTCTCTCTGTACATGCCATTTATCATCATCTCCTTCAACACACTTATTTCCTTCCCCTGACATCTTTTAGTGTATGCCATACTTCTACTTTTCTCATCACCATCTCCTACCCTTAACTAAAATCTACGTTTGGTTTACTAGTGCAGGGCTGATTTTGAAATCCTCTCTCTAGGTGTAAATTACCTCTTTTTGATGGCACAAAAGTGCCTTTTGTTATTTTTCAGTGCTCCCTACCTCACTAGAGATACTCATATGTCTAGTAGCTATGACTTTCTAAATAATGCCCCCACTTGACTCACCTGATTGGATATTAAGAGGTGAGCACATATTAATACCTCTCACACACAACTACTACATGTAGATCCTACTCTAGTCTACTAAGCAAAAGAAAAAGAAAATGGTTGAAATAACCTTATTGCAACTTGGTGATAGACACCTTATTACCTCCATATTCCTGGGTCTTCGTAGACCTAAGTCAGTTGAAGCCAATAAATCTTGAGATGTTAGGGAACCATCTAGCTGGTGAAGTTATGATGTCAAGAAGATGCAAGAACATCTAAGAAATCCTAGTTGATGCATTATACCAAAGTCACCCTTTCCTTCTCAACAGCATTAGAAAACCCTCCTTTCTTAATATGGGCCACCCTTTTCCTCATGTGCATGCATAATGACTCATGCATGTTGGGTTATATAAGTCTAATGGATGGGATGAAAGAAGGCACTAGTTTGGCCTATAGGGTGGGACTCATCTTTTATTATCACATTTACAGTCATGGTGGCACTTGTTATTAAGGTGCAATACCATTGAAAGGTTTCATGTTCCTCATGTTTCCCATTGTGATATCTCTAACCTGATTGCAATTCTCCATTAAGTTTAGGTTTTGTACACATGGATAACCCATGCCAAAGTTCAAGGGGTGACTATTCATTGGTGCTCATTTTCAGCCATCATGGACCTCTCAATCTCCTGATCATGTCGCATGGTTAAGACATCCATTGATGCTTTGTATACTTGGATTTCTACCTGAAACCTTTCTTCCCTTCCATGGGCCAACTAGAGCTTGTTATGTAGAGCCTAGATGACATTCATTGCCTTACATAATAGCTTTGTCTATCATACACTACTAAAAATATTAGGTATAGGATACATGAGGCATGAATGGGAAGTTAGTGGACACATGTCAGTCTATGTTGGGTCTATATACATCATGATCTATATTATATATCCATCCTTCCTCTTTCGACTATAATTCCATTGGTTGACATTATGGGCACAATGTATCATCCCAAATCCTTTTCCTAGCTTACCTCATCATGTAAGCTTGGCATAAAGGTCAAGGCATTCCTTGACCTTGTGTTACCTCTGATAGTAGGCAAAAATGGGAGAGGTAAGGTAATCATTTTGGAAATGGTCCAATCCTCCACACTTAAAGCATGAACATAGTGGAAACTATAGTCCTCCACATCCTCTTGTTTGGTCAATGTTTCTTAATTGATTCTAATTGGTGGTGCATGGGGATGCACTTCCACCAAACTATTTAGAAGGGAACCCGCCATTGTCTTAACTCAATGAGCCATTAACCTTCTTTCACATCTAAACATGTGAGCACCTACGTGCATCACATGTGTCCTCTCTGTAATCATCAACCCTTACCTTAGATTTTTGCTTGGATAAAATCTATTAGAGCATGAGTTCAATCATTATAATATATGCTTCCAAGCCTAGGTTAACCTTTGTGTCCATGGTGCTATTAACTTTAGCTCTAAGCATAGCCTCCAATGTTTGTTTGGGCTCAATGAATGTTCTCATGGGGAGGGCAAGCTAAATTAGTGTAAGTAATCCATAGACAAACCATTGGGCATGATGTACTAGTTAGAGAGTATACGGGAGATTAGATACCAAGGTCTCTAACTGAGCATCATAGGCATGTATACCCTCTATAATCTCTTATCTGATGTATTTGAACATGATAATGATCTATTTTTCTAACTCCAAAATGTCAAATTCCCTTAGAAATGCAGTATTGAGTAAATCATAGTCTATAATTGTCTGTGTTAGGTCTAGCTTCTAGTACCAGGTCTGCATATAGTCTCATAGAGTGGTAGCAAACTGATGTACTTTATCATTTGACTGGGTGATCCCTTAACATTTCCTTATTATTTCACATTTATGCACGTGTTTAGCAACATTTTCCACTCTACAATATCTAGGAAAATGTAAATCCATAGCATAGTAAATCTGTTATGCATGCACCAGAGCAACTAATATCTGGACAACCTGTTGAACTAACACAATTAGATCTTGCATCAAAGGGGTGTTTCTTTAGATGTGCTTATAAGTCACCCTACCCCTATTTGTGGTAAATACATACCATTTATTTCTATAATTGATCTTATACCGATCATCTTAGGCTGACACAACACTCATACTAGTTGTGTTGCTACTAGTTCAACTAGTGCATTATGAAACACTTATTTAGGTAGAGTTCTTTCTCTCACTTGATCAACAAATCCTCCCATTACCTCTACACTCAGTAGGTCATGTAATTATTCCTCTAATTCCTTTGATTCTAAAATATATGCATGAGCATGTGCTTCAGGTAAGGGTATATCAGTTCCTTCTATAATGGTCTCTTACCATATATCATATCCTATGAGTGCTTTAATTCCTTTCCTCTAGGTTATAACCTAACTCCATGATGCATCTATCTTATTCCTTGAAGTGTGTTTACTCTGCATGAAATCCATCTTCATGCCCTTCCTTTCCTTTATGGATCCTCATGTCATCTCTTGAGTTAGACTTTCCTCTTTCAATAAGGTCCTAATTACCCATCACCATCCGTCGAGTGTCATTATTTTGGTGCCTCCTAATTTCTTATTCATCTAGTATCTCCATATTGAAGCTTGACCTACCAAATGCTTGGTGATCATGTCCCTTCCTCCTTGTTATCTTTGCAACTTACATATGCAAAGCTATTAGCTAGCCATTACCTAATTTATTGCATACTTTTCCATTCCCATCATAAAAATGAAATTTGATTGGTCTCAACAATGAAACCAAATTTTTTGTGCATTTAGTCAGTCCTAGAGTTCAAAAATTCACTCACGCTCTATGACACTTCTAGAATCAACTCCTTTAAATGTTCTAGATATGAGCCCACTAACCTAGCTATCTATAATAAGGCAATAAGCTTACACGCTCACCCAAGGCATGGAGAGATGGAATTCAATGTAGGTCAGGGTTAGTTGTGTGTAATGGGAATCATGTGGGATGAGAGGATGAGAAGAATTAGCTAAGAAAATACTTAATAACATCGCCAAACATTCTCTCATTAACTTAAATAATATTCCATTCATAAAACTAATACATGAATTTATACAATGCTTATTAGTATTACATCTGGCACTTTAGGTGCCCTTAAACATTAAAAATTACTTATATATCTACCCTCAATGCTTCTCTTCTTGATTATATTCTACTAGTAGTTACATTGTCAACCCTCCTAACTATCCATCTTTATGTGTTTTGCCCTCTTCGGTCTCCCTAGTTTTGCCAGTCCCTTCATCTCTTCACCTCTTCATCTCCCTCTCCCTCCTTAATTTTTTTTATTATTTTTGATTTTTTCTCTTTTATCCTCTTTTTGAGATTCCTTCTAGGCCAACAAAATCAACTGTAACTACCTATAATTAATGTACTTGTTGTGTTTTTCTTATTTGAATGGGTGTTTGGCCCAAGGCCAACTACCTCACCATCCACCACCACTACTTTGTAACTTGTTTTCAAGAACTTTTGTTAGTATAAACTCCCATCTTTTCCCCTTGGAATTCCCATTGTAGTTATTGGGTTCATGTGGCTACTTGTTTAGATCCTCTCATTCATTGTGTTGCATAATTCAACATGGTTCTGATGATCTACACTTATCTAACTGGCATTTCATTATAAGGGCGTGCACTAATTATGGATTTGGATGGCACATATAGTTTAGCAACATTTTTTTATAAGGGCATGCACTAGTTATGGGTTTACGTGCATTAGTTATGGGTTTACGTGCATTTTCTTTTCAATGCCACTAATTCCATCTTCTATGACCGAATAATGTATAGGGCATGCTCTATTATTAAATTATAAGACCTTGAAAGCTTTATGGAACACCTCAAATTTTTACAAAAAAAAACTTCTTCCCCTAGGCAAATAAAATTTCCCCTTACCTTTTCCTCTTTTTCATCCAAAACTACCTTTTTAGGATTCATAACTGTAGTACCTAGAGACTCCATTTATAAATTATCAAGACATAGATCCTAAGTTCTAATTTTAGACATTCCCTCTTCAATAAAATCCACCTTATCTTAGAAATTACCTATGTCAAGGTCTACCAGTTTCCTCTTAGGACCCCTAATGGAATGAACATCAGCTGAGACCACTGAACATAAAAAAAGTCTTCCTAAGAAAAACACTTATATTTTTTGCTTAATATATCTAAAACTAAATATTGATTATCCCATGATGGGTTAGATCATTAATATTATAGTTTTTAACTTCATAATTAGTTTTATATCTATTTTTTTAAAATCCTAATTGTGTTTGATTAACCATAAAATGCTCTCAAAATGGGTTAGTATTTTAGGTTGGATAATCCCAACCACTCCTTGCTAAATGGTTATGCATTGTGTATGTTCCAATACTCCAAAGAGGCCTCAAAAAACACATAGCTCTCCCGCTTTTGTGTGTACAACATTGTGAACAATATAAAATACAATGTTATCTTTTGATCTTTGATACTTGACACCATTCAACTTTGAATTTTTGTATTTATATTTGGATTTGTGTATTAATCTATGGTTTCTCAAAGTTTTGAGATGTTTATATGCATTTTGATAATGTTCTAAGAGAGTGATAAGTGAATAATAATCTTAGTGGTGATTTGTATTTATAGATGACTCTTTGTTAATTTCCCTCTATGACTAACCCATGAAATGTGTCTAGGCCAACCTAATGGAGACTTCTCAATTTGAATAATAATCTTTGATAATGTTTCTAAGTCTTTCCAAGTGAATAATAATCTTAGTGCTGATTTGTATTTATAGATGACTCTTTGTTAATTTCCATCTATTACCAACCCATGAAATGTGTCTAGGCCAACCTAATGGAGACTTCTCAATTTGAAAAATAGTTGTTGATGGATATTTGACATTACCAAAAAAGTAAGACACTTACGGTAACCAATACTATCGAGGTTTATTTGTACTATCTTGGAAGTGAAAAATGAGGATCTAAAATTTGGAGATATTTGTCTATGATTTTGAAGGGTTAACGTATAGACTACATTGATGTTAAATAAATATGTTTGGTAGATAGAGGTGATTAATAAAATCAATGGGTAGGTGAATAAATGGAAATTTTGATCAAGATTCAAATAGATGTGCATAAAGTATGTATAAATTAATGTTTCCAAAGTGCCAAATGCCAAACCTAGGTGTCTACACTACTAATTATTAAGTCATGCACCTCTATTCATTTATTTTTGATGCGGTGATATCATTTCACCTATCAAAAGACACATGGATATATTTTTGACTACCTATTCACATTATTAGACATCATGTTTGACACATTGATCCTCAATGGCCATTTATTTCACTTTAATTATGTATTTATGTCTTCTTTCTAGTGTATGATCCTCCTATATACTACTATAAATGATAAACTACAATGTAGATTAAATTCTATGGATACACATTATCAAACCTCTCTTAGGCAAAATATTATTAGGGACCTCATTTATTACATTATTTCCTTAATGAGGTATGTTATGCATTAACTAGTTGACATCACCAACTCATACATGGATTCAATATTCCTATACTTTGCTATCTATACCTTCCATTGAGGGCATCATACCCACACAAGTTTAACTTATTATATATATACATTTCAATTAGGGGCATCATAACCACACATTACTCATGAGTTTCATACATTTTATCTCATGCTGATAAGGATGCCACATTATTACATCGATTCTATACCCTCCACATCATAACACCTCATTTTACATCATGGGGATCTATTCTTGTCATATACCCACATTACTTATTGCCATTGGGGGCATCATAATTCTCCTTAAGCATTGTTGATCTTATCTTACTTAAATGGAGCTTACTACACCCAAGTTCCTATTGATCCTACACTATTTTTATCAAAATGGGCTCTCATGCATCTTGTACTTCATACACTTAGTCACATTATGATTATCGCACTTGATACATTTAGTGTCATATCTTATCCATATTAGGGGATATTATTACAGTGGGTAATTTCATTTATCCAATCTTATAGAGTACTATTAATGAATATCATGTGCCCTTCCATTCTCTCATAACACCCTCACATGGGTTACCTATTACTATCAAGCCTTATATGATGACATCTTTTTATAGTTATATACAAGTGTTAACAAATGCTAACTTGTGTTAATAATTGTACTTTCAGTGATTAAAATAACTAGCCTGATTTTTGTGTTACACATGGTATGTTTAATCCTTTTATTTTGAGATGTGTGATTTTCAACACCATCCCTCGCCTCAAAATGGGGGATTATATCTAAAATTTTCATTTGTTATATATTATATCACAAAATTTGTAGTTATACACAAATTCACCAAAGATATTTCCAAAGTCACAAGAGATATAATTAGAGTCACTAGAGATATCACCAAAGTCACGAGAGATATTTCTAAAGTCATTAAAGATGTCAACAAATGTTTACTTCCCTGAACAAGAAGTAGTTATCACCTTATGCAGTTGAATCCCCATTTCCATTTTCAATTTACAAATTGTAATTTTCAATTCTAGATCTTTGAGAGTGATAACATGGTTCATGTACAAACATATGTATTCATTACTTTGTTTATTCCTAGTTTCATTTATTTCATTTGATTACATAAACTATAGATTTACTAAGACATTAATTTACTTATTTACATTCAACTTTTTTGCAAGTACATTTAAATGGTTGATGATAAAGCATGAGTACATCCAATCCATATATTAAAAGTTCATATTCCATCCCTTAGGTACTATTAATGTATCATTTTTTTATTTATTTTTTAACTTTAATATGTAATAATGCATCATGCATACACATGTATAATGGGGAATTATGTGGACACCTAATATTAGTACATGGATTAGTGTCAAAACAATTTTAGCGTGGTTATGTGGATATTAATCATTAGCTAAAATTACAAACTTATTAGTGTCTTTTTTTGTGTTTTTGATATTCTTTTCTTCCCCATGTGGCCCCATCCTCTCCTATTTCTTATATTTTCTCTCTACTTTGTGTTATTTGTCCTTTGGGATCCCTTTATCTTATTCTTCTATTATATTTATATGTGGGACATAATTGGTGGTTCAATAATTATGTTTTAGTCATAATCGGTGATCTACCAATTGTGTCCCTTATGCCTTTGTGGGCCATTTTCCTACTTTTTTGCTTTTTATCTGTATGTGTATATTTTTTATATTTCCCCTCTTTTCTTGTGTTGGCTTGTCAAATTTTAGAAGTCTATATATACAAATCCTCTCAGGGAAATATCAATAACAAACAATCATGTAGATCAAGTCATTTACTAGACGATGCATAGTATAATCCCCGTGTACATTAAATTACTAAAACACATAGGATCGAGATTTTATTTCAGCTCTTAAATCTTTTCAAATGATTTTTAAGGTTTTTCATTGTTGCGTACTTATACCAAGAGAAGGCTTAAGGTAAAGTTCATTTAGTTGAATATAATTATCTAGGGAGAGAACATGAAGTCCTTTCTCTCAATTAGGTTGGGAACACTCAAAAGAACTAGAAATATAGTGAGCCCTATTCCCAAAATGTGGTATATGTTGTGGTAACTCTCAAAAGGGCCCAAACCAATTTACTACACATTTCTTTGGTCTTTGGTTATGATTGGGATTATTTCCATAATAGACACTCCTTCTTATAAAGATATTAATTTTTGTTCCCTAAGCGTAGTTCACCTTCACAAGAATCAAAACATTTTTATTTTGGTTTGACAACTATCACATGATTTGATGATGGTCATGTTGATTATGGGTTCTTCATTCCATCTTTCCATGTTTCCTTGTGCTTTGATTTTTGGCTTTTAATGTTTCCTATTATCATATTTCATGTAAATGTGTCATAATCTAAATTCAAAGTAGTGTATATATACATGTACCTTAAATCATTTAAAATCACCACAAATTATCTACACATTCTATGAAAATATTAGGATTACATCATTTTATCATAATATGCCCTTATTACACTCTCTATTTATTGAAGGCTTGTTGTTGCATATTTATAGCAAAATAAAGATATTGCACTAGTGAAAGAGTATGTAATTATATTTCACTAGCCCTTATCTAATTAGGATAAAGGGTGAGAACTAAACATACACATAGTTTGTTTAGTGATATACATGAGCACTGATTTCTAAACTATACACTTGTTATAACAGTAGGATGAGATTTTATTGAGGTAAACCCATCAATTAAAACATCGATTTTTTGTCTTATTAAGTGTGGAATTCAACTAAAGAGAAGGAAAAATATTTATGTCATCTACACACATCATTATGCTTATCGAAGAGATACTTTTAGGCATCATCTACTGATGAAGGGTTTTAAAAAGTTTCAGGTCATATATATTTACTTACTCACTTTCAAAATAGGTTGACCACTTTTGGAAGGATTGTTTTAGTCATTGTTCCAATTCTAATCTGTTTTTTGTCACAAGGTTTGATTTTCAATACTATATTAAATCATTGTCTGCTTTCTAGATGTTATTATGCACTATTATAGAACCATTTTTTCTAGCATTTTATTTTACTTATTTCGGATTATTATGATCTAAATGATGTAAAATAGGGATAATTCAAACTGTGTAAAATATAACAATAAACCCTAATATGAATTGAGAAATGGATGGAATGATATTGCACTTAAATAATTCAAATTGACAAAGAAAGAGGATAGATTTGTACTTAGCTTATTTTTATATATTTTCTCTCTTAAAAGTTATCCTTGATTCTAAAAATATTGTGTAAGCTCTATCACTCAACTCGTAAAACTATAACTCAAACCCTACCTATATTTTATTGGTAATATTGTGACCCCTATAATGAATGGTACTATCTTAGATCTATAAAAAGTGTGCCTATGTGTCATGTAATTTTATAAATCCTTATAACCCCATGCCTACCCCTATAGATGTTTCCTGTGTGTGTGCTCACCTTTGGTCTTATGTTCTTATCCCCATTTTTTTTACCTCCCTTTTCAAATCTTAATCACACTTTTGACCACAAGCTGACTTGAAAAATGAGTTATCTCTTTTAGTTGGACACTCCCAACAACTCCCCACGGAGGTACTGAGCATTTCTTACATTCTAATAATCTAAAGGGGACTCGAATTGCACATAGTTCTTCCACATATATGTATGTGTTCAACATCATGATCATTCTAGAATGTAATGTAATGTTTGGATTTAAATACTTGGCACCATGCAACTTTGATTTATATGTGTATTCATAATTAGCTCTAAGGATGCACCTTTGATGGGTTTTCAACTTTGTATGCCTTTTTGATAATGTCTAAATAGAGTGATAATGGATTTCTCAAGTAGTGATCAATTAATTTCCAAGTTACCAAGTGAGTGATAACTGTAGGATTGATTTATATTTAGAGCTGACTCTTTGTTATTTCTTTCTATGATCAACCCATGAAACATGTCTAGGTTGACCTAATGGAGAATTCCCAAATTCAAAACTAGTTACTGGATATTCTTTGACACAACTATCAAAGGTAGACACTTGTAGTAAACCACAATGGTCCATCTATTGTTGGCATTGTCCTAGGGGTGAAAATCAAAGATGTGAGATATAGAGAAGGTTTGTGTAGGATTATATAATGTTCTTATATAGACTAGGTTGATCTTTAATATGTTTATATGGTAAATACATTTGACCAAGATAATATGTGGGTAAATAAATAGAGGGAGAGAGTGCACAAGAGTTATATGTGTACACAATGTCCATGTATATCAAAGTGTGCTGAAGTTGATGTTGTCAAAGTGTCGAATACCAAATTTATGTGTTTAAAAATGGCCCCATTTCAATGTGGTATTGAAAATACTACATTTAAATGATTAAATAATAAATTTTATATCTATGATAACCGAATCAATGTTGATAGGTATACCCCAAATCTCCCATTTATCCATGCAAAACCTACACAAAAATATGTACATATCAATGTCTTTCAAAGATAGAAATATGAAATAATATAGACAATTGAACCACATGAAATTGAAAATCTAAGGAATGATATACTTGGACGTACGTGAACCATGCTACCATTAGTTTATTTTTTTTGGAGAATGACATGGTGTGATTATTCCCCGAGGAGACATAATTTTTGAATCCACTAGATGAGAAGTGTTAGTGCATAAACCATATTTAGAAAATGGATGCTAAAAGTTGAGTGATGTAGAAACATCAACCACACTACTTTGAATAACATCATAATTATTTTGTGTAACTTAGATATCAAGTTTTTATGTAAAGGTGGAACCCTAAAACAGGTTCGTACGTAGAAGTGAAACCCCAAAATAGGTTCATATGTAAATGATCGACCACTATATATGTAATATATACCCAAATTGCTTATATAATACCATTGATCCATAATATGAAAATAGAAAAGTGTTTGCATAAACAACATGCATGCCCCAAATTTGATCCATCATACCTCAAAGTGATAAATAATGCCATCCTCTATCTTTTATAATGTCATAAAATACCTCAATTGTTCCTCATAATCATATAGAATGCTCGCATATAGATTAATCTATGCATGTTGATGCATATGAATCATACAGTCTGACCCAATCTACTCAATTTATCCCATATGAATCACTTAATCTGGCTCACAATGTGAATTATCTATATGTCCTGGCTTGAATATCTAAAATGAGCTTATTGTATGCCCACCTTTTGATATGAGGGATGAATATTGTGAATCATTCATCTCAAAAGAAAGAGTTAAGCCCATAATGTTCTATATAAAATATATAATCATGTAAAGTATGTATATAAGCATGATAAAATATGTCACCATAGAAATATTTTATCATTCATGAACATATGAAATATGTAATCCAATTCAATGGGCACATGAGTGTCAATATCTATTAGATATATCAATTAAACATGTGGTGAAAAGAATCATAATAGACACATGATAGCAATCATGGGATCATGAAAAATAGAAGTATGTGTGATAGAAGTCATTACACTAAGCTCATAGTAGCCGTAAAATATGTATCCATTCATTTGAACACACACACAATATCATGATAAAGGAGCATACAAGTACATAAGCGATAACACAAATCTGACTTGATACGAACATGACATGTCCATGACTCTGACTAGAGGATCCTTTGACACATGACATGATAAGATATAATTAATGCACTCATAGAAAATGCAATATAGCACACATACATAATCACATAATGTCATAATTATCAATATCAAGCATAGATGCAGTAGCCAATGTTAGTCTATAGAATCAATATCATCATATAACAAATCCAAATATCCCTAAGAAATAACACTCTAGAAAGTATAATAAAGAGCAAGTGATTAGTAACAGTCTACTGTGATCAATAAACAAGTATATAAATGTATAAGCTGGTAATTATACAAAGATACCTTCAGTATAGGCATGTCCCCAATGTAAAAATGTTACCCCTAGGTGTAAATAATGTCACACATCTATATGACCATGTACCATATGTATCATGTATGTCCTACATCCCACCCATGTATACTATGAAAAAAATGTGTGCATAAAAATAGATATATAATTCACCATTTATGTGATGAATAACATCAGTCAATCTCTGTACCAATAAAGCATGTCATGTATAGATCTTAGTTTTGAATTTTTTTAATATTTTGTTTAATTTTTGTATTTTTTGTATTTTTATTTATTTTAACATTCATAATATTGCATCTAGGGTATGCCTAAATGTAGATTTTAGATATTGTAATAGAGTGCTTATCTTAGATATAGAATCATATCAAATTCACATAGGTCATCATCAATAGAGTCATCGTACCTAAATATGTTTATGACTTTGTCATTTGCGTTCTCAAGGTGTGTATGTGTAGGCATTGAATTCCACTCAAAACCATATGTAGGTTCATATGTCATTTTATTCAGCAATGCCACTTCAATTATTCTTGAATGTTTGATCTTTTGGTGTTCATCCTTTCTATTACATTGAATTTTTGTTGTATTATTTTCAAACTTGAATGTAATATAGTTATTGGACCATCAATACTAGCATGAATTTATTCTAACTAATATTTTCTAAGTGTAGCATGTTGTTAGGATAATCAATAATGGAAATATCTTCTAAATTACAATCAATAAAAGCTATGAAATGGAAATAAATAGCTTACAAAAAATAAATCAAAACATGCATAACACATGAGAAAACAATATAATGAGGTTCACCCAATGGGCTACATCCACCAGAGAAAATTTTATAATTTTTTATTACCAACAATAATAGGGAGAATAACCAGTGACAACACCTTGTCACACCTCTTTCCTTTCTCTTAATCTCCTTTATTCTATGCACCTATGTTAAGATTACAACCAAGCTTGCATGCAAATACTTAAGTTGTCTTCACTTATCTTACATTACAAAAGAATGCATCCTTTTCTTATAAAAATTACATGAGAGAAGAGAGAATCAAAGAGGAGAGAGGAAATATGGCACCACACTCCACTTGGAGGAATAATCATGAATAAGGAAAGGTGTCTCCCATTGTGCTAAGGTAAAAAAAAAAAAGGGCATCTTCATGATGCTCCATGATCACCTCCATGTGCCTCCAAAATAAGGCATCCCACTCCACATGAGTGAATAAAATGAATGTATATCTTCTTTGTCCTTGTCTGCCACATGCACCCAAGAGTCAAAAAGTTTCTCAATCACCTTTTTGACTTTAGCAAAACCTCTCCACATGGAGCCCTACAAGAATTACACCCCATATTATTTCACATCAACTTTACAACAAGAAAGATCCTCCATGGGTCATGCCACATCACCATGAATAGTGTCTTCACTACCAACCTTCTCCCACTTGAAGTCAATATACACAAATGTATATTCCTTCTAGTTACTGCATCCACTTGACTATGTTCCAAATTTGGAAATGAACAAATTTCTCAATCTTATTTTCATCCATGAAGAATAACCAAAGCTAAATAGAGCTTTAGCTTCTCTATTGCGATCACCTTAGTCATAATATTTATAGGATTTTCACTAGTGTGTATCTTTTTTATCTTCAATTGATCCTCCTCCAATACTGTTCAAATGAAATGGTACCACAATTAAATATGTTTTATCCTGGAGTGAAAAACTAAGTTTTTCACTAGATGGATGGAATTTTGACTGTCACTGTACAATATACCTTTTTCTTGCTTGTGTCCCAACTCTTCCATCAACATTTATAACCAAATCATTTCCTTGCTCGTTTATGTAATGGTAACATACTCAGCCTCTTTGGTTGAAAGTGCCACAACCTTTTGTAGACATGATATTTAATTGACTATTATACCATCTATTGTGAACACATACCCTATAAAACTTCTTATACCATCCAAGTCACCTACCATGTCCAAATCAACATACCCTTATAATGTGACATCTAATCCATCATAACATAACATTGTATTTATGGTCCCTCTCAGGTAATGAAGGATCCATTTGTCTGCCTTCTAGTTTTCCTTCCCTAGATATCTCATGAACCTACTCATCACTCTCACTGTATGTGTAATGTCTAGCCTCATACACACCATCACATACATTAAACTACCAATTGTTGATGAGTAAAGTTTTTTGGACATGAGATTATTTTCTTCTTGTGTTTTAGGACATTGTTTCTTTGTTAGTTTGAAGTGTCCTACCAAAGGTGTCCCAACCAGCTTTGCATCCTACATGCTAAACCTTTCCAACACTTTCCTGATGTATACTCCCTATGACAATATAAATTTCTAATTATTTATATCTTTGGCTATTCTCATACTAAGGATTTATTTAGTATCACCTAGATCCTTCATTGTAAAATAATCACTAAATTGTCTCTTGAGTATATTGATATCCTACATGTTAGAACTTGCAATAGGAATATCATCTACATATAAAAGCAAGATAATATAACTACCATTTTTCAATCTTTTAAACTAAACATAATGGTCAAAATGACATCTGGAATAATCATGTTCCATCATAAACGTTTAAATTTAATATACTATAGTCTTGGAGCTTGCTTCAGGCCATACAATCTCTTTTTTAGTTTACACACCAAATTTTCCTTACCATTGACTTCATAACCTTATGGTGGATCCATGCAAATATCCTCCTCTAAATCCCCATGAAGTAAATTAATATTCACATCCAACTGTTCTAAGTATAGATCTTTGACTGCAAACTAAACTCAAAATAGTTCTAACTGAAGTCATCTTAACAATTGGAGAAAATATTTCATCAAAATCTATACCTGTCTTCTATGCAAAGCCTTTCACCACCATTCTGACCTGTACTTTCTTTTACCTACATCTTCCTCCTTTATCTTGTACACCCACTTATTTTTCAATGCCTTATTTCCATTAGCAAGCTCTACCAAATCCCATGTTTTGTTCATCATTAGAGAGTCATACTCCCCATCCATAGCTTACTCCCACTTATCCTTGGCATCTACCTACACTACTTATATCTCCCTATCTCACTACCATCAATAAGTATAAAATAATTTAAAGGAGAGAACTACTTAGGTGGTCTACTTAATTTAGTAGATATTTTAACAATAGGGGTTTGGGGTTCCTTTCATTGTTGCACATTTTGAACTAGAACCTTTAGGACACATTCTTCTATAATGTCCTCAAACACTGTGTACTCTTTCTTGGATTATTCTTTCTTATTTTCCTAATACTTGATCCATGTACATGAATTTTTATTAAAGATAACATAAATAATCATATTGATTTTCTTATCTTCCAAATTCCACAATTTGAATCCAAAGTCATTAGTGTCATAGCCAATAAATGTAAATTTCTTAGACTTATCCTCCAATTTGGTCCTATCCTTTTTATCAACGTGAGTAAATGCCTCACAACCAAAAACCTTAAAAATGAAAAGTCTACATTCTTATGAGTCCATGTCTCCTCTAGTATGTCACCATCCAAAAGACTCAAAGGTCCTTTGTTTATCAGGGAAATTGTTGTATCTACAACATCTTCACAAAACTTTAAGAGCAATCCTGCATGTAGTCTCACGCTTTTAGTACACTCCACGATAGTTTATTTAATTCTTTCTAACACACCATTATTTTATGGTGTTCTTGGAACCATCTTCTGTCTATGGATTCCATTTTGTGAATAGTAGTTATCAAAATCATTACTACAATATTCACCACCATTATCTAACTTGAGGCATTTTAGCTTTAAACCTATTTCATTCTCAATTAAATATCTCCATCTCTTGAATGTATCAAAAACATAATATTTATATTTTTTATAGTAAACCCAAAACTTCCTAGTTGCATCATCAATAAATGTAACATAATAAAATGAACCACCAAGTGAAGATACCTGAACTGGTCCCCATACATCCATATGAAAAAGCTATAACTTATGCTCCTTCTTATTCGGTCCAACTCTAAGAAACCTCACATGTTTATGTTTCCCATACACACAGTGCTCATAAATTTCCAAGTCAATTTATTTCAAACCTAGAAATTTATCCTTTGAATGTAGGATCTTCATACCCTTTTCACTCATATGGCCAAGTCTATAGTGACACAAAGTTGTGTTTGTACCTATAGTAGTTAAAATACAAGATGAATTAGTACTAACTATGGATAGATACATAATATCCACTTTCTCACCTTTTGCAACCATCAGATCACCTTTGATAACCCTCCATGAGTTGCCTGTAAATGTGACCATACAACTATCACTACCCAACTGTGCTGCAGAGATTAGATTTCTCCTCAAGCTTGGAACATGCCGAACATCCTTCAACACCCAAGTTTTTCCATTCTAAAACTTAACCTGAACACTACCTTTTTCAATAAGTTTGTAGGGTTCATCTTCACCAAGGTAAACATGCCCATAATTCCCCTGAACATAATCTTAAAAGCAATGCCTGTGAGGAGTAACATGAAAAGCAACCCCAGAATCTAAAACCCAAGTTTCAAATATATTATCCAAATAAATAATAAGAGTGTCTTGTAATACATCACTTACTAGATTTTTTTTTATACCTTCTTGTTGTTCCTTACCAAATTTCCACGTAGGATTTAACAATCTTTCTTTGTGTGTCCTAGCTTCCCACAATGCTCGAATTCCATCTTGCCTCTGGATATGGATCTTGCACCCTTCTTAGATTTTCCATGGTTACCTCTTCATCTTTTCTTCTACCTCCCCCTATTATCCATTGTCAATGCATTCCCTGACATGGATGTTTCACCTATGCTTTTACTTTGCATTTCCTCGCTTTAGATCACAACCATCACATCTTCAAACTTCAATTTAGCATTGTTGGAGACAGAGTTGTTTACCACCATTACCAAGCTATTCCAACTCTTAGGTAAGGAACAAAAAATGAGAAGAGACCTAAATTCTTCAGCAAAGTAAAGATTCATAGAATTTAACTGTCTAGTAATCATGTTAAACTCATTCAAATTATTTGGCACTGAACCATTTTGAAACATTTCATGCTAAATAATTTCTTCATTGAATATATTTTATTCAAGGTAGAGGGTTTTTCATATAACTTCCCTAATGTTCTCATAAGACTTTCCATCATTTTTTCTTGGATATGTTGAATGTTATAGTAGATGCAAGGCATAGTCAAATGGTATTGAGTGTTTTCCTATCCATCAGCTCCCACTCTAGCTCTATCATTGTCATTAACTTCTTGGTTGTACCTCCCAATAGAAAGTAGAGGTTATTTTGATAGAGGTAATCCTCCATCTGCATCTTTCACAATCCAAAGTTATGTCCATTAAAATTCTCTACCTTTAATATATCATCTTCTACCATACCTCCCACTCAAACTCAAATCCAATAATTTAAACTTTAACAAAAAAAAACTTTTATCTTATACCACTTGTCAGGATAATCAATGATGAAAATAACCCCTAAATTTTAATCAAGAGAAGCTATGAAATGGAAATAAAGAACTTATAGAAAATAAAACAAAACAAGCACAACATAGGAGATAATATTATAACATGGTTAACCCAATGGGCTACATCTACCAGAGAAATTTAACCAATCTTTTATTACTAACAACAATAGGGAGAATAACCAGTGACAACACCTTGTCACACCTCTCTCCTTTCTCTCAGCCTCCTTTCTTATATGCACCTATGTTAAGCTAACAACCAAGCTTGCATATAAATACTTAACTTGGCTTCACTTATCTTACATTACAAAGGAATGCATCCTTTACTATATAAATTACATGAGAGAAAAGAGAAGAGATAATCAAACAAGAGAGAGGAAATATGGCTCCACACTCCACTTGGAGGAATAGTAAGACAAATATTTGCCTTAAAGAGGCATGGTTCAACTACAAGGAGGGGCACGCCTTAAAATATATCAAGGAATCATAAATCCCAACTACATTTTCAAATCATCATTACTAATTTGTAACCACTCCATTAGTGGTGTGAGCTGGAACACGAGGCCATGACCTTCATGAATTGTCTATAAAATAGGCTACATTGCCATTGTAAAAAGGGGATACTTTTGGGGTAACAAGGCTCTACAGGAATTATGCTAGGATTTCATCTACCTTTCTTTCTTTGTCTTTTGCCTAGATTATCTCCCAAGGGTTGGTCAACACTGTAGGTATCAAAATACTACTAGAATAGGTTTGGATTACACCAGCCTTTCCCACGCCTTTGACCTTAGTTGTCTACTGGGGGATATTGATTATAGTAGAATGCTTTTATGATGTTGAACACATATTGTATTCATTTAATGCCTCTAATATTTTGATTTGGCCGGGTAATTGGTGTTATGGATATTAATATGCTTGTTTGTAGATGATTGTCTCTATTAAGATGTGCAACAACTATTTTAATTGATCTAATGGATTTGCACATGATTTAATTTAGTATTTTCCCAGTCATTATGTGTAATAGATACAGATTGTCAGTTAGACTATCTTTAAAATGGGTTCAGTAGATTAATGACATTCAACACTTGTCTTTAGAAGCTTGCCCACTGAGTGGCTCACATTTATGCAATTGCTAGACTAGGCACACAATGCTATAACTACGGTCAGGCATGCTTTCAAGCCCTTGGCATCGAGCCACCCTCTCTTTTTTGCCTTACCCTACCCTCTTATTTATCTTTTTTGATGATATTATGCCTTAGTTTAGATATTGAGATGAATTGTAGTGAAGCAATGCTTATTATTTCACAATTTGAATCAGATAGGTAACATGATTTAGACAATTAATTAGTAATTAAACATGAATGCTTATATCAATTAAACCTCTGGTGGTGTTATACATTTATACTGTTCACATTATTAATGTGTACAATTTAAATTATCGAGGATAATGTAATAAATGTGGTTGTAATAACAACTCATATTTTGAGTTGTTTACTATATTATTGTTTGAGTGAGTTTTGTTTGTTAAACCAAATTCACATAAACAAGTTTTAGAGTATTTGAGGGGAGATTATGATTATGCTTGACACCACCTTAATAGGAACTCTCAAAGAGCAAAAAATTGTAAGTTGTTCAAATAGTTACATCTCTCATATGAATAAAGAGTTGATTGTGTACTCAAATTTATAATAACAAGTATGTAAATCTCAACCAAGTACAAGATTTGGTATCAAAGTAGTTCATGATCTCCTTACATTCATGATGAGAGTCAGTATAGGAATTCATACAACTGATTATTTTTTATGCCAATGGACTTTTTCTTATAACTCCACATTTTGATCTATATATGGCATGATCTCCTTGTGCATCATGAGCATGTATATCTAAAATACTAATCATGGCTCGAATGGTAATCTTATAACGTTGATTTATGTGCACACTTTTTACACCATAAAGCCTATAACTATTCTTCAAGCCATTTTTTTCTTTATGATACAATAATACAACTGTAATGATGGTGTCACCTACTACCAACCATTCTCTCATCTAAGCATCATTATATGTTATAATCCTCATGTTACCTATCCTTGTCCAGTCCATAGTCCAAAGTTTAGATCAATTATCTCACACAGAGAATTCTCATGCTAACTATATCCGAATCACAAAAGTTTCCATGTATAGTTCAAGTAATAGTGGATCAATAGATTAAATTTAAACTATTTGGTTATGCACTTCAATAATTTGTGGTGCCCATTATGTTATGTCACTTTACCATTAAACCATGATCCTAATGATTAACTTATATGTCGAGATGTTCATTGCTTCATTTCAAGTCCTCGAAATCAAACGGTCTGATATTATCTATTGACCTTCTATCATGTTATATCAAGTTGCCAGTCTATCACCAAGCACTTGTCCAGGTACGTTAAAATTATATCTAGTTAAAATTATTTAGGTGAATAATAGGTTATGATTTGTAGTTATTGTTTATAATCTGTAATGGACATTCCATTGAAAAAATTTATTGGGCTCAATTTCCACACATGGAAAGTCAAAATTTAGATGTAATTAATGAACATAAATTTATGGAGGATAGTGAATGGAAATGAAATAACACCCATGTATGCAAAAATTTTAGTAGAATGACAAAATAAGGATGATAAAGCCAAAGCCATTATTAGCTTGGCTCTTTCTGACTCTAAGTTGCATTATGTAGATCTTGAAAAATCATCAAATGTAATGTGGGGAAATCTAAACAAACTATATGGAGTAAAAGTAGTCAATGCAAAGTTTTACTTAAAACTCCAGTTATTTAGATTCAAAATGAATGATGGAGTCACCATGTCTAGTCACATCAATGATCTAAGATCTCTTCTAAGATAACTAGCAGAATCAAATCTCTAGTAGAAGATGAAGATGCGAAATCCATATTGTTAAATAGCTTGCCTTCCAAATATAGCAATGTTATTTTCACTCTTGGATAGATGCCTTCACAACCACTAGAAGATATGATTTTAGCTCTTTTGGCTGAAGAAAAAGGGACTATAGAAGACATAAAAGAAGAAATTACATTATACTTGGAAAAAAAGCACAAGAATTTCTCCAAAAACAAGGAGGAAATTGAATGGTTCAATTACAAGAAAAAGGTGTATACATCTTAATATTTTAGAATTCAAGCAAAATATTTTGTCAATTGAAAAATTAAAACAAATTAAATCAATGTAATCACTGAAGAAGAATCAGATAATGAGGATGAAACCAATGAATAAGGACATCAAATATAGTTTTGAATATTTTATTTTCTAAGTGAATATCATTAGAGGATGGAGGAAATGAAGGTTGGAGGTGTTTTAATGACCTCTCGTTAGTCATGAAATATGAGGCGGTACGAAGTTGGGGTGGCATTTTTTAGTTGTGTGTTTGTTTTTTAGTTGTGTTGCAATAAAAATAGATGTTATATTCCTATTCACATTTATATAAAGTGAGCTGAAAATTCCTTTGTATTTTCTTTAAATGTGAGATAGTGAAGAAAGCTAATAAAAGTACTGCACATCATGATGTGGTTAGTGGTAAGCCACTTGCAAAATCATCTTTTTGTGGTTGTTAGTAAACCACTTGAAAACCATCCCTTTTTTATTGTTGGTAATCCATATGTAAAACCATCATTAAGGTTTTTGGTTGTCCTAAGAAACCCACCAAATCATGAGTGCATGTGCAAATATGGGATTGATGTTTTCCCCAAGTTCATATTAAGGGGGTGTATACTAGGAATTAATAATGTTCACTCTAAGGGGGTAAATGTTAAAAATTTATAGTGTTCACATTATTAATGTGTGTATAATTTATACTATCAAAGAAAATATAATAAATGTAGTTATATTAATAATTCATATTTTGAGTTGTTTAGTATATTATTGTTTGAGTGAGTTTTGGTCATTAAACCAAACTCAGGTAAATAGGTTGTAGAGTATTTTATGGGTGATTATGATTAGTCTTGACTCTACCTTAATAGGAGCTCTCATAGCCTAAATTTTTTTATGTTTTCCAAATATTTACCTCTCTCGTATGAATAAAGAGTTGATCATGTGCTCAAATTTATAATTTGAGAATGTAAATTTGAACCAAATACGAGAGGTGGTAGTAGTTTCTACTCTCATAGTAAAATGGGTTAAATTGCTTGGTCCTTAGATTGAACTAAAATCAATCCTAAAATTAATGAGGGGATATATTTATCCCATACATTATCCCTCACTTTTCTCCTTGGAACACTTGACCTTTAGAGTGCTTTCGAACCAAATAATTTTTGGGGTGAACAATAGTTAGTGCTAGAAGTAGGGCCAAAGAATCTTGCTTGTTAGTTGTCTATTTAAAAGCAACCAAAACCCTAATACAAGGATCACAAGGTCCAAATTTAAGTTCTTACCCTTCTTGTTCCACTCATTGAAGCATAGGAGAAAAAGGGAACCGATAAAGATAGGCCTATTATACATGGTTTATTTTTTTTTTTAACCTATCTCTATATTCATTGAACCATCAAGGTTATCATCATGTCTTGGCTTGGTGAATCAACCATAAACATTTTGTGTACTCAATATGAATTTCCTAATGATCCCTTTGAATTCCTATATTTCCAAGCAATTACAATAGAGTTTTTGAGGAATGCCTTATTGTCTATAGGTCTACTATGCATGTTTTAAATGTCAAATATGAGGATGTGGCCTTGACTGGTTTCGCTCTATAATAAGCATATGACTAGTTTCTAAGTTTGACACCTAATTCCATCACTAGTAGTGATGTTCTTACAAACCAATTTATGTTACAATTTGGAATCCAGGTAGAAGACTCGACCTATGCACTGAATAATACACCTAATGTTTAGAATGATCAAGTCCCTATCATCATTATAAAGGAAGCTATTTAGTATGAGCAAGCTAATCCTGAATCTGTTACCCTTCAAAATTATGAAATAAGTGAAGTGAAAGAATGCATTCTATCCATTAAGGAAGAAATCTTAAAGTTGTAAGAACAACTAAAATGCACTGTAAATAAGGATAATGATGATAAGGTCTAAAATTTAGAAAATTCCAATAAACATATGCTATAAGAAAACATAGAAGATAAAATAATGCATATTCATGTCTCATATGATCCAAATCTTCATAGATTGGTAGTCACTAAACCTTATGTTCCCAAAATCAACTTTCTCAAACCTTTGGTAAAAGGATTTCTTATTTGTGATTGGTAGGACTATCAAGTAAATCTACCTAAAACCATGGGTTATTTTTAGAATCTTGAAGTAGATGACTTTCATGCTTATGGTTATATTGATTATGATTATGGAATTGAAGATAGTGATCATTATGAGTACATGTATATCTATATTTTTGAGTTTGGAGGAGAATAATCCAATATCATTTAAATAGTTAGGGCAGCAAGTGGAGGAAGGTACATTATCTACATTTGAAGCATCCTTCTCTTATGTTCCTGCTCATATATTTTCAAGGCTGATTTGAGATGATGAGCAGCTATGTAGCAGTAGTGTGGTTTCCCTCTCACCATTGGAGGAATATGAACGTGATCAAGTCATAGATGAACTGGAACATTTGGGCCAAGAAGAATAAATCGAAAGCATAGTGAGTTATTCCTTTGGGTAAAATGAGTTAAAAGAGCTCAAAGTTGATTCACTCTTTCACCAATTCAACCTTGCCTTTGAACCAATTAAAGGTAGCTATCTGCTCTTCTCAATAGTGGAGGCATTCAATAAGGAAGTTTAAGGGTATAATGGCTTGAACAAATAAGTCACGCTAATGGAGATGCAAGTTGAATATGATCTATCTCAACCAAGCTCTTTGCATACTCCAAAAACAGATGAAAAATCTAAGAGGTCTTTGATGTTGGAAAAACTACTCCCATACCTCTCGAATGATAAATTCAAAGAAAAGGACTCTGCCAAAGCTTCCATTATTATCCAAAGGCAACCAACCATCAACATATCTATAGGTTTCAACAAATAAAATACCCCTACCAAGTTGGATGTTCAAGACATTTTGGTATGTATTAGATCCTAACCTCACTCCTCTTTACAATTTCATGTTTGGCTGAGGTATTTTCTTCACCCTGTCCCTCATGCTTTTAGCAAATTAAATGTAAGCATAATGTTGAATTGTGCAATCTGACTTGATTTAAATTGCATGAAATGAACATCGACAAATCTTTATGGGTAATGTTTTCCATTTTAAAGGAAAACATAGAAGAAAGTAACTACACCCTTTGCTCTTATCCAAATCCTAAACAAATCAAGTGTTTAACTGATTCAAACATGTATTTACTTGGAAAACCTCTTGTAAATATGCTTATTTATCCTCTATTTTTTTCCTTTCTATTATTTATTTCTTTTCCCTTGCTATAGCTTAATTTCCCCTTACTTGTTTTAGAGTACTTTTCATGTTTTCCATTTTTTTCCTTTTTTTATTTATGTTTCTGCTTTAACATTCTAGTTGTGTTCCTTCTTGGCATCCCATTGTAGTAGTTATATTTGTTCTAAAAATAAAGCATTAAGTTGATAATTTCTCCATGTGAATTTCCTTTCCTTGTGTTAATGGACTAAAGGACCTCAAATGGTTGATGGAAAAATGAAAGTGGGTTGAGCCTTAGAAGTTAGAAGGTGAATAGTCATACTTGAACAATTGCATGGATTGCTTCAATTTTATTTAGTACATTTTCTAAATTTTAGAGTCTTGTGATTCTAAATATAACAGGTGAATTTTGGAAAGTTTTTTTTTCTTGTCGAAAGCCATCAATTGCACTTAATTGAATATCTAAAGCAAAGAAGAAACACTGAACTAGTTTAGGCTTATATTGGTAATTTGAAATTTCTGAGTCTATCATTCTACCCATGGCTTGGTTCCCAACCTTGAATGGATAGAATTACAAAACCCTTTCATAATAAAATTTTAAAGGAAATAGAATAAAAAATGCAACAATCTAAAGTCTTCTTCCTCGAAAGGTTGATTTAGGCAACCTCCACCGTGGGATTTTTGACTTGGTTGGTGGTTGAGCAAGATATTGAATGGGACCATGGGGTTATCTATTAGGGATTTAGATGCATGGATGGTGGAAGAGCAATGCCCGTGCCATTCTCCCCAATCCAAATAGCCAAAATTTCCCCTCTCAGAAGTTTCAATTGCTTAGGCAGGTTTGAATTGTTTCATGTGAAGTCAAGAGCTATAAAGGAATTAACCACTTTCACACATTGATGGCCTCTAATATAATTAAAATTTAGTATGCCACATGTTAAATTAGACTTTAGTGCCTTCATCTTTCTTATTTTGTCTGAAGAGAATGGTTTGCAATTTATACTTGTGTTTAGGTGTGAAGATTTGTAATCTAAATTTTGGAGTGCTTTAACAAGGTTTTTTTTATGGGTTTTGAATACTTTTACAACATTCTCTCCATGGAAGTAACCATTTGTTAGATCCAACATGCCCCATCCTTGATTCCTCAGATGGGGACCCTCTTGTTTTAGTTTGGTCTCTCGTTTGTAGGTTTCTAGATGTGAAGTTATGTTTTCTAAATGCTTCATTGATATTAACCAAGTATGTTAATCCAATCTTCATTATTACACTTGGTATAAAATTTCCAACTAGGGCTACATTGATTCAAATGTCTGAACTTGATAGCATTAATTAAGTCTTGGTTTGAATCCTATTTTGGAAATACATAAAAATTCCCTTCTTCAAGCTATTTCACCTTAGATCTAGGCAAGTTGTCTAATTGTTTTGGAGTTTTTTGACGTCTTTTCCTCAATAATTTATTCCATTTCCACTTAATTTTAGAACTAATTAACTAAGTATTTATATGGTACTAATTCTTAGACTTAATCGATTTCATAATAATGGACAAAAATATGCTTTCCAATTGATAAAGTTTGGTTATGAATTCATTTCAAATGGCTTTCTCTTTGCTAAGTTCATCCACCTTATTGCTTTTATTTTGAATAATTAGCCATTTCTTTTTAAATAACTTAGTCATTAGCTTTTTATAATTGAAAATTGTTGATTGTCCCTGTGTTTCATACCAAAATGTACCCATTTTATTCCTAGATCCACGTGGCAATCTTTTGTAGCTCCTAACGGTCCTAACCCATTAGCAAAAGCCTTTTGGCACTTAAACATTTCCCTTGGAGCCACATGGCAAGTTTTCGCTATTCCATAAAATTTCAATGATTTATTTTTGGTGGGGAACATTGAGTAGTAGATCAGTAGGATTATGCCGCGTGGCATGATCTTGGTGACCTACTGATATGAAGCTATCTATATAATTTGATAGGCTTTTAGGTAAGTGGGTTAGCGAGATTATGTCACATGAAGTCGTCCCAATGACTTGTTGTCTTGGGTGGATTCATACACCATTAGGCCCTTCAAGTAAATGGATTAGTATGATTATTACACATGGCATCATCCTGATGAGATGCTACCCCAAAGTAGTTTGTGCAGTCTTGAAACACATCTAAGCAGTGGATAAGCTAGGAGAATACATGTGGCAACATCTTGCTACTACATGGCCAAGGCACAATCAAAGTATAGGTAAGCCCCAGGTAAAGCAATAACTTATTACATGGTAAGGAAGCCACCTTTAGGGAAAGGAAATGGGGCCAATGGCTAAATTAGTAGGCCTAGTCACTAAGTGATCCTAAGAATCAAGATTGATGTTCATTTGGCCATCAGAACATCAAAGGTCCCAAAAGGATTGTCCGTCAATTCTATCAAACATAGTCAAAATGTAATTGGTTTCTCACCAACTAAAATATACATAAGTGACATAATTCAAGGTGATTAATGGGAGGTTAGCTCAAAAGTGTTAGGGTGTGGAGCTAAAAGCTACACCTTGTTGCAAATAGAGGTTTCTGAGAGTATGCAGTCGCCAGCGTCGGTAGGCCAAACTGACGTCGGTCAGGGGATGCAGAAGGAAAACTGACATCGACGGGAGATTGACCGGCGTCGGTCACCTCCAGGTAGGCAGGGACAGACGTCGGTCGCCTGTGGCGGTCAGAAATGCTATTGACGGACAGTCAGTTAAGTGAACGCATTGTTTGCATGATAAAGACCAGTTTGAGTCTTTGAGCCGCTTGTCTAAATTAAGTGTATGCATGAGATCTATATAATAGACTCATGGGCTATATTGTTAAGTGTTGAACTTGGAGAATCCAAGTGTGGAGCTTGGAGAGTTCTTCCCATGGTGGAATCAAGTAGGATTCCCCATGTATGTGATAAGTAAGATCAGGTTGGTCTGCAGGGGGTGTGTGAATGCGAGGGTCAGAACGAGATCGGCGGTTGGCCAGGATCCAAGGTGACAATAATACATCAGCAGGATCATGATTGTAATTTCCTTTTTAATGAGTTGAATACAATTGTATGTTGCCTCTCATATTCTGTGTGTTTTCTCATTGATAGTTATTTGTTCTTCTGGTATTTTCGCATGTTTAATGCCCCTAAATTGAATACAAAATAAATGGTATGGTGTGAATCATCACATTACAGGTGTGTAGGCAAGAATCAGAAGAGAAAGAACATATAAGGAAATTATATGCCTTAAAGAGGCATGGTTCAATTGCAAAAGGGGGCACACCTTCAAATCTAATAGGGAATAATGAATCCCAACTATATTTTCAAAACATAATTGAATATTTGTAACCATCTTGTTAGTGGACTAAGTTGGAATACGAGACTATAAGATTCTGAATTATCCATATTATCTATATCTATCTATAACTATCTATATTTGTAACCATCTATATGAGACCATTGTAAAAGGGGGATACTTTTTGGGTACCAAAGCTCTGTAGGAATTATGCCAGGATTTCACCTGCCTTTCTTTCTTTATCTTTTACCTAAATTATTTGCCAAGGGTTGGTTGACACTTTAGGTATCAAACTGTTACTGGAATAGGTCTGGATTGCACCAACCTTTCCCATGCCTTCAACCTTAGTTGTCTACTCAAGGATATTAATTGTAACATAATGCTTTTAGGATCTTGAACACATATTTTACTATTTTTTTTTTCATTTGATGCCTCTAGTCTTTTGATTTAACTAGTTAATTGGTGCTAAGACTGTTAATATGCTTATTTCCATATGATTATCTTAGTTAAGATGTGTAACAACTATTTTAATTGGTCTATAGATTTGTTCATGCTTTATTTTAGTCTTTTTTGAGTCATTATGTGCAATAACTACAAATTGTCAGTTATACTATCTTTATAATGTGTTCAGTAGATTAATGGTCTTCAACACTTGTCCTTCAAAGCTTGCCTAATTATTTTCTCATTTTTGTGCAATTTTTAGACTAGGCACACAGTGGTATAACTATGGTTAAACAAGCTTTTAGCCCCTTGGCATTAAGAAACTCATTCAGATCAAAGATGCCATCTCTTTTCTACCTTGCCCTACCCTCTCTATTATCTTTTTTATGATATTATGCCTTAGTTTAGATATTGAGATGAATTACAATGAAGCAGAGTTTATTGTTTCAAAATTTGAATCAGATAGGCAATAGGATTTAGACAACTAATTAGCAAGAAAACAAGTAAATAAACATGAATGCTTATATCAATTGAACCTCTGGTGGTAGCAGTTATTATTTTTAGAGTAAATTAGGTTAAACTGCTCGATCCTTCAGTTGAACCAACATAAATCCTAAAATTAATGAAGGGATATATTTATCCCATGCATTATCCCTTGCTTTTCTCCTTGGAACACTCAACCTTTGGAGTGTTTTTAGACAAGAGGATTTTGTGGATAACAACAACTATAATCATATACAAACAAGCATATTAACTAGTCTATTAGATTTATTTTAGTCTATTCCTAGTCATTTTCTGCAACAACTATAGAATGTTAGTTTGACTATATTTAGAATTGGTTCAGTACATTAATGGCCTTCAACACTTGTCCTTAGAAGCTTTCCAACTGAGTGGCTCACATTTGTTCAATTGCTAGACCAGACACATAGTGGTATAACTATGGTCAAGCATGATTTTATCCCTTATGCATAAAGAAAATTATTTATATCAAAGATGCTCTCTCTTTTGTGCCTTACCCTACCATCTTTTTTTATGATATTTTGCCTTAGTTTAGATATTGAGATGAATTGCAGTGAAATAGAGCTTATTGTTTCACAAGCTGAATCAGATAAGTAACATGATTTATATAACTAATTGACAAGAAAATAAGTAGAAAAACATGAATGCTTATATCAATTGAACCTTTGGTGGTAGCAGTTACTACACTCAGATTAAAATGGATTAAATTGCTCAGTCATTGTATGAACCAGCATCAATCCTAAAATTAACAAGTGGATATATTTATCCCATGCATTGTCCCTTACTTTTCTCCATAGAACACTCAATTTTTGGAGTGCTTTCAGATCAGAGGATTTTGGGGTGAATAGAAGGATGTTGTCAAAACTAGATGGATCTAGATTAGTGAGTTTATTATCAATCTGATACCCCCTAACATCTTTAGTTTGACCATACAAATTCTAAAGTTTGTTTCAAGGCTCATTAGATGATTTTCATTAATCAATGTAAAAAAAAGATCAAGAGAGATTAATGTGTATAAGCAACCAAGTGTTTTCGTGTGCTCAATTATTCATGCATTCTTTTCCTTAGCACTTGTGGGTTCTGGAAATGTTTACTTGATGTAGTGGGTGTAGCCCTTACCCATTAATGCACTCCATGTAT
The DNA here is from genome assembly GCA_037957365.1 of Torreya grandis. Classification (NCBI taxonomy): domain Eukaryota; kingdom Viridiplantae; phylum Streptophyta; class Pinopsida; order Cupressales; family Taxaceae; genus Torreya; species Torreya grandis. The sequence continues at coordinate 451,281 of JARHVA010000121.1, read as the reverse complement.
GTGATTTATCTGTTGTGTGATTATATATAGTTAAAAGAGGAAATGTGGGATTACCCATGGTAAATATATAAGCACAAAAGTGAGAACACAAGAAATGGGCATAGTCTCACAACACAACCCACCAAAAATCACTAAAAGAAGAGACCTCCAAGAAAATATGTTTTTGACACTTTATATTTAGTGTGATTACAATTTCCACTTGCACAAAAAATAAATTGGTTGTAGTTTCACTTTGTTACAATTGAAAGTTATAGATAAACAATACACCAAGGGCAAAAAATGTCTAGACCACCATGTAGAGTACAAAAAACTAGCCAATTTCAAGAGAAAATGTTTGTGAAAAGGAGGTCAAGAGTCCAAGATATCTATTAGTGAAATGAAAATACAAATCCATGGATTGAAATCTAATTGGTCAAAGTGGTGCCAACAATTTTAGTAGAACTGATGCCAAGTTTGGAGGTCCACCAAATTTAACAGAACTACCACCAAGTTTGGAAGAATGGCCGAAATGGAGAACCCAACCAATTTCAACCAAGAATATATTACAAAAAAAAAATTAAATGATAGTTAGTAAAACCATGATAACATTTATGTTAATAAAATTTAGAATTTCAAAATGTTCTAGAAAGCTAAAAATAAGGTCACAAAATGCAAAAAATGTTTTGAGTGATTATTTATAGTTTTGAGAGCTATAAAAAAAACTTCCACTCAGCTTGACATTGATGACACATAGATTCCTTTTAGAGAAGGAACAAATGATGCATCCAAGGTGAACGTAGGTGCAACATGTAGAAAAAATATCAATGCACAGAGATGGTATTTTAAAAAACACCTTATAGATCAACCTCCAATATCTGATTGTGATGACATCGGAAGGAATTTTGTCTTTCTTGGATACATTGGATGCAAAGATGAGCTTTGATTTACTCCTGCAATCTTCAGAATGTACCTTCAATAAAAAACACACAAAGAAGAACCCTGATGTAGGGGCATCCCATGAGGACCCCAAAAATGATCCATTTTGTCTTTAGAGAGTATAAACCATGTAAAATATGTTATAGAGGTAATCAATAGTCTACTTGTGGAGTCTTGGTAGTCTCAAGATGCATAAAATTCAAATTACAGGTTTTCCCTCGAAAAACACTATTTAAAAATTTGAATGTTGATTAAACTTTGTATAAGGAATTTTGAGATGTATATGAAGGTGAAAGATGTATATGCATGTATAGAGATTGTAAACAATATATAAGGTCCATCAAAAATTCATTAGTCTATAGTTATGGTCTAAACAAGTCATATTGTGTGAAAATCAAGAAATAGCTGTGTATGAAGGAAACCTCCACGTGGAGCTGGGGACCCAAAAAATTAGTTATGCATTCTTGTTAGGATAAAAGATTCAGTTTTGTGGAAGCATCTCATATATTACATTCGAAGTGGGGAATGGAGAATGATTTTTAAGTTTGAATGAAGAAAGGAAGGGGATGTTGGCAACCCCTGTTTTAATATTGAATGAATACAAACCCTTTGAGGTCAAATCTTGTTGTTGCTACCATTATAATTGCTTGATTGGATAAAAAAATGAAAATGATTATGTTTCTAGGTATGCTTGAAGGTGGTATTTATTTGTGATTGAGGAATATATTTGAAGGAATAGAGAAGGGGATAAAACTTGTTTTAAAAAATGTATTGATAACCCTGTTTATACATTGTGATCAAGTTACAAGATTATCTTTGTCATATTATTACATGAAAGATTGTGTGGGTGTTTCTTAACATGTCTAGAAAGATAGTGGTTAGTTTTTTATTTCTATTTTGAGGACATGATTTAGAGAACTTGTATGAGAGACATATGGAGTCAAATGAGACAAAGTAGACCCCTAGTTATGGTGAGATTCTTGAATTGTAGACTAACATTATTAAGAAGATTAAAATTGAAGGTTGGTAGAGTGTATTCCATGTGATTGAAGTTATGTTGGGAATGGATTAAAAGAATAAGACTCATTGGAAATAAAGAAGATTTGAAAAATACAAAAAGTTGTATGTTATACCCTTATTTTTTGTAGACAGTTCAGAGTCATAGTGTACTGAGAATGTAGATTCATGACCAGATATGATCAAAGATCAAGTTGAAATTTTAAATAATGTTTTGTGAGTATTTTAGAACCCTTTGAAATATGTTTGAATCTTCTTTTTGATCAAGAATGAAGCTTGAGTTACCAAGCTTAGATACAAACCTGTAATCAGACATTACTATGCATAGTCAAGTGTGTTTTGGTGTATAAATGTTAGACAATGGAGTTTTGTGAACTATCCAAGGATATAAGAATGTGTTTGAGGTCCATATAAACATTTTCATCCTATTGTGGATATTTGAAACATGCTATAACATTCACAGTGGTTTTTATTATTTCTTAGTTGAGTTTGAGTCTAAGAAAACCCTAAGCTAGGGTTTGGAGAATATAAGCAAAACTAACTATCCAAATTGCATGTAACTGGGTGGAAAGGTGGATTGTGAGGCATATTAACATATTTTTTGGTTTTTTGGGTGATAGAGTTCTTCTTTGTATGATAGGAGGGCACTATGTTTAGACAAGGCTCAAAAAGTCCTAAGAGACCTAAAAGGGAGTAAATAGAGAGCTATTTGAAGTTAGTAAAGTGACTTAAAGATGGATTTTGATTATGAAACCTTGAAAGTATTTAGAAAAGGGTATCTAAATCAGGGGATTTTTTTTAATTTGGTGAAGGTACAAATCTGTACCAAGCTAGAAAATCCATAAACAGGGCTAGAAGAACTACAGAAAAAGTATGCAGAGTTGGTCAAAGGAAGGACTAGGTGCTTGGACAAGTGAGTGGAGTGAATAAAGATTACTAAATGCTTATAATGGGTATTTTTTTTGTCTTTTTCAATCATATATTGAATTCAATAACCTTGGGGAATAAATTATCTAGTGAACCATTACAAAGATTGTTGTGAAAGAGAACAAAATTGGTTGATGTGAGGTGTTAAGTGTTGTTAGGAGTTGGTGACTTGAGGGATGGTAAGAGTGGGTAATAAAACACCTTTGTAAGCAAGATCAAATCATTTTAAAGGAAAAAAAATAAGGATAATTTGTAAACCATAACAAGAAGGATGAGTCTAGAAGTTATTGATAAGAAATGGAGGATTTGAATAAGGTATAGAGAGATAGATGAACTATGATCTGCATCAAACCCCCTAAAAATTGTAATTTCTTGCACACCTTTCTAATTCTTAGGATCATCTAAAGATGATATAAGAGAAGAACATACTTAGTAAGGCAAGAGAATATGATGCAAAGGTATATGGGAAAAGACTCATAATTACCATTATGGCTTCGATTTATTCTGATCTTGAATCTTTATTTCAACTTCAATAACTTTTGCTCTCTTGACAAGGCTTTACCTGCATTGATGTCTTCATACAACTTGTTCACCAAGCTATATAGTCTCTTGTAATATAACCCTATTATCAAAAAATATGGATCCATCTATACCTATCATTAGACCCCTCAACCATTATCTCACTCAACTCAATTCATTCCATTCATTCATTCACTCATTCAATATTACTTCTCTTTCCACTCAACCCACTCTTCACATTCACACTAGTCACAACTTCAAGGTAAAAGCACCTAATCATGTCATTGGTCTTATGAAATCAATCTATATTCATGGATGACCTTACCAGATCATATTATACTTGTCTTAACCTCTTTTCATCTCTCAATCACTCTCTCTCATCCCCTTGTACTCTTCAACCTCATTAGTGCCATCATTCTCTTATAGCCTTTTCTTTTACTTTTCTTCTTTGTTTGAAGAATATACAGGTCATCTGATATATATAAATCCATATTTCACCACCCTCTATATGCTTATAGGTCTCCATAAAGTTTCAAGGTTCAACTCTTTGTCTAACTACAACTTCCTTTGAAAACACTTACCCAATTAGGCCTTTTAGCCCTCTATATGCTTTCCCAATCACCAAATCCACACTAGACCATTTTTATTAGACCAAAACCACCTTAATACTTCTTTATACACCAAAACATATCAGACTACAAAGTTTTGTCAAATTTCACTAGTTGTAACTTAAAATATAAGGGTTTTTGTTTAGAAACCCGAGGTTGATGGTTACAGGGGTCGAAAGGCTAAAAAATTTAATTTATTTTGTTTTAGGTAGGTTCCAAATAGACAAAGAATTGTCCTAGCTCTATCTTGACAATCCATCTATCCAAATAGGCTAGTAACTTCAACCAATCTTGTTTGGGTTGATAATGGTCAAAGCACAAAATTATGTGCACTCTAGGAGGACTATGTAGCTATTTAGCAGTCTATAAATATTCAAAGAAGTATCCTACTCCAAAAGGGATATGATAAAATATTTTTGTCCTTAATTTCATTTTAAGACTTAACAAATTCATGACCCCTTCATTTTATTAAGTCTATACCTTCCTTCTATAACATATGATTGAGTAAACATAGGGTTTCTACTTGTGCCAACAAGGTTACCTTCAGGGTTGACTGTGCATCAAAGTTTTATCACTTATTATGAATTCAAACCATATGAATTAGTATTTATTCAAAGGTATTTAACCTATATACTACTGTCCCAAGCCAATATCATCAACTATGCTTCAAGAAACATGAATTCACCACCTTCTTGAATGTTATAGTCATAAATAGGGTTCCTTCTATTTCTCAAACTTTCCTTAAGGTTATTTTATATTTTGGAATACGTTAACATAGTATTAAAACTTAATCTAGTTTTGCTCTTACCTATATATGACTAGAAACCATTATTTCTATTGCCATTCTTCACCAACTTCTCTAAATCCTTCTTGTCCTTGATTGAACCTGTATTTTACCATACAAACCTATAGTTACATACATAGGGGTTTTCCTAGAGCCTCAATGGATTTTATGAAATAATTAATGAATAAGAACAATCAATATATCTTTGAGGAGAGAATGAACACAATAAAATAACTTTTCTTTATTCAAAATGAGCCATCCTCTATTACATTGCAGTCCATTCGTGGACTTGTCAGCGTTGACGAGTTTACATTCTCCTTTTCTCTAGTTTTTTCTCCTCATTATTAGATCTCCCCTCTGTCCCTAATAACTCATACTCCACAACTGACTTCCAACTTCCCTTTTCCATCCAACTTCTACGTTGGTTTGGGTTGTTATATAACTAGACTCTTACATGCCAACTCAACGTCATATTACTAAACATGACCCTTAATGTTCACCACCTCAACGACTTAGACATAAAATGTATTCAAATAACTTTTACATGTCTCCTTGGATTATTTTTAAAACCTTCTCTCACCTAACCACTTCTTACCATGCTTATGATCCTCCCAGATTTAGTTCAAATATTTGAATTTTCAAATTTACACTTTTGGAGGGAAAACTCCAAACACCTACAAATCAACTCTTGAAGACTAAATATTACTCCATGAAAACATAGGGACCCTAGAGGATCCTTCACACTCATCTACACTCCAAAATAGACCAACTATGACTCCTAACTAGATCATTTCACCTCAACAACACAAAATGGTGTTTATATGCTTGATGCTCCTTCTTTAAAATACTAGTTCTACAATTATAGATCTCCTAAGAGGCTAATTGAAGGATATTCACCCATTATAATACCATGTAAGATTTGGCTAAGATAGTATAACATGATTCAAAGGCCTAATGGAAGCACTCTTCCTCACAAGATCAAATCTTGAAAAGAATAAATTATATTCTTATCAAGGAAGCGTAAACCATGTACAAGACAAATGCAAAAGTTGAATTGATTCAATTAGAATCAAAGGAGTTACATAAATATAATATATTAACTATATATTCCATATTAAAAATGCACTACTAGAGTGCTCAATATATAGGAAATAAATAAATGGGTAGACAACCCATATTAGGTATGTCAACAGTATGTGCACACATCAAAGTGGGGGACAAAGTGGTAGACAGCCCATAGTGGAGCATGGTTCACTCATAGTGGAAGCCATGTGTAATAAATCATAGTGGAGAGTGATTAGATTATGTACTAAACACATGTGCATAAAATTAAGTATTTAATTATGCACTAAATACATGTGCACACTATTAAGTCCTAAGTCAGCTTAAAGTGAAGAAGTGTGAAAGGAACCCGAAATTAAAAGTAGTTTTGTTGATAACCCTTTGCACACCAACATTTTTGATACATATTGACTCCTACTTTGTAGGAGAACATTGTACTATTTATATGTAGCTAATGGGTTTGAATATTTTCAACAAAGAACAATTTTATCATGTGTTTATTGTCTTAAAGTAATCCAAATATTTCAAACTCCAAAGCCATTTGAGGAGACTTGTCCACTCTGGTCAAGCTTACAAATGTAGGCAAGGCTTACTCTCAAGCTCACTACTTAGAGATGGAAAAGAAGAAGGCTCCATCTACCACTCAAAACAATTCCAAGAAACAAGGTGGCACCAAGATGAAGGGTAATGGTAAATGGAAAGGCAAGTGTAATGCTAATTTTCTTTCTAAGAAAGATACTAAAAATCATTGTGTGCATTGTGATTTTGATAGTCATTCTGAAGATAAATGTTGTGAGCTACACCTAAAATCACATTCATTCAATAACAATAATAAGAAGAGGTTATGCCCTCTCTATAAGGTGAGAACATTGGTTGTAGCCTCAATGTGGATGAAACTTTGTGTTATACCTCCATCAATAGAGAAGTATGTTTGGGTAGTAGTAATGCTTAATAGAGTGAAATTTCTAAGCTTTCCCATATTAAAATTCAAAAGAAGAAAATAAAAGTGGATGCTCTATTTGACACTTGTTCACAAACAAATTTGACAAGCAAAGAGTTAGTATAAAAATTGAAGATATAGACTTACAATCATCCAAGCCCATATTATTTGGTTTGGGTGAATAAAGGTGTAGACAGCAAGGTGACCAAATAATGTACATTTAAGTTTAGTAGTAGTGCATATTTCATTGATGAAGTTATAGTAGATGTGGTGCCTATTGATGTGTGTGGTGCAGTGTTTGGCAACCCTTACTTGTATATTGGGAATGTTATCTTTATGGGGAGAGCCAACCGATTCCATTTCATGAAGGATGGTAAGATACACATCATTTAAATCTACAAAAGTGACTCTAAAATATCTTTGGTAAGTTCCTCTCAAGCTAAAAAGTTTATTAATGCAAGTGAGAAGTTTACTTTACTTATTTTGGGAGATATTCAAAACAAAGAAGTGGTTTCACATAAGACTTCTTGTGGCATGTTGACTAAAAAATATAACGAGTATATGGCTCGATTTGGTGCACAAGTTCAAGGAGGTTTTTCATGAGGTCATAGGGTTACCACTGGTAAGTCCTATAGAGTACAAATTTAAGTTGATACCAAGCAATTTCAAAGTATTGGGTTGTATAAGCAATCCTTGAATGAGGTCAATGAGGTAAAACAAGAGTCTTAGTATTTAATTAATAAAGGTGTAATCCATCCTAATACTTCTCCATGTGGTTCTTCTATTATTTATTAACAAGAGGCACATAGTGGTATAACTATGATCAGGCATGCTTTTAGCGCTTTAGCATCAATAAACACATTCAAATCAAAGATGCCCTCTCTTTTCTACCTTACCCTACCCTCTTTTTTTAATCATTTTTTATGATATTTTGCCTTAGTTTAGATATCAAGATGAATATCAATTAAGCAGGCCTTATTGTTTCACAAGTTGAATCAGATAGACAATAAGTTTTAGATAGCTAATTAGTAGGAAAATAAGTAAATAAACATAAATGATTATATCAATTAAACCTATGGTGGTAGCAGTTACTTTTCTCAGAGTAAAATGGGTTAAATTGTTCAGTCCTTGGATTGAACCAACATCAATCCTAAAATTAACAAAGGGATATATTTATCCCATGTATTATCCCTTGCTTTTCTCTTTGGAATACTTAATCTTTGGAGTGTTTTCAGACCAGAGGATTTTGGGGTAAATAACAACTATAAGCATCTACAAAAAAGCATGTTAACTGGTCTATTAGATTTATTCATTCTTTATTTTAGTATTTTCCCAATCGCTGTGTGCAATAACTACAGAATGCCAGTTGGACTATCTTTAGAATGGGTTCAATAGATTAATGGCCTTTAACAATTATCCTTAGAAGTTTGGCCACTAAGTATCTCACATTTGTGCAATTGCTATCCTAGACACATAGTGGTATAACTATGGTCAGGCATGCTTTTATCCACTTGGCATTAATAAACTTGTTTAGATCAAATATGCCCTCTCTTTTGTGCCTTACACTACCCTCTTTTTTAATCTTTTTTTAATGATATTTTGCCTTAGTTAAGATATTGAGATGAATTGCAGTGAAATAGAGATTATTGTTTCATAAGTTGAATAATATAGGACGCATGATTTATACAACTAATTAGTAAGAAAACAAGTAAAAAAACATGAACACTTATATCAATTGAACCTTTGGTGGTCGCAGTTATTGCTCTCAGAGTAAAATGGGTTAAACTGCTCAGTCTTTGGATTGAACCAACATCAATCCTAAAATTAAAAAGGGGATATATTTATCCCATGTATTATCCCTTGTTTTTCTCCCTAAAACACTCAACCTTTGGAGTGATTTCATACCAGAGGAGTTTGGGAGGAATAACAGGGTCTTGTCAAAACTAGATGGATCTAGATTAGTGAGTTTATTATTATTTTGATACCCCATAACCTCATCAATTTTACCACACAAGTTTTGAAGTTTATTTCAAGGATCCTCTATGGATTTGAATTTATCAATGTGAAAAAGAAGATCAAGAGAAATTAATGTGTACAAGTAAACAAGTGTTTTAATGTGCTCAATTAACCATGCATTCTTTTCCTTAGCATCTGTGGGTTTTGGAAATGTTTCCTTGATGTAGAGGGTGTAACCCTTACCCATTAATACACTCCATGAATTTGATTTCTATGTTGTGTGATTATATAGAGTTAAAAGAGGAAATGTGGGATTACCCATGGTAAAGATATAAGAACACAAGTGAGAACACAAGAAATGGGCATAGTCTCACAACACAACCCCCCAAAAATCACTAAAATAAGAAACCCCCCCACAAAATATATTTTTGGCACTTTACATTTAGTGTGATTAAAATTTACACTTGAAAAAACAATAAAATGGTTGTAATTTCACTTTGTTACAATTGAATGTTGTAGATAAATTATGCACTAAAGGAGGAAACTATCTACACCATTACGTAGAGTGCAAAAAAATAGCCAATTTCAAGAAAAAATATTTGTGACAAGGAGGTCAGGAGTCCAAGATATTTGTTAGTGAAATTAAACTATAAATTCATGGCTTGTAATCTAATTGGTCAAAGTGGTGCTGACAATTTTAGTAGAACTGCTGCCAAGTTTGGAGGTCCACTAAATTTAATACAACTACCACCAAATTTGGAGGAATGGCCAAAATGGAAAAGCCAACCAATTTTGACCAAGAATATATTATTTAAAAAAACATGAAACCTTGATAATGTTTATGTTAATAAAAATTAGAATTACAAAATGTTTTGGAAAGCTAAAAATAAGGTCACAAAACCCAAAAAATATTTTGAGTGATTATTTATAGTTTGAGCAATATAAAAAACACTTGCCCTCAACTTGACATTGATGACACACAGGTTCCTTGTAGAGAAGGAAGAAATGATGCATCTAAGGTAAACTCAAGTGCAACATATAGAAAAAATATCAATGCACTGAGATGGTATTTTACAAAAAACCTTGTAGATGAGCCTCCAATATATGTCTATGATGAAATAGGAAGTAATTTTGTCTTTATTGGATACATTGGACACAATGATGAACTCTGATTTACTCCTGCAATCTCTAGAATTTACCTTCAATAAAAAACATACAAAGAGGAACCCCCCCCCCCCCCCCCCCAACCTAGAAACTAGAATTTATTGCACACCTTTCTGATTCCCATAATCATCCAAAGATGATGCAAAAGAACATACTTAGTAAGGCAAGGGAATATTGGCTTTGTAATTATAGATATCCTTAGAGACTACTCAAAGGCTCTTCACCTATTCTAATACCATGTAATATTTGGTTAGGATAGTCTAACATGATTCTAAGGCCTAATGGAAGCACTCTTCCTCACAAGATTGAATCTTGATAAGAATAAATTGTATTCTTGTCAAGGATGCATAAACCATGTACAAGACAAATACAAAATATGAATTGATTCAATTGGAATCAATGGAGTTATATAAATGCAATATATTAAATTTACATTTCATATTACAAATGCACTACTAGAGTGCTCAATATATGGGAAAGAAGGAGAGGGGTAGACAACCCATAATGGGTATGTCAACACTATGTGCACAAATCAAACTGGGGGACAAAGTGGTAGATAACCCGTAGTGGAGTGTGGTTCACTGATAGTGGAGTGAATAATCACTCATAGTGTAAGCCATGTGTAAGCACTTATGGTGGAGAATGATTATATTATGTACTAAATGCATGTGCACAGAATTAAGTAACTAATTATGCACTAAACATATGTGCACACTATTAAGTCCTAAGTAAGCTTAAAGTGAATAAGTGTGAAATGAACCCAAAAGTAAAAAAGGTTTTGGTGATAACCCTTTTCACACCAATATTTTTGATAGGTATTGACTCCTTATTTATAGGAGAACATTGCACTATTTATATGTAGCTAATGGGTTTAAGAAAATTTAACAAAGAACAAGTTTATCACGTGTTTCTTATCTTAAACTAATCCAAATATTTCAAACTCCAAAGCTATTTGAGGAGACATGTCCTCTTTGGTTAAGCCTACAAATGTAGACGAGGTTTGTTCTCAAGCTCACTACTTAGAGATGGAAAATAAGAAGGCTCCATCTACCTCTCAAAACACTTCCAAGAAACAAGGTGACACCAAGCTAAGGGTAATGGTAAATGGAAAGGCAAGTGTAATGATACTTCTATTTCTAAAAAGGATACTAAAAAACATTGTGTGCATTGTGATTTTGATATTTATTCCAAAGATAAATGTTGGAAGCTACACCAAAACCACATCCATTTAATAACAATAACAAGAAGAGGTTATGCCCTCTTTCTAAGGTGAGAACATTAGTTGCAACTCCAATGTGGATGACACTTTGTGTTATACTTCCATCATTAGAGAAGTATGTTTGGGTAGTATTAATGCTCACGAGAGTGAAATTTCTAAGCTTTACCATATTAAAATTCAAAAGAAGAAAATAAAAGTCAATGCTCTATTTGATACTTTTTCACAAACAAATTTGATAAGCAATGAGTTAGTATAAAAATTGAAGATATAGTATTACAATCATCCAAGCCCACATTATTTGGTTTGGGTAAAGAAAGGTGTAGACATCAAGGTGACCAAATAATGTACATTTAAGTTTAGTATTAGTGCACATTGCATTGATTAAGTTATAGTGGATGTGGTCCCTCTTGATGTGTGAGGTGTAGAGTTTGGTGACCCTTACTTGTATATTGGGGATGTTATTTTCATGGGGAGATCCAACAAATACCATTTGGTGAAGGATGGAAATGTACACATCATTTCAGTCTACAAAGGTGTCTCTAAAATATCTTTGGTAAGTTCCTCTCAAGCTAACAAGTTTATTAATACAAGTGGGAAATTTGTTTTACTTATTAGAGATATTCAAAATAAAGAAGTGGTTGCACATAAGATTTATTGTGGTATGTTGACTAACAAAGATAAAGAGTATATGGGAGAGTTGGTGCACAAGTTCAAGGAGGTTTTTCATGAGGCCATAGGGTTTCTATTGGTAAGGCATATTGAGCACAAAATTAAGTTTCTACCAAACAATTTCTAAATATTGGGTTGTATAAGCAATCCTTGACCGACACCAATGAGGTATAACAAGAGTTACAATATTTAATTAATCAAGGTGTAATCCATCCTAGTACTTCTCCATGTGGTTCTCCTATTGTTTTAGTAGATGGTTCATGAAGAATGTGTGTTGATATACAACACTTAATAAAATAACCATAAAAAAATAGGTACCCTCTTCCATTGATTGATGATCTTCTTGATCAATTACAACATGCCAAGTATTATACTAAGACTGTTTTTAAATCCAAGTATCACAGAGTGAGAATTAAAAATAGGACATTTGGAAAACAATATTTAATACATGACAAGGGTTGTTTGAATGTTTGGTCTATCATTTGGGTTATGTAATGCAATGGCTACCTTCATGCAGTTGATAAATGAGGTAAATAAGTCATTTATTAGTTCCTTTGTTATTGTGTATATGGATGATATTATTATTTTTAGTAGAACTTTTGATGAACATATTGAACATTTAAAATAAGTTTTTCAAGTGTTAAAGGAGAACAAGTTAATGTTGAAAGAGAAGAAATGTGAGTTTGCCTAACAATCACTTATCTTCTTGGGGCGTGTGGTTTTGAGGACTGATTCAATAAAGGTAGAGCCCATCATGAAATGGCTAAAGCCTTCTAATTTGTCACAAAAAAATGATCTTTGATGGTGCAATTTAGTAGTGGAGGAAGTTCATCAAAAATTTATCTCCCATAGTTGCACCTTTGCACGTCATAACAATAAGTGTTAAGACTTTTATTTGGGGTAAGAAGCAAAAAAATGCATTTGATATATTCAAACATTATATTATCCATGCTATGATATTATCTTTTCTTAACTTGTAACTACCCTTTGAGGTGGAAATAGATGATAGTAACTATGCTATGGGGATTGTTCTACTATAAGGAGGGAAGCCCATATCGTACCATTAGAAATTATTTCATGGGACAATTCTGAATTATTATACACTAGTTAAATAATTGTATGCTATTTTTCAAGAAATAAAGAAAGGGAAACATTATCTTATGGCTAGGGAAACTATTTTCCACATGGATAACCAAAATCTCCAATATTTTCAAGTTTAAACCAAATTTCAACAAGTTAGACACTATAAGTGGATGGGATTTTCGCAACAATTTAATTTGATTATCAAATACAAGAAAGGTGTGACTAAAAAACTATATAATTTATTATCTATACCTCATTTTCTTTCAAAGATGCAAAACATAACTCTTCTTAATCCTTTTATGTGTGAGTCTTATATAAAGGGTTATGAACATGATGTAGATTTTGGGTAGTGATTTATTCAAGCAAAGAGGTCCCACTGTGCAAGATTTATTCCCAAGGAGCATTATTGCTTTCAAGCTTTATGTGCCTAACAAGAAGAGTTCATTTAATGAGGGAAGCACATATGTCAAAAGTTGTAGGGCATTTTGGTGTTACAAAGACTGTTGCACATTTTCAGAGGTATTTTTATTGACCTAATATTTCATAAGTGGATGTGTGTTATGTAGTAAAAGAAAGCTTGGTAATAGGAAATTGGGTTTGTATATGCCATTATCAATTCTTTCTAGTCCATGGGAAAACATTTCCATGGATTTTATAGGCATGTTTCCTATGTCAAGGAAGGGGCACAACTATCTCTTTGTGGTTATGGACCAATTTAGTAAGATGTGTAATATTATTCCTTGTAAGAAGACTCTCAAAGGTAGTAATGAAAATAGAGATTTTCTATGCTAATATGTGGGTTCATTTTGGTTTTTCTATTTCCATTGTTTTAGATTATGACTTAAGATTCATTACTAAGTTATGGGCCACATAGTAGGAGATAAATGATACCAAGCAAAAATGGTCTACCACTTTTCATTGAAAAACTAATGGACAAACATAAGTTGTGAATAAAACATTAGTACAACTCTTAAGAGGGTAAAATAGAAAGCACCCTAAGTCTTGGGATAAAAATTTGGTGTACATTCAACATTCTTATAGCAGGGCAGTTCTTTATTCTACTAACAAAACTCATTTTAGAACTTCTTTTGGCTAAAATGGATCCATTGGTTCACAAAGATATCCATACAAAGGAAATGGGAAAGTGGATCCATAGGTTCACAAAGCTAAAGGTTTCATTGAGAAGATTAAACAAATTCATGTTTAAGTGCAAGAGAGGCTGAAGGAGTGATAAGCCAAGTATAAGCCAAGGCATGATCAACATAGGATTAAGCATGGTTTCCTTATTAGAGATAAGCTATGGTTGCACTAGAGTAGAGAGATACTGTCAAGGTAAGACTAAGAATATTAAGCCTCTTAGGTATGGTCCATTTGAAATTCTAAAATTAGTGGGCAAGAATGCATTTAGACCTAACTTGCCTCCTTATATGAAGATTTACTCAACTGTCAATGTTGATATCTTACTTTTTTTGAGCCTTGTATGATAAGAAATAAAGATGAAGGGATATTTATTCCTTTAGTTAAAGACCTCACTCCAAATAGTCAATTGGAATTTGATGAGGATGTTGTATTGTAGAAGAACGAAAGGATAACATGAAGAGGAATACAAGGACATTGGTTGGTTGGGTCAAAGGGTCAGCTACCTAGAAAGGCCAAATGGTATTTCATAGAATATGTGGGGAAAATATTTCCTCACTTACTCTATTCTTAAAGTTTTCAGGGACTCAAACCCTCAAACCAGGGAGGCATGATCCAAAATTAGATCTTAATGTACTAGTCATGTATATTAGACATTTTCATTATACCCAATTACATGCAATTCATGTTTTTAAGACATTATTTTGAGACACTTAATGCATAAAACATTACATAAAATATATTGCAATGGTAGATTCAGTGTGGGGGTAAACTGGACATCTTCATAGTGATGAAGTTAATGTTTTTCTGCTTTTGAAATTAAGGGGTTTGATTTAAATAATAGAACAGCCACTATATGTAGGTGGTGGTTGTATAACCAATGGTGTTTTTAGGCGATAGATAGAAACCACCTTTGCTATTGCATAACCACCTCATTAGTTTTGTAACCATCAATTTGTATTAATCGACAGTTTCACCACCATACAAAAAACCTAAAGATGAACAATTGTAAATGTTTTTTCTTCTCATTGCTTGTTAGTTTGAGATTATTGGTGGATTCTTGAGGTAGAGGGTATACACATAGATCTTGTGGAAGGTAGAAGACAACATAAGAGTTTTGAATTGGAATCACATTGAAAATAACAAGTTTGAATTTTGGTTCATGTTATCTTTAGTTGTTCTTAGCTATTTAGTGATTATTTCAGTGTTGGTTTTTCTTGATTAGTTTCTAAAAGGTGCAAATAAATCTCGTGTGTAGTCTTTAGATAGGGAGTAGTGAAATATCTTTCCATGAAGGCCAAGTTTCAATAGTAACTTGTACGTTTTATGAATCACATTGTGGAAAGGGGAGTGTAATTGCCTCACCCACTAGAGTTTTTCCCACACCGGGTTTCTCCATGATAATGCTTGTGTTTTTATTGTGTCTTTGTGTTAATCTATGCTTTATTATGAGGTTCATAATTCTAAAATTTTAATTTATAGCACTTCATAGCTCTGTTTTTACAAGAAAACTAGTCTATAACAATAGCTTATTCAATCACTTGTTGATTTAAGTGTATAAGATCCATATTGGTGAAGCTTAGTGTGGAATATCCACCTATTTTATGGATCACTACTGGATTCACTTAGGATATGCAAAAATCATTAATAATTTTGATCTAATTCAAAGATAAAGAGTGGATCATCATAAGTGTACACTTTATAACTTATCTAACCCTATTTTGAATATTTATTATATATTTCTTAAAACAAACTATGCTAGGAAATAATATATTCTATGGAAGATGGTTGTCACCAAGCATACACTTGTTGAATCATAGCTTTGTAAAGTTTGGCATTAACAAATGTGAGTGTGTTTTAGAATGTTTATGAAATAAGAGACTCTTGTAAACCACAACATTATATTTTAAAATGTTTGCCAACATATGTCAAAATCCAACCTTACCGATCTGTGACAAAATGAAATGGGGTTATTTGTGTTATTGATCAAACACAAAAAATAAACATTATAGAAAAATGATATGTTATATTGAAAACAAATCACCAAAGAGCTAATGCACACTCTTTTAAAAATAACACTCATCTAAATCCAACCAAAAAATGAGTTGGAAGCAAACATGAAACACACAATAAAACTCAAAATTGATGTAATAAATGTATGATTGTGAGTTTGATGCCATTGACATCTTAGAAATATAATAGGAAAGAATAATGTAGCACCAGTGTTAATGAAGGGAAAATTTTATATTTGATATGTTTTCATGATTCTTATGAAAATTCATAGTGTTTATACTCCTTTTGATGTTTTTGTGATTGTTAGGAAAAAAAATGTTGTGAAAGTAGCTTAGAGGAACAAAAACAAAGATGAGAGTTTGTGATCAATACATGTAGCAATAATAGGTTAAATAGTTCTACATGAAAAAAATGTCTAAGCATTATTGAAAAGGTCCATGAATGATAAGAAAAAAGACAATTTAGAAGTTGTTTCTATGACTTGTTGAGCCCAACTTCTTACTACAAAACAAATGCAAGATGCTATCAAAAAATGAGTGTTGAAAGCATGTGAGAAAGAGTGGAAAATAAAATTTTGATTTTACATTATTTGAATGGATAAGAGTTTAAGTATAAGATTAGAAGGTCATATGACACATATATAAACAACAATCTATTTGGAGAAATATTTGGATTCACTCAAGTTAAATAATTTTCTTCTGGACCAATCAAGGATCATTTTTTTGAAAACTTTGAACTTAGACTATGGAAAAAATATCGACACATTTTTTTTTAATAATAAAACTACCTATTTTGTTTCCATTTTTAGCCTATATAGATTTTCAATGGTTTGGCACTTATTGTCACTGTTTTCTTGTAAACAATGTAGATAACATTGGCCCAAGTTTAAAGATAGTAATTTTTTTGAGACAGGGACAAAACCTCTTAGCAAAAAAATTCAAATGGCGAACATTGTTCTATTCATCATTAGAAAAATGCTAAACAGGGACAACAAATATCACATTGAATTAATTTGTTTGCTACATAAACAAATGTATCATATTCAACCAATAATATAACAAAAAAACACCAACGCTTAACAAGTCAATGCCAATGTGTATTCACAGCTTTCATGCTATGCTAACATTGGCTATTGTCCTTTCGGATAAACTATAAGAGAGAAAATAATATATTAAAGTTCAATTTACATTTCAGTGAGAAGCAAAAACAACATATTTAAGAATTATTGTAATGCATATGTGATTAAAATGAAAACAAAAATTTAAAAGATAATTACAATGGATGTATAAAAAAAAATAAGGGAACAACATGGAGTGATTCCAGTGAATACACACTTGAACAAAATGCACTCAAAAAAGAATCTTTACAATATACACTAAGAACAAAATAATTTGCATATAGAGAAAAAAATCAAAATACTTAAAATTCCACCTTAACCCATTTCTGCCATAGAGTAATAATCACCCAACCCAAAATAAATAAGGTGTCAAAGCCTAAGCTTTCACATCCTAATGGTGTGGCTAAATTAACATGCTTGTATTCTCAACATTGTTTCTTATATTTAATCTACAAGTAACATGAAAATATGACTAATCACTACGATTAGATCCATTCACCAACCAATTCTACAAGATATATTTATAGATGCAAACCATGTTGCATCTCAAGCACAAATTCAAAACGAATCATCTCGCGAAACATGGCATAGGGACATCAATGGTGATTCTTATTAAATTTTTTTTTACCTCCTTTAATATGATTAAAACAACCCAACAACACAATAAAATGAGTTAAAAGAGGCCAATCAATATAATCAACAAAAATCCCAGAATAAAATCATGTGGAACAACACACAAGTAGATGCTAGATCTCTCTTACATCAAGGATAATGACATATAGTGCTTAGGGGCAAGGTTTTTAGTTCTTTAGGGCTTTGGGATTTGATTTGAAAAAAATATTAACATAAATAACATTGATCATAAGAGTTCTATTTATTATGCTTTTACAAGGGCTCTTTTTGGTTTCGGAAATTGATATTAATATTTTAAAAACTAAAATAGGTTCTCAATAATTATAGAATAATATTAGGGTTATTGTTTGCAATGTGTGCCCTATATATAAAAGTGCAAACCTTTGTCTCAAAGATGTAAACAATATATGTTCACCGACTAGTGCTCTTAGGCCAAAGGCTTTACTCTTGTGAGCGCTGTACCCTTGCAACGGTTTGGAAAAATGGCAATGGTGTTAAGATGATGTGGATTTCTACGACTATTTAAATTTTGATGAGAGGGCAACTAAACTTATTTCTATTTATCTACATATATTCTATCAAATAGTTCTCATCTCATTTGAAAGCAAGAAGACATCAATACATGTCCACAATATAAACAAACAAAAAAAACACACAAAAGACTCTACTCATTACATTGCAATGTTGGACTCTAGTGCTCACATTCACTCTGTTGGTAGCCACACCTTGCAAAAGCATCCAGTTCGAACTAAAGAAGTTGTGGACTGCAAATACTGCCACCACCCCCTCCCCTGCCCTCCCCAACCTCAAAAAAAAAAAAAAAAACCAAAACCAACTTGATGAAGAGAATAAATGACATACAACAAACAACAAAAAGGAGAAAATACAAAATACCATCATTCACCAACCATGCCACAATGCATTCTCGAAACATTCAATCCCAACCACCTTGAGCTTTTTGTGTATAGGGTTTGATTTTTCCTCCTACTCAAACATTTTGCAATGGGCGTAGAGAGAAGACAACCATTGAATAAATAAAGATTTGTACATATTAAATGGTATTTAATTGACATCAAGCATATTTCTGCACCCAAATGGCTCTAAAATTTAGCAACTATTATCCCCATCTAAACATCAAGCAAAATTCTTTACTTTCTTTAAAATGGGCTAGTGTTATCTGCCTTATAAGAAAGAATGACGATAATTTATATTAAAATATTAAAAAGCCATAAAAACTATAAATAACATAGAATAAGACAATTGTATACCCAAAAAATATTATGCCAATATTTTTTCTCTACACTTTAATTTTAATATTAAAAAAAAAAAAAAGTTTACCTTTTAATTTATAAATAACACCTTTTACCTAGAAAAATAGTCCTATCCATATTCTTCATCTAATAAAAAATACAAATCAACTTTTCTTTTTTTACTTTTATATATTTTTTTGAATAATATCTACAACCAATATCAATGTCAAAACTTCGAAAAGTGAATTATTTTTTGTAAATTCAAATTTCAATGCAAATTAATGAAATGAGGCAAACACAATAGTTAGTAACAATAGTTAGTTGCATGGTAGGTACTAAGAACTAGGATATCGCTCTTAAAGATTTTGTTTATTATTATAATTAATTTTTTTATAATTAAAGTTTTTACGTTTTTGAGGTTGGTAAGTGTTTATTTAGTGTTATATTGGGTATGATTTTTCAAAATATATATTATAAAGGTGAATAAGAGAATTTTGACAGGGTTCTTCGATCCAAAAGATATGTAAACCAACACTTAACCCATTCAGAGCGATACATAATATCAAAAGAATTACAGAAACAAAAAGGCCTCAACTACCAAAGAGGGCAATAAAACTATCAACTAAAAAACTAAAAATTATCAGCAATCAACAAACCGACCAATCTTCTACCAAAAATATGCCAGTAAATAAGGGGGAGCTAAACAAGGGGGTGCTGAACCCATCTTTCAAAAATTCTAGCTAACAGTTACCTTCTCAGTGTTTATCTCCCGTTACCGTTATCTTTACCCTATTTAAGGAGTGCAGGGTTCGCTGTTCCACCACAAAGGGCTTTTCTTCTTGATGGAAGATCACCGATGGTGATCCACAACGTCAAGATAAAAAACGGTAACACAGTTATTCTCCAAAACACTGAAATATTATTTCCAAATATTATCTCCAAAACATGTTTTAAACAAACTAATGTATCACTAATTGATTTTTTTTTAAAAAGATCAGTGCTTAGCTTTTGAGTGGAGCTATAATCGGTTTAGGGGCACAAACCAGGGACCAATCCACAAGAGAATTATAAAACCATTAATACTTTGATCACAATGCATCGAGTAAACGACCACATCCAACCTATAAACACCCTATGAGATTCGAACTTGGGTGGCATTGGGCACAACCAACCCACTTCACCAATCCTTCTACATCTTATTCACTGAGAATTTTATTTTTAATAATATTAAGTGCCCTCTAATTCATAAAGAGTCAAATGTGTGTGGTGCGTTAGGTCGCTGAAGAAAACATTTTAGACATAATATCCAATTGACGTGTTTGACGTTCCTTATTACCAAATGTCTACAATATATAATGATACTTGTTTTAAGAAAATAATAAATAAAGTCAGTTGACTTTGAATTATAAAATAACAAGGAAAAGTTTAATATAATGAATTGTTCACAATTATCTTAATCATATTGTGAAATTCAATTTGATTTTTTCCAAATCCAAATTGTAACTAAATTGATAGCATTTATTACCCACGAATGAAAATTGGAAAGAAAAAAAAATCATTTAAAAAACTAATTGCTCCCTCAGACATGAACTCATAATAATAAAGTTGATTGGGATGTGTCATTGTAAGGCTTGAAAAGTGGGATGTGGTGTGCTTCCTAGTTGACTGACTTTAAACCCAGAAAGAAACAAACAATTCTCATGATGATGAAAATTAAGGTTCTGCTTATTCACACATGATGATCATCAAATGGGGCGCTCGGATTTGAAAAACCCAATCAATTCCAATGGAATCCTACCTCTTCCATAATCCCAAGTCAAACCCATTTGGCATTTTGTGTAATTTTTTCTTCCCAATCAGTTTCCCTGTCTTTTCCCATCAATTTCTTT
Organism: Torreya grandis; assembly: GCA_037957365.1. NCBI lineage: Eukaryota > Viridiplantae > Streptophyta > Pinopsida > Cupressales > Taxaceae > Torreya > Torreya grandis. The sequence continues at coordinate 430,379 of JARHVA010000121.1, read as the reverse complement.
TGCAGGTAAAGCATATTCCTGCCCTGAAAAAGATTTTCACTATGGAAATTTTGGTTTGTTGCAAAGGATTTCAATAAAATGCGTTGACCAATGCAACAAATCGTTATGGCCCACAAAGTGCATTGCCCAACGGACTGTACTCACAAGTAACAATGGCACCCGGCAACATTTTCGTGAGCGAGGCCATAATTAATCTTGTTTGGAAGCCCTGTTCTCTGACTGTACTTTGAGATAGTAATAGTTTCCCTGAGGTACATTTGGGCAGCGGCAGATTTATCTCTTTCGGCTTCATTTTGTGTTTGTGAGCATCCCTTTGTCTTTTGCCCCCGGTGTTTTTCAGTCAGTCGCCTTCCCTGCCCTTGTCTTCTGTGGGGTGAGAAATATGAACATTGGCGTTGGGGAGTGGGCATCCATTTTCACAATACTGTCACACACCATACCCACGTCATAATTTGTGCAATTCATGCTTGATTAGGGCAGGGGGGAATAATAATTTACAAATGTCTTAAATCACGGTAACAGTAAAATCTCGTGATTTTTTTTTTTAAATTTTTCTACGAGGGGTTTGGTTGACCAGGGAGGTGTCGTGTGGAGCGGGGTGATTGAATCTGGAAGGCTCTTCTTCCTGTGGGATGACGTGTTCAATTTTGGGTCTTGGCTGACTTTGAATCTTGACGAACGTTTTTGGGGAGTTGCCTGGAATTTGGGTAGGGGCTTTACCATAAAGTTCAGAGTTGGGTTGTTCTAAAAATTGTGTCTTGTTCTAAAAATTGAGTCTTTTAGGTTTTTGTGGGGGAGATCTGAGTACAGAGGAGAAGGGGAATTGGCAGTGAATTCGCAGTACCAGAATGGGTTGTTCTCTGTGGAAATTGACAGCAGTTTTGATGGTGATGGGGCTGAGTGCAAGGCCATGCCTCTCGTCCAATTCAGAAGGTGATGCACTTCATACTTTTAGGAGGAGTTTATCAGATCCAGAAAATGTTTTGCAGAGCTGGGATCCCACTCTTGTCAATCCTTGCACCTGGTTCCACATCACATGCAATCAGGACAACCGTGTTACCAGAGTGTCAGTGCCCTTTCTCTTTTCTTTCCTCTTTGCAATCCTTTCACATCATATTGGTATTGATTTCTAGAAAAAGATTTTTCAATGATCAAGGATCCCCATGTTTGGTTTTATTATCAAAATTAAATCATCAAGAGAAGAAAAAAAAAGCCGTTTCTGCTTTTTTAGTTATGGATTTTCACGACATCTTTGAGGTCAATTCTAATAAACAGTGGTTCGTTTTAACAGATTTGGGTTTCGTCCCTGTTTTTTTTTCATGTGTGCAGGGACTTAGGCAATTCAAATCTTTCTGGTCATCTCGTACCTGACCTTGGAAAGCTGGAGCACTTGCAGTACCTGTAAGTTTTCTCTCTCACATGTCTATGTTATTTGCTGGTAAAGGTTATGGGTTGTAAAGTCACTTTTCAACGTTCATCCACTGTTATTTTTTCGGTGATTATTTTCTTCAGAACATTAGTCCGAATGGAGTTATGTTTACGATAGTTTGGGTCGGTTATTGATTTCTGTTTGCATAAAAGTCTGTTTTATATCTGTCCGATATGGATGGGCAGAGAATCACAGATCTCTGTGAGATTAGATGAGTTAGCGTTTTGAAACAAAAGGGGGTGATATTTTGATGATGATTTCAACTCGGTTTTGGGATCATTTAATAAAACATCCGTTGCTTTCTCCTTGGGCTGCAGGGAGTTGTACAAAAATCGAATTGAAGGAAGCATACCAAAGGAAGTTGGCAATCTGAAGAACCTTATTAGCCTGGATTTGTACAATAATAATCTTACGGGTCATATTCCTCAGTCATTGGGGAAATTAAAGTCACTTGTATTTCTGTAAGTTGTTTTCTCTTCAGTACAGATACATACGATGAAAAAAACTAAAGCGTGGTTTCAATTTTCACAAATACCATAAGAAGTCATAGTGTAAGGTGGTTGTCTATCATTAATTTGATAATTATAGGGTGATAATGTACCCCTGTTACTTTGGATGAACAGACGCCTTAACAACAATTGGCTAACTGGACAAATTCCCAAAGAACTCACTGAGATTCCAACACTCAAAGTCGCGTAAGTATTGATATCCCATTGATCATCTGTTTACATTGGATAATGGAGTATGAATAATTCCATCTCACATATCGGTTTAATTTGTACTTTGCAGGGATGTTTCGAAAAATGATCTGTGTGGAACTATTCCAACTACTGGACCATTCGAGCGCTTTCCTTTGAAAAAGTGAGGACCCTTTTCTCTTACCATTTTATTATGTACTTAAGATTTGGAAGATTCTTAGCACGATAGGGTATCCATTTGCTGCCTATCTTTGTGAGTTTTGTGGATCCATGCTTTGCTGTTTCAGTATATATATTTATTTTCTCTTCTTGAGTGATAAAACAGTTATTGCAATTTGTTATTACATTAAACAAGTATTTTTCATTTGAGCTTCAGATATGCTAGATCACCTGATGTATGAGGACTGTGGTCTTGCAGCTCTTGCTTGACTACAGAATAATCTAATTTTGATTTTCAGATGTGCTTAATGTTCTTGCCAGCATACTATTTACAGTGTTTGTAAATGATAATGCACCAATGGTAAATGCTGCCAGGTTTAATCAATTCTGCAGCCTCTTTCATCTTTAATGAAACATCCAACTAACTGAAGTCATTGAGTCAACAATTTGTAATTGGCATTGATTTGGTGGTGCCAATGATTAAGACTACAACTCACACTCCTTAAATACTAGGTAAAATGTTGGCAGTTATTCAGGAATTAAAAACTAGGTAAAACATTCAGTACTTAGAAAAACGAAGATGTATTATAGAATGAAAGTTTTTTCAGAGTATTGGAAAGCTTTTCCTGAGCATTTCAATTATTCAGGCTGCTTATGATTTATTTTTTGACATGCCGAGTTATTCAAAGTGTTGATTGGATTTGATTCTCACTTGCTGAGTTGGATGAATATGAGTTGATATGGCTTGTTTTTGCATCGAGTAGGGAAAAAATTGGGAATTCCTGCGATTAGCTGAGTAAAGTCATTTCTAAGTCTTACGCTTCACAGACATTTAGTACAAAGTACTGAATGAATGAGATGAGATGAATGGCTTTTAATGTTCATTAGGCTAAATTGGTCTGTAGGACCTGTCAAAGTGTATCTATTGTTTAGATGATTGTTTCTATGGGTGTCCAGTTTTAAAATAATTTAACCATGCTTTGTTTGATTGTATTGATCTCTATTTGTTTGGATGATTGTTTCTATGGGTGTCCAGTTTTGAAATAAGTTATCCCAGCTTTGTTTGATTGTATTGATCACCGCAAATATCTGTGTAGCTGTGCCGAATATCATAACAGAGTGACAATGACAATGGATGAAGCCAATACTTTGATTTGTCTATTTCTCAAATATTATTATTTAGAATAAATGTAATCCACTAATAATTATAAATACATGACTTGCTTTCTAATTTTCCAAGTGCTTGTAAGTTTGAATATAGGGTGCTGAATAGAGAAATAGATCCTTCCATTGCTACAAAAAAGGGATTACAGTCATGCCTTTGTAGCAGACTTTGATGTTCATGGTAGTCTTGCTTATCTTTCATTCGTCAATTTCTTTATCATGATAGGATTTATCATATCTTTTTTGCTTTTTTCCCGATTTCATGCTTCTGCTACCTTGCTTTTTGTTGCCACTTCTCTTTCCTCTCTCTTATGCACTTCTTTTTTTGTCTGTTTGAGAAGCTATGATGTGGTCCAGCGTCCTTTGAGGAACTTGGAAACTTGGTGTTATGTCTCGTTTTCTTCAGTTATGTAGTACTTCTTAATTAGCAAATTGGCATGAAATTTGTCATTTTGCACCTTATATGCTGTCAAGCCCATCTGAAATAATGGAGATTCACTTGTAGATTTAACAAATTCAATGCTGTATTTGGCAGCTGGTTAGAATCCAACAAAGCTATTTGAAAAAGTGCATTGTTCAGTTTTGAAATATTGATTTTATGGTTGCATGATATTAGCTGAGGTTAAGCTATAGTGGTGGCAATAGAAATTTTCAGTTTTGAAATATTGATTACATGGTTTGCATAGTATTAGCCGAAGTTAAGCTATAGTGGTGGCAGTGGAATTTCTGTTCCTTTGTAAATTAAATATGTTTTCACCCTTTATGGGGTAGGAACAATCTGTTGACGAATTCCCTTTGCCATTAATAAGACAAAATGGCTGATTGATATTTTTGTCGCCTCTATTCCCACTTGAATCCCTGTTTTGTTCTCAAGTACTATTTAAGATGCCTTCAAACTTGGTATCTACTTGACGAGGTTAGTTCCAAATCATTGTACATCATATGGATGAAGAGAATTTATAACCTTCACTTATGCCAACATAATTATTTGGAAAAGGAAAAAATAATTATGGCCCCTAATCCCGACAAAACCTGCTAGATGTGAACCTAAGTTTGTAAACTGTACAACATATTGTTTCTGGGATTTCGGATAAACCAATTATGGATTTAGTTTATTCTCTAGACAGATCTGTCCATTGCATTTGAGCAATCTTGGTGAAGAGCCATGTTTTTCATCAGGTTTTAAAATGTTCAAATCTCATTCAGGACCTCATCGGTTCATTGCAGAAAGTGCCCTTTCGAAACCAATTAGGTAAGTTGTCTTTCTTAGGTCCTCCTATTGTTCAATGGTGTTCCAAATCTTCAAATAATGGTGCCAGTTGAAGTGAGAATTGTTATGAGTTCCTTTATTATTTATTGAATTGCGCATCACTAAGTAGCAAATTTCAAAATAGCGCACACCCAAAAATCTATTCCTGGTCATGGCATGTCTTCTAATTTTTTTTCTCAGCATGTTGGAATTTGACAGTTGTGTTCTTTAAATGTCTTAGTTACTGATATTTATCCTTTTGACAAAATGAAGAACATTCAAAAATGATTATAAACCAAAGACTGCATGACTGAACTTTAAACATGACAATCTGCAAAGAAATTTCTCTTCAATTAGAATGGGTTAGATGTAAAGCTGAAACGGGGAGGGGAAAGAACCCAGTTGTAGTGCTACAAGTTTGTGACCCAAATGTTAGATACACTTCTTGAAGAAATTAACTGCTTTTTGAGCCTCAGTGATTCATATTAGTTTTCAACATTGTCGGACACAATCCTACAACAGCAATAAAATAAAGAATCAACCCCTGGGAATCTCAGATCCCTGGACAATCATGAATAGAGTATGCATGTTGTTCTGGTGTGGGAAGTTCGGTCACTAAGGGCTGCAGAGGGGGTTTGACTGAACTTGGCAATTGTGTGCCAAGGAAAGAAGACAGTATACATGTGGTAGACTTTGTAGGCGTAAGATACCATGCACATTTTATAGAGGAAATATCCTTATTTAGTATTATTTATTGGATATTCTAAGCATTGTTCCCCTGAATTGTGTTAGTTGCTATGTAAGGCCTTGCTTAGATTGTAATGCAGTTATGAAAAAGTAAATATATTCTTCATCTTGTAGTTTTCCATTGTTTGCTTAGAATTCAAGACCTTCCTAGGTGTTGGTGAACTTTGCATGCTAGTACCATGCCATGCAGAGTTTTTGACAGGGAGCGTGCATATGAGTCATGCTTGGCCACCAAACACAAGATTAATAATATTTGCTTGGCACCTAATTGTCATACACATGTCAAATGGTGAGATTACACAACCAGATAACTTTTTCTTTCCATCCCAGTGTGATCAGTGATATCAAACAAAATCCAAACGGTTGTTTTGTACCTATATTTTATAGCTTCTTGCATATGATCTGCCAAAGCATATGATATATTTTATAGCTTATTGCATATGATCTGCCAAAACATATGATCCAAAGATTTTAACAATCAGGATGCTATTAAGATACTACCAATTACACTTTGACTAGGTGTATAATTATAGAAGGGCATTTTTTTTTAGTTACTAACCCAAATTCCCATTGCACACATTTCTCTGCTTTACTCACACAAATGTCCATTTTTCTTGAAATTTTTTGTAATTGCAATTAAATATAGGTATGCACACACGCATTGCATAAATCCCATCCTCCATGAACTCATGTCATTAATGCTTTAGTTTGTGCATGGGCCAGACAGCTCAGACAGATCGGTTATAATTCTTAGGCAATGTTATCTTTGGTTTTATTGGGGGAACCAAACAGCATAATTTATAACCAATCTTAAAGGCAGGAGATGTGATTAAAAAAAGGCAGCTTTAGTGCTTCCCTTGTTTTCCGTAAATCCATCGTAATATTCTGATATTGCTAGCAATGGACAATTAGAATGATGATAGATTGCATCGAATGGTTCATATCAGGACCAGGAAAAGTGGAGATGATTGCAGGAGCTTGCTGTTTTTGGGGTGATATTAATTAGGTTATTTCATCCATGTATGATCCCTCATTTGCAATGGGTTCGGCAAGACGTGTCCACAACTTATGACTCATACATATGAATTATTCAAAGCACAGAATTTTGATTGTTGAGTATGCTTCTTTAAGTATGGCCTTTTGCTAGCTGAAAAGTTCATTTATATACTTCCTAGTTGAATATCATGTCATCATATGAGGCATGGCGGCCAGGGTTTTTGTCATGAGAATTTTAGAAAGAAACTTGAACCATGTACCCCTCCATGGTGAGAGACTTGCAACAGATTCAGAAATGTAAGTTCTTATGCCTGTGCTTAGATGTTCTTAACTTTCCCATTAAGAGAGTCCAGAAATATACAAATTTTCATCTTTTTATTGGTTCTGGGAAGAATTCTTGTTTTAGGCTGAAACCCAGGCACTTGTGTGTTTGTTCCTTGCTGAAACCCAGTGGGGTCTAAAATAGGGGAAAAAAAACTGGCTCCAAAGAGACTGCCAAATTTCTTGGCAACGATCCTTGTTTTCCGGAACAGTTACCACCCACCAAGTTCCCATCACCCAGAGGATTTTGAAATTTTGATTTTACAAGGAATTTGGTCTAAAATAAGGAAAAGAAGCTTGCTGCAAAAGAGATTGCTAAATTTCCTGGCAATGATCCTTGTTTTTTGGAAAAGTTACCACCCCCCACCAAGTTTGCATCACCCAGAGAAATTTTGTTGTTGAATATAACCACAGGGTTTTTTGTTGTGCCTATGGTCCAATCCTTTGTTGTTAAAGAGCAAGTAATGCCATTTTTCTAATACAAGATTTGTATGTAGTTAGATTGTCATGACCAAGTTTTTGCAAATAGTAAAATTTTAGTTGAAGTGATCAAACTTAAGCTACCTCATTAAATATGTTGTTGTGGACTAAATACGGTGCCTTAAATGTATCAATGGTCTCATTTTTGTCTTTTTTTAAAATTTTGGACAAGATGATAATTAATGTGTATTTCTTGTGCAGTTTTGAGAACAACCCTCGCCTTAGGGGTCCTGAATTGCAAGGTGGAGCTGAATATGATAGTGGATGCTGATCAAAGAGGGCATGCAACAGGATCAAAGGTTTCTGAAGATGAAATCATCACATAAACATGGATAAATATTAGTCTTTCACATGTATTTTCCATGTAATATCCTTATGACTGGCCTACGGATAATATTCCTTTAATACACCAACTTTAATATAGGAAATAACCACCAAATTCACCACTTTCAAGTCTCAAGATGTAGGGTATTGGTCTACTGTATTTTAACTAGACATGGTATTGACTAAGATGCCAAAGAAATTGTTGTTGCTTACTTTTTCTGTGGGGGAACCAGTATATCTGTGCTCATACATTACTGTATAAGGCTTGAAAAGTAAAAATTATGCATTTAATGGCCTGAGAACTTGTACTCGCCTTGTATGGTGTTCCATTGCTATTGTGATCTGTCTATCTTGAAAAATTGATGCTCGTCTCTTCCTTGGTTGTGCTTCTTAGGACATTTCTATATGATATGGAGTGCAACCCTAAGATTCGGCCCCAACTTGCATCATTGTCATTCTTATGATTAACTCAGCTAATGGGTTTTTTGGGTCAGCAGTTTCATAATATTTTTTTGATGGATAATAATTTTGTGGTCTCCTCATCTGGTTCTGTAATATGCACACACCCCATGGTCCTAGATCATGTGAAAGCTTTCCTACAATTCATGAGAGGGTAGATTCTGACTACTGAAAGTTAAGGGAATGTCTGGGTACATAAGTTAGCTCAAGCTCCTAGAAAAGGAAAATAGTTATTGGTCTAAGTATGGAATGCATGCGAGGGTCATTTCACTGCCTCTGAATGGCACATTCTAGTTGTTTGTCTATTCTTGGAATAAACTGGACCTCCATTGTCTGGTGGGGGCATCATATGGCTTTCTGGCTTCATGTTGTTGGTTTATATTGTCTGCATATTCATCTCATGAGCGTGACCTCTACCCTATTGACTGAACAACTGCATTTGAACTTGAATTATTTTGTATTTTTAGAAAAAAAAAAAAAAAAAAAAAAAAGAGTGTACTGTCGCACTATTTTGTCACCCTTCACTATAAAGTAATTCACTGTAGGCGATATGTACTTTTGATTTTTAAAACAAAACTTGGGATGGCGTGCTTCTAGAGAATAAAACCCAACTTGATGCAAACTTCTTTAAACATGTTTTCTGCAAGAAATTTAATCTTCTTTAGAGATTATCTTGATACTTGTTGCTTGATGGGAAAGTGTGATATGGATAAATGGATTAAAACAAAACTGCAACATAAATACCGGATTGCTTTTATCCAGGGTGAATTAGTATAAATAATTAAATACATCTCTCTGAAAAATACCAAGAGATCAATTTTGAGGCCCTTATTTTGGATTGGTTACATACCACATTGATTGATGACTCCGTTACCTTCTCATTGAATTCCTTGCTGACTAGTGATAGATGGCCTCAATCTCGCTGCACTACTTTATCGGGTTCAAAAAAATATTTTTGACTCGAAACTCCACTGTATCCTAAAGTATCACTTGAAAGAATATTTATGAGAAAAAGAATTGGGCTCTGAACTTCATAATATGCGCAAGTTATCATGAATTTTTTGATCACCTTCTTTAAGAAAGAAGAAATAAATTTCTCTATAGTCAAATAAATGTCAAATTTAAGGTAAAGACTGCCTTGTAATGGTGTAAAATAGACATCAAATATAAGGTTAGATATGCTCTATAAGAGTTAATTGAGTTTTTAAATAGTAGCTACTTATCAGGGTCCTTGACAATAAATAAATCTTGATAGACATAAAAAATCTTAGTAGTGTGAGGTGTGTATTTGTGAAGCACAATTTCTTTCCTCATTATATATACATAATTTATCTTGCCTAACACATTTTATAATATCATTATTGCTTATTGGCATTTGCTGCCTAGACTCCCCTATACACATTCATTCGTTTGATGTTGGTATATTATTGATACTTGGGTGTTTTTACTCGTGGATATGCTGTGGAGCCCAATTTGTCTCTCATTGTACATGCATAGTTTTGTTCCTGTCTTATTGAATGTTTATCAAAGTTGCTACTTATCAACATTGGATGGCTGGATTCTTCTATTCACATATAAATGTTTGTGGATGTTGCTATGTTGCTCAACTGCTTTGATATACTTCCTATGCGGACATATAATTTGTGACTGTCATATTGATGTATATACATGCTGATGGATTTTGGATTTTGGATTTGATGCTACATGCATATATCACCTTTTTGGTTATTATTGTGGATAAAACACTTATTGCGGACAAATGTTTATGACTTGATTGGACATTGAGTTGTAAGAGATGGGTATGTGATTGCATTTGATATGTAAGAAGAACTAATAGAGTTGTAAGAGGGGTGTGGGCTTGTACGAGATGTAGTTGGAATAACGAGAAGAGAGACTGACGTGGTTTGATCTTATTGGTTGTGAGATTTGAGTGGGTCTTCTATATAGAGTGCAAGCTTGAACTTATGAGAAAGAAAGAGATTGAGAAAGGGTCAAGAGAGAATCAATCGGTGGACTTGAGGTAGGGTCAGTTCTCTTGCCATGTTATTTTGTTGTTAGAATGAATCTATTACTCTTGCTCTTCCAATGGTGGGTTTTATTTTATTACGAGGCTCTTTTGGAGCTTGTGTTATTTGCTTTCAATTGGGATTGCCGGGGGTTCATCAACCACCTTATTGGAAGCTTCAAACACTCTTTTTAAGTAGATTTTTTTGGTGTTTGATTTGTGAATTATAATGGCACTGTTGTGCGCATAAGTTGGGTTACCCATATGTACTTATGATGGGAGTTGGAGGTTGTGTTGGCTCCTTGTCTCAAAGATTGTGAAAAATTTACATGGCCAGAAATTGGTATTTGAATGGGCAAGTCATAATCCACATCTCCCCTTTTTCCTCTGGGTCAACAAGAATGGTTTGTGGTGTATGTATTGTTGCTCTTGCTATGGAATAGCAATAGAGGTGGGGTTGAATTATTTCTTTTACTATGAAATAATAATGGAGGCTTTTTGGTGTGAGGAATGATGGAGATGGTTACATTGGTATGGTTTGGTTTTGAACATTAGGTCCCTCTCCTCTCTTTTGGTAATCCTTCTAAGGATACCTAGTTTGATGAGTTGTTATTATATTGTTGTTTGTGCATCTGGGCATGTAAGATAAAAATCTCTCTAAACCTTTTACATAAGTTTAGTAGTGTCTTGTTTGGTGGCCTCTCTATATACCCTTCTTAATGTATTTATCATACTTATATCAGATTCATGAACATTTGAGCACTTGGATTGGGTGTTGGCTAGCGCCTTCTACTTAATGAAGCTAAAATGGTTGGGTGGCGACCACCTTGTCATTTGACCACTTTTGGACTTTGGAGACTTCTTTTTAGAGGAGATGATTAATTTGGAGGAGTTTTGGAGGCTTATATGTTGACCGAAAAAAAATTCGATAGTTAACTTTGAGAGCTTGAATGATGTGAAAGTGTAATGTTGAATTTATGTGGATTTTGCAAATATTTCATGCAAGTTGTAATTTGATTCTTGTTGATGGATTATCCTTCTTGTTACTACATCTTTTAGTTTGGTTAGAAAAGTTAGAATTAAATTACTGCAATTTGGAGAGGGCTGAATTTGTATTCATTATGTGTATCATGTCGACATTGAAGTTGCAATGATGTTTGATTTACTTTCTTTTTTTAACTAGTCAAGATGAAACAGATTGAACACAAATTACCTTATAGTTTTTGTTATGCATTTGACTTATTATTCATGTAATATACACCAATATCTTAAAAAATCATTTTTAGAATAAACTATAGATGTAATCAAATTTAGTTTCGGAATTGTGGTTGATTTTACAAAATTAACGGAAAAATAAAAATTATATCGTGTATAATTTTAGCTAAATCTTATAGTAATTTGTTTTCTAGTAAATTTTATTTATTTTATCCTAAAAATAAGTTCAAATTAAATTTCAAATTTTTTTGACATATATTTTTATAATTTTAGGTTGCATAATTATATTATTAAAAAAGGGCCCAGGGAAGATGAGCTCGGCTAAGCTCGACTAGACAAAGATACGGGGATGGGCAAACTGGATATATTTGGGGCTAATTGTAAAAAAGAGTAGGCCAAACCACTGATCTAGGTGAGTTGGACCGAGTTGTGTATTGGGCAAACAATACTTGACTTATTGCTGAGCGAAGTAGGTTAGGAGCTTGTATAACAGACCTCGAATAATGAATGTGAAATGAGCATGGGGTAATAGCCCCTAGGACGAAAGTTGAGAACCCAACAAACAAGGCTCGCTAGTGTGAGCAATGGAATATTCAATGAGGTAGGAGTAGGTCGAGCCCATCTCAAGGTCGGGCTAGGCTAGTTAGGCATGTCTGGGCCTTTAGCGCATGCTAGGGGTTTGTTTAGCATAGGGTGGTTAGGGCCTTGGTCGTGACCTATGTAGGACGTTATAGCCTTAAGAGGCCAAATAAGGATAGAGAGGCCATGAGGTCTGTCCATTAGGAGCATTTGAGTAGGGAGAAGGCCTTTGAGGCTAAGACAATGTTGTTGCTGGCCTTGGCAGTCCACGAAGGGTTGAATGCCTTGGGCCTGAGTGGAAGCTTGGGAAGGGGGTTGGGGATGTGGCAACCCCACTTTCCCTTAAGACCTCATTGTGACTTGCTACTCCTCTTGAAACTTGCAAACCAACAAAGACACAAATGCAAGATAAAGATAACAAATGGAAACCCATATAGTGTGGATAAGCCTCTTGATTTTACTCCTCCAACTCAAAATGAAAAATAAGTAAACTAATGGTTTCTTTTCCATGGCAAGCCTAGGGTTGAGGCTCAATGTAAGCCATTGTTGGAGCTTAAGGGCAAAGGGGCAAGGTAGGGACGAGACTTTCCCTTTCCTCCTCCTAAACATGTTCAAGATGCAAATGGACCTTCTAAGCTTTAGCTGACCTTTTTGTTGTAGGATTATGAGAAGAGAGAGTGATGTGATTTGATCCTATTGGTTGTGGGATTTGAGTGGGTCTTCTATATAGAGTGCAAGCTTGAATTTAGGCACATACTTGCTTATGAGAAAGAAAGAGATTGAGAAAGGGTAAAGAGAGGATCAATTGGTGGACTTGAGGTAGGGTCACTTCTCTTGGAATCACTCGCATGCCATATTATTTTGTTGTTAAAATGAATCTCTTACTCGTCCAATGGTGAGTTTTGTTTAATTGTGAGGATCTTTTGGAGCATGTGTTTTTTGTTTTCAATTGTGATTGTTGGGGGCTCGTTAACCACCTTATTGTAAGCTTCAAAAACTCTCCTAAGTAGTTGTTTTTGTTGTTTTATTTGTGAATTATAATGGCACTATTGTGTGCATAAGTTGGGCTATCCATATGCACTTATGATGGGAGTTGGAGGTTGTGTTGGATCCTTGTCTCAAAGATTGTGGAAAAGTTATAGGGCTAGAAATTGGTACTTGATTGGGCAAGTCATAATCCATTTTCCCCCTTTTTCTTTTAGGTGAACAAGGATAATTTGTGGTGCAAGTATTGTGGCTCTTGCTATGGAATAACAACAAAGGTGGTGGTTGTATTGTTTCTCTTACTATGAAATAATAATGGAGGCTTTTTGGTGCGAAGAATGATGGAGATGGTTACATTGGTATGGTTTGGTTTTGAACATTAGGCCCTCCTCCTCCCTTTTGGTAATCCTTCTAAGGATACGTAGTTTGACGAGTTGTTATTATGTTGTTGTTTGTGCATTTGGGCATGTAAGAGAAAAATATCCCTAAACCTTGTACCTAAGTTTGTAGTGTCTTGTTTGGTGGCCTCTCTATATACCCTCCATAATGTATTTATCATACTCGTGTTGGATTCACGAACATTTGAGTACTTGGATTGGGTGTTGGCTAGCGCCTTCTACTTAATGAAGCTAAAATGGTTTGGTGGTGAACACCTTGTCATTTGGCCACTTTTAGACTTTGGAAATTTTTTTTAGAGGAGATGAATAATTTGGAGGAGTTTTGGATGCTTATAAATTGACTGAAAAAATTCGATAGTTAACTTTGAGAGCTTGAATGATGTGAAAGTGTAACGTTGAACTTATGTGGATTTTGAAAATATTTCATGCAAGTTGTAATTTGATTCTTGTTGATGGATTATCCTTCTTGTTACTACATCTTTTAGTTTGATGAATTAAATTAGTGCAATTTGGAGAGGGAAGAATTTGTATTCATTATGTGTATAATGTCGACATTGAAGTTGCAATGGTGTTTGATTTACTTTCAGTTTTTAATTAGTCAAGATGAAATAAATAGGATACAAAGTACCTTATATATTTTGTTGAGCATTTGAATTATTATTCTTGTGTAATATGCACCAAATTCTTACGAAATCATTTTTAGAATAAAGTATAGACGTAATCAAATTTAGTTTTGGATTTTTGGTTGATTTTATAAAATTAATGGAAAAATAAAATTTACATCATGTATAATTTTAGCTAAATCTTACTGTAATTTATTTTCTAGTAAATTTTATTTATTTTATCCTAAAAATAATTTTAAATTAAAGTTCATTTTTTTTGACATATATTTTTATAATTTTAGGTTGCATAATTATTTTATAAAAACAATGTTATTAAAAAAGGGGCTAGGGAAGCTGAGCACGGCTAAGCTCGACTAGGCAGAGATACGGGGATGGGTAGATTGGATATATTTGGGCTAACTATAAAAAAGAGTGGGCCAAGCCACCAATTTAGGTGAGCTTGACTGAGCTGTGTATTGGGCAACCAATACTTGACTTATAGTGGAGTGAAGTACGTTAGGAACTTGTAGATCAGACCTTGATATAATGAATATAAAAGGAGCATGGGGTAATAGTCCCTAGGTAGAAATTTGAGAACCCAACAAACAAGGCTCACTAGGGTGAACAATGGAATATTCAACAAGGCAGGAGTAGGTTGAGCCCATCCCAAGGTTGAGTGAGGTTAGTTAGGTGTGTCTGGGCCTTCAGTGCATGTTAGGGGTTTGTTTAGCATAGGGTGGTCAGGGCCTTGGCTGTGACCTATGTAGGGCATTATGGCCTTAAGAGGCTAAGTAAGGATAGAGAGGCCATGAGGCTTGTCCATTAGGAGCATTCGAGTAGGGAGAAGGCCTTAGAGGTTAAGATGATGTTTTCTTTGGCTTTGGTGGTCTGCAAGGGGTTGAAGGCTTTGGGCCATAGTGGAAGCTTGGGAAGGGGTTGGGATGTGGTAACCCCATGTTCCCTTTCTTGAGATCTCATTGTGACTTGCTACTCCTCTAGAAACTTGCAAAACAACAAAGACAACACATATGCAAGATAAAGATAACAAATGGAAACCCATATAGTGTGGATACGCCTCTTAGATTTTACTCCAATTCAAAATGAAAAATAAGTAAACTAATGATTTCTCTTCCATGGAAATCATAGGGATGAGGCTCCATGTAAGCCATTGTTGGAGCTTAAGGGCAAAGGGGCAAGGTAGGGACAAACCTTTCCCTCTCCTCCTCCTAAACTTGTTCAAGATGCAAATGGACCTTCTAAGCTTTAGTTGACCTTTTTGTGCATCCTTATGAGATTACATATTTTTTTTAATATTTTCATAATTCAATGATGGAGATAAATCTAATCTAACAATGGAGAATACACCCTACACATTTTAGAGGGAAATGACCTTTTCAACTTAAGTGAGTTTCTAATGTGTTTCAAGTTGACTTAATTATTATGTTGTGCACCTTATATTTTCATTTTGAGTGGGAATTTTAAAGCGTGAGTCACTTAAGTGACCCCCTTGGTGGAACATTTATAGCTTAAACCTCATAAAGTGAAATTGACCTTAGAAGATAAAGTGCTAGTGACCTTATATTATTTCATATGACCTTGTTGGAACATTTTAAATGTTGTGTTTTAATCATAACACTCGATTAGACTTTGGACCTCACCTTTACTAACCCATGAGACTCGATTGGTTGTGGACACTTTTTAGGGCACTTGGGTTATTAGGCATGTGTGTAGGCCTAAAATATTCTCTAATAAGGATCATTTAAAATAAAAGAATATAGAATAATATTATAGATCCAACACACATACAATACTCTAGTCCATTGATCTGGGGCCTAGGAGGAGACCAGATGGACAACCACACTTAATAGATTAAATGGGTTATTGCAAAAGTGTATATTGAATGATAGAGGCCAAAGGATATATCCGAGTATAGTAAGACAAGGGAAAATGAAAGAAGAGAATGGGCACCATATTAGACTCACCATAACTACAAAGTTGTCCTATGCAAAGTTTTACACAATATTTGAGAGGTCGAACATGTGATGTCTATTTACTTACTACTATATCAATGTTTCATTTAATTTACAAATAGTATAAGAATGTATTAATATAAAACAAAGGAAGATGAGACATTAGTTGAATTTTTATGAGAAATGGTAACAATTTCTTCATAACTAATCATTAGTTTATCATCTTCTAATAAAACCACTATCACGCCGTGTGGAATAATACTAACATTGTTGGAGTTGTGCGACATTGTAGAAAAGAAGTTAGGACTTCATGAAAAACACACGTAAGCTTTAGATAATGTTGAATTTGTTTGTGTAGATAACACATACCACAAGGCAACATCATGATATTTCAAGTTGATCAAAGTCTCAAATCCTTATGGATTAGTTTCCCCTCCTTGAAGAGAAATTGTCCCTATTATGAGTAGTTGTGGTGCAAGATGTGGAAAAAGATTGAAAACCTGCACCTCTATAAATGATTTTCACTCAAAAGGAATTTGGCCTGCTTTGATGATCTAAAAGAGAGGGATTTCTTATTGACGTGTTTATTTGACCCTCACGTTAATTACTTGATATAATTTTGTTGGTGTAGTCAAACTACTTGTTGAAGTGTCTCTGCAACATTTGAAGTGTTCACCAAAGGTTAAAAATATTGGCACCCATTTTTTTCTTTAAAGAATGGATGGAAACCAAGGTAAGAAGGAATATTAAGATCAAAGGATTTATTTACTACTTTCTTGGTGATGGTTTAGGGCCCGTATCAAAGTGGACAAAGCCTACAGTAAGGTCATACTAATATTTCCTTCTGTAAATGAATCTGTACTTGA
Organism: Torreya grandis; assembly: GCA_037957365.1. Classification (NCBI taxonomy): domain Eukaryota; kingdom Viridiplantae; phylum Streptophyta; class Pinopsida; order Cupressales; family Taxaceae; genus Torreya; species Torreya grandis. Next base: position 413,734 of record JARHVA010000121.1, on the reverse strand, counting down.
TCACCGACTTGGAATTTCAATGCTAACCATGATGTTGATTGTGCTTAACATTGGATTGTTTCAGAATAGTCTGCACTTGTTGCTGGATGTGTTGAAAAAGTTATTGATGGAAACATACGATAAGCTACATCAATGGGTGATAGAGGTTGGAAACCTAAACAAACCTGAAAAATTTTGTGTGTGGTAAAGCTATGTAGAGCTCTATTGTAATTTTACTGAATGAAAGGAAGGCTTTCATCCCATGTGCATTGCTTCTTTGAATTGTAGATTATTAGAATATGCACTATCATCTTCTTCAACACTTTGATTTGTCTATCAATATGAGTATGGAATGCAATAAACCTATCCAACTTTGTGTCTAACATAGTCTAAAGTGATTTCCATAAATTGGTTAAGAATATCGTATCCCTATCAGATATGATAGTTTATGGGATTAAAAAATGGATCTAGACATGTTAAAAATACAATTGAATTATTTATAGAGATAAAATTGCTTTCTTACATGGTGTGAGACTTTCCATCTTTGAGAATATGTCAACTGCTACATAAACACAATTATTAACTTGCTTTGTAGTTCAGTAGCATGAAATAAAAGCCAAGAAAATAGAATCCCATGGTTGCTTTGGAACCAAAAGAGGCATGTAAATACCTTTATTATTGCTGACCAGTTTGGTAATTGCACATGCAGTACAAAGCCTAATGTATTTGAAAAAATCTGACATGAGGTGTGGCAAAAATAAGTACTTCTACAACACCATAAGAGTATTTTTTTATCAAAATTTTCCTACAACATTTTTGAAATGGGATTCATGTATTAGTTTATATATCTAAAACTTGTGTGGTATATGCAAGAGCCCAAAATGATATAGGAGTCCATTGTGAAAGTATAGAATTTAAACTATATTTATGCAATGCAATGTAATGTTTGATAAATATTTATAAAGTTTGAATTAAATGAGCACGAGTCTAACCAAATGTGAACCTCAAATCCACATACGTCAAGCACAATGAGGAGATATTGTCAAAGTGGAGGTTGGTGTAGATAATATACTACTAGATTGTTACTTACCTTCTTATGCTTGATGTTTAGATTTAAAAGGTTGAAGATAAGAAATTTATTTCTGATTCCCCTCTTGTTGAAGCTTAATCTAATTTTTCAATAAATAAATAGGCTTGTTATATGTGTGGTGCACATTCTCCTTTCCCAATATGTAGTGATTTTAGTGCTTACATGCTCAGATAATGGCATAAAGCTTAGGTAGTTCCTTAGTAGCACAATGAATGTTTCACTATGGTAAGAAACTAGGTGACCACATTGAGTGAGGATTGCTCCAAGTGTATAATCAAAAGCTTCAGTCTCTATATTAAATGGTCATTGAATACTAGGTAACACAAGTACTAGCATTGAATCGAGTCTACATTTTAGTTCTTCAAATGCTTTATGTTATGTGATTGCCTAGATGAAGCTTGTTGTGGAACCAAATTTTGTAAGTTGGTTTAGAGGACAAGTCACTATAAATACTAAAATATGACTTTATATGGCATACTAGTCTTGTACACTTGAAAATTACCAATCATGGCTCAAACCTTTAATGTATGACCTTTCCACTGCGAAAAGGCTCACGTTTGACATCTCATTGTGCCTAATTTATTATTCTATAGTTCACACCTAACATTATGATGACATAGACCACCTATATCCTACAGTTTGCATAAAATCTAATTTCCATCTTGCACATACCTTTATAGATCCTCAACAACTTTTTACCATTTAGGACACTAGCATCTAGATTATGACATTAGCATCAACGCTAGTATCCCAAATATGATGCTAGTGTCTCTACCTTCCAAATGGCCAAATTAAAAATCTCCAAATATGTACAGGTCAAATTATTTGTATTATTTAACCCTCACATGAGATCATTTAAAAAGGTGTGCTATAAATACAAATCAAAGGTCATTCATTATCTATCTAGCAAACACCTCTCAAGCTCACACTACACTATTGAAAATCATTTGCAGAACTGAGCCATACTACCCTATTTGAAAATAAGTCATAGGAGTAATATTCTTATAGGTCTAAAAAATTCAAAGATTAGTCCATGATAATTTTTTTTCAAGTTACAAGATAGATCACTAGATGCACTTGCATATAGCTTATTGCACATTTTTTCACATACAAGCCCACATAAGGGGGATGAACTACATCAGTCACATACCCTCTTCAAAGTATATGGCTATGTAGGCAATGCTCATTGAGATATGGGTATTTGAGGTCAACTCGACTTCAGTTGAGCTGATCAACCCTTGTTTTTCAAGGTGACATGCCCAAATTGGAGGACCTTGGGTTTTGAGGAAAAAATCGATTCCACAAACTTGTGTGCATGATATGAACTAATAACCTGGAAGGCGATAATGAAACATAACAGGTGGAATTGATTGTTCTAGAAAAGGATTTGTATTTTGAGCCAGTGAGAAGTATCAAAATTAGGATAAAAGAATTGATGCTAATGTCTATAGTCTGACATTGGTGTCCCAACTAATAAAAAAGCTAATTTATAGAATCTAACAAATCAAGGTGAATTGATAGAATATATTCTTTTATACATGTTCATGTTATATGTTCCTACTCATCATTGCATAAACTAAGTGTTATGTTTTCTTTACATTGCTACTTTCAGAATATTACTTGGAATTTTACTTTTTTATATTTAGCATATTCTCAAATTTAGTATATTTATTAGAATATTGTGAATCTAAATTATTTAATTGGCCTGATTTAGAATATCTTATTCCATAATTGATTAGGTTATTCTCCCTACCTTTAACATAAAAATGGTTAACCATTTTGGTGAACCTGACCTCTGAGTCTTATTGCGCAACACTAGCTTGCTCTAAGGTTTTTAGCCTTCTAGGGTTTCAAATTTAATTAGGATTTCCTTATCATGTTAGATAATTTTTTAACATTCGTATGTCTCTCTTTTATTGTTCTCATCTTAGTATTTATAAAATTTAAAATGGATGAACATGACACTCTTCCTCCTCCTATCCCTAATGAGGATGATAACTACTTTCCCTCTATCCAGGTCCATGCTATCACTACTCCAAGGGGTAAGGTAACCCATCCTATAATATCAAATGAAGATAACTAACATATCCTTCCTCAACCCCATCCACCTCCCACATCTCCTCTAGATAGTGTGTGTGTGTGTGCATAATCAATCTAAAGTACCTAAGGTTTGTGCTTTTGAATCCCTCAAGGATAAAATAATCATTATGAGTAAGTTAATAGAAGAGTTAAAAAAACAAAATCAGTATTTTAGTTCAAATATCACATCATGGATAATCAAGTAACATATGTAAAAATTCCAAAATGTGCTAGTGTTAATCATGCATTTGTATCCTCATCTAGCAATGTTATACATAACAAGACTTCATATCAAAATGAGAAGCTATAACAGAATACATCTACAAAAAGTGATTAAAAAATCATACCAAAGGCTAATAAGAGTTTAAGTGAGATTATAAGGGAATTTTTTGGAAACAAGTTGATCAAAATACTTCCTCTACATCCTCTAAAGAGATCAAAATACTATTGTACATATCATATACTTCATGTACATCATGCATATAATTGTTTAGATTTGAAGAAGAAAATACAAAGTAAAATTGATAGTGGTGACCCTATAATAAATACATAAATAAATCAACCCACTCATCTTATGCATGAATCTTTTACAACATGACTGCAAATAAACACTAGTATGGGTACAAAACGATAATTAGAGTAAAAGTAGTTGAAATTTTAAAAATTAGATCAAGAAAAGATTCAAAAGACAAATTAGAGTAAGCAAGATTAAAAAATGCACAAGATGAAAAATAAAAATTACAAAAGGAACATTTTCAAAATCAAAGGTTAAGTAATCGACAACACAAAAAAGTGAAATTACTAAAAGAGAAGTTGAAAAATCAAATTCAAGGTAAGCAAAAAAAAAATATGTGTAAAGCATGGTTTTTAACAAAAGAGGTCAAAATAAAGAGACACTTGAAAAATCTAAACTTTCAAATGTGATTGCAAAGGGGAAATCACAAGCATTTCCTCATATCATGACCCTTTCACTATCATTGATCACATAGATGGAAAGCAATTTATAAATATCAAGGTTATGGACTATCAAGATACAAATTTTTGTTTTATGGCATTTCTTAACTCTCTTGGAAATAAACATAAACAAATAGATAAAACTAATGCAATTTCAATAAGTATGGGATCAATTTAGTTAAGATTTTCATTTGCTTCAAAAGAATGTTCTCTTACTTTTCATGTTATTTATAATCCAAGTGCATACAATGTTGTGCTTGGAAAATCATGGCTACACTCAATAGGAACAATGATTGATAAAATCATCAATTGCATATAATTTGATAAAGATGGTAAGGTTGAATAATTTTCCAAAGAAGGGATATATTTAGAGTGAAAACATAAAAAATAAGACATATCTTCAACTACTATAGAAACATATATAAGTAGTGACATATTAGTAGAGGCACATGCCACAATGCATGTTACAAAAGATAAATAAGAAAGGATAATCCCATAGTATTGTTGAAACTTGGATTTTCAACCTTAGAGGAGATGGAGAATATCTCCTCATCCAAGTGGCACAATGGAAACACCTTTATGCTTGTGGGTAGCCTAAGGAATGAGGTAAATCTCTAGATAGGGTTAGTTCCCTCGATGTACCACTTTGGATCACAACTAAAACTAAACTTGGGGGGTGAAAAGGGAGAGATCTAAATAAAATAAAAATACTCTAAGGGGGGTGATACACCAAATTATATGATGAATTCCTACCAACAACATGTTATACATGAGATCAAGGGACAAACTGAAACATACATTTCTCCAATCTGCATCTTCTCACATCAATGTTACATTATGAGGTTATGGATGAATGTGAAAAGTTAGGAGGAACAGACAAGAGGACTTGAATGGAACTAATGAAAAGAATAACTCACTCAATACTTGACAATTCATAGAACATTTATTATGCAATGCAAGAAGAAGCTTTCTAAATGACAATAAGGTGAAAGAATGAGACAACATGCTAAGGAATCCACAGTCTTCACTAAGCAAGATCCATCATCCAAGCAAAACATACTTATAAATAGTCATGAAGAGGTAAAAATAATTATGGTTATTGATCAAATGGTATGTAAATGAGCAGGGATTCACCATGCTCAGGAGGAGCATAGATTACAATGGCCAAAATGACTAGTTCTTATAGAACTTGAGAGAGAGAGAAGAAGAGATAAGTCTAAGGGTCACAAGGACACTTGTAAAGATGAGAAAATTAGTTAATTATGAGTGATAATATGATATGAGATGAACCATGCAAGGTCAAGAATCCCAAATGTCTATTTAAGTCACCAAACTCTTATAAAGTGGCATAAAACTCCTCATTCTGGCTCAGAAAAATTGCCTTCATGATTGGCCTTGTTTGAACACCTCATAACTAACTAAAAATATTTAAAATGATTGTAATTAAGGGTAATGGTTTTGATAATGTATTTACATGATTTTTTTTATACTTGGTCCTCTGGAATCATCTGGAAAAGAGCTATCATCATTTGCAGTCCAAAAAACTCTTCCTCCATGCACCTTGCACACTTGGATTCAAAATTGGCATCAATTACTCATGAAAATACATGGGAGGGAGTGGAATATACCATTAAATACCCTAAATTTCCTTATAAGCATCCGAAATACCTTAAAATCACCCCACTTGAAGTTTTCCACCCTTCTCACTAGCTTGTCCACTAGGCCAGTTTTGACTGGCTGAGATGAAGGCTATTGTTTGAAAAATTAAAAGATTTTATAAGGAATTAAATAAACATGATTAGTTATAAAAATTATAAATATTCCTCCTATAGTTTATTTCATCCTTTGAATCCTTCTATAACCTTCAAAACATAAAAAATGGTCAAAAATACCCTATTTTACCCCTATCCATACAATTAAATATAGAAAAAAAACATGGGAGGGATCTTGAGTGAGTAATATACAATTTAAAATATTTTTAATTGTCAAAATATTCCATTATATTATATTTTCAAGTCTATTTCCCCAAACTGGTCCTTAATCAGGGTTTGCATGGGTTTTTGACAATTTTGACTGTTAAGGTTCATTCATACAGGTTTCACATTCAACTTGATTTTTTTTATAACTAATTTGATGTTAAATGGCATTAATAACTTCCCAAAACTCATTTATATCCCATGTATATCCTCCAAGAAGATATGAGCTTCTAAAATTGCCTTATCGAGCTTGTCTCTATTCCAACTGGCCTGAGTGACTTTAAAGCCCAAAATTGACCTTTTCATGACTTATTATATATAAAAATGGCTCAAAAACCTCTATAATTACCCCATAAAAATTCCTAAATGGATTTTAAATTATATCTAAAGCTATAAATGTGAACAACTCTCCAAGTGGCTTGAGGCCTAAGCATGCTCAAGTAGACCTAAGCTATCCTTGAAGCTCAAAATGGTTTTATTATGGTTATACATACATAAAATAGCTCAAAAAAATATAATTACATCTAAAAAACATGATAAAACAAAGTGGAAATCACTGCTAGGGCTAGAAGTGTCATTGTTCTCTTATTTGGTCTTTAGGCCAAAATCCTGCCTTTAGGCTTGCTTGCAACCTTGGAATTTTTGGACACTCTATTTAGTTTTATCTCTCAGTGGTTGATTTCCATGATTTTTTTATGTGTCCCTAGTATTTTCAAACCTTCATTAAATTTTTATATCAGCTCCTAGCTTCACTTTATCACTTGCCTTCTAAACTTGTCAGTGTAGGCATGAGGGGAAGTACCCCCTATCTGAGACAAAATATAGGGTACTTACCCTATTTTATCAGGTAATATGGGTATTATATGGAATTATTAAAGTTTTTATGACATTAAAAACCAAGTTTAATCCCTTTGTGACATCTTTTTCCCTTTCAAATCTTCAAAAACCAAAATAGACTTGTTGAGAAAACTATGTGCAGGGTTTTTTAGCAAGTAGATTGTGTTTTTGATTCTTGGAGTGTTCCTGTAGGTTATTATGCATGTTATAGTTTAAAAAATTTAAATTAACTTATATTAATATTTTAAAAATTAACCTTGTAATTTACTTGCATGTTCTTCACACATTAGGGGTTTAAAATGTTCAATACTAGTCATAGACAAATGATTGTGCTTTTGACTGTGTTTTCTCTCCAACAATGGATCTTGTAGGTGATAATGAAAATATGGAGATATTAGTATAGTTTTTTTTAGTATTTTAAAGTTTATTATGACCATGCCAAGTTATATTCATACCCACACAAGCTATGCTCTTACCTACACTCTTTTGCTCTGACTTACTGAGTCTCCTGTCTAGTAGTGCCTCCTACTCTGTGGTGTTGATGTATGATTTAGATTGAAATAATATTTAAAGACTCTTATTGAATATTTATATACCCTTTCACTTTATCATACCTACCTTCACCATTGGATGGGCTAAAACACTACTAAAACAAAGTTTGATTCACTATTTTTCACAGTCATCTTTAATGGCTGTAAGTGCTCATAGGGTCTTATATAGGCTTGTTTTACATTATATAGAGCTCATTAGGCATATCATGGCTATGGATAAAAGTGTATATAGGATTAATTAATCATTTTAACCACCCATTATCCCTCTATCTTAACCTTGGTTCATGATTTATCCTCCAGTACCTTGACTGAGACACCTGCCTTTAAACCCTGCCTGTAGGTGTATTAGCCTCAACTGAGCTTGCTTATGTTATGTGTGGATCTCTTTTAAATACATTGAGGTAAAAATTTACATATTTTAACTAGTATTCAAATTTTACATTCTTAAATCACCAAATGGCCATCAATTTTAGGGTCTATGGTCTGTACCCTACTGTAGGTGAGTATTTGGCAACCTGTACAGACTGTAGGTTAGTAGAGGAGTCTAAACACAAATTATCATTCCACATGATGATATTTGTGACCACAGGTGTCAATTGAAACCTTATAAACCAATCCCATATATGGCATAGGCATAATTTTCAACTTGGGTGGAAGAGGGTTTCTTTGGACTCCAAGTTGTAGATAACACTGACTATTTTTAGTGTTTTTATGGGCACGTTTAGGCCTTTCAATGACTGTCCTCCCTAGGTCATTTTCCCCTCAAACTTGGTGTAGTTCATGTCCTTGATAGAGAATAAAAACAACAACAATATATATTCCTCAAAAATTATTTCAACCTTGGAATATGATAATCCCAAAACATGGTTGGACCTCTATTTTATCCTTTTGGGAACTTAAGCCTTGAACATAGTCATTTCATGTTTGAGGGTGATCCACACTTATATTTGCCATCTAACCCCTCAAAAGGGCCTATCATGAGCCTTAATTTTCACTAGGACCTCAAAGAGAGATTCATCATAAATATTATCACTTTAGAAGGTAATTTCATGCTCTATTATCACCACCTGTAGGTGTGTTTTGGATTGTATGTAGGTAGGCAGACACATTGGAAAGGATGCATGGATTATGGGCATGTAACATGACCTTGTCACCATTTAATGTTCATATGGATCCATACACATTATGTAAACTTAAAATAAGTCCAAATCACCTTTATTTAATGTGAATGTAACTCTTGAGGGCACCTACAGGTGTGCTTTCATGGCTGACTATGTGAAATGTTCAACATGACTACCATAGTCCCTTTGTTTTCACCATATGGAAGCTTGACTCACCAAATCATGCTGATCAAGGATGCATCAAGAATTAAAAAATTTAAGCACACCTTTATGAACATGTTTTGCAACCCCCCTGTATGGAATCAAACTTCTACAATTGGAAAATTGATTGAGATTGCATATGGTGGTACCTTCCTGTAAAGTGAGTTATTTGGACTATCAAATAAACTTAAAACCTGAAAATAACCATAGATATCATTAGCTAAGGATTCAACCTAAGAAACATTTAATGTAGATATGGATCCATTGGTATGTGTGTGGGGAAGATGAAAGGATGTTCCATGAGCTTTTAACATGTGGCACACTTCCCAGTGAGCCGTACAAGTGCCATTTCTTCTTCTTTCTCAAGAAAACTACCTTTTCTTTTGATGAACCTACCACTTTTCAGTTATGTTAGTTAATTAAGACCTATAAGGACACATGGGATGTGACATCACATTTTATAACCTTCACACTTCTCAATAAATTTGTACAAGTCATTAAATGCACCCTTTTTGACCTCAAAATGACACAAAAATGATATAAAGACTAAAATGACTAAGGACAAATGCTAGTATAACATTGAATGACATCAATTAACCTATAAAAATCCTTGTTACATATGTATTGGGCCCATAAAACACTTAAAAGTCAAGCTTTTACCTAGGGATGCCCCAATTTGACCTAAAAGTCAAATTTGGTCAACAAGTATGGGGTAGTTCATTATTCATTTTTAGATACAACAAAAGATGAATGGAATTTTAGAATTTAAACATCAAGATGATAATTATTATAATACTCTAGATTACTATGATTATCATGATACTGATTATGCAAAAAATGAATATGGAAATGAGACAGGGCCTACACAGAGGCATCCCATTGATAACTTATTGTGATTCTAGTGGCATCATTCCTTGTACATAACATCTTTGCTAATAATAATATATCAAAATCATAAAAAATCAAATAATAAAGAATATATAAAAACATTCACATGAAGCAAAAATACAAAAATATTTAGCATACTCATGTTTATTAGGTTTTGCATATATGTTGTTTACTTTATGTTAGTAGATAACATATAATATCATTTCTATATACACATATGTTTCATGGGTAGTTGGCTATGATACAAGCATACACTAGGTACATGATACATGATACATGAGCATACATATGTTGGATCTTTTCCTCTACCCATGTGACACACTACGTTGGGGGCATCTACTACATTGATCATGATTGATACATGTTATATTTTATTATGATCAATCTAAATTATCATATTGCACTTATATACTAAAACTTACACATGTCTATATTCATGGTTACACCTTACTCAATTTGTTAGATACACTATGCTACAAGATATTTTGCTAACACATGCATGCAATAACTAGTATGATATACTTATATTGGTTGCTTATATCTTTCACTTATTCATATTATCACGTGACATACTTGAGTGTATGTCTTATTTGCTACCTTGTTTTGACTATAAAACATTTTAACATGTTCCTTGTTTGTTATCCATAGTGCCACTAAGTGTTGTCTCTTTGGTATGAGGACCTTTGAACATGTCCTCCCCTTACACACCTTTGGCATGACATTGAGTGCTCATGTGTGTTTGTTTGATTTTTTGGTGAGTTTATGTTTATTACTCTTGTATGTTGCCATGATTTTTATCATACATCTTAGGAATTTTTGTGATTGGATATTGAGAGCTACATTTATACATTTACTTAGACATAATACCACTATATTATTGATTACTGGATGATTGATATGTATATGACATGGTTATATTATCATTTTGAGATAAGGTGACTACCAGATTGCATTCTCCTCACCTCAAAGTGGGGGGGGGGGGGTATCAATGGGGGCATGCCATAGAAACACGAGTCCACACACTCATTTGGAATAATTAGAAGAATTTGATATAGTTTACATGATTCAAATATACACTTGGGATAAAATATTATGCATTGGGCATCGATTTTCACAAATTTGGGATATTTTTTTTTAGATTTGAGACATATATTATATACAATTTATAGAATGAAGGTAGCAATTTGACATATACTTTAGCTTGAGACACATTAGAGGTGCATATGCCATGCAAATTCACTAAATCATAGATACATATTCATATTATACACCATTTACAACATATTTGATGAGGGGGCATGAACAAGGTTCATTCCTTTCTCACCACACATTGATGCATCAACATTTCCAAGACACACCGATAGAAATTTTACCTGCCTGCAATAGTTATCTCCCTTGAGTAGTGCACTTGAGACTCATCACCCTCTATGAGCTTGGAACTACTTCCTTTTTTAGGTTGATATGGTTACACCATTTAACATTCACTATATTGGATAAACTAGCTAGATTATGTTTACACTTGAGTTGTAAGATTGAGATTTAGTTCTCTCAATGGCCTTGGCATAACTCACCCTTGAACCAGATTGAAGGCAAGATCACCATCCAATTCCCCCTTCACATCTCCAAGGTTTAGTCTCTCTCTCCAAAACTTCAAAAAGGAAGCATCATCACCAAAGCAAAGTGTCAAGGGGAAACATGGTTGCATTGACACACATATGTATTCCTTCCTTTCTATCTTTACTTTCAAGAATTTTAATTATTCATATTTTTAGATTATATGCACTAATGAAACTATAACATGCTATTGGTTTTAGGTAATGCAGAAACATAAAACTCAAATTGGGATCAATCAAAATCAAGATGTATTGTACACACCAAGGGTACACATTTATTTATTTTAATTTAGTAATTTAATCTTTATGCATTACTAGATTAAAGGGGGGGAATGAAAAAATTAAAATCTAATTTTATAAGACATATTAGTCTTATACAATTGATAAATACCAATCATGGCTCAACCCTTTAGTTTATGACCTTTTCACTGCCAAAAAAGTCATGGTAGCCATCTCACTGTGCCTAATTGATTATTCTATAATCCAAACCTAACATTATGATGACACAAACCACCTACATTTTACATAAAACCTAATTTCAATCTTCACAAACAATTATAATTCTTTAATATCTTTTTACCTTACATGACACTAATGCTTAAATCATGACATTAACATTGATGCTAGTGTCCCAATCTAATGCTAGTGTCCCTACCTTTCAAACGATCACATTGAAAATATTTAGATATGTATGAGTTATCATATTTATCTTATTTAACCCTTCCATGAGATTATTTAAAAATGTGTGGTATAAATACATATCAAAGGTCATTATTTATCTGTCTAGCAAGCTCTTCTCAAGTTCACACTACACTATTGAAAAACATTTGTAAAACTAATTTATACTATCTTATTCTTCCCTATTTCCAAATCAATCATAGGAGAAATCTTATTATAGGATCGAATCATTCAAAGAGAGTCCATGATTAGTATTTTTCAAGTTACAAGCTATATTAGTAGATGCACTTGCATATAGCATATTACACTATTGTTCACATACAAGCCCACATAAGGGGGAAAACTACATCAGTTTAAGGCCCTCTTTAGAGTATATGTAACTATAGACAACACTTTTTGAAAAAGGGGTATTTGAGGCTAGCTCAAATTCACTTGAGCTCAATAACCCTTATTTTTCAAGGTGAAATACCCAAATTGGAGGACTTAGGGTTTTGATCAAAAGACTAATTCTGAGAACTTATGTGTGTGATCTGAATCAATAACCTATAAGGTGAAAATGAACCCTAATAGTTGAAACTAAATTTTCTAGAGAAATATATGAATTATAAGTTGGATAAAAGTGTCAAAATTAGGACAAAACCATTGATGTTAGTGTTCGTATCCTGATGCTTGTGTGCCAAATAATAAAAAGATAATTTGTATAATCTGACGAATCGAGGTGAATCACTAGACTATCTTCTTCGACACTTGTGCTATCATATCTCCCTATGCATAAATTCATAAGCTCAGTGTTAGTTTTTGTTCACATTACTACTTTCAAAATATTTTTTGGGATTGCACTTTTTTTATATTTAGCATATTCTTAAATTCAATATATTTATCAAAATATAACAAATTTGAATTATTTATTAGCTTGCTTTAGATTATATTATTCCATAATTTATTAGGATATTCACCCTACCTTAAATAAAAAAGGGTTAAAGAGTCACATGAGAGAAACCAAGTACAAATCTCCTATGGAAAATCACTAATCCTAAGAAGTTGTGGAGATATGTGAAATTCTCTGGTTTAGGCTATTTTTAGATGAGTTGAATATTGTTTGGGTCTACATTAACTCTTTGTGTGTTTATAATGTATCCTAGAAACTATATCACTTGCATTTAAAATGAAAATTTATCCATTTTAACATGTAGGTTATGCCATTTTAAAGTGTGAAACACTTGTTCAATATGATGAAAATCTTCATCCCATGTTTTGCTAAAGATTAGGATGTCATCAAGGCAACTAAATAAAATTAATTTTTGTAAGGCCTAAGGATGTCTTTCATCATCAACATGAATTTCACATGTGCATTAGTTAAGCTAAAGGGCATAACCAACCATTAAAATAAATATTCCTTTGATTTTAAGGTTGTCTTCTAAATTTATATAGTTTTAACAAGAATATGAAGATACCTAGACTTAAAAATTTATCCATTTTAACATGTACGTTATGTCATTTTAAAGTGTGAAACACTTATTCAATATGATGAAAATCTTCATCCCATGTTTTGCTAAAGATTAGGATGTCATCAAGGCAACTAAATAAAATTAATTTTTGTAAGGCCTAAGGATGTCTTTCATCATCAACATGAATGTCACATGTGCATTAGTTAAGCTAAAGGGCATAACTAGCCATTAAAATAAATATTCCTTTGATTTAAAGGTTGTCTTCTAAATTTCTATAGGTTTAACAAGAATATGATGATACCTAGACTTAAGATAAAATTTAATGAAGAATTTGGCACCACATAGTTGGTATAGTAGGTCCTCAATCCTTGGAAGAGGACAACAATTATTCATTTTGATCTTGTTGAGAGCTATATAATCGATGCACAACCTCCATGTGTCATCCTTATTGGGTGAAAGCAAAATTAGATTACTGTAAGGAGATGGATTAGGTTTGATGTCTCCTTTATCCACTAGTTTAAGGATCTATCACTTGATCTCTTCATTTTATAAAGTTTTTATGTGGTATAAAGAAGCATTAGGTAAAATTAGTCTTGGGATCAAATAATAATGTAATTTACCATGCCATGTGTAGGAAATTATGTATGCGATTGAAAAAAATAGTCGTATTCTCCCAACACATTATTCAAATTTTATGTTTTGGTTGCTTCTTAAATAACTAAAATATTAGTTGATGTCACAAGGATGTTCTTACATTCATGTCTCATCATCAAAACTATAAAAAAATTACTTGAATTGACTAACTTCTTACACTAGTTGGTGCTAATGAGTGAAAATTTATGAAATGATTCTGGTATGCGGTATCTCATATCACCAACATCTAATGACAATATTTATAGGATTTTATTCATAGACCATATGTTGTTAGTAAAGAAATGGTGGACAAAGTAAAACATCACATACCTCTAAGGTCATGATAGCACAAAGTTTTGCATCTTGAAAAGGCATGATGTTTAACGCAAGTGACACTACTAAGTGACACATTTATTGGAGCCTACTATAAACCATACAATGGGTTATAGTTGAAGGTGAGGCATTAGTGGTAAATTCAATATTAGAATTTATTCAAGAGAGACTAGGTCCTTTTAACTACCATTTTTAAATATCAAGCGTACATGTTGACCATTGATCTACATTTGATAATAAAACAATATTTTTGCTTCCTCCAAGTCTATGTTGGATTAAGAAGAGATGTTTTTGGTACCTATCATAGCACTAAGTTTAGAATCCATGATATTATTACCTTTTTTGAGTACCATGATGTTTTTACTAGTTACCTCAACCTATGCAAGTAGAGTTTTCCTAACACTGCACTCTTAATTTAAGTAACTGCTAGAGTTATGAACTAAGCACCACTTTACAGTCTTGGAATGATTACTCTAGTCATTTGATGGTGTTATTATTCTGAGATTGGCGTGAAAGGCCATTCCCTTATTTAGGATTATGCATAGAATGCTTAGATCATGGTTTGTCTTAAGACTTAGAATATTATTTCTTAATATTTAGTTTTTATTCTTATTCAAACTTGCAAGTAAATTTGTAGGCTTCTCTAATGGTGGATATCTAGTATTATATATATATATATATATATATATATATATATATATATATATATATATATATATATATATATATATATATGGTCTCAAGCTTGACATATACTTCAAAATAATTCTTTTCTTAGATTATTGAACATTCAATTTAGAAATCAACGTATGAAGGATATATGTTAATTCTTGAAAAGATTGATCACAACATTGGCATTGTTGAGAAAACATGATGTACTGGTCATCATAGTTTCCAATAGGGTAATCATTGATTTAACTACTTATGCTAAACCACTCCACATATCTACAGATATGTCTAAGTCAACATATGCATGACATATAATGTAGTAGCTATCCTCTATTTATTTACAGATAAATAAGTTTTAAGAAGAGTGAACATACTATTTTCTTGGTTAGATAAATTATTTATTACATAGTATGAATAAATTAGATTAATCAAATTATGTAGGGCATCTAAATCTATTTTTACTTCAATCATAAGGATGTTCAGATTGACTTGTACCTTGTATGGTGAGTGGCCACCAAAAGGTTATTGTGAATGAGATATGTTGGAAGGAATGTGAACATGATTAATAAATTGAGTTAAGTGATTTAAAATACCTGCTTGTTCACATATATTACATTATTTGAATTATTCTCTTGCCTTTGCAAAACATCCTCAATCATTTTTTGGAGCATTTCTAAAGTTGGCATCTATAAAGTTGATCTATTAGACATATGAGGACATGAAGGAAGGTATGACGAAAGGTCATGAGTTTTGATCCCTAACTTACTATAATTAGAACTAATATAAGTGAGCATACAAATAAAGAATGATTTTAGATACAATGTCAATCCTATAGTAGTATTATCTGAAGTGTGTAGTTTCTGATACCATTGATCTGGGCCCAAAGAGGAGACCAAGAGGAAAAAAACATCGATGAATTAAATGGGTTATTGTGGAAGAATTTAATAAAAAACACTAAAGGATATATTAGAGTGGAGTAAGACAAGGGAAAAATCAAAGAAGAAAATGAACACAAAGTTATAACTGTAACTACAAAGTTTTATACAAAATCTAAGAGGTTGGATGTGTGATGTCTATGTATTTACTATTCTTTCTATTTTTCACTTACTATAAAAAGAATAGAATAATGTATTCATATACAATAGAGAAATATAAAGCATCGGTTGAATCATTACAATAGTTGTCAACAACCACTTCACAACTAGTCATTAGTTTGTCATGTTCTAAAAACATCACTATCATGTTGTGTGAAACAATATTGGCATTGTCAACGCTGTGTGACATTATAAAAGAGGAGTTAATACTTCATTGTATGCATGCATATTATTTTAATGATTTTGAAGTTATTGGTAAATATGACACATGTAGAAAATCAAAATTATGATACCACGAGTCGATGAAAGGCTCAAATCCTTCTAGATCATCTGAAAAGTGGTCAAGAGATATAAACAAGGGTCATTAGCATATAAGGTTACAAGGGATATAAAATGGGAATCTAAACATACAATAGAACATGAAGATCCCAACTAGATCCAAGGTGTCATAATACACTAATTCAAGAGATATAAAGGAAATAAATGGGGTGCCCATAGGCATAAGTAAGAACTATAAACCTAAAAAAGTCATTATAGATTGAAGCAAGAGCTATAATTAACCTAAATATTGTAATATAAAATAATGGATCCTTTAGGTATATAAAAGAGCTATAAATAACAAGAATGTGCAAATATAAATGAACTACAATTCATGTGCTAATCTATACATGGAAGACATGAGACAAACCGATCTAATAACACCACCAAAATATAAAAAAGAGAGTATAACATTAAGGATACTTACCATGGGTTTAATTTTTGATGCATTAATATCCCCCTTGGCTTGTAATAATTTATGAGATATTGTTGTAGGTGTTGGGGATTTCAAAGACTAGGTGTACCTTACTAGTTCAACTCTCATCCTTGATATATTCAAATACCTTGTACTAACTTGTCTTCTCTTAGTGTAATTTCCTTAGCTATAATTCATCTTCTTATTCCTAAGGTGTATTTTCAAGTGTGTTCCAAATGGATTAGATGTTTATAAATAGATAAATGAAAAAAAAGAAACATATAAATATAGAACCAAGCCTTAAAGTTCAAATCTCAGGTCTAGTCGATAACATCAATTCGAATGATGTCAAACAAAAGGTTTCCAACAACAGTTGTCAATGATCTAGATGATGGAATCAACTAATTTGGGGGCATTACAAGATGTCATCAAATAGGATTATGAAATTATATAAATGAACAAAAATGGGAAAAGAGGAGAAAAAGGGGGAACATTAACATCAAGGGATAAGCTATACCGATCTCATAATAATCTTAAGGTGGTAGTAAGAGCGGTAAATCATGATAAAATGTCTCATAAAGTGCCACGAGCTGACCCACCCCAATATCAGTGTAGTACTTATAGACATTGGCACTATAAATATAATTATGTTGCATCTTAATCTCATCATGCAACACATTAGTGTAACACAAGACAATGATTTTGGAAAATAGTATAGTACCACAAAGATAATAAACAATTGTTGTATTAAATTCTAATAAATATGAGATAAATGAAAGTAAATAAGTAGTTTGACATGCTTGTAAAATAAGGAAAATTTTGAGTTTTTTACAACAAAAATATGTTATTAACACAAAATATATCGTGACACTAGGATTCTAATGCTTCTTCTGATTTGTTAATAGGAGCTATAATTACAAAAATATGAAATTTAATTCAATCTAAGATATTAATTTTGACATTTTGAATTTTACATTTAGAGGCTATAAATAATGGACAAGGTTTTTCATTTTTTATATAACAAATTGAGACTTTTAGATATTCAATCTTTGGGTGAACCATTTTTGGTGCAAAGAGAGATGATGATGAGAGGGCATAAAAGAAGACATATATGACCACCATTAGGTGATTTGTGGCAATTTTTAATGTAGGTTTTGCATTTAAATATGGGATGGATAGATTAGGAAAAAATGAGTGTTGGAGGAAATCTATGTGGAGGAATTTTCCCCAAAGGTTATAAAAATGTAGGTAAAAAAATAGGGAATAAGGAGTTTATCTAAGATTAAAGTTTTGATAAGTGTGAAAACATTAGGAGCAATAAATGTGGTTGTGCACCTACATAACATCATTGAACTGACATATGATGTTTAATAAGTGAAAAATTATAACAAGGCTGATTAAATTAAGTCAAATGGCACATGTAGTTGAAAGATAAAAAAATAGATGATGACATATAGCTAGAATGGCCAATGAATTAGTAAAAATTTAGAGATGACCAATGTACTGGGAAAAATTTATAAAATATAGGACATGGTTGATGACATACCATCGAAATGGATGTTATAGTAGATATCAAACATGATCAACTTAAAAGGTTGATGTAGTTGTAAATATGTAGTTATGTGTAATTTTTGAGATTTTACAATATTTTACTTGGTTTTTTTTGATTGGAGACTGATTGGGTATTATTGTTTGATATTTGCATGAGTGGAGATGAGTCTAAAAATGGTATATTGTAGATACTTCATGGATTAATGGGTTATTATCTATATTATTAGACACAGATAGGGATCATTTGATATATGTGGGATTTGGTGGGATCATGAAGATGTGTCAGGTTCCCTTGGATGTAGATCTCCTAGAGATATTCACAGACTTAAATAAAACCACACTAACACATTAAAGTGGGTGGTGGATGAGGAAATAGTGGAGGTGACATTTAAATTATAATATATCCTTGATATCCTTGGACTACCTATAGACACCTTCTTTTCAATTATTGACATTTAATTTGTAGGACTTATCAATGCATTCATCTCACCGAGTTTACAGCTTAAAGAGTAAACTAGGAGCATGGTCAGCTGAATTGTGTAACTTTGTGAGATGTTCTATTTATTTTAATTATTTTATATTAATGTGATCTAGATAATTCAAAAATAGTGTTAATTCATATTGTGTAAAATGTAACAATAACATAAAAATCTAAATTGAAAAGGGAATAGATAGATATTTCACTTAAACAATTTGAACTTGAAAAATAAAAATAAAGGAGATGTACTTAGATTATTTATAAATTTTGTCACTCATAATAGTTGTCATTAATTTTAAATTTTTTATTTTATGCCTTGTTACTGATTAGATAATAAAACAATCACTCGAACATTACATGAACACTATTGGTGAAATTGTGATGCCTGGGTGATCGATACTATCATGCCTTTGATGACAGTGTCCCTATAGACTATGCAAGTATATAACCCATCAAACCCTTGTGCCTATAAATATATATGCTTCATGTATATGTGCTCTTCTTCATTTCTATGTGTTGATATTTATTTTTTCTTCCTTTCTTCAAAACCCTAATGACACTTTTGAACACAAGACAACTTGAAAAATGGGTTAGCTCTTTGTGTTGGGAGGCCCCAACGACTATGTGTTGAGTGACTAAACATTACCCAGGTTACAATAATTAAAATAAGGCTCAAACCACATGTAGTTGTCCCACCTATGTATGTGTGTGAAACGTCGTGATCAACCTAGAATGTAATGCAATGTTTCACTTTCAACATTTGGCACCATACAACTTTGAATTTTATGTGTATTTAGACTTGTATCTAAGGATACTCCTTTGATGTATTTTTTATATTATTATGAATTTATGATAATGTATCAATAAAGTGATAGCGGATTTCTCAAGTAGCGATTAATTAATTTCCAAGTTACATAGTTGTGACCAAATGAGTATAGTCTTAGGATTGATTTATATTTATAACTAATTATTTATTATTTCTTGTTATTATTAACCCATGAAATATGTTTAGGCCAACCTATTGGAGACTTAAAAATTTAAAAATAGATGTTGAGTATTCTTGGATAATTCTAGCAGAATAAAAAACATATGGTAAACCACAATTGTCTAGATGTTGTTGATATTATCTTGGGAGTGAAAAACAATGATTTGAGGAATGGAAAAGGTCTATATAGGATTCTAATAGGTTATTGTATTTATTTGGATGATCCTAAATAGGTTTATATAGAAAATAGATTTGGAAAAGAAAATAAGTAGGCTGACAAATAAAGGGAAATTGTGCATAAGAGTAAAATGTGTACACAATGTCCAAGTATGTCAAAGAGTTGAAAATTTGATGTTGATAAAGTTTATAATACCAAACTTAGGTGTGTACATATGCACCACTCTTTTAATCTAGCATTGGAAATTCTAAATTAGAAGAATAAATATTAAATTTGGTTCCTGTGCTAACCACTCTTGGTGTTGACAAGGATGACCCAAATTTACCATTTAATCCATATGAAACCTACAAGAAAACACGTATAGCTCAATCACTTCTCAAGATAAGATATATAAAATAATATAGATCATTGAACAACATGAAAATAAAAAATCTAGGGAATGAATATACCTAAGGGTACATGAACCATGCTACCACTTATTGAATTTATTTAGAGAATGCCATGGGGTCATCATGCCCCAAGGAGATGCAACTGCTGAAACTATGAATTGAGGAGTGTTAATGTCTCAAAAACCATTAGATAAATTGTGATATAATTTGAGTACTATAGAAACCTCAACCACATTACTCTAAATAACATCATAAATCTTTTGTGCAACCCTGAAACCAAGTTTTTATATAAAGGTGGAACCTAAAAACAAGTTAGTATGTCAAAGTGGAACCATGAAATAGGTTCATATGTAAAAGAATAAACCATTTCATATGGATTATAAATCCAAAGTGTTTACATAGTACCATCGATCCATAATATATAAATAGAAAAGTGTTTGCATGAACAACATTTGTGGCACTAATTTGATCTAATTGTACCTAAAAATGATATAGAATGCCATCGTCTATTTGTTATAGATTCATATAATGCTTTATCCATTCCTTAAAATCTTATATAATTGCACAATATATACCTCACATATGCTTAAAATGCTCAATCCAACCTAATCTGCTCAATCTATCCCATCTGAACCATATAGTATGACCCAAAATGTGAATTGTCTATTTGTCATGGCCTAAATCTATAAGAAAGACTTGATATATGCCCCCTTTTGATTTGAGAAATCATGTCTATGAATCACTCATATCAAAAGAAATAGTTATGCACACCATGTGTTATATATACAGATATAATCATGTAAAGTATGCATAAAAACATGATAAGTTGTGCCATCATATAAAAATTTGATCATTCAAGCACATATGAAACATGTAATCCAAGTGAATGGGAATACGAGTGTCAATACATATTAGATATAATAATTAATCACACAATATTAAGCAACATAATAGATGAATATAGAAATCATGACATCACACACAATAGTTGAATGTGTTATATAAATCACAATGCCAAGATAATAGTAATAATAATACATTTATCCACAAACATGCACATAATATCATGATTATAAAGCACAAAAGCACTCAAGAATTGAAATAAATCTAACCTGACATAGACACAACATGGCCATGACTCAAAATAGAGAATCCTATGACACAATTGACACATGGCGGGATAATACACAATCAATGCACCCACAAAATATGTAGTATAACACACATTAATGATAACATAATTTAATAATAATTAATATAAGGCATAAAAAATTAATGTAGTATCAGTTCGCATAATAAATCAATGTTATAATCCAATATGACAAAGCACAATATCCATAGGAAATAAAATTCTACAAAATACGAGCAAAAGAAAGTCTGTGTAACAATATACTATTATCCATGGACTAGTATAAAAATATATAACTATAGATGTGTAAATTAACATTAATTGATATAAAAATAACTTGTGACCACTTATTTTATGCACTTATTTCATGTTTCATTCGACGGTCCTTGATGGCATTTCTTTCACTCATATTATGGATGACCCATTCCCACAAGCAACCAATGATCTCAAAATATCCCTATCCAACATTATAAGCAACCTTAAATCACTTTGATATTGATCCCCATTTTAATTTTAGTATTTCTTTCCCTCTAGACAAAGGCATCCTATTTAGTAAATCCTACTCCTTGTTATTGTCCAGTTCTGTCAACAAAGTCCTCCCACCAAATAATGACTAATTGTTCAAATTTAAATTATTGTAATGGGTTGTCCCACATGTTTAATGAGCCCCATCCAAATTAATTCCTAAAATATAATTTTAAATCCACATTTTAAACCATTTTTCACACATGAGACTCCCATATTGAAAAACACCATAATTCTAATTACACATTAAGATAAAATTCTATATTTTTCCCAATTCTAAATACATACAAACCTATTAGCCCTGAACTAAAGTCTAAATGCACTTCCAAGGTTATAATTCATGGTTGAACCACTTAATGACATTATAATTGAACCATAATTTATCCTTTTTCATGAGTCTTTTGCACACACCTTAGTAGCATGGGAAAACTACATGAAGTTTGATTCCTCTTGAAAGTATTGGTTTGTAGGAAACACTAAACATAGGGGGTGTTGAGGTCAAGCACAAATTCAACTGCTAACCCATTTTTACTCTGTGATAAAATTTATCCTCTTGGTGTATTGGGCTAGGGTTACAACTGAAGGTTAATATACATAGAGGTTTTCATGATAGATCAAAGGCTCCACACAAACAAATAGAACACACAAGTGAAGGTGAACATGTCATAAAAATTTGAGAGATCTATCACTTATAGGACACCAATGCTCCTTAAGGACACCAATGATTAAGCCCCTGTCTAGATCTAACAACCTTGTTCATAGATCTATAAAAACCCTACTTTAGATCCATAATTACACAACTTGTTTTCCAATCTCAATCATAGTTCTGCATTCTAATTTTCTAGCTAAGTTGTATTTATTTTTTACTTTCCCATTTTAGCATAATTTATTACATATATGCAACATTATAATTTTATGCAGTAGTTTGTCTAATTAGAATATATCATCTCCTAATTTCCTAATTTTGATAAAATGTATTTATGACCCACTTATTATTGAACATTGCCAAAAACCCTAGCTTGCCATTATGGTTTCCTTATATTTTAGCATTCCTTTTAGGGTTTTAGACTCTTGATTTTATGATTTCCATATTCATCATGATTGATCTATTTATTATTTATTGGTTCTATTTACATGCTCCTTGCCTATAACTTTTCAAATATTTTGCATGTATGTAATCCCATGGATACATAATTTAAAGGGAAAGATAACATCTTATATCTATCAAGAGCTTAAAAATGAGTAGTTCCATGGTGATTATTATTGCATGGATTTGTTTTAATTTTCATGTGTTACTAATAGATGTCAAAGGGCTCATATGGTTAATTTTACTCCTCGTACCCCTAAACCTCACAACTATCTAATCTCATAACCCACCACTAGTCTTTGGATTATAATAAACCTTAAGGTTCAAGTTATTATTACTAGATGAGGGAAAATGCTTCATCGATTGAGGTAAGAGGAATGAATTCAGGTGATTCTTCCTTGTCTCCAACTTAATATAGTGGGTCTAGTTATTTAGTCTAGAGGATATGATATTGTTGCTCAATCAAGGAATGCATCGGCTAAGATTTCCAAGCTAGAATTGCTTCAAAAGGCTAATATTTTCAAGGATATTCCATACCAAGCATTGAATTAGACACATATGCCTTGTGACACAAAGCCTTCTGAATTTTCATCCATTGTAAATAATTTGAAGGATATTGAGGATGTTATCTCTTTTAGAAATGAGGATTTACCTTCATAGTCAACTATTAATTGGAATCTACGATTGTTTATACCAATTCAAATAAAAACTATAATAGTCAAAATGGTTTTAATTGATAATGGTTTAGGGTTGAACATTTGTAATCTCACATTATTACAAACACTAGGTGTTAACAAGTATTCTCTTCAAAAGTCATATAAGTATATCAAAGGATTCAATGATGTGCCTCACCAAGCTTTAGGATCTAACTCTTTGGATATTACAACAGGGCCAAAAATTCTATGTACACAATTTCAAGTAATGCCTAATCATTTTAAATATAATTTACACTTGGGTAGACCAAAAATACATGCTATGGAAGTCATACCTTCTAATTTAGATAGGTGTGCCAATTTTTTACATGATGGATAATTATATACATGCCCAACTGATAATCAACCCTTTAAATATTGTAAGGCTACATAGTCTATAACTGAGAGAGTCCATCACAATTAGGGGCACCTTAATCTACTATAGTTGTACCACCATATATCATACTTATAGGAAAAATTCACACATATGAGGTTGGTGAGAATAGTGAAAATGATAAAAAGTTACATTCTACAAATAGTTCAGAACCACAAATTTCACCTAAAAAATAGGATCCTAAGGTACAAATACATGAGCTACCTTTGTTAATAAATTCTAAAAATCCAAATTTCATATCTATCAAGGACATTGATGATGATTCTGATGCTATTTATAATTATGATATTAATGCAATAAAAATGAATATTGATGATTAATTATGTGGTTTTACTTTCACACCAATTGGGCCATATAAATACATAGATGATTCAAAGGCAATAATTTAATGCATATAGATACAAGAAAAATAATCACTACATATGTGGATAAAGGCAATAATATTTGTTTCCATATAGCTACTACATAACATATAGTTCTATTAGGTGTCTCATGGACTAATTTTTTTATCAAATCCAATATTTATAGAGAACATGAGGCACAATACATTGATCAATGCATTACATATACCAACAACTCACCATTTATAGATTCGATTAATAATGATGAGCTCATAGATATATAACCAATCATTAGAATACAATCTAATAGCATGCATGAGAGGCCACATGTGATGTTACATATTTTAATTGATAGGGAATTAATTACTTTTCCAACAATATGTTATATATCTACAATCAAGTTATCAAATAAAAAGGGAAACCCTTTTGTCATTTTCATAGAATCACATGACATGCTACAAATACTTGTTCAACATTACATTATAAAATTTCAAAATATAAGGATAAAGGAATTATTCAGAGTACATATCCCATACCACAACCTACTAGGGATCAATAGGGTCACGTACGTAGAAACTACAAAAATTCCAAGATTAATCCTTTGAATATTTAAGTTTTTATCAAGAATGGTTATAGATAAATGTGGAAATGGATGATGACATAAAAGCAAATTTATGCACACTTGATTTACTCAAAACACACAACATGATTAGGATGAACTATAGAAAGTTATATATGTCAAGATTCAATATGACATATTACAATACAAATTGCATGCGGTCCCAAAGTTGTGGATACACTACTTTTTTCTATGCACACAAGAAATTAGTTACATGCTACAACTGGGGCAACAATGGTTACATGAAATGGAAGTTATAATTGATAAACTATGAAAATGTCTTACACTCAATTTTGATGATAATAAAATTCACATTCTTCATGATGGTATAGATGACAATCATAGATTTTGAAATGAGAAACAAGGCTCCAAGTTTGTTTATGCAAAAACTACACATGAGGATTCTTACACAACATAGAAACATACCATACATATGCACATAATTTAGAATAATGCCAAAGACAAGGCTGAAATTATAGAGCATGATTGGGATGATGACCATAATGATGATGATCTATGGGAGTTTGATAAGATTTAATATCTAACACTCAATGATATTCCACCATAGCCATATTTAAACTATTTAGATCCCTTAGATGTGTTGTTTGATTTGTAAATTATCATATTGTTCATATATGAAAAAATAAAAAAATAAAAATAAAAAATTAAAAAAGCAAATATTCCAATAAATTAAAAAATAAGGACATATACATACTTTTATTTAATTAATTTACATCTATTAATTTGTGCACCAATTATTCAGTACTTATTTCTATCCAGTTTCATATCATATATGCTTCACAAGTGTACATGAGTGAATGCAGAGCATACAAGTTATCACTCCCAACCCCCGTTGCTGGAGGTGCTAGTGTCACAAACTTAGAAAATTGTAAATAGACAAAAGTAACATATTCGAATAGTAGTGCCCTATGTCATTATCCTATTCCACTGATCTTATCCTAGTGAGCACAATGCTATTCCTATTTTTATCACTGCTTCTTTTACTAAAAGTCTTGACATGTTTTGGTTCTACCATATTGATGACTTGAGTCGTGAAATTTAAAACTACTAGTGAGGCCAACTCATTTGTATTCATTTAAATATTATTTTCTCTCTGTGTATGTAGATATGAAATATTTTTACTTTAAATGATATTTATTGATCATAAAATTAATTAAGTGATTGATAACATAAGACAATAAATTAAGTAAATATTGAATTGAAGTTCAACATTGGATGTGTTCTCTTCATTTTTATTGTGTAATTTTGCATGTTATTTTTTGAAATAATCATTATGGAAAGGTTGGTGCATACTGGATTTTGATACTTACCTAATATTATCAAATAATTGTTCAAATGTTGGCTAATTCAATGTTTTTAATAATTATTTTGATCAGTAAGGTAGTTTTAGGTATAGACATTCTACTTTTACAGCTAGGATTCTACATTTGCATCCATCATAGTTCTAAATATAATTTATTTTTTTTGATATTGACTTGGCATATTAAGGTAGTAATAAGGTGAGTGCAAGTGTTTGTTTGTCTTGATTCATTTCAATTTCACTTACCATGTTTTTAAAGTAATAAAATTGTCATATTGTATAAAGGTATTTAAATTACAAGACATTCATATATGTACGAGATCATTGGTGAGAATTCTGGGTTAAATTGGGTCATGATACATATATTTGTATTTAATAACCATAACACATAGTTGATATGTTTGTTTGATAGTAAATATTGCTAATATGTTTTGTTTCACTTGCAAATAATCGATATGTTTGAGGTCCTAGTGTCTATATATCTAAAGGTTTCATGGACTTAGGCAATTATAAATCAAAAGTTATAATTTTAAACATGACTTAGGCCATGTAACATTGCACAAAGTTATTTTAATATAAACATGCATGGTCTATTTTGGATGTTATTTGGTACAAGTTAGTGGATATGGTTTGTTCAATGTGGTAAGGTGGTCATTTGTTTTGATTACCATTGTGGTTATTTAGATTGGGTTTTAAGTAACCCATGGGGCATTCAATTTTTAGTGGTCAGTAGATCCATCATCACACTCTTACATATTGGAGTTAATTTCCCCAGAGTTTGAAGGTGGATTTTTTTATAGATCTCGGGCACTTGGTGGTAAAGGAAATTAGTGCATGATGTACCCACCCTGATCAGGGATATTGGTAGTTGATTTAACAAGATAACTAAACATGTTGCTAAGTAGATAAGTCGATGGTTACTTTGATTGAGCTAGTTCAATTTGGTAGTAGATGCCACAAATCAATCGTGTTTTAACAAGTCACCATGGTAAATTAAGGAATGGTTACAGGAATATAAAAATGTTGGTTTTTTTAATCACAATGTCATTTTTCCAAGCTTGCCTGTAGAAGTGAAACTCTATTTGGAGAAAGATATAATAAGAGTGAAAAGGCTGAATGACACTGGTTTTTTTGGGCTTTTAGTTTACAAGGTATGAATGCTGTTATTTTATAGTTTATTTTTCATTTGAGTTTCATGACAAAAAAATTTGCATGTAATGATAGACTATTTCAAAAAGCTTATGGAAAGGGAAAATATTATTGCAGAAGGTGATATTAGTTTTTCAGTTTACTTTGATTTTGAAACATATTTTAATATGCATGCTCATATTTATTGATAAGTTATGTGGAGGATTATTTCCTATTTCTTTTTTGGAAAAGTTTGGGTCAATACCATGCATTGAAAGCAAATGGATTTTGTATGGCTGTTCAGATGCAATTATAAATTCAATCTTCTGAATTTTTTAATTTAAATGATTGTTAAGTTCTAGGTTATTACAAAAAGTGTTTGCATGGTAAAATGTTCAATAAACTAATAGTGCTTGTTTTTCAAATACTATTATTTTTTCTCATAAATACTTCTACATGCAAATTATTTTAAAAACTATTTTTATAGATGTATACCATTTCGAGGATGTTCTCTATTGATATGTTCCTATGAAAATGATGGAAAGGAAATAGGGTTCTTAATATTTGAAGATTTTTTGGTTTTGTGTGTAATATATGGAATGGTCATATTTCTCAAGCTTTTCAGTGGTTGTAAAATGACTTTGAGATGAATAGTATGTTCTGGGACTCTGTAGGAACTTGGAATATATTTTGAATACATCTCTTAATGCTTAGAACTCAGCTAGTTTGGTATATAGTATTTTATTGTATGAACTTGATTTCTATATTTGGTTTCATAATTCATACCCAAAATTTGTGTGCATTGTGCTTAGGTCTTGATTTTGGTCAGCCTTGACATTCAATTTTCATGGCATGATATTGAAATGAAAACTATAATGTATATCAAGGTTTTCATTTTCATTTAGTTGTTGATTTTTGAACTTGTATATATTAGTGAAGGTTATAATTTGATTTGACTATATGTGAGATGGTTGTTTTGGTTGACTATTTGGTTCATGAATTTTTATTATTCGATTATGATTTAAAAATTTACATTTGAGTTCTATTGTTTCACTAACACCAAATTTGGTCATTTGGATAAATAGTACACATCAAGGTTTTTGATTTTGAGTGAAAGATGTTGGTTTTGAATGTATGTTTTGATAGAATTTAATAAAATGGAATGACTAAGTTATGATATTTTGAGGATTTGATAAAGATTCTTATTTTTCTCTTCAATGGGTTTAGTTGATATTTTAAATTGCATTGTGTGCCTTGTCTGAACAAAATTAGTCAATTTATTGATAAAAGGTTGAATGCCAGAGGTTATTAGTTGGATGAGTAATTTGATATACAAGTTTTTGCTTATTTTATGAGTTTCATTGGTCATTTTGATTGACATATGAGCATATGAAGAAGATGAAAGTAAATAATGTAGGGTAAAAGGTAGTTGTGTTACTATATAGTTTATTTTGGCATAATTTCATGGATAATTTTTTTGTTTTGACTTGTAAAATGATGTGGTTCAAACATATTCTAAATTACACACACACACACACACACACACACACACACACACACACACACACACACACACACACACACACACACACACACACACACACACATTCAGTCTTATTTCAATATATAAAACATGTATACAATGATTGCACTTGGCAGATTTTCATGACTAGTGTAAATTTGGTTTAATGCAAAGATGATTCTTCTTCAGTTTTTAGTTGCAATGATAGTCATTTTGTTTCAAATGAAGAGTTTTGAAATGATTATAGTTCCAAAATTATCACTTAGTTTTTTTTTAGGCTCTATGTGACAACATAGTGGACAAAAATGTAGCAGTAAAAAATGTAGCTGTAAAAACGTAGTATGACAAAAATGTAGTATGATAAAAACATCATGAGGACAAAACATAGTGAGGAAAAATGTAGTGATATTGGTAATGTCACAAAAATGTCATGAAGATCATAATTGGGAAATTTTAGTGATTATCACATTATTTATTTGTTTTCTAGATCATTTTGGTGATAATAGTTAACATTTCATGGTGGAAAAGTAATGCACTAAATTTACAAGAAAAATAATAGAGAAAAATATGATTTTGTGAGTTTGGACCTTTAGTTGAAAGTTGTGTCATGTTCTGTGTGAGCACATCCTTTACTATGTTTTGTTGTTGTAATGTTTTATCCTCAGTACATTTTTTCCTTCCTATGTTTTATCCTCACTATGTTTTTCATGCTACGCTTTTAACTGCTACATTTTTATCCACTAGTTTTTTGATGGATGCCCTTTTTTAATATAAATGAATGATTTCTTGGATACACATTTCATGTTTTGAATGCTTATTATGGGTATTATTATTTTAATATGGTATGGTAGACCCCAAATTCACATGATTTAGTCAAAAATGTTTGGGGAAGGAATGATGATAGACATAGCGAGAGTGCTCCCTCATGGGGCAGTTCTCAGGGCCCATTATTTCATGGTTATATGCATTATACTTAGGTTTTGATTTTGGTTGGCCTTGACATTCAATATTCATGGCATGATATTGAAATGAAAAAGATAATTTATATCAGGGTTTTAATTTTCATTTAATGGTCAATTTTTGAACTTGTATATATTGGTGAATGTTATAAGTCCATTTGACTATATGTGACATGGTTGTTTTGGTTGAGTATTCGATGAATGATATTTTAGTGTTTAATTACGCTTACAAAATTTACATTTGAGTTATAATATTTCATGGGCACCATATTTGGTCATTTAGAAAAAATATGCACAGGGTTTTAGGTTTTGAGATAAAGTTGTTGGTTTTAGATGCATATTTTGATAAATGTTGTTAAAATGGAACTACTGAGATATAATATTTTGTGAGGGTTTTATATAGATGCTTATTTTTCTCCTCATTAGCTTCAATTTATATTTTACATTGCATTTTGTGCCTTTATTCAAATGAAATCAATCAATTTATTGATAAAATGTTGAAAGTCAAAGGTTATTAGTTGCATGATTAATTTGATATACAAGTTTGTACTTATTTTCTCAGTTTCATTAGTCCTTTTGATTGGCATATGAGCTTATGTATAAGATTGAATAAAGTAAAGAATGTAGGGTAAAAGATAGTTGTGTTACTATACAATGATTTTCAGCTTAATTTCATGGATAATTTGTTTATTTTGACTTGCAAAATGAAGTGGTTCAAACATATTTTAAAATGCATATATATATTCAAGATTATTTTAGTATATAGAACATTCATACAATGATTTCACTTGGTAGATTTTTATGACTAATGTAAATTTGATTTAATACAAAGATGATTCTTCTTCAATTTTTAGCGACAATGATATTCATTTTGTTTCAAATGAAGGGTTTTGAAATGATTATAGTTCCCAGAATCAACACTTGGTTATTTTTTAGTATAAATGAACAATGTCTTGGTTGTACATTTTGTGTTTTGAATGCTTATTATAGGTATGCTTGTTTTGGTTTGTTAGGGTGGACCCCAAATTCACATGACTTAGGAATAAATGTTTGGGGAAGGAATGATGATAGACATAGTGAGAGTACTCCCTCATGGGGTAGTTCTCAAGGCCAATTATTTTGTTGATGTAGTGATGCTAACACTTTTAGTTAGCCTTTCAATCATGGAACTTGTGTGTTTGTCCATTTTCATGTTTTAGATCATGTTTTTTTAAAATTTTCTTGATAGTATTTCTTTCACTTCTTTGAATATTTGTGGTAATAGAGGATATAGAGGTTCACATTGGAGAACCCATCCTTTATGACAAGGTAATACAAATGAATCTTCACAGAGAATGAATAATAATATTGAAACCAGTCTGCATAATAATCCCTTGCATGTTCAGCCTGAAACTATTCTTGAATTTAATACAAAAATTATTGAGTCAAATTCACTTGTGCCACTAAACACTAGACTTCCTTCACCTACACTTGAGAGACCCGCTTCTTCTAGTAAGAAATGTGCTAGTAGCCCTACAAGTGAGCCTATGGTTACCCAAATGATTAAGAAGGTGAATTTGGATATTAATGACAGTTTTGTAGGCACATGAATGATTGATCTTCCCACTACTTATATGGAGTACATAGAGTACCAGAGTGATAAGGGTGCTCTTTTGATTGATTTAATTTCAGATGCTGAGTCAAATTGGCCATTTATTGATTTTTTATTAATGGTTGGTAATTTAAACTTGTTATTATATACTTTATTTTTAACATGTGAATAATCATTTTTGGTAGTGATATAGTATGTTTACACATCAAACTTATTTTCATGCAGAATAGATCAATATTTTTTGTATATTTACATAATTTTTATCATGGATAAATGCTTATAGATTTTAATGTTAGGAACTTTAAATTTATTTTATTGTTAGCATTTATTAAATGTTTGTTATATGCATTATTAGATGATTGTTTGAATGATGTAAAATGAGTCAAGGGTGCCCATTGTTAAGAAATGTTAATTAGTCTATTCTATTTGATTTAATCTCTTAGACTTTATTTCAAATTCTGATTTATAACATATAAATTTATATATTATAAAGTAAACTAATTTCAAATTCCAAGGCATATGAGTGCCATGAATAATTTAGTATACTCGAGGATAGATATCATTATAAATCCTTTTGATTTTGTTTTTGAATCTGTAGACAAATATGAAGGAATAGTCTTCATAGGTTCTGTTATCAACAAAATTTATCGAGGGCTATCACAATTTGCCATGGGTCATATGGACCATTCCAAGGAATGCATCCAATAAATATGAAATCATGTAAAAGTTTATATCTTCAAGCCTTTATTTAGGTTTATACATTTGAGTTTTTAGTCTAACACTTATAATCTCTCCCAAGGCAATAATCATGTCTGAAGTCAAAAGAATGTCCAACAAAGGGACACATTCAACTTGTCCATATATAATGTTGGGAAAATGATATAATATATTCAACATGGCCATGGTTATCTAAATCCTAGGCCTGAATTTGATGATTTCATTGGAAGAAATGGTAACCTTTGGCATTTCAAAATCCATTGTTTCAATTTTCCCTCTATGGTGTTGTGCTTGAGTCATATTTAGCCGATACTTGGTTATAAACAACCTCAAAATATATAAGTCTAAGGTGCCTTTAAAATTACCTTCCAAAAATATAATAAATTGCATTATTTCCCTCTCTAAGGTGTAAACAATCTACAGAACAAGTACCATTAAAGAATTAATATATGAACAAGTTAATATAGGGCATTACCTCTAGTTTTGCTACTGCCTGATGAAGCCCCATTATTTGGATGGGTAACAGGTCATTGATGTATTACTTATCATATTAGGAAAATTGGTATTCTATAAAATATGGTGCTAGATAATCTACTATGTTCCATACTACTGAGTAATTTAGAAACTTGAACTTGAGGGCACTTTTATTCGACACCATATCCATATTTTCAATATTTCTCGCACAAGAGTATGCAGAAGGGGCCTATATGCATGTTAGTTTTAAAGAAGAATTTATTTTATTAATTTTGAGTTACATAATTCTTTCATTAATTGTATAAATTCTCTTATTAGGTTTACTATCAAATTATGGATTTTGGTTGTAGGAGATCTCGAAGTTACAATGTTCACTCATAGATTAATGGCAAAGTGATTAGCTTTTCACTTATATTTTATATGTATTATCCAAATTATACACCTTGAATGCTAAAATCATGTGACTTAAATGAAAATAATGGATTTTTGTTTCATTTCCATTTCAATTTAAATGTCTCAGTCAACTTTGGTAGGTTTGTATTTTCCATATGGAAAATTTTCACCAACTTTGCATATCCAGTCACCTTGTTTGAGATAGTTGTCAAATTTTCACTTACCAACTTATTTGCTCCACTATAAAACTTATTTATACATACTTAGGCCATGCATCTCCTAGATGGTGACACTTTTCTATTTTCACTTGCTTGGGCCTTTAGAAATATAAATTTTCTTTGTATGTTATGGGGCCATGAGTTAACTTGTTTGTGCCATGTGGATAAATATCAAGCCCACGAGAACTAAGAGACTCAAATGCATGGGTGTTTAAATTTTTTAAATTATGTAAATTTTTGTGAATGCTTTAGGTAATGGGATGTCGATGTGTGCCATGATATTGGAGCCTTAGAGGCTCATAGTCATAGGACCATTAAGTCATTAACTTGGTATTAATTCTTTGAAGCTTCGGGCCAATAGAATCATGCCAACTATCAACTTCTCAAGGATTGGAGCTAGGAGATATTAGACTATGGGGCTTCCAGACCATTAGATGATTGACTTCAATTTAATTCTTCTATGGTTCTGTGTTTACATAAAAGTGCCACCTGTAAGTTCTTAGGACTGAAAAAACTTGGAACCATTAGATGATTAACTTTATTTTAAAGCTTTAATGGTTCTAGGTAATGTAATTGTACCACATGACATGTTCTCATAGTTTAGAGACTTTGAGCACTTAGAATTTTCTTTAAAGCTGAAAGGGCTCCATGTAACATTTGAATCCACTTGTTGAATTGTCAGAGCTTGGGGACCTTGAAGACTTATAATCTTTTGAAAAGTCATGAAAGCTCTGAATAATGTAGTAACACCACCTATCCTGATCTTAGATAAAATAAACTAATGCCTTGCCCATGAATATTTGGTAAGTCTTTACTGATAGTCTTGCAAACATGTGAAAACATAGGAAACACTAGGATGAAAGATATTAGTTCTGTTAGTCTAAATAAATCACAATAATTATGAAAACCTAAGGTTTAAGATAAATCAAAATGACCGTTCAAGATTTAATTTCTAAATTTCAATTTATGTAACTTTAGACTTAGAACATAACCTTTGAACTTATATAAATTAAGACCAATGTCATAAATGTCTAAGGCTATGATGATTCTAAATAAATATATTCAAGCAATAGAGGGTCCTCATCTAAATTCAAAAAATGGGGTGTGTGTGTTAGGGCACAACAAATGGAAACTCAGTGGGGAAAATACTCTTGAGTATTCGAGAACCTACAATCCTAGAAATGCACCATAACCAAACTCTAGCTCCAAAAAGAAAATAAATAAGTAAACCTTTCCTTCGAAAATAGATTCTTCCTTCCTCATACAAACTAATCCTTTTCACTCCTTGGCTTTGTGTGTGATTTTATGAATTCAATTCCCCCTTGTTATGAGAGTTTTGACAAAGTCCTAGAAAAACACTGTAGGTTTTGTTTTGACTTCATATTTTATAACCAAATATTAAGGGATGCCTAGGCATTTCTCTACTACCAACCAGGTGCCCATAGACCTAACATATATACCATTGATTTTACTCAAATATTTTATCTACTACCATCCAAATGTCTATAACCCCAATAGAGATTACTTGA
The DNA here is from genome assembly GCA_037957365.1 of Torreya grandis. Taxonomy (NCBI): domain Eukaryota; kingdom Viridiplantae; phylum Streptophyta; class Pinopsida; order Cupressales; family Taxaceae; genus Torreya; species Torreya grandis. The sequence continues at coordinate 378,637 of JARHVA010000121.1, read as the reverse complement.
ATCACCCATCTTCTATCAGTTTGTATGATTTTTTTTGAAAACTAGATATAAGAAGGGTTATGAACCACTGTTGGTTAGGTGTATGTATAAGAAAATTTATTTTTTTCAATACATCCCTATTAGTGTGTCTCCATTTATATGTTTATTATCTCTCATACAAGTCTTAACATGTAATAGTGTAGTTGATATTTATAAAAGGAAAGTCTTTCTAAAAATTTGCATGAGTATATTAGAGTAAATCCCAAAGGTATAACAAACTCATTCAGTTCAAGTGGAACCTAATTTAGTCACAACACATACCTCAATCCCAAAAGCTCAAGTACTTTAAGAATAAATTCTTGTGAATATCAATTGTGCTCCCTTTTATATCATCCCATTATTTAGGAAAGTCTTTTGTAACTTCAATGTAGGAAATCAATTGGTTTGTTATGAAAATTTAGAAAACTTATCTAGAAAGCATAACAATCAATCTACTAAAAACAAGTGCAAAAAGCATGAAATTCTAATCTAAGAAAACAAGAAAGATTAACTAGAAAGTAGGAAAACTATTCTAAAAATCAAGAAATCTATTCTAGAAACTAGGAAATTTATTATACTCCCACATCTAAATCTCTCCTTACCATCACTCGAAAGCATCTCCAGTTGGAGCATCAATGAACTAATGTTTTCAAAAACTATCCATTGATTGAAAAGGTGAGGTCATTAACTTAGAGGTATTTTATGCAAAAGACATTGTTACCTAGTATATTAGATATATGATATAATCCAATCCATAAAGGATTGAAATTATCATGTTGTCATTTATTCTCATACATTTTATCCCATAGAATCACTAGGACTAAAATCCTAAAGGCCTTGATATTAGACCTTTTGTCAAACCATGTTTTGACAATGTTGGTATTTTAAGAGTAATGAGGAAGACTAGTTGTAGCCCATACACTAGTAGAAAATGTGAAGCTTTGAGAACTTTCTTCTATTTGTTTCAGTCTACCCAAAATGCATACATCAATGAGAGATTCCATTCCCTTGGTTTATCTTAGGCTGATTTCTTAATGGCATCCATTAGATTCTTATTTGTGGATTGATCTTCTCTATTTTCTTCTAGATAATAATTTGAAGAGAACTTGATGGTGTTTTGATTATTTTAAGCCCATTCTATGAATTTTGTAAACTAAAAATTTAGACCATTTTAATAAACCCAAGAGATTTGGAGTACCAAACTTAGTCAATATGTTTTCTTCTAGAAAATTTATGACATTCAATGCTCTAGAGTTATTTGTTCCAAATATTCTATCTACCTGGTACAATAGTGAATAGCTGTTAGGACAAAATTGTGCCCTATCAAAGAGTTTTTACTTATCACCTCAATGAATTCAAGACCCCATTAGGAAAAATGGCATTGTTTGATGACTGGCTATAAATGCATGGTAATGATCACTTCTATTTTTAAAAATACCTATCACTCATGGCAAGTCTTGACATAGTTATGTGCATATTTAAAGATCATGGGCCAATAAAATCCCATCCTCAAATTTTTGTGAGTCTTTGTGTTTCCTGAGGGATGTCCATATCCAATATTCTGATGTATATTATCTAGGATGTTCATAGATTCTTTTTTTGAAATACATCTTAAGTAGATGCCTTAATAGTTCTTATTGTATATGACTCATTTATTGAGCATATAATGAGCTAATTTGAGCATGATGGCTCATCTCTACTCTTTGGTTAGCTTAGGAGGACGTTATTCTATGAGAAAGTAATGAATGATTTGAGCATACCACGAACCACAAACTATATGAGTCTAATTGATTTATTTAATATTGATGCATGGTTCAATCTTGATCATCACTATGATTATTCTATGGCCTATTACAATATTTGATGGTTTGATTTCAAAATCAAACTCCTAAATTTTGGCCATTCATTTTCCTCTTATTCACCCAATTCATTTTGGCCAAGTGTGAGCTTGACAACTGGGTCTGGGACAATGGCATATATCTTGTTCCTCAGAATATAATGCTTATTTTTTTCATAACTTTTATTAATGTATATATCTATTTGTCTATGATAGATTATTTCAAATCTAATTCTTTTAGATTGGTGCTCATGAAGGCAATAGGATTTTCATTGTCATCCACCTTATGTGTAAGTACAACTATAGTATGTTCTAAAGCAAATGAATAAAGTTAGAAATATTTATTAAAGTCTGGGTTGATTAGAACTAGAGATTGAACAATGATAGTCTTGATGTCTTGAAATGCTCTCTTAACCTCTGTTGTGCACCCAATCTTGTCATCTTGTTTGAACATAAATTTTCAATGGTTCGATGATCTATGTAAAATTAGAAATGAATTTCCTTACAAAGTTAATCTTATCAAATAAATACTTCAATTATTTATGTATGTTGGGAGGTGTTAGTTTGGAAATGACCTGGATTCATTATGGATCAATGGAGATCCCTCCCTTAGTGATGACATATTCTAATAATTTCCATTCAATGACCCTAAATATGCTCTTCTTTTGATTAAGGGAGACTCTATATCTTCTACATCCATCAAATAATTTTTGTAGAGGATCTACATGATCAACCCTATCTTTTGAATATTATCAGGTCATCCATGTAGATGCTGATGTATTTGAGAACAAGTCCCTAAAATAAAAATTCCATCACTCTCTATAAGGTTGCTATTACATTTGTTAGACCAAAAGGCATCCTTTTGTATCCATAAGTTCCCCACTTGGTGGTAAAGGCAGTCTTGATTTTGTCTTATGCTTCTACTATCACTTGATTATAGCTTGAGAATCCATCCAGAAAGGACATCATCTCAGATCCATTGACCATATGAATTACCTCATCTAGGGATATAAAATGATTGTTATCATTTTTAGATGCTCAATTTAGGTTCTTGAAGTCAACACAGAGTCTAATTTATTCATTCTTCTTCATGACTAGTAATAGGTTGGATCCAAGTAGAATGCCTAATTGAAAAGACAATCCTAACATCTAGTAGCTCTCTACCTATATTTGGATGAGAGGTTTTAATATTGGATTAATTGGCCTTTATCTCTACCAGAAAGGCTTATGTTATAGATTCAATGGAATGGTATGTGTGATGACTCAGGGGTCAAAGATTTTTAAATCATCGTATGTCTAGGTTATCACATCCATATATTCTATCAATAAACTCTTCAATTTTTTTCACTTTCAACACAACTCAAATTGATGTTCACATACTAAATATGCTAGTCAATGCCTAGATTCTCCTTAGTAAAATCTAGCTCAGTTGCTTTAGTCTACTTCTAATTTTGAGCTTGTGGATCTACATCAAAATCTCACTCTCAGGAAACCATCCCTAGAGGGATGCGGTTCTCTTTTAGCTATAGGACACCATCCTCTCCCAAATTTTTGATATGCATGGGTTTAACATATTTATTATCTATTAGATTAGATTCAAAGGTCCTAAAAGTAATAATGAATTAGACAATCTACTGTTCCTCTTCAAGTACTTAGAAGTTGTCCACATTATCTAGAATAGAGGGACAAAGAATCAACTCCATATAGAATTTATACATTTTGGATTCTTAGAGCGGTTCTAGATTAGTAACTGAATATGTTAGTGAATCTAATATCGAATTTTGTTCTCTTGGGATATCCTTGATATTGAACACCTCAAAGGACTCGATCCATCCCACACTCAGTGTTTATACTTATATAATTATGTGAACTTGCATTGATATTTATTTTTGATCTAGTTAAAAACTAGCTTAAAATCATTGAAGATTTACAACTGCTTAATGTTGTGATTTAACATGAATTGTAGGCCAAGGATTAGAGCTTTGTACTCAGCCTTATTATTAGTGCAAGGAAATTACAACCTATAGGTAGTCAGGTACTACTTATCATATGGGTCTATCAGTCTTATGCCAACACTGGAATCTTTTTTTTATCTAGCTCCATCTAAAGGGAGAGTCCATGACTAAGAATGACCTTAAAATTCTTGTTCATGAAGCTCTTTGTTGGTAGTAAATGTGTATATTCCTGAATGTGGAGTTATAACTCATTCTTTTCATTGTACTCAGTTATCAAGTACTTCATCTTTGGTTTTTTGTCCACTCGAATCTAATTGGCTACTCCTTTCCAAGGCAACCACATGTGTAATAAGTTGGTGGCCATGTACCCGTTCAATGTCTTTGACCAATCATGACTCAAAAATAGGCCATAAGCTTATGGAATGTCAACAACTAGAATATATATGTATTATTATATGCATGGATTTGATGCCAGTTAGATGTGTAAATTTATCAATTCTCCAACACATGGGACAAAAGACTTATCCAACTATATGACCACTCTTTTTTGACTTATCTAGGGTCAAAACAAGCTTCTTGCATACAATTTTTGACATCAAATTGGTTGAGGTACCTGAGTTAACCAAAAAATTATGCATGTTCTTTCTAAACATTTAGATAGTTAGAAGAAATAGTGGTGCTTCAAGTTTGTCTTTATATACCATCATGTTTGCATATGCAACTTTAGATTTATCAAATGTAGAGGATCCCACTCAAGGCCTTAAGTTATAATCCCTTCTATTTAGTGATTTGAGCTAGTTTATGTAGGGTGATATTAGTTTTTATATTCTTCAAATACTCAACAATGTTGTACCCAATTTTTCTTTGTAGTCTGCACTATGTAAATGACATCCATTGTGGGGGGAGGTAGATTATTGTTGGCCTTAGAATATGGAGAAATAGTAGCATTATTATTCAAAGGAGTGGAGGCGGTAACAAGTTGTTTGTTCCTCAAATTTTAATTGTTCCTTTAGAACTACTAGAATGCATTGATCTCATATGTATTATCCACTAGTTCATTCTCATCCTCTACTAGGAATGGTAAGTCATATGCCTCAAGACCATTGTTGTACTGGGATATCCTAGAGTAGTAGAGGAATATGGTTTTATTAGATTGGAAAAACATTCCTACTTGTTTATCTCCTTCTAAAATGATGTCTAAGGTAGTGTAAAACTCTATGTAGTCTAGCTCACCATGTTTTGCTATGTTTTGAACTTGACACCAATTAGAAAGAGTTGAGTCCATGATATTTATCTTTGACACCCTATTAGATGGTTTTTGCTTTGGATTATTTTTAGACCTATTAAAAGGCATGTTTTACCTTTGGAATCCAAAACTCAAATTGGTATTATGTCCACTAATGTTACCCATGTGTTTCTGAATGTTCAAAAACTCATTGCTTAATTTCTATACCATCCTCTAAATAGTTTCCAATTCTATTTTTGTGTAATCAAAATTAGTACCATGTGTCATAGTAGTATTAACTAGTGTAATAATCTAAAAATAACACTTGAGTGTTAAGAGTGTTATTTGAGACCACCCATCCCTAGATTATCCATAAACCTATCTTAGGGATTATTTAGATAATTATTTAGCCTTCATGCATGCCACATATGTCCATAAGCATCCCAAAAGTAGTTCCATATCCTCACTATAGCATCCTAGCCCCTAGTTCATTAGGTTCTTCTACCTGGACACTAGTACCATATTTTGGATAGTAGCGCCAATGGTGGTAGTGTTCCAATTTGGGTGTTATTATCCTTTTCTTACCTTTAGCCATGAAAAGATATATTTTTAAAGAAAAACCACCTAGCGTTAGTCTATACCTCTTTTAGGACCCGTAAAGGGATTAGATTAATGTATACACATGAATATTATCCTTTTATTCACTAGATGTAAATCAGATGCAAATAACATAAACAAACTCAAGAAAAGTTGTGCATAATTAAGGTTATCAATCCCTATTATGCCCTACTTCTACATATATCCATTTACAACATTCCAACGCTCATATTTATAATTTTAAACACACTCAAAGAACTCAAGCTGACATTCATACTAGCTTCACTTGCACTTACACCAACACTTAGGTGGGGAGAACCACATTGGGCTTAATCCCTCCTTAAGTTATTGGTATATAGGCAACTCTCATCATATTAGGGCATTGATGATGTATAACCTAACTCAGTAACATCACACTTTACTACTTGTGCCAATTGGATGCCCTAACAACATGGAAGTCTAGTGCTTACATATAAAATTAGTCAAAATAGGTCACCAATAGCGAAGAAGAGCTCGTGTACATAGGAACAAGCTTGGTAGACTCAACCATCAGTGCACTTACAAGCTTAGAACAATTTTTTATAGAGGAAACTAACACTATTGGCTGTACTATCTAATTAGGGCACTACTATATAAGAAGGGTTTTGACACCTGGATCTTGTCCATGACATTTATATCAGCTCATGTCCTAGTTTGGAACCTTTAGATATCTTATCTTATTCAATTTATAGCTAAGTACTTGTTTACATCATTTATTACTATTTTTAAAATGGTCAAACTAGGTCAATTCTATTAAAAATTAATGGTTATATTTATTACATATTTCTACCCTAATTTACTATACTAAGCCCATTTAACAACCTAGGTCTTAAACTCCATAAATCCAAAAAAATTAAATCATTTGGTGAACCCGACTTACTTTGAACACTATTAAAACCTTAGCCTTAAATGTTACTAGGGTCTGTATCCTTCTTTTTATTTTTTCCATTGATTATTTTTGGATTTTAAAATTTCATATGTAGTAGCCCTCTTTCACTTTTTTTGTTATATGCCATCTAAAAAATTTATCTCTCTTCCATTAAGAAGTGATAGGATTAGCATCAATCCTATTGAAAAAAACCAAATTCCTTTTGTTCGAGCTTATAACATGGACAAAGGACCAGATACAACTCATGTTATTGATTTTTCACACCATGATTATGTGGACTTCAATGATAATGCATCCAAATATGAGAAATACAATCAAGATTAATATGATACACAAGATGGTAATCAGGACACTACCCCCGCACTTAACAATGAAAATCTTATTATCAATAGGATGATATTATACAAAGTTTCAGAGATAGAATTTGGGAACAACTCCATGATCATGCATAGATTTTGTAAGCCATAATGAAAATAAATAGCAAATCCAATAATGGTCAATCTTCTACTCCCCCATATAAATTTTTTGTTACACCTATTTTGGGGGCAAATCAACTTATACAATAGCCTATTTTATCTCAACAACCTTTAATAATAGAAACACCTCTTATGGCTAGTTCATCATCTCCAAATGTATAACCCATTATGCATGAGATTCATTGTCTACATGATAAGGTGTTACATATTTAGTAGGGTGATATTAGACCATCACATTTCTTAGATTCTCATGTTCTTTTACATACACCTTTGGTACAAAAACATAGCAACAACTCCTTTTCCATCCAGATTTATGGCACCTAAAATTAATTTATATGATGGTAAGGGTGATCTAGAACACCATCTATGAGCTTTCCATGTAACATGTTTGGACTATGTGTCCAATGATTGGCTCCTTACTAAGTTGTTCCCATGTAGCCTAAATGACTATGACTTACATTGGTTTTATGATCTTCAAAATCATTCCATCACCACATTCAATCTATTGGTAGATATGTTTTTAGCACACTATTCAATCAACATCAATGATAAGGTTTCATATGCTCAAGTGGCACAACTTAAGCAAAAATCTAATGAGCCTATTTTAAAATATATCTTGCAATATAAAATTATATTGGAAATAATGACTAGCTCCATGGTAGGTAGAGAGATATAAGACATATTCAAATAGATTTTACTACCAACATTACATGAAGCTATCTTATTTAAAAAGTTTCCAACATTCACAAATTTATGACACATAGCTAAATAAAGGGAAGTCGAGCTTCTCTCTATGGAAAAATTAAAATATACAAGTGGATTATAGTCAACTAATAAGATTTATAATAGGCCTCCATACAAAGGGACACTAAAAATAAGAGTGACCAAAGGCCACAATTAATGTAGCTTCAGAGCCACTTGCTTGCTTGGTTTTATCCGTTCCTCCATTAAGAGTTTTCACTAATCTTTCAGAATCACCAACATGTGTTTTACATCTCTTGGAATACAATGTCATATATCTCCCTCCTATAAAAGAGATTGATATGACACAACCTCTTCCAAAGAGATATGATTTCAATGAATTTTATGACTATCACAGGGCACAAGGCCATACTAAAAATAAATACATCAACTTGAAACAAAGATCCAAGATTTGACATAGGCTAACATCATTGATGTGGGTACATCCATAGAGGCACCTAAAGTTCAACAAATATAAGCTAAGGCAAACATCATTGAAAATGTTTTTGTATCTATTTCCAAAAAAAATAACTAATGAGATAGGCAACACTTTAGGTGTTTACTATATGTATCAGGCACATCCACCACCATTATCCTATCACACTACTACAATAGGTGCACATCACCTACATAATATCATTGGCGTGTATCATACTAAAATGATAACTATACCACTCATCATTTTATCATATTAGGAGATTGTTGATGATGATTCAAATTTATATGCACTCTTTATATGAGCCTACATTGATTATCATCCTATTTAGAGTGTTATTGTTGATATGGGTCAAGTATTAACCTGTGCACTATCACACTTATACAATATTTGGTTTATTTAGAGCAGGATATTTCTCTTATTGACACAATTATTTATGGTTTTGGTGGCCATGTTAAGAGATCCATTATAGATATTGTACTTCTAATACAGGTTAGACTAGCACATATGACCACTAGATTCTTAATAGTACCTAGTGTAAGCACATTTGACATGTTATTGGGTAGGCCATAGATAAAATAGCTTCAAGCCATTCCATCTCCTATGAATAAATGCCTCAAGTATATACATGCTAATCAAGTGGTCATAGTTGAGGGTCTTTCATATGAGTATCCTTTACCTATCCCATAAGCAGTCACATTGCATCTACCAATTATAGTTGTGAGTATAGTTCCCATTAGTACACCATAAATTTTAGTTGAGCCATCAGTGCAAGTGAGGGCTACTCCTATAGTGTTACCACATACCCATGCTCTCCCATGAAGACCCTTATTAGAGAGACTCATATGTTAGAGATATGTTACAAATTCTAGAGGTCCTCCCTCTACCCTGTTCTTTTCGAGATCAATGTTATTGACATCTCATGGTTCTCGGCACAAGTCATCAATGCTAGCTATAACATCCTCTACGATATGGGTCCCAATGACCCACATAGTTCACAAGACACCCCAGTTAGCTTCACATATTCATAGCACCACTCCATAGATAGTGCCAACTATAGATCACTCAGTACAATAGGTTCTGGGACCTTAGTTACCTTTTCACACAATACATATGATTATTATTCCTTTATTTGACACAAGCCATATTGATAGTGAGTCTCCCATGAGACTCATCGGTTAGTATGTTACTCCCTAATTGTACATAGTTTCATTCACTCTTTCTCCTTGTATATAGTTTTATTTTATCATTTTGCTTATACATAGCTTATATCTAGAAAAAATAAAAACAATATAATATGTCAAATCAAAAAAATAATCAAATATTTACTCAAAACATACAAATTATAGATTGTATGCATCTTCATGTTTAGATTTCTTATATTTTCCAAGCACTAGATATGCTAGATGTGTTAGTATAATAAATTTTTATAATACATACATGCTTCACTTGTTCTTGTTGAGTGTTTGCAGATTGCTTACAAGACCCTAGTCTACTACATAGATCCAAATTTGTTATTATCTATCCATTGGGGGTATATACATTGATACACAAATTCCTCATTTGATATATTAACCCATTTGGGGGCATCCTATACATAGTTTTGATTTCTAAGTTACATCTTTCTAAACTCTACATCATAGATTTAACATTGTTATATCTTGATATCGATCATCTGACACTACTCAAAATTCACTATCGATTACTACTACTCTAGACTCAGTTTATGTACATATTTTCTCTTATACAGATTTGTACCACATGTTCATACATACTTTCATTTCTAGATTTCCTAGTTTAAACTTGATTATGTCTCTATGCTACATCTATTCAAGGGCATTTGAATATGCCATTGCTCTATGACTCTCTTCCACTTCTTTTCATTATATGTATGCTTTGGACATGTGTACATGTCCTTGTGTGTGCCTTCCTAATTATGTATGCAGTCATTTAAACATGTCCCTCCATGTGGCTCTAAGACAACCTGCTTGATCTATCTGTATGTGTATATTTGAACACATCCTTATATATCTTACTTTCCCAAATTTTGTGACATTTTCCCATGTCCCTTGTATTGTGTCCCCTTGGCCTACTTTGCATGCCTCATATGTGTTGTACGTATGATTTAATGTCTACATCATGGCCATGACACTTGTCTCTTATTTGTTACACACTCCAATTTTAGATTCCATGAGGGACCTCATGCATATCCCCTTCCTTCTTGGGTATTATGATGGACATCATGCCCCATCCCCCTAGGTAGCTACTCAGTTATTACTTAGATATCATATATGCTATGGCTAACACACATCTTGAAAATATTTTTATTTTGAGGATAATTATTACATAGGTTTAACAACTCCCCTTAAAAGAGGGGCCATTCATATAGGTTTTTCATAGAGATCAAGCTATCTGAATGCACTCAGACCATAATTTTTAGCACATAGGCACAAAATTTAGAAGTTAGTTTTAGAAAAACATAGTGGGAAATAATGACATTGAGACCAATTTTAGTTGCACATAAATTATTATAGTTGGAATTTAACACCCAAAGTGGCACACTAGTGCCACTAACATTACTATCCAAGATATGGTGCTACTATCTAGTAGCCTTAGTTTCAAGAAATTCTAGATTTTCCATAAAATTACAAAAGGGACAATCCATGTTTACATAAGTTCAATTATAGATTACCAATTTTTGCTTAGTTTAGTACAAATTAATACTAGTTTAATCAGATTAGGGGTATCATATGTAACATGATCATTCCCATTTAAATTTTGGATACTCAGATACAGATTATTATAACTCAATCCAAAATTCATATGCTTAGATATTATATTTAGGGGCATGTGTGTGGCACATTATTTTTGTATTCTCACTTATGCACTAGTTCATCAGATGGAATGAAAAACTCCATGTCATTATAAATGTTGTACATACCAGAAACCATGTTTCAAGTTACACACTAGATTGATGTCTTACTCCATAACCAATGGTTGGCATTCCTGATGGCCCAAATCCACCTAATATTTTTAAATGGCCCATAATTGTTTTATACAAATTTAGTTACATCACACAATTTTAGTTTAGATGCATCTACTACACATGGGTAGGAAATTATGGAGTCGTAGTCCACTTGAGTTATTGATCCACCTACATGAGAAGGTTGGACACACCATCAGTCCAATCTAAGCTATTCACAAGTCATGATATATCAATCAGGAGTGGGCAATGATGGAGTCAAAACTAGATTGAGTTTTTGAGTCACCCACACATAGGGATTGAGCAAGCCATCAACTCAGTCTAATTTATTCATCAATTGATCACTATTTATATGCACACACACATGATATCATCAAGTTTATGTATTGGTTCACATACCTAGTAAGATGTATATGTTCCTTTCCTCTCTCTTATCTATTTACTCAATTTTGTCTATGTTTTTGATATCTCTTAAGTAATAACTGATCTATGCACATTTAATTTACATGACTTGCATTAGAGTATGCTTCACACACTCAGACCTAAATGCAAGGGTTCACATCTTAGGTAAGTCTAGGTATGCTTCTTTATCCTAGTCAATTCACTTTGTTATATTTCTAAAATAAAGGTGGGGCAAATGTAATCATCTAAAAATGACACTTGAGTGTTAAGAGTGTTACTTGAGACCACCCATCCCTAGCTTAACCCGAGACCTATCTTAGGGCCTATTTAGGCACTTATCCAGCCTTCATGTGGGCCTGATGAATCCCTAAACATCTGTAAAGTAGTTTCATATCCTCACATTAGCATTTTGGACCCTTGTACCTCATGTTCTACCACATGGACACTAGATCCATAATTTGGATAGTAACACCAATGGTGTTATTGTCCTTTTCCTACATTTAGCCACCAACATATATATTTTCAAATCAGAAACCACCTAAGGTCGACCTACACCTCTTTCAAGACTTGCATAGGCACTAGAAAAATATATACATGATGATTAGCCCTTTATTCTAATAGAGTTAAGAATACTCTTCAACTAAGATTTCTCCATGAATCCATTATCACAACCATGAAAGTTTCAGCATTGAACACCAAGAATAAATTATCTATTATCTACTCTATCCTTACAGAAATAGATTACAATAGAGATGTACAAATAGGTAAAAGATAAGAGAATTATAACTATCCCATTCAAGTGGTACTAACTTCCCCAATATAGGTGGAAGTAAGGCATAAACCCAACATCCTCATGAAAATGGGATAAACATCTCCAATGAAATAACACCTACGTAAGCTAAAGAGTAGGAAAGTAATATCCTACACCAACACCCCCTTAACCATATCTTAGGTGGGTATAATCAAGTATGTAGTGTGAATCCACATGTCCCTATAGATGCCAATCCATATTACTAGAGTACATAAATATTGAGTCATTATAACTACCAAGTTGAAGTACGAATGGTGCTGAATATGAGGATCATTGAACATAAACACTACACTCTAGAATACTAGGTAGAATGATGAACCTGAGGAAGCATTGTTTGAACACCCTCAAATAATATGGTGATAAGTGAGTACAAAGATTGGTGGGGTAGCCACACTAGTGTCAATGGTGGGGATACCACACTAGTGTCACTATAAGAATCACCAAGAAGGCCATGGAGATAAGTCTCAAATATTTATATGAGTTCCAAAAAATAAAGTGGTTGAATAAGATACCCATGTACAAAGGAGGAATCCATAAAACACTAAAAAAGTGAAAAATATACATATAACTCTCATAAAGTGGAGAAAAAAGAGAAAAACTATAATAAAAACTCCCCCTCAAAAGAGAGAAAATAATAAAAGAGAGATAGAAAGCCCCCCAAAGATGATTCTAAAGTAGTACACACTCTAAGTACTCAAAAGTTACCAAGGAACTCAAGCTGCACGAGTGGTCCAAATCCACTACTCGATCATAAAAATAAATGACACTAGACTTCACTAGAATAACTTAAATAAAGAAGACTGTCAGTGGTAATGAAAGTAAAAAAGAGTAGTACATTTGTAAGGAATGCTCAACACTTAAGAATCAGAATGTACACCACACCCCCTCCCCCCCCATATTGCTAACTAGGTGGAGTGGAGGAAAAAAGGTCTGCACAAGTGATCCAAATCCACTACTCAAACATCAAACAAGATGACACTATATACACCAGAATAGCTCCATGTCATGCTAAAAGAGATTGTCAAACTATCAAAAAAGATTAGATGACATCGGAATTCACCAGAATAGCCAAATTTAAAGCTATGGGAGACTATCAACTGTCAAAAAAGTGGTGTCAAAAATATAGATAAGGTCTTTTACATCATTTGGGAGGAGAGTTTTGTTCCTATGGGTTTTCTTCCTTTCTCCATTTCATGGATATATGTTGTAAATGAGTACCTCATCAGGCCTTGAATCCAAGATTTATACTATGGATATTCCACTTTAATTTTTGGCTATTGTTAGCCACTATCTTCACTTGAGGGGGGTGTTAGAGTTGATTCTCATGTTTGCTAGGTTCTATAGATAGTTTTTGTCTATTTCCTAGTTTATCCTTTTGTGGATTTATCCCACATTGGTTAGATTGAATTACTTCTTATTTGTCCTTGTCTATATATGTAATGCTTCTCATTTGTAATATATAGAATTTATTTTATGGATATGATATGATATTGACTTTATATTTGCATATCATCTTTAAAATTATTCTTATGATGTTTTTGATGTTAATACTTTAGATCTTGGGCTTGGATTGATCTTGTTGACATTCCTTTCATATTCACTAGATGAAAATTAGATGCAAATAACACAAACAAACTCAAAACAAATTGTACATAATCAATGGTATCAATCCCTATTCTACCCTACTTCTATATATAGACATCTACAACATTCTCAAGTTTAGATTACTCATATTTGTAGTTTCAATCACACTCAAATCACTCAATCTAAAATTCATACTAGTTTCACTTGCACTTACACCACCACTTAGATGGGGAAAACTGCATCAAGCTTGATCCCTCCTCAGAGTATTGGTATGTAGGTAACTCTCATCACATTGGTGTGTTGAGGATTTACAGCCTACCCCACTGAAATCACACTTTACTATGTGTGATAATTATATGACCTAACAACTTAGAAGTCTAAGGATTACATATAAAATTAGTTAAGATAGGTCACTGATAGGGAGTCATAGCTCATATGCACATGAATAGGCTTGGCAAACTTAGACATAGGTACACCTAAAAGATTAGAATAGTTCTACATAGAGGACACTAGTTCTAAAATAAGGACACTAATACCATTGGTGATACTATCCAATTAGGGTTTTACCATCCAAAAAGGGTTTTCACACTTATATCCTATCCATGACACTTAGATCAACTCTTGTCCTAGTTTATAGCCTTCAAATCTTCCGTCTCAGTCAATTGATAGATAAGTAATTGTTTACATCATTTATTATTATTTTTAAAAAGGTAAAACTAGGTCAATTATATTACAAATTAGTGGTTATATTTATTATATATTTCTACCCTAATTTACTATACTTAGCCCCTTTAACAAGCTAGGGCTTATACTCCATAAACCCTAAAAATATAAATCAACTGGTATCAAGGATTAATTCTAGTTTTTTCGGTTAGATGCATAATTATTTATGAAGTTAAGATGTTGATTAGAAGAAGCATATGTTAAAGTCACATGGGAATATACATGGTTCTGGTTTTGAGCCATAATATTTTGATTTACATTTAGAATTGGGATGAAGGTTGGGAAAATGTGACTAAAACTAAGAGGTGCCAATGATTGTATCTGAGGGTTCAATTGTTTTTCAATGTTGATAACTTTAGCATAAGTTAAAGGAAACATATCAATATCGACAAATATGCACAGAAAAATAATAATCATAGGGTCTAAGGTATTTTTATACATTTCTAAGGCTAATGCCTGAATAGGTTTGTAGGTAGTTTTAAGATGGGTATACATCTTTTGGAACCTAGCATTGAAGGCTTAGATTGGCTCATTTGGTTCTCTTCTCATGATTTCAAAGTGTTGGTAAACAACATTGCATTGGCGACTTGGCCAAACTATGCTAGAAAGGTGTTTTGACATTAATCCTAAGATGTAATTGAACCTTCTTAAATATTAAAAAACTAGTCATAGGCAAAATCTTATAATGTGAAAAGAAAAAGTCTGCATGCCACATCTTTGTGGGTTACATTCAATACTATTAAAGCAATCTTGAAGTCCTTTATGTGTTATTTAGAAGTTCTACCTCTTGAGGGAGAAATGGAAGGAAAATACTTTTTAGGGTTTCTAGGGAAATCATGCATGGATCTAACACCATTGATGGTATAACCATTAGTTAGGTTGGATTTTGGGCCATTGGGAGCAATGGAATATGGGGTTGTCTACTTGGAGAGAATGACTAAACTCAGCGTCCTCTTGAGACACCTTTATCAGACCTAACTTTCCTATGATTTCTAAAAGTGGATATAGTAAATTAATGTCTAAGGTAGAACTTGTTAATATTTTGAGTACTTCTAATGGAACTCAAGTAATATTTTCAAATAGATAAAGTTCAAAGGTTTAGGCCACCTTCTAGTGATAGATAAATTTTTATTGATGTGGGTTTTAAGCACACCATTGACCCTTACAAGGTAGCCTCTAATATTTCAAGATCTATGAATGAATATTAAATCCAAGCCATGAGTTGTAGGGTATTGGGTTTTGTAAACAACCTATTGGTGGAATAGCGGCGAGTGGGGAAATTTATCTACCATGGATGGGTTAGATATGGGTGAATCTAAATCTAGTTGATATGAGTGGATAGACAATGGATCTAACCTAAGGTGGGTAGGACCAAAAGAAACTCAAAAAGAGGGGGAAGAAGCATAAAAAAAGGCCTGTGAAATAAGCGAGATTAAAAATTCTTATGCCAACACTTGAAATAAAGGTTGGACAAGTAATCATAAACCAATGCTTGTTACAAGATGCTAAGAGCACACCAAAAATCAATTTTAGTTAGAATTCAAGAGAAATAAGCAATACAGTAAACTTAAGCATATATAATCAAAGGTTGTCACATTTGTAAGATTGCATTTACACATCTGTAAGGGGGGATTATGATTAATACACAAAAGGAAATTTATATTAGTAATAGAAAAACAAGAATAACTATATTAAAAATACAACTCATGCACAAACAAAATACTAAGATACCAAAATGATAGAACTTATTATAAAATCCATAGGTTTGGAGAAGAATTAAGATTTGGACATCAATAATAACTATAGAACTTTCCTTACAATTTTATTTTAGTCTCAATAGAAAAAATTATCCTTTCTTTAGGATTTAGAGGATATACATATATATAGGCTTGGGATGGGGTGCCTCATCTCTTAATAAAAGTCTAAATTTACATTTATAGAAATAAGAATGTGAGTTGAAACCAGATAGAGTATGAATGTACAAAATAATTGTTGAGAATAGAATTATATGACTAAAATAGAATACATGTGTGTAAAATAAAGTTGGAAAAAATGTTCCAACTTAGCCAAAATGTGAAAATACATACTTATTATTCATAGGGGTGTTGATGTGGCACTGCTAATAGAAGAAGATGATGGAGTGACAACAATAAAAACTAAGTGGCCACTATAGTTCCTTGCATAATCAAAACTAGCCCACCTAGAGTATGCATGACTACATATCTAAAAAAATAGGAAACCTATGATGACATGGAAACACTTTTAGTTGTATGTGTGCTTGGCACTGAACCTAAAACTCCTTCTGTTGCATTAAAATTTTAAAATAATGCATGGGAAACTTTAAATTCTTTGTTAGCAATGTCAAATTTAAGCAAGGAAGGTTTGAATATTTTGATGGATTCAACCATCAACCTTGTATGCTCTACTTTTGATATCTTAAACTTAGCTCTGAAAGCTTTTATCTTCGGCACTCAGTCTTTGGAAAATTTTATTAACTATAAAACCTCATCATTAGTCTTATATACTATTCCTTTAACTTCCTCCTTAACGCTATTTGTAACTGCTTTAAGGAGTGTCTCAAAATTTGGCCTATTGACCAACTCGCATGTAGAGGTAATCACATTGGTGACCCTCATATATTTCAAAATTTCCAAGGCATAATTGTCATGATTAGAAAAATGTTCTAATCAAATCTTCATCTACAATTGCCAAGTAAGGGGAGCATCCTTTTTTGTAATTATATAATTCAAGGCTGATGCTAGATCTTGGTTGGAAATTTATGTTTATTTGGTTGAAATGTCACTCCTATAAAATTAAATAAAAAATGTGAGATTTTTCTCATATTATTTATATTGGTGCACCTTTTTCCTTTCTGATTGTATCTCACCCCTAGAAACTTGAATGCTATTCTAAATGTCATACATCCACATGGTTTTACTCTATAAACTATCAACAATTTCATGAGGGGCATGAATGATCTATCTCTGTAGTAGTCTTTGTTATGCCTCCTCTTTGATTGTTTACCTATCTTTTATCACTTCCCTAGTCAAATACATAAAAACAATTTTTTTTTTATTAATACTCAGTTGGATCATTGGGATTTGTTTTGGATTTCTTAGCCAAGGGAAATAAAATTTCTCCTTACTCAAACTCAATTTATTCCCTTGTATTTATATTTATTGCCTTAATTTTCCTCACACTTTGAATGGTGATAATCTATTTGTCAAACCATGTGGAGACTATTTATAATTCAATAACAAGTATATTTTATCTCTCATCCTTTTTTCCTTGCATCTCTTTAGCCCATTGGGGAACAATAAGTTCCCCTTATTATTTTATCTAACATGGGTCTTCAGAGGTAAAGGGTGGAGGACTCATCATAGGAGGAATTATTGTTGGGGGAGTTATTGATGTATGAGATAATGAATCACTTATTTGGACTAAAAAATGTAATGGTGGATAAACAATCCTTTACCACAGTGAAGGCTCCCCCTATGGGGTAATTTCAACCACAAATTTAGTCAAACTAGGAATATTTTCAATTGTTAAGGTGGCTAACTATATGGGTGAATATTATAACATAGGTAGTTCCATTGGGATTAAGGTTTCCAGGAAACTAGTGGCCTTCTAATATTGAAAATTGAAAATGAAATGATATCTTCAAAATGGACTTCCTTATTTGGAGCCTTTATTTATGGTGAAGTTGAAAGAATCAAATGAATTAGACAATGATGACACCAAAATGGTTGGAGGTAAATCTAAAACTAAATTACATACAATATTTATAGAATAAAAAATAGAAGAAATTATGTCATTTATGTTTTATCTTTATTCTTTTGTAAGGACTTATTGGTCTAGGGCATCGGCTGGTGTTTCTTCTTCTTATAGGCTTCCTAGGCTCATTGATTCGCCTTTTCTAACTTAGTATATTCATTTTATTCATCTTGGTCTTGATCTTCACTTATCCTTTGCTCTACTTCGATCATAATTTATGCATTTTCTTCCTCTTCATTAGTGGCACAATCCACTAAGGATACTATATGTTCATGTTTCTCTTCCTCTACTTCTTCCTTAGTAGGAGATTCTTCTATGGTAGGTAAGCCAAATGATGGTATTTCCTCTAATTAATAAGATTTGGAGGTGGTTAGAAGGACTTTAGGTCTTCATTAGTGAGTGGCTATGGGGAAAAAAAGAGGTGATATGGATGATGCAACAAATGGAGGAGCCATAATAGTAGGGACTACTATTGAAGGTGGTGGTGAAGAAATGGAATTTGGAATAACATTAGTGGAAATGGGAGTGGATAGAGATGGACCTGATTTAGGGGATGGAGGAGCACTAATATGAGATGTTTAAGGAGAAAGAGGACCAAGGGAATAAAATAAAAGGAACTCTATAGAAACTCTAGTAGATTCACTTGTGTAACTATTATAAGTGGAGGTAGAGGCACCACAAAGAATGGACTCTTTTTATTGTCCTAAGGAGATGCAATTTTCTCGACTGTAGTGGTTGTGCCAAAAAAGTGGTAGTGGAATTTGGATGAATGGAGACTAGTTAGGGATTAGGGAGACCCCCTAAAATTTATTTCTTGATTTGGAGGTTCTCATCCCTTTAGCTATTGGAATCTCCCTTTTATATATTTGTCTCATCCATTATAGAAGAGGGAGGATGGATTTGGCCTACTGAGTCTTTAGGTTGAGTTGGAGGCCAATGATGAATCCATACTTTTTGTGCTTGTTCTACCATCTTATTTTCATTTTATTTAGAAATCTCAAGATCATATTAAATGTCTTGAGCTATTATCATGGACATTTGTTTACCCTTATTTTGATTCCATACCTTTGTGTCATCTGAGACATTCAAGAGAATTACATCATGATCATATGCTTAGTGTCTATATGTAATGTTCACCTTCATCTTATCTTTTATGAATTGAAGATATTTATTGATTATTTTCATGGGGTCCCATTATATGAAATGGGCCACATCCAAATAATAATGGGATCTTATCTTCCCAACATGATTGAAATGGGCCATTACCACAAGCTGGGGTTACCCAATACTTAGAGGGGTCTTGAAGTAATGTGCTAGATTTTTTTGGCCAAGATCCTCACCTATGTTGTTATATGTTTTATGGGCACCTCTTGTTCTAAAATTTTGTCAAGGACATGGTGTGGTAAGAAGAAAGGAGGTGCCCTTATTATTTCAATCCTGATGACTGTGCAATTGGGTTAATACTAGTAATCCCCCCATTTACATATGCAAATTTTTAAGTTATCAGATAATTACGGAATTTGAGTGATATGAATTACTTGGTATACTTGAGGATAGATATCCTCATAAATACTATTTATTTTGTTTCTAAATTTGTAGACAAACATGAAAGAATAGTCTTCACATAATCTATTATCAACATACTCTGCTGAGGGCTACCATAATTCACTATAGATCCTATGAACTATGCCAAGGACTGCATCCAATATGTTAGGTTGTGGAGCTAAAAGCTTCAACTGTTGCAAACATGGAGGAGGTTGCTGAGTTCCAGGGAGACCGGCATCGACAGATTGCAGTGCAGAATGAAACTGACATCGGCAGGTGTGAGCTGAAGACAACTGGCATCGGCAGGAGGTCGGCCGATGTCGGTCACCTCCAGGCAGACAGGGACCGATGTTGGTCACCTGTGGTAGTTCTAGAGATGCTGTTGATGAACAGTCAGTTAAGTGAAGTGAGAGTTTGCATGTAAAGGCTAATTATAGTCTTGAGTTGCGTGTCTAATTATTGTAATTAAGAAAGTCTAATTATTGTATGCATGAGATCTATATAATAGACTCATGGGCTGTATTGTAAAAGTGTGCTAGAAAGCCATTGAGCTTGAAGAGAGAGCTAGTGTAGCTCCTCCTAGTTTCAAAGGGGTGCTGAGTGTGTATGATCAGGGAGAGTTGCAGGTTGTGCAAGTTCTACTAGGAGATCCACCGGGGTACTGGTTGAAGAATCATAAGGACTTGGTAAGGCAAGGACAAGGGTTCTTCAGGGTGTAGAGATATCTACAGGGTAAGTAAGGTCTGTTGATTTGCAGGTGGCATCAAGGAAAGGGAGATCTACTTGGAGTACGGTTGTGTACTTGGTGTACTGGTAGCGTTGTTACTGACTGGTGGAGGTGAACAACAATTCTATATTGGAGTTGATTGTTGGGATCGTAAGAGAGAGAGGGAAGAAGTATTTGAGGTGTGGTAAGCCTTTGAGGTGGAAGAAGAAGTGGCTTCTTCTTTATTGTATTTTCTTCTGAGTGATTATTAATACAATTGTGTATTGTCTCTCATATCCTATGTTGTTTCATATTTCTAGTTACTTATTCATTCTAGTTAAATTTTGTGTTTAGTTGCTAATACAAGAGGTAATCATATTGTGCTCTAATTGAGGAGCAAGATCCTGACACAATAAATATGACATCATGTAGAAATTTCCATCTACAACCTTTGCTTAAGTTTATACATCTGGGCTTTCAATCTAACACTGCTAATCTCTCCCAGGCCAATAATCTTAATTGAAGTAAAAATAATGTCAAAGGAACCCATTCCACTTTTACATATGTAATGCTGGGAAAAACATATAATATATTCAACAGTTCCATTTATATTTAAATTTGAGGCCTGAATTTGATGATGCCATTAGAAGAAATGCTCCCTTGGGATTTAACCTTTGGCTTTTCAGCAGCCATTGTTTTAATTTTCCCTCTATAGTGTTGTGTTCAAGCCATACAATGGTTGAAACTTGGTTATAGAACTTCAGGTCCTAAAATTATGAGGTACCTCTCAAATTCCATTTTAAAATTATAATTAGTTGTATTATTTCCCTTCCTAAGGTGTAGACAATCTCCAGAACAATTACCATTAAAGAATAAATCTTTGAGAAAGTCAATATAGGGCATTACCTCTAGTTTTTCTACTGCCTGATGAAGCCCCATTGTTTGGATGGGTATAAGGTCATCGATGTGTTGATTCTTATCTTTGGACAATTGGTCTTATATATAATATGGTGCCATAGACTCCACTGCTTAACAAAGTGTAGAGTAATTTAGAAATTTGAACTTGAGGGTGTTTTTTTCGAACACCATATCCGTGTATTCATTATTTCCCACACAAAAGTATACAGAAGGGGCTTAAATGTGTGTTGGTTTTAAATAAGAATCCATTTCAATAATTTGGATTTGTATAATTATTTTTCTGATTGTATGAGTTATCTTCATAGGTTCATTAGAAAACTATGAATTTTGGTTGTAGGAGAGCTCATAGTTGCAATGTTCACTCGTAGATTAATGGCAAAGTGACTAGATTTTCATTTAGATTTTTTTATATATTATCCAAATTATGAACTTCTAATGCTTAATTCATGAAATTTCAATGTGAATAATGGATTTTGATTTCATTATCATTTTAATTTAAATGTGTTAGTCAATTTTGGTGGGTTTGTATCTACCATATGGCAACTTTTCATTAACTTTGCATAACCAGTCATCTTATTTGAGACATTGTCAAATTTTCACTTACCAGTTTCTTTGATCTACTGTTGAACTTATTTATGTATATTTAGGTAATATATATGTTGGATGGTGAAACTTGTCCATTTATTTCTTGTTTAGGTTTTTATATCTTTAAGTTTTCCTTGTATGTTCTTCGGCCACAAGTTAAGATGATTCTGCCATGTGGAGCAATCTTGGTCCGGTAGGAACTCAAAGACTCAGAGGCATGGGTATTTAAACCTTTTAAACTATGTACATTTTTGTGAATGCTCTAGGTAATGGGATGTCAACATGTGATGTGATCTTTGATCCTCATAGGTTCAGAGACTCATAGTCATGGGACCATTAAGTCATTAACTTGATATTGATTCTTAGAAGTTTAAAGCCAATAGAATTATGCCAAATGTCAAATTCTCGAGTCTTAGAACCCTAGATCTATTAGAATATAGACCCTTAGGACCATTATATGATTTAATTCATTTTAATTACTATGTAGTTTTGGGTTTATGTAAATGTGCCACCTGTCAAGTTCTTGGGACTACGAAAGCTTGGGACCATTAGATGATTAACTTTATTTTAAAAATTCCATGGTTTTGGGTAACGTAATTGCACCATGTGGTGTGTTATCATATCTTAGAGACATTGAACACTTATTATTTTATTTAAATTCAAAATGGATACGTGTAATGTATGAATGACACTTGTCAAGTTTTTGGAGCTTAGGGACCTTGAAGACTTAGAAACTTTTGCAAAAGCATGAAGGCTCTAGATAAAATAATAACACTACCAATCCTGATCTTAGATAAAATAAAGTAGGGCCCAACCCATTAATATTTGGTAAGTCTTTATTGATAGTCCTAGGTATATGTAAAAACATAAGAAACACTATGATGAAATATATTAGTTCTGTTAGTCCAAATAAATCATGGAAATTATGAAAACCCAAGGTTTAAGATAAATCAAAATGACCGTTCAAGATTTGAATTTCAAATTTCAGTTTTTTTAAATATTTATTCTTCCAAGATACCATTTAGGCTTATGAAAATTAAGACTAATGTCATGAATGTCTAAGGCTATGAGGATACTGAATAAGGATATTCAAACAATAGTGGGTCCCTATTTAAAATAAAAAATGGTGTGTGTGTTAAGGTACAACAATTTCTTATGTCGCATGCCTTATAAATGGATGCAAAAATATATTAAGTTTCTCATTAGATTGTGAAATTGAATCTTTTTTATGTATACTAGCATCATTGAGTGAATAGTGTTGTTTTCAATTAAGTTTCGTATCTTATGTCTCAATCCAAAGAATATATTAGTTGAATGTCATGTGTATCTATGCCAATCAAAATATGCATTGATGTCAAACCTCCTAGTATATCAACCTCCATAAACGGAGGAAGAGATATGAAGTTTCACTCAAGTAAATTTTGTAACACCTTACAAGGATTTTTTCTTGATAATCATCTAAATTTACTCTTTTGTGGACATAAAAGGACACGGTTACTAGTAGGTTGTGAAACTAAATTAATTGTTGTTTTAGCCTCATTTAAAAAATCATTATCCTTATGTCTTAAAGGTGGTTTACTTTGACAATTTGAATTAGAATATACAGAGGGTTTATCCTTGTAGGCACCTAAATTTAGTATTATACAATTGGAAAGATCAATTTTGACACATCTTCACATATGTGGACTTGTGCATACACATTTGAATCTTGTACACACTTTCCCCTATTTGTATTTTCATTATATTGTATTATCTAAGCCCATTTAGTAATAAACACATTTAAAACCAACCTAGTTTGTGAAATAATACTCTATAATCTTAATTGGATTGTTTTCATATCCCAAATTGTTGAATTTCCATCTTAGGGTAGTGCCAACAACATCAAACACTTATCATTTTTTGTACGTATTTGACTCTATCAATTATTTATATAAATCCTCAACAACTACTTTTCAAATTGGGAAATCTCCCTTAGGTCAACCTAGACATGTTTCATATATCGATTATGGGTGGAAATATTAAAGAGTCATATATAAATAAACATCAAGCCCAAGATAATACTCGCGTGGTCCCTATATAACACTCAACTTATTAAGTCCTAAAAATAATGAGAAATGCACTAGCACTCCTTTGAGACATTATAGTAAAATCATATAATTTTAAAATCCCCTCAAAGGTGTATCCCTAAAGCCAAGTTTGAGTACGAATAGAAGACCAAAGTTACATGGTGTCAAGTGTTGAATGTTGAACATTGCATGAGATTATAACATGATAATGATGGTGCACACAACCACCTCAATGGGATAAACACCCATGGTTTGAGACCTCTTCATTGTATTGGAATGTGCATAATTCTTAGTCACTTAGTGAGGAGTGGTTGGGACTACCAACCCATCTTTCTAACTTTTTTTTCCAATTCAATCTGGTGTTGAAAGTGAAGCTAGGGATTTAAGGTAAGGAGAGGAAATGAAAGATCAATGAACATGACCAAGGTAAAGTAAATAAACAAAATTGATCTACAGGTGTAGGCACAATGATATGAGGTAGCATAGATTACATAGTGAAATGTGATTGTACTAGTAGATCCTAGATAATACCGGTTGTCATAAAGGTCTGAGCTTTGCCATAAGTTTTTTCATAAGTTTTAAGATCCTATTTATTTGTTTGAGTAGTAAAATGATAATAGAGAATATTGTAAGATGTTGTGACACAGACAAAGAGGCATATACATAATTTTTTAATCTAAGTGAATCTATTTTCCCTTTTCTTTTCAATTCTAAAAATAATAAGTGTAATATCAATATGCCTTTTACATTCAAATTTATTTGGTAAATGACCTATTTTACATTATTTGAATTTGAATATTTTTATCTTATTTAGATTGAATAAATCACATAATAATTAAAACATTATAGTAAACCCAATCTTTTTTTGAGTTTGGTAAACCTTAGGTATTTTTGCCTTAGGCTTTCATCTTTCCTTCTTATGGTTTTAGATTTATCCCTTATTAGGGTTTGGCTTTTAGATCTAATTTTTAATTTTATATTATTTTCACATAATCTTAATTTAAAATATAATTAATGTAGATGCTAATAAGATAAATGATTATATTGATTTTCATAATAGATTTGATGATATAGATATTGTGAACATACTAAATATCTTAAAATAAATCCTCGTGATTGATGCTTGTTACATGTAATTAAAGATGAAAATGAAAATCTTGATAAGGAACCTATATTTGAGAAATAAAATTATTATTTTTAAAATGATACTAATCCACCTTTTATAGGCGTATATTATAAAATAGGTGTTCAAACCATTGCTCCTACTGCTAATATTCACATGTCTACACCTATTGATACACATGTGATGTCCACGCATGGTGTGGGGCCAACACAAGTTACTGCTATAATTTCTTTAGATTTTACTATGCAATATAATTTTATGCCTCTTAGGCTTATTTTTCATGTGACTTCATCTATTTATAATCAACCTTATATCCCTATACAAACCCTCCTCAATCTCCAAGCCATTGTTTCCCAACCAGACAAAGGTTATTATAGAGCAGTCTATTTGAAAAAAATTCAAGCATTATTACTTAACCCTTTGGACCTAGATATTTATACTTATCCTTTACGTATAATATTAGTTGCGCCTAATTTTACACCAATGATGGTAAAGGTGATTCAAAACAACATATTAGATCCTTCCATGCTACATATTTATAATATGCATTTAATGATAAGTTATTGACAAAGTTTTTTCTTGGGAGCCTTAGAGACTATGCCTTCCAATGTTTTTATGACCTCCCTTTCCAATTAATACATACTTTCAATCTTTTGGTTGATTAATTCTTATCATTTTTTCTATTAATATCAGTGAGAAAGTCTCCTATGCTAAAATTTAAAGACTAAAGCAAGGATTAAATGAGCCCATTAGCAATCATGTGCTTTGTTATAAAACTATGCTTTGAAAAATGAGAAATCATATCCCTGATAATAAATTGTAGGACATATTCAAGAATATATTTCCTCCTTCTATCCATAAGTCTATTATGTTCAAACGCTTCTAATATTTTGATGACATGTACCATATGGTTAAACATCATGAAGCTAAGATACTTGTGATGAATAAGCTAAATTATTAGTTTAATCCTCTGACATATTATAATGCCAAGTTTCAAAGCAAACCAACTTTCATATCATGGTTTGAGATCTTGGGGAGATATAGTTGATTGGAAAGCGTGTTGATTAGAATTCAAAGGATATTTTAGAATATTTTCAAGCATGGTACTACCATATTATTACCTTGGAATAATATTAACTATTAATTATTTTGAATATCTCATTGATTCTTGTATATTGGTTCTAATTACCATACAAGCTTAATCAAAGACAACCAAAAAGCTTCCAATATTCATTTTTTTGAAGATTTTGACTAGCTTGCATCTTTGCACAGATATGTATGGATAGGAGTATTGAAATTATAGTTTGTATGAGTCAAATATTAAATTTTTAAGGTGTTTTATGCATTTGCAGACCAATTCAAGAAGATTTCCAAGGTTTTAATTAGTTTGGTGGCCTGTACATGCCCTAGTAAAATTTTAAAACTTCCTTGGGACACCATTATTTCTCATGTATGGCTTATGGTGCCTATAAAAAATAAAAAAAATAGTCTTTATTGCTTTTGGCTCTAGTTTGAGGTGTTTAATCACTGATTTTCATCATCTTAAGCTTGACAAAATATTTTCCAGACTCTTAGAGGCATTATGACCAGTATTTTATTTTTCCTAACCTCACTTGAAAATCCTTGTAGGACACATGTACAACCTTAGCAATCTAAAAAATTATAAAAAATAAAAAAAATCATATTTGATCTTCCTTTGAATGTTTCTCTTATTTTAGTGGTTTAATCTTCATTATTTTTCTTGCAAAACACACCCAAGAGATCCTGTTGAAGGTCCAATTCAACTTTTTGAAGATTCAAACCTTTGTGGGTGATAATACATGGTTGGAAAAACTCATAAAATTGAAAAATATGAATCCTACATAAAAAATCTGATTTTGAAAACTTTAACAACTTTGTGGAAAGATTTTAGTAAGGCATGCAAATTTTCAGAGGTTCTAGAGGCTTATACAATTTCATGTGCAGGTCAAAGATTATCCCATAGCATGCTAAAATTATGTAAATATTTTTTACATAGTTGTATGAAATATTTAAAAAATAATTTATTTATTAAAAGCAAAAAATTTTATGCAACTTGAAAAGGGACATACCTCTAATTTAGCCTTTTAATCTAAAATATTAAAAACATTAATTTGTTTTTTAATTTTTAAAAATTACATGCACGTATTAATTTATATTTATACATTTTTTTATTAATAGTGTCTAAGTGGTCATTCTGAATGCGACTCTTTCAACACCTAGTTTTATGCAATTCTAAATCATTTTTTACATTATTTAGCATCTAAATTGTGTAATTAAGTATAGTTTCACTTATGATTTACTTTATTTTTAAAAAAATAGAATAAAATCTCATTAAAAATATTATTTTCTTAAAATTGTTCTTGCATTAGTGTATTTTTATGACACTCATGACACCCTATTTTGTCACAATCTTTCACAATTTTTTTGCTTTGTCTAGCACTAAATTGAACAATTATTTTATTTTTACGCTTTATAATTTATTTTACTATCAAATTAAGTTAAAACTCACACTAAAATATTTTATTTTAAGCATTTGTTTATTGTTTTGTTTAAAGGGAAGCTATAGTTTCACCTCATTTTTCCTTAGATAAATCTCAAATACTTAATGGAAATAATTATAATATATAGAAAATTTAGGTTAAAACTAAAATTATAGAATATTGTTTTTGGGATTGAAAAAGACAATTTTGGATGACATGTGACCCCTGAGCTTACCGATACATTTCAATAGAAATCGTTGGAAGTTATGTCCATTATCTTGCAAAGTGTTAAGGATGAATTCCTTCTCCACATTAGTAATAAGAGTCTCATAGTGATGATTGGAAACTTTTTGAATCCATGCACAAGGGCACTTATCTCTTCAAGATTATTAAGTTAATACTTGAATTACTAACTACACCTATGAAAGGTGATGAAAAGGTTGTGAATTATTTGTTAAAATTAAAAACATTAAAGATTATTTAGATGGATGTAATTATAATTTGATTCAGTATCAATTGATTTATTTTATCATTTAGTTAAATATTCATTAAAAAATTATAAATTTCATTCAATTTGAATTTTAAGTATCAAACTGAGTAAGATATCCCTAACCTTACCACCTTGTTTGCTCTTATGATTCAAGAAGAGCAAGTTATGACCAATTTTGATTCTAGAGATAATGTCAATCAAGAACTCCTCACCTTAAATACTATTTTTGATAACACTAAAAACTAGAAATTTAACCCTAATTCTACTAAAAGCAAATACGAGAATAAGAAATATGGTAATAAGAATCCTACACCTAAGTTTAATGGAAATTGCAATCTGTGTTGTAAATTTTGTCATAGAAGGGAAATTTTTTATATAAATAAGGATAAAATTAATAGTTAAACTTTTAAAAATAACAAAGGGAAGAGTTCTAATCAAAATAAGTAGAAGAATAAAAACCCTAATCAGACTAACAATTAGGATCATATTGTTATTTATTTATATGTTACTTAATTTTATTCAAATAAAAATGAATGGATTTTAGATAGTAGTGCATTTCACCATATGACTTGCTTATCTAGTATTCTTTGTGATTCTCAAGATATATCTAAAATAAGTTTCTTAGGAGATAATTTATTTTTAGAAGCAACTAAACAGGGAAAAACAAAGTTTGCAAATGTTAATATAAATGATGTTTTCTATGTACCTAAGCTTAAAAAGAATTTGTTATGTTGTTCTAAAATTACATATGATAATTTTATTATAACATTACTTAAGGATATTTGGTCCATTATAAATCAATCTGGTTCCTTGATTGTTGAAGGTGTTCAAAGGAATAAGTTTATATATCTTCTCTCCTTCTACATGTTTTCTTTCATCGCATAACAATAATGAATATCAATTATGGCATTAAATATTAGGACATGTTAATTTTATAAATTTACATGTTATGTCTATTAAAAATCTTGCTATTGAAATTCTTTCTATACCTTCTCATCATGAAACTTGTGAGGGTTACTTAGGTGGTAAGCAACATACTAACCCTTTTCACAAGAATCATGATGTGAATTCCTCACATCTTTTAGAATTAATTCAAAGTGATGTTGTAGAGAATCTTGAAGTTGTATCTCTTAATGGTTATCTATATTATGTTACATTTATTGATGATTACCTAAAATGATCTAGTCATATTTCGTTAAAAATTAACTTGATGTGTTGTCTATATTCATGGAATTTAAAGCTAGTAAGAGATTTAAGAACCAATAATGATGGTGAATATATTAGTAAAGAGTTTGATTTTTTTTACATTAGCTATGGTATTAAAATTGAATTAACAACTCCCTATTCCCCTAAAAAAAAATGTTATTTTTGAAAGGAAAAACCACACCATTATTGAGATGGCTAGAACAATGTTGCATTCTGTAAATGTTTATCCTAATTCTTATGGGCCGAAGCCATGAATACTATTCTGCATATTCCGAATAATAATAATATCTACTTAATCTTTATATTTTTATACATAAAAAAAAAAATGCTCATAGCATTTCATTTTATTTGATTAAATTATTTTTACTTTAGAGATACTAACTATATTGATAGTGTCTCATCTACATTGTATTTTTTAGTAAAATGATTAGTTTAACTCTTGAAAAATATTTATTACAATTATATTGTAATAGATATATTTGTATTATATGAGAAAGCAAAGAAAATATTGATTATTTTCAATTCATATGACTTATCATGGAAATACATTAAATGCATAAAATCATGCTTAATTTGACAAAATGATCTTGTTTATTATTGCATTTGGTAAAAATATCATACTCAGTAAGTTTGGATCTTTTGTGTTTTAATTCCTTCATTTGATTATTGAGATAATTTCATACTAACATGCTTAGATATTCTCATTTGATTGTTTTATCATTTGATTGTTTATGCTAACATCCTTATATACTTCATTTGATAATAAGATATGTTATGAAATGCAAAATGTAAATGGAGTTTGTATTATTAACTCTCCATCATTTACTTTTAAAAGTGTTCTATTTATACAACTATGAACTTATTTGTTTCAGTCTCATTTTTGTTTGATTGGATGATGTAATTTCATGCTAAAATTATCCATATTTGATGTATGAGAGGTTATACCTCAATATTTTATTGAATCATATTAAACTTGAAAAGTTTTGATAAGATTCAAATGATAAAATGAGTTATTGATAATAGGATATCTAATGTTTGGCTAAACTTAGTATCATATTATTAGTAATTTATTATATGTGCATCACATGATAATTGGGGATGCTCATATTTTCAATATTAGAGACGTCCAATAATGAACTGCATACAATAATTTATGTTTTTCCACTTTGTATTTAATGTAGTGAACTTGTTTGCTTTAAAATATGACTTGATTTTTTTAAATGTGTTTTATCATAGAAAAACATATGTCATAATTTTATGTACTTAGTTATTGTGATGCTAACCATGCTATACTATCATGAATCTATTTTTGGATATGTGTTTAAGTTTTGTGTAGGTACCCAACACCGACAATTTAAGCATATTGAAGTTCATGTGCATTTTATCCAAGTGAAAGTCCTCAATGGTGATATAGACTTGTAGTTATATCCTATGGATGAACTAGTGGAAAATATCTTCACAAAGCCACTTGGTGCCACCAAGTTTTGATAGTTGTGTGCAATGATGGGCCTCTTAGAGTCAAAATTGAGGGGGAGTGTGAATGACAATGCCATTTCCTAATGGTTGTGTGTTACTTATTATTTATCTATACTTATTCTCATTGTAAACCATTGCAAACTTCATTTCGAAGTTATGTGATTTGAGTAAACTTAGTGTGGAACTTTTACTTTTATACCCAAATACATTAAAATCATACTTTGTAACGGAGGTCCTTATGTTATAAAAGGCTTCAAATATGATTAATGATTAATCATGAAAAACTATGAGATGTAGTCTCAAAAATATGCAAGCCTAAACTTACTCTTGAGTAGTTTATAGATTATAATTCCTTTTGTTTCAAAAGGTGGTATTTGGCATGATAGAAGTTTTTAAAACCATCAATTGTGTACATAGTATAATTCCATTTTTAAGGTGACTATGACATTTATCTCGACTTAACATTAAGGAGTGTTAGAGCATTTAATGACTAAGTGGCGATTTATTTAACCTTAGATTACCGTGAGAGTTAAATATATAATAATAATTTATTATTTATTTACATGAGGTGAAAACCTCATGAAAATAATTAATTAAATTATATTTGTTTAATAATTATCAATGTAATTAAATGTTCATTAGGAAAAATCTGAGACTGTTGGTTACAATGGTCACCTCCCTTTAACTTTCATTATAAATAGGGTTTTAACCCTATTATGAACCACGATGAATTATTATCTCTTTCGATTATACTTGAGTGTTTTTGAAAAGGCTTTGTGAAGGTTATGGAAATGAAGTGAGAAAGAAAGTTTATATTGTATTGGGTATAGTATCTCAAATTTTGAATATCACTTTGGGTTTTTTTACCTCATGGAGGTTTTCCCACCTAATTCCTTGCATTATGTGTTATTTATCTTTGTATCAATCTTTGTGTATATGTTCTAATTATCAACACATCCTAGATCCATTCTATACATCATGTATTACTTTCGACAATTTGTCAATAATAAGGCTAAAGCTATCATTAATTTAGTTTCAAAACCTATTAGGAAGGAAATGTATATGATTATTAAAAAATCCTTATAATGTGTTACATAAACTACTCAAGTGCAATCTCATATCTATCCCTTTGCCAATAGAGGTTGATATGACAAAGGCACAACCTAAAGGGTTTGAAATCAATTCATATTGTGATTGGCATAGATGTGTAGGACATTATACTAATAAATGCTATGGTTTGAGACATAAGATACAAGTTTTGAATGGGGAAAATAATTTTGAGGTTAATGATGTCAATACACCTATGAATGATTTGATTGCACAACCTAATATGAATCTAAAGATATTTTTAGATCCATTTCCCAAGCATGAATACCAAGAAACCAAGACTAATATTGAAGTGCATATGACTTAGAATGCACATTCTCCTTTGACTTCTTATGATTTTATAACTAAGGAGGAACACCTTGTAGATGGTATTAATGGTATAGTTAAGGACACTCAAATACAAAGACTTACTATCATATTTAATGACCATGAGATTATTTATGATGATTCTAGCAATGTGTCTTTGTACATGATTTTATTGATTCACATCCTATACATAATATTAAGGTGGATAATGGGTCAAATGAAAACACATGCACTAAGAAAATGCTTACTAGTCTTGGGTACACACAAATATTTGATTGTTACAACTACTATGATAAAAGGATTTGATTGAAAGAGATAAATCCTATTGGGGGAATTGTTTTACCACTTATGGTAGGGCTTGAAACTATTACTACTTGGTCATTATTATTTTCACAATATTAAGGAATCTAACATGCTATTAGGATGCTTATGGATACATAAGATACATGCAATCCCATCCTTAGCACATTGATGCTTCAATTATATCTATAGCAAGAGAGTGGTTACAATTTTGGTTATTCCATATGAGTACCCCAATTAATTGGAGATATTTATTTTTCCGCCTCCACAATAGCCTATTATACAATCTATAAAAGTCTATCCTAAGAAGGAAAAATAGAATTAGGTATTTGATCTTACTCAAATATAGATTCTATAATATTCATTACATCAATTATTTATTTGAGTCAAACAAACATTACCTACTCTGTCAAATCTTAATATAGTTCTAAAAAATGTTTTTGTACATGTTCCATAATGAACATAAAAACATTTTCCTAAAATTCAAAACAGTCCATAGGTTACTATGGCTAATAGAGTTATGCAATGTATACATGATCATATTTACTATGACGACATTATTAGATATTTTGTAAATCATGATCATTTCTTTGATTTAGATATTGATACCATATTATTCCTTGCCCATGACATTTTACATTTGTACCAATCGATCCAGATCCTATGTTTGAGCACCCCATTGATGGAATCATTGGTTAGTAAGAACCAAATTTAATTCAAAATATTTAAAAATTTAAAAACAATAAAATATTCAAAAAATTCAAAACCAAGACCTATGTATGACATCCTTTTTTGATTACATGATTGATTGATGTCATTTATCATATACATGGTGAGTTACATATCTATTTTATATGCACATTCTTTTCATAGTATACATGAGTTAAATATAATACATACATGATACATGGACATACAAATGCCTAACATTAATTACACCTTGAGGCTATCTTTATACATTGGGGGAATGCATACATGAGGGAAATTTTGGCACAATTATTAGGTTGCATCTTTCTATAATTATCCTTTGATCATAATAGTTTTTTCATGAATTTCTCTTAAGTATACTTTTTATGGTGTTATTTCCTATGGATATTGTACTTTGCTATACTAGATGATGATATTGATTGATTATGGGGACTAAAATTTATTTATCAATGTGTGATTGATGTTAATGATGATTACATTGTGAATCATTGATCTATGTTGTATTGTGTGTTCTTTGAGTACACATATTTTGTTTTCTCAAATTGTGCATCAGTTGTGTTAGAGGATCCTCAAGTTCATGTCATGGCCATGCGTGTTTGTGTCAGGTTATATTAAATTTTTATCTTTAGTGCTTATGTGTTTCATGATCATGATATTGTGTGTGAATGTGTGTGTGAATACTATATGATTAGGGTGGATACTATATAATTGATGTTGAGGTAGTTGTTGTGATTTATATCATGCATGATTATATTATTTGAAATGCTATGATTTCTATCATGCATCTACTGTGATGCTTATTGTTGTGTGTTTAAATTTTATATTTTTTTGACATGAGAATCATTGACCATTTCCTTGGATTACATGTTTTATAATTATTTGAATTAATTTTTTTATATGATGACATATCTTATCATGCCAGCATACATGTTTTACATGATTACATTTTTATATATAGTACATGATATGCATAAATATTTATTTTGAGATGAGTGATTCATAGGTTTCATACTTCACCTTAAAATAGAGACATATTGTGGGCTTTTCTTAGATATTCAAGCCATGATAGATAGATAGTTCATATTTTGGGTCAGATTGTGTGATTCAAATAGGAAAATTGAACATATTGAATCATATGTGATGCATTTTAAATGATTATGAGAGATAACTAACATTATATGACATTATGAGATAAATAATATGGGTAAGATTGAGCATATTTTATCATAACTATCAAATTGGGTTGATTGAAAGACAAATTATGGAATTCTATATAACATTTAGCTATAGATGGAACATATTTAGGGCATGAATGTTGTTCTTATAAACATTTTTTATTTATATATTGAGGATTGATGGTACTATATAAGCATTTTGGATCTAAAACCTACCTACAACATTTGATTCAAAGTTTTAATTTACATACAAACCTGTTTCAGGGTTCCATTTTGACATACAAACCTATTTAACATTCTAACAAATATTTATGATGATAGTTAGAGGGGTCTAGTAAAGGATTCTACACCATTCAACTTCTACAAGTTATCTATCTACAATTGTGGTTGAAAATTTACCACTCATCAATATATGATTGAATAAGTTGATTTTTTTTGGGGCATAATCACCCCATAGAATTATCAAACGAGTAAAAAAATTGGTAGCTTGATTTGCATACCCTTATGAGTATTTATTCATTAACTTTTCAATTTCAAGAAATTCAATGATCTAGATTATTTTAAATTTGTTATCATGAGTGGACATTGATATATACATGTTTCCTTGCAAGTTTTTCATGGATAAAGTGGGCATTTGGGGAATACTTGTCAATACCAAGTGTGGTTAATCATAGCTACCAGATTTTTTATTTTATCATTTTAATATAGAATATTCAATAATGGACTAAAATAGAGTCATTTTTAGACCCTCAATTTGGTATTAAACACTTGACAATATCAATTTTTACACATCTTCACATTGGAATTATGCACACACATTTAAATCTTGTGCACACTTTCCCCTATCGTTATACCCATTCTATTGTCTTGAATAACCGAATTACAAAAAAAAATATTTAGGATCACCCTAGTCTATGCAAAAACACTATATAATATTAAGAAAATTATCACCATATCCAAGATAACTTATTTTCCCTCTTAGGATAGTGTCGATAACAGTAAGATGTTTAGGGTTTGTTGAAGGTGTATGCCTTTATTAGTAGTGTCTAGGACTTCTCAATGACTACTTTTAAAATTGACACATCTCCATTAGGTTGGCATAGACATGTTTCATATGTCAATTATGGATGACATATCAAAGATTCATATATAAATATAAATTAAGACAAATTTTGTACTCACTTGGTCACTATCTAACACTCATCTTAGAAAGTTCTAACAAGCTTAATAAATCCACTAGAACTCCATAATACATTTTGATAACATCATAAACATCTGAAAACCTTTAAAAGTATATCCCTAGAGTCAATTTTGAGTAAAAACATAAGGTCAAAGTTTCATGTTGTCAAGTATCAAAAGCTAAACATTGCATTACATTCTAACATTATCACATGCACACACACACACACACACACACACCCCTAGGTCTGAGAAATATGTATTATTTGAGAATTATTCATAATATTGGAATGTATAAAATACTAAGTCACTCATTGGGGAATGGTTGGGGTTTTCCAACCCACCTTTCTAAATCCTTTTTCAAGTTAGTGTTGAAAGTGGAGCTATGTTTTTAAAGAAAGGATAATAAAATCAAGCATCAATACACATGAATAGGGTAAAAAATACATAATTTATATACAAGGGAAGAAGTAGTGATTTAAGGTGACACAAGATCACACAATTAACTAAGATTATACTGGTAGAACCTATAAAATTCTAGCCACTACAAAGATCTAAGCTTTGCCAAAACTATCCATAGAGGTTTTGAGGTCTTGTTTCTTGATCTGATAAGTTACAGAGCTAATAAATAATATTTTTATATATTATGACATACACAATGAGTAGTATAAATTATAAAATCAGTTAAGTGCATCCATTTTCCCTTGCCTTGTTAAATTGAAAAATAGTAAGTGTAATATAAATTTACCTTTTACATTCAAATTTATATGGTAAATTCCCTATTTTAAATAATTTAAATTTCAATAGTGTTATCTAATTTATATTACATCAATCAAAAAATAATCAAAACATTATTGTGAACTTGATCATATCTTTTATTGCAACAAACCCTTGGTAGTTTTACCTTAGAATGTCATCTTTCTTTCTAAGGGTTTTAGATTAATCCCCCTTTAGGGTTTGGATTTTGGATCCGATTTCTAATTTTATATTATTTTCAAATAATCATAATGGAAAATATAATTAATGTGGATGCTAATAAGGGAAGTGATTACAATTATTTTCATGATGGTTTTAATTATATAGATCAACATGGGCTTACTAAATAGCTTAAAATTAATCCACACATGATAATGCATTATTACATGTAACTAAATATGAAAATAAAAATATTTCTAAGGAATGAACTTTTGAAGAATGAAATGATGAAATTTTAAATTATATTAATCCAAATTTTAAAGGCATATATTATACAATAGGTGTTTATACCATTACTCCTACTCCTACTATTGTATTTCTACACCTATAGATACACATGTGATGCCCACATATGGTGTGGGGGTAGCACAAGTTACTTCTCAAATTTATAAGGCTATTCTTATGAAACATAATTTTATGAATCCTAGGATTGGTTCTCATGTGAAATCATCTATTCATAATAAATATCCTATGCCTACTACTCAAGATCTTATTGAAACCCTTCTCAATCTTTAAGCCAAGGTATCCCAATTAGAGCAAGTTTAGTATAGAGTTAAAAATTTGATATATTATCAATAATAATTATACAAGCCTTTGGAACCATATATTTATACTTATCCTTTATGTATAATATTAGTTTCACCTTAGCTTACACCATATGTTTTAGATTGAGGTAAAAACAGGTTTTGAAGGGGCCCCGAAACCCTGAAACAGAGAGCCAAATAAAGAACGTCTAAGCCCACAGGCTACGCCTAAAAAACACTACAATGAAGTAGCAAAAATAGGTTTTAAATGGACCTAAAACCATTAGAGACACATTCGGTCAAAACCCAGAAACAAAAATCTGGTAGCACAACAAACAAAAGATAACAAAAGGAGAACAAAGATCAGTACCAGTTTCAAAACCAAAAAGAAGGACCAAATTATTCATCTAGTTCCAGTATCAAGTTCATGGCTTCTTTTCCTTTCAAAGCAGTTTCCTGGGTGGTAACCTCCAGCAAAGCTCCTTTTTGTGTATCTTTCTTTCTGGAACTTTGCCTTGTCCTTTTGCTGGGACCCTCTAGTGCTTTGGTCTCCTCGTTGGCACGTTTACCTATATTGATAGCAGCTGCATAGATGTTGGACGTTACTTCCTCCATTTTCTTTCTGTTGTCTTTTATTAGTTCCTGGAGGTTGTTTTCGTAAGCTTTGAGCTTGACAGGGATCTCGCTTAACTGATTTTCCATGTTGTTTACTTTGTTCCAAGCAGCTTTCAGAGAATCTTCTAAAGTTTCCACTTTTCTCTTGAGATCAATGATCTCCCTACACAACCAGGAATCAAATTGGGAAGAAGACTCAGCTTTACCGTTAACCCAGGTCATAGGAGTGTGTATTTCATCATTTTGATTCTTCCCTCTCCAATCCTTAGACTTTTTATTGGGGCTATTCCTGGCTTCTTCAAAGAAGTCTTCTTGACTCTTTTGTTCCCGCTCATTGATTCCAGTTTGAATTTCCATCTCCATTTTTTGAATATCATCTTGGACAGAAATTTCCTTTTCATTCTTAGAAGTTGGGTCCTCACCAGGATCTTCCTGGACAATATCATCCTCCGACACTTTCTGGTTTTCCTCCGTCTCTTCTGTTCTGATAGCAGAATCCTCCTCTGTATTGACTTTATCTTTTTCAATTTCCTCAGACCCTTCTTCATCATTACTAGAGTTGGTGTCCCAGCTCTCAGTTCCTTCTTCTTCCTCCGATTTTTCCTCCTCGGGTTCTTCAATTCTCTCCCGACCCCTTTCTTCTTCTACGTTCTGTTTATTAGGACTAGGGGTCTTAATTTTGCCTCTCCTGCTTACATTTTCATTCTTTTTATTTCCTGGCAGCTTATTTTTCCCCTGTTTGGGATACTTAACCAGTGCCCTATTCTTGCAATAGCCTTCAATAAGCAGAATAAGGCCTTCATGAAGAATAGGGTGCAAATCCTTTTTCCTATGAGCGTAAAGGCTTTGGATCAGGGAGTAGTGAAGATAGAAAGGAAAAGACAAACTAACCTTATGCCTGAAGTGGTTGAGGAAGACAAAATGGAACTTATGCACTCGTTTGCTTCTTCCGTCCAGGATGAAGTACTCCCTAATACAGCTACTAAAGGTGATCTTGAACAAAATCTTAGATCCTTCCATGCAACATGTTTAGACTATACATTTAATGATAATTTATTAACCAAGTTTTTTCCTAAGAGCCTTGAGGAATATGCTTTAGGATGGTTTAATGAATCCCATTTCCAATTATCACATGCTTTCAATCCTTTTCCTGATCAATTATTTTCTCACAAGATCTCCTAATGAGCCCATTAGTGACTATGTGTGTTTTTTATAATACTATGCTTTTAAAATGAAAAATCCTATGGTTCATAACTAATTGGAAGACATATTATATCAAATATTAGCTTCTCCTATTTATGAGTCGATTATGTTGAAATACTTCCAATATTTCAATGACATGTACCATATGGTTAAAGATATTGAAATCAAGTTAATTTCTATGAATAATATAAAGTATAGGTATAATTATCCAACATATTCTTATGCCAAATTTCAAAGAAAAATAAATTTCAAATCTAAAGAAACTGGTACTATGAATGAGGCTAAATCTATGGCTAATGCAATTTTACAACCTAGTAATAGGCATGTTCTTTTGGCTCCTCAAAGGAGTAAATTTACATGATTATAAGAACCTCTTCATTAGGTGTTATAGAAGCTACTTGAATTGAGCCTAATAACTCCTCCCTCTACTAATGAAGGTTTGTATGAAAAAGGTACAACCTACGGGATTAAATATGAATGCATATTATGAGTGACATAGATGTGTAGGACATTCTACTGAAAGATGATATGTTTTGAAACATAA
The DNA here is from genome assembly GCA_037957365.1 of Torreya grandis. Classification (NCBI taxonomy): domain Eukaryota; kingdom Viridiplantae; phylum Streptophyta; class Pinopsida; order Cupressales; family Taxaceae; genus Torreya; species Torreya grandis. The sequence goes on along the minus strand of JARHVA010000121.1, from coordinate 338,895 downwards.
TATACAAGATTTAATTGAGAAAAATAGTATTGAGGTCAACTATGTTCATAAACTTATGAATGATTTGATTTCATAACCTAATACGAAGCTAAAGATATTTTCATATCCATTTCCAAAACATGCAACCCAAGAAACCAAGACTAATCCTAAAGTGAATATGACTTACAATGTACATCTTCCTATGAATTATTATGCTTCTATAACTAAGGAGGAACATCTTATAGACATTATTATTGGTACACTTAAGGATACAAAGTACAAATACTTACAATCACATTTAATGACCATGATATTATTGATGATGATTATAGTAATGTGCCTTTATTTGTATATGTTTTCATTGACTAATGTCCTATTCGTAATGTTATGGTCGATAACAGGTCAAGTGAAAACATGTGAAATATGACATTGCTTCATTACTTATAGAATGCATTGGTATATAACTCCTTAGAACCCTATGTTTGCACCTATATATGATTCTTATTATGTATTCACATTTGATTTTGTGTTTTGATATTTTTTATCTTTCTCCTTCATTTAAAACCCTAATCATACTTTTGACAATAAGATAACTTTAAAAATGGGTTAGCATTTTTGGTTGGATAGCCCAAACCTCCCCACTGAGTGACTAAATGTTTCCTATGTTCCAATACTCCAAATAGGGCTTAAATTTCATGTATTTCTCCCAACTATGTGTGCGTGTGTGTGTGTAATATTATGATCAACCTTGTTGGGTGAATATTTTGTCGTCAACTAATTGATGACAAAATGGGTATATCAACCACAACACAGGGAGATTTATGCCATGAAAATTGTGGGTTTACCAAATCTGGATGAGGTAAATCTCTCCTCTCATCAAGGGGAGGTTCCCTATGAATATTTATACGCTATATGTATATATAATTAAGGAGAAAATAATACTTGGGGTGGTATAACAACATCCACCTCTCTTTTTTCAAAGGTGATGTCCAAGGAACAAGAGAGAGAAATCTTGGTTGTCGGCCAACAACATTCCTCTTCTTTCAGGAATGGTATCCAGCGTAGAGCAGAAAATCACCTGTAGCAAGTAACAAAGTATACAAGGAAACCTACGTAATCACAAAGTCTTCCGTTGTCTCCTTTAGTTGTATGGAATGAGTGTAACCATAGGGTGAAATGAAGCACAAAGTCTTCGCCTGAAACTACAAAAGATAAAAGGATCACCAAGATAAAAGTAGCTCAAAGTCTCTCTTCTATCTTTTAGAAATGCCCTTAGATAATGTCAACACACACACTTTCCTTATTAAATCAAACAAATAAGAGATTATCAGGAAAGAGGACATAAGAACTATTTCCTAAATAACACAGATAACTTCAACACAAAGTCTGAAATAAACCTGCTTCTCATTCATTCAACAAAATATGATTTACAAATTGAGCACAAAGTATCAAGAAGTGTTTCAATTTCGGTAGAGTTTTTGCTCTCAATTATCAGAGATCCATTTACAAAAGAGGTCTCCATTATATATAGGGAGAAACCTTCAAAAATTCAAAAGATTATAATATAAAAATATCTAAGTCAAAGATGACTCATCTTTGACTTTTGAGATATTTTTCTAGATTTTTACATGTAGTTACATATTACAAAATTACATGTACTTTCACATGATAAAAGTGCATGAGAAGAAGAAGAGAGAAGGAATGCATGGGTGGAAAAAATTGCCACCCTTACATATTGGAGAAGTTCTTGTGCATAGGTGGCAAAAATCACCGCATGTGCACGTCAGGGAGTGAGTGTGTCAGCGGCAAAAATTGCCGTCGATGCATGTTGAAGAAGAACGTGCAAGGGTGGAAAAAATCACCGCTCTTGCACCTGGAGGAGAGAAAATGAGGATGCATGGGCAGAAAAAATTAGCGCTCTTGCATGAAGGATGCAAGGGCGGCAAAAATTACCACTCTTGCATGGAAGATGTAAACACTATCACGTTCGATATGTGACGTATTCCGCTGCAATTTGTATTTTTCAATCAGGTGCTTTTCCGCAGGCTTTTATCTTCAGTCAGGCTTGGTTCTTCCTTTGACTGAGGTCACCTTTTGTCCTTTCTAGCTTTGTCTCTTCCTGCTGTGATTTGAGCTATCGGGATACGTTCCTAGCTTTACTGGCTCTTTACGCTCCTTCTCTCAATGGTTCTTCCCTTTGGCATTTTGGATTTCAAATGCATTTGGGTCCATGCTCAAGCCTTCAAAGAATAACAGTTATTTCATTGCCACAAATTTAACGTCTGCAGGCCCATCACTTTCCTTGGCAATTCCTTTGGCTTTGCTGTTTGGTATTTTTCCAGATTGAACTTGTCCTTTTGGGCTTTTTTGGGTAACCCTTTGGATATTACCTTGGGATTTTCTTACGCTTCCTCCAGTGGACATTTTCCCCAGGGAAAATTCCCACAGACAAAAAGTCTGGGGAACCAATTTTAAATGCCTTAGACAAATCTAAAAGAATTACCTTTTGGCTTTCTTGAAAATGACCCTTTCGAAGGGTGCTTTGATCGATTAAGTGCCCTTGACTTATCCTTTGGGAAGCTTCCTTTTACATTGAAACGAACATTTGAACTTGCCTTTGAACCAAAACGTTGAACCTAGACATTGAACCAAAAAAAATCGTTCAAGCTGATGGTTCAAACCGATGAACTAAGTATTGAACCAAAGGATGCTAAAACAAAGGGAATGAACCACCTGAGTGAAATAAAGCATTGAACCGCTTGGTTGAATTGAGCCATTGAACTGTGAACCTGTTGAACCTGATGCTGGTGTTTGCCGATGGAGATTTCTGTTTGAACCAAGGCACTAAAATAGTCCTAAAAAATGACTAAGTGTTGAAAAACTAATTCTTTTGACTGAACCATCTACAGAAGCCTTTGACCCTGAATGCTCAGAACAATTTTTGAAAGGGGAAGAGAGGATTTTGATCTGTAGGTTGTCCCAAAAATGAGTAGTCATTTTTTGGGGACAACAAACCTGAAATTCATTACAATATTTGGGTTTCGACACTTGAAACCATGTAACTTTGAATTTCGTATGTATTCTTACTTAATTATAATTTTTTTCCTTTGACATTTACAAATTATTATGCCTTTTTGATAATATCTCAATAAAGTACTAGTATATATCTCAAGTAGTGATCAAGCAATTTGTGAGTTATGTAATGATGACCAAGTGAGTATAACCTTAGGGTTGATTTGTACTTATAGCTAACTCTATTATTTTACATTATGATTAACCATGAAATGTGTCTAGGCTAACCTAATAGAGACTTCCCAAGTTAATAAATATCCATTAAGTGTTCTTGGACACTATTGATAGAGGTAGACATACGTGGTAAACTATAACTATCCAGCTATTGCCAATATTGTTTTGGAGTGAAAATTAGTGATTTGAGATAAGGGGAAGGTATGTGTAGGATTCTGGAAGGTTTTTGTACAACTAGGTTGATCCTAAATAGGTATATCTAACAAATAGAGTTGGACAAGATAACAAGTGGGTCATAAATTGGAAAATGCCATGGGGGATATTAATGTGCCAACAAGTCGAACCAAGGTAAGTATCCTATTCCTATACTCCTTTTTTACTTTGGTTGGTAGATTATATTAGTTCATTTTATGTTTATCCATGCTTATATTAGTATATACTTTTTAGTACTTTATTATTACTTACATGCTCTTTATTTACACCTCATAGTTACTATAATGGAATTTTATTAATTTTTATTACCTCTTACATGTGTTGGTTAGTATATAATAAAACATTAATCCAATTAGGTCTTATGCTTATTATTATTTGTGTAGATTCAAGTTTTATATTCCTTATAACCTCCTTGTTCATGATCTTTGTCTATAGCCCTAGACTGCTTTATGGACTGACATCTTGTATGTGTGCAATATATAGTAGGGTATTTTACCTTTACTATTTTATAGGATCCTTATATTTTGATCATTTAAGGATTACATACATTCTATTGAAACCGACATGAATATTACCCCAACCCAATTTTATTGGGTCATTTACATGTTTATCATGCTGTAGCTTCAAAGTTTTTCTCCTATCTTTCATTTAATTTCATTAATGTCACCTATTAGGGTGTTTCTAGTGAGTCTCAACCCATTTAGATTCTATATTGGTTTCTCCTTTATCCCTTCCATACACACCATTGAGATAAATCCCTCATGGTACATTTTTTCTCAATATGAACCTACTTCAACCATTTAGCATAACATGGTTTCAAATTTCTCAAGAAAATAAACAAGATGATCCCAATAGGATATGTAAATTAAAGACCCATATAAAAGTTGAGATTACACTCCTACTATAGATGGAAATGTCAAAATATTTCCCCCATGACGTCAAACCAATTGTCTATCAATGACAGTGACATCAATTAATGCTCCCCCTCTTAATGCTTTTAGTAAAAATCCTTCATTAAATAACACCCAAGTGCTCGTCAAAGTGTTGGATCAAATGGCCCTCATGCAAGCTAAAAATTAAAATCACATTGGCCAAATGTAAAATTAGTTTTTTAAATGTAAAATTCAACCAAAATAATATATTTTAGGGCTACCTAATAAGTTTTTATCTCCTCCTCTCCTCATGAATGTTAACAAGAATAACATTCCTCAGTTACCTATTCAAAATACAATACTTCAAACACTATAAATTGAACCCTTAAATTCATATATTTATTCTATGAACATTAAAGGCATTTATCTAACCATAAATTTCAGGTCCATTGGCCCCACTTTACACCTTAGATCATTTGGAAACCTCTAAAAACAATGGATTAAAACAAACACTTATGCAACTACCAAGTAACTTGAAAAGCCATTAATTGGGGATGTGTTTGAATGGCACAACCAACTTCCACCACGTTTGATTACCAAGATAGAATATATATTAAATTCTAATGTCAAATAATTTAGATATCATGTTTTTAAAAAAATAGCTTGGAAACTTCATCAATGCGATACAACTAGCTCGTGAATTTTTATATGATTCCAGTAAGAGAAATAAGCCATTGAGGCATAAATCCAATCAGAATATGAGTGAGGAAATCCCATTAATTTTTTTTAAAATTGATTTAATAACTCAAATCAAATACAAGTAAGGTCCTTCTCTCCTAATACAATAGAATAAGCCTTTTGAGCAATCTAAATGACAATATTACCTCTTGAAATAATTTGGTCCACCTCAAAAATTTATCAAGGAGTCTTTCAAAGAAACAAAAAAAGATATCAACTCTCAATTATCTTGAATTAAACCTCCCAAACCATCTAAATAAGGATTATAGTTTCCCTTAAATAATCCAAACCCATCTTGCCTATCGTTATCTCTAAGAACTCAAGTAAAAGATGCCAACACCTTGAATTACTAATGTTGATACTTTAAAACCTTTACATCCATCGTATAAATAAAATAAGTTATGTTGGTTTCATGGTAATCTTAGACATTATTATGAAATTTTTTGTGACCTCAAAAAGCTTGCTTATGACCATATATTAGATGAAAAGTTTAATAATGATTTCATCACTCAAGAGAGTTATCAAGAATTCCTCTTAGCTTTCAAAGATAAATCACATAAATAAAATAAAATTGAAATTATCAAAATCCTCAAAAGACTACTAATATTATCTTTAAACCTATGAACAAATTTTTAGGTGAAATTAAAGTAAGTTATGACCAAAACATCATTAATTTACTATATGTCAGTGTGACAAAAGTAAACTATCGGTGTAAGCCTTATCATAAAGATATTATCACAAAGCCTAAAAAACCATCTCCAAAAGACTTGAATTTAAAATATAAAATGGATGGGGCATGTAGTTATCCATTTTTATATGTTTTTATATTAACCCCATAATGTTTTAATACCCCCTTCAAACTTGATATATACCTTAAACTAGGTATTTTTCTATACTTTCCTTTAAAGTTGGTATATATTATTTTTTATGATTATGGTAGAAGTGAATATATTTAATATTAATTAGATAAGTTTATTAAATATTTTTATTTGGATATTTAATGGTTAAATTTTATTTTGTAATTTTTTATTTTTCTAAAATTTTAGCAGAATACATGTGTTGTAAAAGACCTTGTGATAGTTGTTATGTTTCAGATGAAGATAAGGTCATTACATCTATATTATTTCCTTATGACATATATTATACAAGATAAATGTTCCTTATATAATTTTTTTTCTTGCCATGGAACTAATGTTCATGTTGCATAATGTTTCTTATCAAAGGTAAATGATGCTTTGGTGTAACATAACTTCTTGCTATATAATGCTTTCTTGCAGAGCTGAACAAATATGTCATGGAATGGGTCTTTCAGAGAAGAATAATTATTGTTATAGAATGAGTCCCAAATGTATAACGTATCATGGTGGATAAATTTTGTTGAATTTTTTTTAATGAGGAAGTTGTTGCTATGGAATGTGTTGTTCCAAGTAATTTTGATGTGGAATCACTCGATGAATTATATATTAATTATAAGTTATAGTTAAGGTCAATTTTAATTCAGTTGTATATCATCAAAGGCAAATTATTTGGTTTAAGTTCCTAACATAATTAACATGAATTTGTTAGTAATAGTATTTTGTCTTCCTTATTTTAGCAAAGTGATGTTATATTTATCATGTTAATAATAAATCATTGTAACAATATTATTTAAAGTTATTTAGAGGGGATCTAGTTATAATCCTATTAAACTAATAAGCTTGATGTTGAAAGGGAGAAAAACAAATACTAGAGAAATAAATTAGTGATTAATCGCTCAAAGATTAATGTCAAAAAGTGTATTGATTTTGAGAAATATTTAATTACTACATACCTATTCCTTGTACAACAAATTATGCGACAAGATTTATTATTTTGTAAAGTGTTTGAGTTATGGAGGGAAGTTTCTCATAGTTTGACAAGATATGACCCACTCATGTAGATTAATGGTAATATGAATTCCACCCGATAGGTATATTTTATTAAACTTATGAGTTAATGTATTTATGAGTGAGTTTATTTACGTGTTTTAATGTTCTTTCCTGAATTCAATACAATGTTATGATTTATTGTAATTTCCTTTTTCAAGTTCATTTAGTTATAGTTTCATTCAAATAAGGATTATATTAGGCACCTGTAAGACCTATTTTAATTATAACAATCCATTCTTATATTTATTAGTCTTAATCCTCCCTCTATCACTCCTCAATAATAGTGTCATTTTCATATAGAATTATCAACCTAAGAATAGATTGTAGTTTCACATATTCAAAACACGCCACCTAGTCAAAATTATGTTCTTGGATTGAAAAATGATAAAATGCACCCATCAACAACTAAAAGTACAACAAATACAACATATAGTTAATATACTCAAATAATGGAGCCTCAACCTAAAGAATAACTCCCTCCTATCATAAATTATACCAAAGAGTATCCTAATGCTCAACCAAAATACCACCATGGTTCTTACCAAAACTCAAATCAATGGAATTTTCTAGACAAACTTAATACCATTCCTTAAAAAATTCCCATAATAATACTCATCAGAAAATAACCCTATCATAATAATTTTCTCATACAAAAATTTTAAGATATAGAAGAGTCTCCATCACATATTGAAAGCAAACCCACTGGTCAACATCCTTAAGGTCATATACCTAACAAAGGACATGTAATTGAATCTATCTCTCATCCTTAAAAAAATAACAAAATATATGTAGAGTTACCTATGGATGATATGATAAATGATTAAATCCTTTACCAAGTTTATGATCCTCCTCTCTTTATTAGTGTTATGATCAATGATGTTCAATTTAGGAAAGTTGTTGGGGATGAAGGTTTAGGCATAAACATTACATATTTATGATTAATCAATACCTTAAAATATTTAAAAAATGATCTTAATAAAATAAGACTTAATTATTATGGGTTTGAAAAAAAATCAAATCCATTTGGATGCAATTGAATTCTTCCCACCTTAGGATCCAACATAGTACACACAAATTTTAAGATCTTGACCTCCTACTCTATTATAAGCTACTCTTAGGCTGACCTTGGACTTACTTCATGAGATTAGTTACCTCTTTTGATATCTAATGCCTAGATTTAGTTCATAAAAATGTCCAATATAAACATGAATTTGATCTTAACCCATTGGATCTCAAACTAGAAAATGCCCACAAAGAATTCATAATTCTTACAATTAATACTATTAGTAGTGTTGTATTACCCAAGTACAAACATGCATCTTGATTTCCATGTCATAATTATTGGCTTCAATGAAGATAAGAAAAATGAATTTTAAAGTATTTGTAACACTTCATAGTTACCTCAAAACATCACTAAGTGGCTTCCCCCTTCTCTTCTCCCAAGAAATATATATTTCTCTTATTAGATAAACAAATTGAGAAAGATTCCCATTACAATGAAAATAAGAAATACATGATGATGAGTCATTTGAATATAACGAGGTTGGAGTTTCTCAAATATTTCAAAACCCATTATTACTCTCTCCTAAAACCTTTAGTTGAATTGATGTCTCTTCCAATGATACATATAGTAATGAACATAAACAATATCATAGTAAAAACAATTGTAACATTCGATCATATTATGATGAAGATTACATAATTCCTAAATCTCTAGAATTATATCAAGAAAAGTTTCATTATTAAAATTATTCAGGGCATCTTAGATGCCAACCCTTTCTCAAAATATCACATTTATAAAAAAATACAACCTCAATAAATTTTAAAATAACCTAACAACACTATTTTTTTGAAAACACATTATGCTTAAGGTTTGCTCTTCATAGTTTTCATTTGCACTTAGTTTAGTAAAGTTCATATTACATGCTATAATTATTTAAATTATATTTATAACTTTGTTATGTTACAATTTGATTTATTTCATATATCTAATTTATCACACCTTTTAGCTCTTACCTCCTAATTTTTCTTGTTTCTAGGCTCACTCCTACATTTATTTCATGCCTATTGGCTCTTACCTCTTGGATCTTTATTAAAAATTTATGCCTCATGTGTCTTTACTAAGTTTTTACACCTCATGGGTATCCATTCTTATTTTCCTGTCTCTTTTCTCTATCTCACTTTAGAACACCTCCTGGCTCTTACATCCCACTTCCTAATTCTTATCTCCCATTTTAATGCATTTAGGCTCCCCCAAACATTTTTACACCACTTAGATTTTTCCCACTTTAACATGAATCTTGGATTTGAATTTAAGAGTTACATTTTTAGACCTTTTGGAATCAACCTATTTTATCTTATTTTGGATTTAGTGGTCTAAACAAGGTAAAAATTGAGACTAAATCATATTTTTGACCTAGAAGATAATGTACAATCATTAATAAATATTTAAAATGGGGTAGTGGTTGCTCAGATTTGGACACTGAGTATTAGAACCTATTGGGACAAGTTTGGAAATGTTTAAATGCTTGTGACAACCAGATATGTATGCACTTTAGTAGATTTGTCTTGGTGAGATGTGTCAATATGTCTCATCATAGACAACTATGCCTACCCATAGATAAATATTATATGCAATATCAGAGGTTAGGACTATATGTAGGTTTCAATTTATCTCCCTTCACCTTAAAACACTAGCTCCACTTTTTGACATTTGCCTTGACTTTAAAAATGGGTTAGAAATAATGGGTTGAAATGAACTCAACCAGCCCACACTAAGTGTATTGGTTTTACCGATATTCAAGTACTCCAGAAAGGGGTCAAACCAAATGTAGTTTTTCCACCTAGATGTGTGTGTGTGTGTGTGTGTGTGTGTGTGTGTTTGTTTATTTGTTTGTGTGTGTTTAATTAATGTAATAATAACATGTTGTGAAATCATTAGTGTGGATTTTGACATTTGATATCTTGTGATTTTGACCTTGAAATGGTATTCAAACTTGGATTAGAGATGTTTCTTTGAGTATTTTTAAGATTTGGATGCCTTGGAGTAGTGCCTCAAGGATGTACATATGTATTCTTTAGTGTAATAGTGATTTTATAAGTGAGTGTTAGATCATTGAAATATATGAATAGGATTAAGCTTGATATGCTTATATATACGACTCTGTGGGTAATTCCCCTCCAAACCAACATGTAAAACATACATGATTGTCCAAAGAAAGGATTTAAATTTGGGAAAATAGGTGTGAAAGCGTGTGTAGATGATTTTGGATAAGATATATAGATCTTATAACTAGATCCATATAAATGTTACTAGAAGTGTCAAAAAATAAAAAAAATGACCTAATATTAACAAATAGTCTACTTAAGATGATAAGTTATTCATGAAGATAATATCCAATATTATATATGAATAATAACAAATTGGAAAGGTTGGGCCCATAGAGAAGTGAATAAATAAGAGATAGTGTGATAAAGAGTCATATGTGTATGCACAAGTCATTTATACGAGGGCTAGGTCAAGTTTATGTGTTTACATTTGCCTCCTGTTGTATTCTAGTATTGAAAGTGATAGATTAAAATGATTTATTGAGATACTTGAGTGTAATAATAGTGGGTGTTATTTACATGTCATTTTACACATCTTGCCAATTTTAGGCTCTTAGGGTGGTGAGTCCTATCCAAATTATCCTGAAAGGAGTCTCACGAGATGAGTCTCCCCAAGGTCTTTATCTATTAGGTCATGGTGTACTTATTTCACTCAGACATTCATTATGATCTATTTTGATGAAGGGGCCATTCCTGGTGTGTGAATAGTTAAAATGTTATTTCATTATTTTAGTCTTTATTTTGTTTAGAGGGAATGTGAGTTTATATGTTTCATTAATGTGGGTTTTCAATGTGTTTCATAAAACAAACACAAACTTACATTTTCAAGCTCTACCCATGTGTTAAAGTCAACATTTATGGGTTTTGGTTCAAATGAGTGTGTAACTAATTTATCCATTCATTCATTCAATTTAAATTAACATTAAATAATACATTTATAGTAATGGATAAAATAAATGTATATTTTAATCAAGATAATCATGTAGATTAATATTTTATTCATCTACTCCAACCCTAGCTAAGAAACTAATAAAAAGGAGAAAAAGAGAGGGAAAAGAGAGAAAATCTTGTTATTGTGAAGCAAATCCATTCATTACGATTTCAAGCATCCACAAAACCAAAAACTCACCTGGACAACATGTACCCAACCATTAACAAGGTTGATGTAAGAGTATGAGGAATGAAAGTGAGAATGAAAATAACCCCATCACCATTTACATGCATAGGCAATGAAAAAATATCCACCACTTCTATTAACTAACAAAAGTATTGAATAACATAAGAGTGTGAATGTTTACATTCGATATACAAATTTTTCACTATCCTAAAAATAGGGTGACAAAAAGAGGGAGACAAAAAACAAAATTCAAAGCGTCTAGTCTAATATTCCTTTATGAGAAAATAACGAGCCAACCCTTTGAAATTGAAAATATACCCATATATAGAGGATGTAGCTTCTAAGGATATTACCTTAAAAACACCCTAAAACCACCATTAATGCACCCAACTACCTCTTTCTTTTCATTCTCTTTCTAATCCCACCACTTTTACTGTTCACAGGTTACAAAAAGACCAAAACTAAGTCAAATGTTTACATTCAAAAGTTTGAATACTAAAAAATTATAAAAAAATATGAACAAGTTTTTATACATGTATAATTGATCAAAATTGAAGGTATTGTTGTGTCTAGAATGGAGTCACCTTTTTTATCAATGCAAACAGTTTCAAAAATTGAATCTAGATGCAAAATATATGTCAAAAAAACTAACTCAGGCTCAAAAATGGCCCTTCTAGACCTAACCATGCTTTTACAAGCATCTGGTCTTTTTAAAAAAATGAAATTTTTGAAAAAATGAACCTCAGTTCTAATCAGGCTTTGAACTCTTGAATAGAACTGAGGAGGCTCTTCTTTAGGTCATAGACCCAATTGGGACTTTAAAGTTAGAATAACATTACAAGGATGTTGAGGGGGTTCCAAGACCTAATCAGGGTTTGGATCCCTAATTAAAACCATTTTACTCACCCATAGTTATTCCCACTATAATTGAGGTTTTAATATTGGATAGAAATGCATTGAGATTGGAGAGGGCCTAAAGTCTCACTCAAGATTCAGGGCCTCATTAGCACTAGAGTGGGCTCAAAGCCCCAATATAGACCTGGTCAGGTAAGAATCTTAGACGACCATTTTGATTTCCCCTAGGGACTATCTAAGACCTAATAAAGGAATAATCCCTGATTAAAACTACACTACCTCCCTCCTAGACACTAAGACCTAGTCATAATAATTTTTTTGAATAACACTACAGTCCCCCCACGAATGATCCTACAACCTAGTTAGAGAAAATTCTCTAGATAACACTGTGGGGATATCTCAATGTTGGGATAAACCTAACCAAAAAAAATCTAGATAGTAAAGGATTTAAATTCAAAGAATTCCCTACACCTACTTAAGAATTGAAAGCCCGATTATGTCTACAACTTATGATTTTCAAAAATCACCTATAGGTAGATCTTTTGGGGAAATTCACAAGCTTTTCAACTTGATTTTCAGTGAAGCACAAGTGCATAAAAAATTCATAAAAAAACCAAGAGTAAAATATGGAAATTACTTGTAATAGCTTGGTCATCATGATGGGATAAACCTTAGAGATTGAAAGGACATTAAAATCAAAGTGACCCCCCAAAGTGGCTATAAGAAGTTGAGAGATCCAGAGAGTGAGACTCAGCTAGCACAAAGAAGTTTTTCAAGACACCACTTTAGGACTAAATGATTTATGTGAAAGTTTACCATTTGCACATGGTTGTAATTATAGGGTAGGTTTTAGGAGCCATAATAGCATGGAAACTGAGATGACCTCCTAGAGCAGGCTAAGAGAGCTGAGCAAGTTAGGATTAAAATGCAAATTTAGAGGTTAAAACTCTATTTTCATGCTAATTACCTTATACAAAGTTTACTCACATAGACATTGTTGATGTGGTTTTTATGCACACCATAGTCAATGAGGTAGCCTCTAACATTTTAGGATCTCAATGGAGGTAAAATCCACTCTAGGACAAGAGTTACAGATATGCGGTTTGAACACCCTATTGATGGAATAGATGGTAGGGAATGTAGGTTGTTTACAAGGTTTTATAGATAGAGGTATGGTTCTTAAATGGTAATGAATTCCTACATGAGTTGGATGGGTGGCTGGTTGCTAATCTAAAGTGGATAGATCTCAAAAAAAATCAAAAAGGAGTGAAGGGTAAGGCAAAACAAAAGACTATGATTTTAAATAATCATGTTAGGAATACAAAACATAGAATGATATTAATTAAATAAAGACAAAAATAAAATTTAGAAAAAAAATGCAATAGAGACACAGATTTAACGTGGTTCACCTAATATGGGCTACGTCTACACAAAAACATCCAGTCCTTCTTGTTATTCAGTGCAATAAATGAAGGGAAAAACAAACAATACAACCACTGCAATATCCTCTTCACTCACACACAATATACCACTATGATTACAATGTCCTCATATCAAATTAGGGTTATATATTAGGGCAAAAATGTATAAACATAATTTCTACCATTAGATATGCAACCTTATAGTGAATGGTCCAAATTTTCTATGAAATTACAATATTTTACAATGCATTTTTAACACCCCCTTATCGAGAATAGGGCATTATAATAAGATCAAGCTCCACCATCTAATAAATCACCTCTCTAGCTAGTTTCTAAATGGACAAGTGCTTTCAAAATCTATGTATGTTGTACGTAGCTATAACACACACACAGTGAGACACAATTCAAAAATTTAAGGGGATACTGATATAGGAAACTCACAAGCCTCAGTCAAAGATTTCCCCTTTTAGAGCAATTGTTGGACACCCTTAGTTAGGAGATTATGGCTTGGGCTAATGAGGTATCTGAGGTAGATTTTACATACACATAAAAAATTATATCCAAGAAATCACTTTGATACACTTAAGAACATGAATCAATCAACTTAATTACCCATAATCAATGTAATTTACTATTCGTTCAATAGCTATTACACATCTAAGACTAACATATCAACCAAGACAAGAAATAATTCATTGTAGTTGTTGCACACTAAGAATTATTGAGTCATACAACCAAAAAGATAAGCCTAATCACACAAAAATTGGGGAGAGAATACACAAACATATTTGTTGACAATCAAAATTACTTTTGCTCTTGTATCTTGAAAAATTCCCCCCCACACACTAGTGGATTTTAATTGTCTGAATAGGTTTTGGAAAGGGGCCATCTCATCCTCCAAGTCCATGCAAAATCATTACATGTGATAGTCAAAACTCAAGTTCTAACTGTGGTTGAAACAATATAAGAGTCTTTTTACAGTCATCAATTTAAGTTAGCCTTTGAAAAAGATATGCAACATGTACATGTGCATAAAGAAGGGAAATTTTTTACAATTAAGGCTCAAACTACATGAAAACTACATTCATAGATCAATACTTTTCTTTTACAAGTTGTGAGAACAACTTGTCAAATACTTCAAGTTATCCTAGAACTTAGACGTGTTAAGGACAAGTGCCCCTTTACCAATGCCTCAGAACCAAAGTCATTATTAACTGGGACTAACTTCCCATTACTATGCATTACATGTTGCCCCTACCTTTATATAATAGAAAATTCCTTTGAAAGGATTTGTAGGGTCTTTATCTTAAAATACAATGTTGTGTCAACTTAATCTTTGAGATGCTTGAGTAATTACAGTCTTCTCTTGTTCTATTACTAGATTTTCATTTTTATTTTCACTAAGTAGATTAAGTCTAAGATTCATATGTTCTTCACTAGTTCCTAATCCAACATGTGATTTCCATGTAACAATGTTCATGTTGAGTTGTCCATTTAATTAAAACATGACCGTTGTTGCCTTTGGACATGTGTCCCCACTTCGTGCTCTCTTGAAATGAGACCAAAGTCAATTGTTACCTCTGAACTCACAAGATCATGGCAAGTGTCAATTTTATACTAGTTTCAAGACCTTTGAAAAGTCTCATTGATCCCATACACTTGGATCTATTTATACAAATCAACATAGTTTGTAGATCTTTATCCACTTGGTTTTTTCCTTAGCTCCATGTACCATTAGATCTCTAATAGGGTCCCCAAGATGGTGACACTTATCACCCTCTTACTTCATTAAAATTTCAATATTAATCTCACTCCGTTATATCTTTTTTAAATGCTCCCATGATGGTGACACTCATCACCCTCACATTCAATTTCAAAATCCTTTGTCTTTGATGTTGACCTCACATCGTTATATCTATGATGTGCAAGTTAATGTGCATTGTAGATCTTGGTATTTGACATCTTACTTCACGTAAGATTGACACTTGTCATTTACTCAAGACTTCCTACAAACACAAATATAAAATGACTTAGCATAAATAAACTTAGACTAAGTTATTTTAAAAATAACTTAGGACATGAATCTAACTTAAGGTTTTATCCATGTTGATAAACATGAAAAAAACCTTAGGATAAAGTCCTTAGCTAAGTTTTTAAAAATAAAATAAAATGATTGTGATGTACCACTTGGTAGCTCCGTGAGGGATTCAATCTATTGATTTGTTGACCCTGGGAAAGGGCTCATAGACCATTGAATCCACCATCTGGGTCTCCTGAGATGTTTTCACTTGGCACTCTCATGGAGCTTTTAGAACTTTGACATTTCAACCCTATTCTTGTATTGTTGGATCTTCGGTACGTGAGATAACGCACACTGTAGATATTGGTTTATACTTTATTGACTTTTGATCTTTACCATGGGTCATTTATCTATTTTGAAGCCTTGAGATCTCACCACCTATCACCTCTTTTGTTCATTTCTGTAGGCATAAAATATATAGAGTATTACTTTAAAGTTTCATTGTATTAACAAATATAATTTGAAACTTAGTAAAAAAAATTAAGCTAAGCTTAGGATATAAAAAAAGAGCCCCCATCCAACTATAAGACATAAAAGGACCTAGCATAAATATTTTTAACCTAAGGTCTAAGTTGTATTAATAAGTCTATAATATAACAAAGTATTCCCTAATAATTTTGTCCCTGTGTAAATTTTGAATCTATTTCAAAAGGAATTTAGGCTAAGGTTTTAACATGATTTAAAACATATATTCAATTTAATCAATGAGAGGCCAAAGGTTAATCAACATGAAAGAGTCAATTTAGCACTAGGGTGTAAAACCCTAGCTAGTGTTCACACCAATGAGACCCCATTAAACTTGCATCATGGAAACATAAGAATCAAATGTTAACAACCTTAGATGAAGTCAAATAAAGAATATGTGCTAACAGACCCATGTAAACTAGATCAACACAAGATTTTAAATATTAGTTCTTGATTAAGTTGAATATCCAATTTATAACACAAATTTGTAGAATTTTGAACACGGGTCCTCATTTATAGATATGGGGTGTGTTGGGTACAAAAAATGGTGACTCATAGGGGGAATACTCATGAGTATTTCAAGAACCCAAAACTTTGGTTAGCAATCTGTACATCAATCATGAAGTGTGTCACAAAAGAATACTTAAATCAGAAACATGATAGAGAGTCCAAAGTTGATTCACACAACATACTTGCCTTCCAATATTTTGGATATGTGTGTGTCAAACATATTATTCATTTAACCCTTGTTGTGATGAGTTTTTCAAAGGCTTGATGAAGTTTTAGGTTTCATTCTAGTGTCTATTAAATCTTGAAAATGAGGGAAGCTTAGGCATTGCTCTACTTCCATCTAGGAATCCATAGCCTTGATAGAGATACCTTAGGCTCCTTTTCTTCTCTTTTCATTATTTTCTTTTAATCATGATGTGTGGTACATTGACCTTATTTCATCATGTGAGCCTTTCGATTTTATTTAGATTTTATTTTGCTCTTTTGAACCCATCAATTATTTTTTTCTTTTCTTTTTCTTTTATTATTGAATGAAAAGAGAAGAGCTAGAACCCTAGTGAGCAGGTGTAATTATAAAACAAATCATTACCAGAACATCCCTGCCAGCTACACCTATACCTAGAATTGTCATTTCCAATAGGTATTTAATGTGATAAGTGCATTTGATCTAATAAAACAAGAAAAATTTCTAAATTTGTATGAAGTACTCGAGATCAACTTCCACATGAATAGTGAAAGTATTCAATTATGACAATATTAGAATGGTTCATGATTACGTACCTCTATCATGATGACTCAAAAACATATAAATATGCCAAATGTGTAAAAATTTTAATTTCCCCCCTTTATACAAGTCATAAGCTCAGTTGGTTGGGATCTCTAGCTTGGTTATAGTAAGAGCAAACATAATTCAAATTGCCAGAAAAAAACTAAATTAAGAAAGTAAGAAACTAATCTAAGAAAGCAAGAAACTAACCTAAGAAATCAAGAAACTAATCTAATCCTATATCTACACTCATTTGTCCATCTTTACTTAGTAACATCAATAGATGACACAGGCCTGAAGCAATGCTTCAATAACACTCTGTTGACTAGATATATAATCTTGTTACCTTGTAGGTCCTTTAGACGAAATGCATTATTTCCCATGATCTTTAAAATCTGGTATAGTCCAATCGATAGTGGGGCAAACTTATCATGTTGTCCTTTCTTCTCATGGACTTTATCCCAAAGTAGCACTAGATCTAAAATTTTAAATGCTTTGACCTTCGCTCTCTTATCAAACCATCTCTTGACCACATCCTAGTGTTTGTTGAATGTATGTAAAGCCTTATTCTTTGAATCTTCTATTTTTATTATGTCCAATAATCTTGACTTTATTTCATCATAAGGTTCCATGTAGTCCTGCATGTACTGATAAGTGGGTAACTTCATCATAATTGGGAATACAAGCCTAAATCCATATAAAAACAAATAGGGTGAAGCTTTAAGGGCTTGATTATATCTCATTTGATCTTTTCAAAGGGCATAATTTAATATATTATGCCAGTCACTAGGCTTGTCCCCTAATGATTTATTAATTACATCTATCAGATTCTTGTTCATTGATTCAGCTAGTTCATTTCCCTAAGTGTACTAGTTAAAAGATGGCATGATAATAATCTAGTTGTCATGTGCTCACTTGATAAATTATGCTGATATAAAAGTCGATATATTATCACAAACTCAATAAATGGGCATGCCAAATCTAGTTGTTATGTGTTTCTCTAAGAAATGAATCACATCTCATGCTCTACAATTCTTTGTGGCTATGGCTTTGATCCATCTAGTGCAGTAGTAAGTAGCAGTAAGCATGAATTTATGGATAGTTGAGGAATTTGGGTTGATGATGGCAATGAAGACTAATTCCCTTTGGGCAAATGGCCTTCCTTCAACAATTAGTTGTAAGGGCATTGTTGTGTGTACGTCCCTTTCGGCCAAAGATTGACATTCATGATACATCCTCATGTGAGTGTGGGAATCTTTAAAAATTATTGGTCGGTAGTCCATTCCTAAGATCTTGTGGGTTATGGTATTCCTAAAAGGATGACCATTGCCTATTTTTTGATGCAATTTTTCTAAAATTTCTTTAGCTTCCTCTGCAAATACATACATAAGATAAATGCCTTCATAGTTTTTTCTATAGAGGATCTCCTTTTTGATCATGAAATGGGTAGCTTTGAGCCTCAAAGCTCTTATTTTCTCTTTTTTGAGCTCCAAGGGCAAGTACCTATAAGCAAGTACTATATGACATTGGTATACCATTATCCTTTAGATACTTGAGCCTCACATATCTCTTCAATGGTGATGTATGGATCAGGTTCAGTCATGAGATGAATAATGCTTTGACCTTGAACACTTTTTGTAGACTTGATTTCTATATCAAATTCTTTTAATTTTTCCATCTATTTACTCAACATTCTCCTAAGTAATTCTTTTGTAGGGTGAGCTTGACAACAAGACTAGGCACGATGGCATTGACTTTATTCCTCAAAATGTAATGCCAAATTTTCATTATTGTTTTGACAAAGGCCAAAATCTAATTGTCATTCATAGAGTATTTGAGCTTTGTATATTTTAGATTTGTTCTCATGAATGTGATTGGATGCTCAGTTTCATCTTTATTTTGTGTTATGATAGCTGCAATTGTATATTCTCAAGTGAATGAATATAGGTAAAAATCTTTCATGAAATCTAGACTGATTAATATTGGAGCCTATGATATTGCATTTTTAATGTCCTGGAAGGACTTTTAGGCTTCAATTGTGCACTCTATTTTGGAATCCTACTTGAGAATGGAATTTAGAGGCCTAACAATCTCTGTAAATCTTGAGATGAACTTCCTTATGAAGTTAATCTTTTTGAAGAATGATTTGAGTTCTTTCTTGCTATTTGGTGGTGTAATCTTCAAAATTCCTTGAATTTTGTTTGGATCAATGGTGATCCCATCCTTTGTGATGATGTGCCCTAAGAGCTTGCCTTCAGTGACTCCAAATATAATTTTCTTTGTGTTTAGTCAAATACCAAACCTTTGGCATCTCTCAAATATGGATTGTAGGTGACTTATGTGAGCCTTCCTATGCTTTGAAAATACTGTAAGATCATCCATATAGATGATTATGCATTTTCCTATAAATCCTTTGAAAGCATGATCCATAACATGTTGAAAGATAACACTTACATTTATTAAGCCAAATGTCATCCTCTTATATGCTTAAGTTCCCCAATTCATAATAAATGTTTTCTTCATTCTATCTTCAAATTGCACCAGTACCTGATTATAGCATAAAAATCCATCCAAGAAGGACATCATTTTAGAACCACTTACTATATATATCACATTATCTAGAGAAGGTAGGAGATAATTCTCCTTTTTAGAAGCCTTATTTATATTCCTTAAATCCACACATAGTCTTATTTCACCATTCTTCTTTCTTACTGGGACCAAATTGGCCACCTAGGTAGAATGTCTCACTAGAAAGATGATTTTTGTGCTTAACAACTTCTCTACTTCTCTCTAGATGAGGGGCTCTAGAATAGGATTGACTGGTCTTTACCTCTATCTAAATGGATTATGATCTAGCTTCAAGGGAATCATATGATTAATGACCTACAAACCATATACTTTTAAGTCCTCATATGTCCAAGTGATGATGTATTTGTAGT
This sequence comes from Torreya grandis, assembly GCA_037957365.1. Classification (NCBI taxonomy): domain Eukaryota; kingdom Viridiplantae; phylum Streptophyta; class Pinopsida; order Cupressales; family Taxaceae; genus Torreya; species Torreya grandis. The sequence goes on along the minus strand of JARHVA010000121.1, from coordinate 318,679 downwards.
AGATGATTGAATCCTTCATTCATTGTCTCTCCTTTGGAGTGCAGCTGAGACTGATATTAACATAGCATGGGATATGTTCATATCCTATATTTTATCTTTTGAAGTTTGATTCATTGTCCTTAGGCTACTTATGCTACTGAGCTTAGGGTTCTATATCAAATGACCTCTCCAAAGAGACTAACCTAGCTGGGATGCAATTCTCTTTGAGTTGGAGAATACCTCTCATGTCTAATTCCTCTTGATAGAGGTCATTAATATCCTTTTCAGCAATGATTTGGAACTCAAATTCCCTTGAATTAGTAATAAATCGAATAATTTATTGGTCGTCATAAAAAACTTGAAAATTTTCTATGTTATCAGGAATAGAGGGATAAGACACCAATTCAATGGAGAACCTTTTTACTTTAGATTATTGAAGGAACTCTAGATCAGTAGTGGCAGTAGATAGTGAATCAACAGCATGATTTTTCTCTCTAGAAAGGGATACTATATTAAAATCTTCAATTCTTTCAATTAGGTCCCATGCTCTATGTTTATACCTTTTCAAATAAGATAACTTACACTGATATTTGTTTTTGACTTGGTTGACCACTAGTTCTATGTCACCAAATACTAATATTTGTTTCACATTGTTCTTAAGTGAAAATTATAATCCCATAATTAAATCCTCATACTTAGATCTATTATTCATGCATGGAAATTTCAATCTATATGATGCTAAGAAAATTTTACCTTGTGGATCAATCAACTTGATTCCCATGCCTAATCATTGTTTAGATCTAGCACTGTCAAAGTGTAAAGTCCATAGTTGTTTAGAACCTCTGATTTCTAGTTTTTGTACTTGATTTTGAGTAGTAAAAATATAAATACCAAGGCTAAAAGACTCATACTTTCCCTCTTCATTCTTGACATTATATTCCATGATGGGATACTTCATTCTCGACTCTTTGCCAATTCTGATTTGATTTTCAACTCCTCTCCATGGAAACCATATATGAGCTAAGTCCATATAAAGATATACATTGAGTGTTTTGGACTAGTTTCTACTTAGCAATAGACTGTAGCCTTTAAGTATGTCCACCACCAAGATATCAATGGCCATCTGAATGCATAGTTTAGATGCTACTTGGATATGCATGTCCCTCAGTTCACCTACTATAGGCATTACTATCTTATCCAATTGTGAAATTATCCTCTTTCAATGGCTTGGCATCAAACCAAGCTTTTGACATATAGAAGTAGGCATGATAGTTGTAAAATCTCCAGAATAAACTAAATAATTATAAATACTCTTATCGAATGCCCTGATAGTCAGAAAAAAGGGTGGAACTTCTAGCTTGAACTTGTAGATAACATTGGTGTTAAATGCTTTCAATTTATCCATGGATGCTTTCACTTTCTCCATAGGTGTCTTCCTAGTAATAGACTTATAGAGTAGCTCCTTTTGTTTGATAATATAAGATAACTCATGCAAAGTTATATTTGATTTGATCTTCTTCATGTTTTTGACAATATTATATCCTCTCTTGCTAGGTTCCTCCTTGGTCTGAGGCTGATCACTCCCTCTTAGAGGAGGTGGATTATTGTTAGCTTTAGGATTAGGTAAAATTGTAGTAGTCTTTGGAGAAGTTGATGTTGTGAGCAACTTCTTATTTCTCATATTGTAGCCACCTTTCTAAATTTTTTGGAAAGTGTGAACTTCAGATGTGTTGTCCTTTGACTCATTGTCATCTTCACCTGGAAAGGTAAACTCGTGAGTTTCAAAGAACATGGTAGTACTAGAAGGACCAGGACTTGGATGATGTTTAGGTAGATTATGCATCTAGTCTTGCCTAACCACCTCTCTTTGAAATCTTTTGAATGCTACACAAAATTTAACGTACTTAAGCTCACCATGCTCAGAAGTATTATGAATTCTACACCAATTGGGAATAGTTGTTTCTACCATGTTAATCTTTGGGAGCTTGTTAGGATACTCCATATTGTTTATGAGCCTATTGAATGGCTTGTTATACCTCTGGAATGTAGGATTTTGATTTCCACTTAGGACATTAGATTACCCATCTTCCTTTGCATGTCTAAGAATTCATTACTTAGTTTTTGGACCATCTTATGAATAGCCTCAAGTTCTACCTTCATAGATTCAGTGCCTTATAGAACAATAGTAGGAGACATAACCGATTATTGATTTTGATGGTAGATATTACCTTGAATGTGATTATTCAATAATTTGTAGTTTGGCTATGTTGTTTGTGTCATGGAAGACAACATATATAGCTAGTTTTGATTGAACATTATGACATTCTACCTTGCATGTGGAATTAGATTCAATGTGGGAAAGTTATTATGGATGTTGGACATAATGGGCACCTAAGGATTGAGTTGTTTGTCGATATTAATGACTTATTTGAATGTCCATACCAAATTTTTAGTCGCAACATCTCTCTTTAAGAACACTATAGTAATCAGATCTAGTGCATTATTATACATCTCCAATGCTAACGCTTCTTCTGGATTGTAGTCTAGGGTTAACCAATTATACATCTTTTGAAATGTCATGTTGAAAGCATAGATAGGCTCATTAGGCTCTCTCTTCATACTATTGAAGAGCTGGTATATTATGTTAGGACTGGTAACCTATCTAAATTATGCAAAAAAAGTAGCTTGACACTCATCCCAAGAAGTGATAGAGTTCTCCATTAGATTTAAATACCAAACATAAGCAACATCAATTAATGTAAAAGGGAATAATCTGCATGCAACATCTTCATCAGCAACATTCATTAATCTCAAAGTAACTTTGAAATATTTGATATGTTCTTCCATTGTCCTTACTCCCGAAGGAGAAAAAGATGGCATATACTTCTCAAGATTCTTAGGTAAATCATGCATGTCTCCTAGGATGGCAATAACATATCCAACTAACCAAGGTGGTTGAGTTATTGGTTGATTAACAAGTAAAGGGTTCCTCATGGATAAAAGGCTCCAATTTGGAGGAGGTGAATTGTTATGAATTGGGGTTATTGGCATAGTTCTAGGTCTCCTATGATTTGATAAGGGTGAGACTAGAAAACTAGCTTGAGAATTAGATCTGGTCACTCTTTTGGGTGACTCTGGTACAACTCTATATGAAGGATACTACTATTATCAGAGGTTTAGGCCCTCCTTCTAGCACTAGTGAAACTATTGACATGGTTTTTATGCACACCACATTCAATGAGATAGCCTCTAATATTTTAGGATCTTAATGGAGCTAAAATCCACTCCAGGGCATGAGTTGTAGGTATACGATTTAAACAACCTATTGATGGAATAGATGGTAGGGCATGAAGTTTATTGACAAGGTTTTTTGGATGGATGTATGATTCTTAAAAGGTAGTGAATTCCTACATAAGTTGGATGGGTGGTTGGTTTCTAATTTAAAGTGGATAGATCTCAAAAGAAATAAAAAAGAAGGGAAGGGAAAAGTAGAAAAGAAGACTTTGTGGTTTTCAAAAATCACCTCTCTAGCTGGTTTCTAAATGGACAAGTGCTTTTAAAATCTATGCTTGTTGAAAGCAGCTATTTCACACACACAGTCAAACATAATTTAGAAGTCTAAGGGGATACTAATATAGGAAACTCATAAGCCTTAGTGAAATATTTCCCCTTTTAGAGCAAGTGTTACACACCCTTAGTCAGGAGATTATGGCTCGAGCTAATGAGGTATCTGAGGTAGATTTTACACACACAAAAAAACTATATCCAAGAAATCACTTATACACACTTAAGACCATGAATCAATCAACTTAATTTCCAATAATCAATGTAATTTACTAATCCTTCAACATCTATTGCACATCTAAGACTAGCATATCAACCAAGACAGGAAATAATTCATTGAAGTCATTTCACACTAAGAATTATTGAGTCATATAACCAAAAAGATAAGCCTAATCACACAAAAATTGGAGAGAGAATACACAAACATATTTGTTGACAATTGAAATTGTTTTTGCTCTTGTATATTGAAAATTCCCCCCCACACACTAGTTGATTGTAATTGTTTAAATAAGCTTGGGGAAGGGGTTGCCTCATCCTCCAAGACCATGCAAATCATTACTTGTGATAGTTATAACTTGAGTTCTAACTATGGTCAAAATCATATAAGAGTCTTCTTATAGTCATTAGTTTAAGTTAGCCTTTGTAAAAACTATCCAACATGTGCATGTGTAGAAAGAAGGGAAATTTTTTATAATTAAGGATCAAATTGTATGAAAACTACATTTATAGATCAATACTTTTCTTTTAAAAGTTGTGAGAATGACCTGTCAAATACTTCAAGTTATCCATTTATGATGGAAATTAGACATACATTAAGGACAAGTGCCCCTTTACCAATGCCTCAAAACCAAAATCATTACTTAACTGGGACTAACTTCTCATTACTATGTGTTACATGCTACCCCTACCTTTATAGAATAGAAAATTCCTTCGAAAGGATTTATAGGGTATTTATCTTAAAAGAATATGTTGTGTCAACTTAATATTTGAGATGCCTAAGTAACAATAGTCTTCTCTAATTCTACTACCAGATCTTCTTTTTTATGTTCACTAACTAGATTAAGTCAAAGACTCATGTGTTATTCATTGGTTTATAATCTAGTGTGTCATGTCCATGTAGCAATGTCCATGTTGAATTTTCCATTTAATTAAGACATGACCGTTGTTGCCTTTGGACATTTATCCCCATTTCATGCTTTCATAAAATAAGACCAAAGTCAATTGTTACCTCTGAGTTCATGAGATCATGACAAATGTCAAATTTTTACTAGCTTTAGGACATTTGAAAAGTCTCATTGATCTCATACCATTGGATCTATTTGTATGAATCAATGTGGTCCATAGATCTTTATCCACTTGGTTTTGTCCTTGGATCCACGTACCATTAGATCTCTGACATGGTCCCTGTGATGGTGACACTTGTCACCCTCTCACTTCATTGAAATGTCAATATTAATCTCACTCCATTAGATCTTTGTTAAATGATCTCATGATGGTAACACTTGTCACCCTCACATTCATTTTCAAAATCCTTTGTATTTGATGTTGATCTCACACCATTAGATCTATGATGTGCAAGTTAATGTGAACCATAGGTTTTGGTGCTTGACCTTTGACTTCACGCAAGCTTGACACTTGTCATTTACTTATGACTCCCTGTAAACACAAACATAAAATTATTTAGCATAAATAAAATTAGACTAAGGTATTTTGAAAAAAGAACTTAGGACATGAATCTAACCTAAGGTTTTATTCATGTTAATAAACACAAAGAAAAACCTTAGGATAAAGTCTTTAGCCAAGTTTTTTAAAAATTAAATAAAATGCTCGTGTTATGTCTCTTGGTAGCTCCAAGGGTGCTTTGATCTATTGACTTGTTGACCTTGGGGAAGGGCCTGTAGACCCTTGGATCTACCATTCAGGGCTCCTGAGATGTTGCCACTGGGTACTCTCATGGAGCTTTTAGAACTTTGACATTTCAACCCTATTCTTGTGTCTTTGGATCTTCAATACACAAGTTAACGTACAACATAGATCTTGATTTTAATTTTATTGAATTTTTACCTTTTTCACGGGTTGTTGATCCATTTTCAAGCCCCAATATCTCGCCACCTGTCACCCCTTTTGTCCATTTCTACGGGCATAAAATATATAAAGTCTTAGTTTAAAGTTTCATTGTATTAAAAAATATAATTTGAAACTTAGTAAAAAACTAAGCTAAGCTTAGGATATAAAAAAATATCCCCCATCCAACTATAAGACATAAAATGATCTAGCATAAATATTTTTAACCTAAGGTCTGAGTTGTATTAATAAATACAATTAGGACCTAGGCTAAAATCTTAAACTAAGTCTATAATATAACAAAGTTCTCCTAGTAATTTTGACCCTACATAAATTTTGAATCTATTTCAAAAGGAATTTAGGATAAACAAATTAGGCTACGGTTTTAACATGATTTAAAACATAGATTAAATTTAATCAATAAGATACCAAGGGTTAATCAACATGAAAGAGTCAATTTGGCACTAGGGTGTAAAACCCTATGTAGTGTTCACAACAATGAGATCCCATTAAACTTGCATCATGGAAACATAAGAATCAAACATTAGCAACCTTAGATGAAGTCAAATGAATATTATGTGCTAATAGACCCATGTAAACTAGATCAACACAAGATTTTCAATACTAGTTCCTGATTAAGTTGAATGCCCAATTTATAACACAAATTTGCAAAATTTTGAATAAGGGTCCTCATTTTCATAAATGGGGTGTGTTGGGTACAACATACGTGATATTTCCAATAGTGATGGTTGTGGGTCTTGGTTTAACATGAAAACTGAGATGGCCTACCCAAATCAACTTAATAGTGCTGAAAATAATGAGTCATGAGTGGAAGAGAGAGTAGATACAAAAAGCAAAAAGAGCTTCCTTGATTCTTATAAGAATTAAGGCATGTTGAGAAAATAATAATAAACGATGATTCTACCATAAAATACTCTTGAGTATTTAGGAATTACCTAAAATCTCTGGCTGAGACTATGCATGGAACATAAATGGATTCAAGAGAGGAGAAGATAGGAATGAATAAAGGACAACATTAGACATTTTCATTTACCTAATGTGTGTAAATGAGTTACATTACTAATTTTTGGAACCTACAAGGACTAACGACTATAGATCCAATCATCAATCTAGTGAATCCTACCTTGAGAATGCTTACCTAGACATTTATCTATTACCACCTAAGCATCCATAGCCCTGACGAAGTTGTCTCTGATCTTACTCAAGGTCTTGCTCTACTACCCAACCAGGCATCCATAGCCTCAATAAAGGCTGCTTGAATCACCTAGAATTGAGATTTTATGAAAGTAATTTTATTTTATTTTCTTGTCTTATATTTCCTCTTTATTTTCTTAGCATCTAAATTTGGGGTTGGGGACCACCATGGCAAGTTAAAGGAAAGATTATAAGTTTTTCACCCTAGATTTTCATCATAGTAGGATCATTTAGTCAAACTAAAAAACCATTAAGATGTGCTTTTTTTACTTGGTTTAGAGAGAATGTCTTCATTGACTAAATAACACACCCAAACTTAACCCAAATTGAATAAATTTAAAACACACATAATATCTTAAGCTTTTGAAAATGATTTAAAATAGAATATAATGTTATGGACCACTCAGAGTGATTACGCACCAGAGCGTCACTCGACCTACCTACATACAAGACTTTCATTTTTCATTCTTTGACCAACAGAGGAACCTATAGGGCAAAACAAATGGGTCGGGCCAAAAAGAGACACGAAAGGAGGTTGGATCAATTGTGAAAATTAGGAAAATTAGGAAAAGTAAACTAAGCTAACAAAAAAGTAGGAAAGTGAACAAGAAACAAAATAGGAAAGGGAAAGAGAAAGTATGTACAGGAACTTGTTAGGCTAATTTAAGCTTGTAAGTAGTATTTGAGGAGTTACCCATTGATAGACAATAGGGCATTCTCAATAGTTAGACAATTGAGATAAAACTTTTTCATGTTTAGGATTTCAAGAAGATTGATAAAGATCCTACCAAGGGAAAACATACACTTATGCCTATGTTGACCTCTACGCTCATAAATGTTATCCAACAAAATTCTATCTACATCATTTTCTTGCTAGTTCCAAAAATTAACGATATAAAATTCATCCATGTACTTATGTTTAACTTGAAAAAAGTACTTAGGATAGGTTTGGATAAATAGATTTGTCCCTACATTGAATTTTGGTGAGCTATAGGGTGGGTATCAATACATACCATAGTATCCTACCTACCTAACATTGAAGAGACAAGTTCATCATGGCAGCTAATCAATGAATTAATTATTGGTTGATCCTTGACTGATATGAATGATTCATCATCAATGGTGGACGTATGTGGGGAGGTACATTAGATCAGTACATCTTCAGCTCTAACTCTCACTAGTCTAATTTATTTATTTCAGCCACCATGCTCGTGATTGTTCATTTCTACTTTAACTACCTCTATTACTATGAAGAACACCATAATGTTACTACAATCACATTCCATAGGCTGTTTTAAAGAATCTAAACCTTCAAATGTAAAGAAAATAACTTGGTTTTATTTTTCTTTCCACCTAGCATTGTTAATGTACACCTGTTGATCTTTAGTGGAAAAGACTCTCATGACTTATTCATTTAGGTTCATGTGAATCAGATAAAAGGAAAGGTTGTCTTGAGATGAGATATATTCCATTTTAAGCTCATCCAATTCACACTCTTTAGATGGATGATCTTTTTTAATGTTGATTTTTTGTATTTCATCTGTCACCAATGGTGGGATGAGAGTCAAAATACTACCATTGAGTTATCTATCATCTTGAATCAACTTGCCTAGTGTAGGAGAAGATATGAGCATTTCATATGCATAACATGCATCCTTTTCATCCAACTGTTCCAATTCTTTTATTTCTTTTTCTAACTAATTGTAAAATATGTTTAATTCTTCTTTTCATGTGGTAAGCTCACTATTGTTTCAATTTTTATCCGTTAGGTTGCTTAAAACAATTGATACCATTTCATCATCATAATCATATTCATCACTACTCCCAGGAACCAATTCATGGTTATAGAATGGTATATTGTCAGTCAATAAGACCGTTTCAACACTCATCTCATTTCCATATCCATAAAACCCAAATTGTGAGTTTTGGAATGTGGTCTCATTGTCTAATTCAAGCATTACTTAATGATAATCTCATGCAATGAATGACACTTGATTAGTAAAATCACCTAAAGATGCTTGATCACTAAATTAAGGTAGAACATCATGTTGACTAAATGCTGAATTAATAGAATTACACATGTTAAATGAATAGGCATGGTTCTCATTTGTCATGGTGAGGTTTGATTGGTTATAGGCTTGAGGAAAGGCTTTCTTATAAGGTGAAAATTGGTCCATGGGTTGACTCATAGGTAAGTAATTCAAAGGATTTTGCAGGTAAACATCTGACTATCCAAGTGAATAAAATGGGTCTAAACAATAGCCATGTGATATTGATTGTTGTTCAATTGTGAAATCCTCTTGGTAAATCAATGCCAAGGATGTGAGAGTTAATGGAGTCTTTAAAATAAACATAAAAATTAAGGGATCCAACATTTTAAGGTAAACTTCAATGGCTATTTCTTCTATTTACAAGAATGTGTCTTTCAACCTCATGTATAAATCATGAAAGTGAATATTGAATGCACTAATGGATTTATTGGGTTCCATATGGGTCATAGAAAATTGGTAGTATAAGGCCAAAGGATTGGTTGGCACACTAAAATGGTTGAAAAAGATGTTTTTGAAGATATCCCATAAGGTAATACATCCATATTGTAATCCAAGGTTCCAGTTATATGCATTTCTATCTAGAGAGCAAGGAAATAGATGATAAGTAATGTCTTCATGCTAGATTTGAGTCCTGATTATGGAATCCTTGAATGTCTAATGTGTTATTTTCTCATCCAAATCCCACCATGTGTTTATTTTCAACATAATTCATCAAGATCTTTGGGTAGGTCATGAGTGGGCCTTGGAATGTTCATAGGGCAACCACCTCCACCTAGCCAGACAAAAGCCATAGGTGGGTCAAAAATTTAATTTTTCAATCTGAAAACTTAGAATATTAATTTGGGAAAAGCCTCTAAAGTTAAAGTTTAAATTTTTTAGTTTAAGTTTAAGTTTAGGCCCTCCTAATGCCACCTTGTTGACATGTGTTTCAAACATGTAATGAGTTTGGTGAAAGTGTGGTTGACAAGCTTAAAATAGACAATTAGTCTCTAGTACTATGAATAGGTCCTCCTAGCAGCAAAACTGTTGATGTGTCATTTGGCATGGATTACCAACATTAGGATATTTTGGTGGTGAATCCTATCTAGCCTCTATTGAAAGGAGTTTCACAAGGCAAGTCTCCCCAAGGTCTTTATCTACTAGGTCATGATGCATTGATTTCACTTAGTCATTCATTATGATCTATTACGATCAAGGGGCCTTTATTGGTGTGTGAATATTCAAACTTGGTTTCATTATTATATTCCTTATGTCGTTTAAATGGAAAATACATTTTTAGGTGTTTCATTCACATGGGCTTCCAATTTGTTTCAAGGAGTGAAAATAAACTTGCAGTTTTAGGCTATACCCATATGTTAAAATTATCATTTATGGGTTTTGGTTTAGATGAGTGCAACTTATTTTTCCATTCATTCATTCCATCAAATTGACATTCAAAAATTCATTTACAATAATGGATAAAATAAATGTTTATTGAAATCAAGATAAGCATGCAGATTGCATTCTACTCTAACCCCAACTAACAAAATGATATAAAAGAATAAAAAAAGGGAAAAAAGAGAAAAAACATGTTATTTTAAAGCATAATCCATTCACCATGATTGAAAGCATCAAAAAAACTAAACCCTCACCTAGCCAACATGTGCACAACCATTAATGGGGTAGGTGCAAGAGTTTGAGGAATGAAAGTGATAAGAAAAATAACACTGCCATTATTTACATGCATAGGCAAATAAAAAATATCTCCACCAGTGATTTTAACTAATAAAAATCTTAAATAACATAAGATTCTAAATTTTTACAATCGATCTATAATTTTTTTGCTATCATAACATTAGAGGGACAAAAGGGGGGAGAGAAAAACAAAATACAAAGTAGCTAGTCTAATATTCCTTTGTGGGGAAACAAAGAGCCAACCTTCTGGCAATGAAAATCCACCCATATATAGAGGATTCAGCTTCTAAAGAGAGGAGTTTCCCTCCAAAACACTCAAAATGCACCATTGAGTCACCCAACTACCTTATTCTTCTCATTCTCCTACTATTCCCACCACTTTTACTATTCATGAGTTGTAAAAAGACCAAAAATAAGTCAGATGTTTGCAATCAAAAGCTTGAATAGTAAAACATCATACAAAAACATGAACAAGTTTTACTACAAGTAGAATGGTGAAACATTTAAGGCACCATTATGTCCAAGATGGAGTCACCTTTATGGTAACATAAATGGTTCTAAAAACTGAATCTCAATGCAAAAGTTACATCAAAAAACTAACTTGAGCTCAAAAAGGGCCCTTATAGGCCTAAATGGGATTTTATAGGCATTTGGTCTTTTTAAAAAATGCACTCTTTAAAAAATTTGAAACTTGGTTATAATCAATCATTGAACTCCTGAATAGAACTAAGGAGGTTCTTCTTTAGGTCATAAACCTAATCGAGACTTCAAAGTCTGAATAACACTAAAAAGATGTTAAGGGGTCCCAAAACTTAATCAGGGTTTGGACCCCTAGTTAGAACTATTTTACTCACCCATAGGTCTTCCCATTGTAATTACAGTTTTAATCTTGGATATAATTGCATCCATCTTGGAGAGGGCTTGAGGACCTATTCGGGTTTTTGGGCATGATTAGCATTGGAGTGGGATTGAATCCCCAATGTAGACCTAGTCAGGGAAAAATCCCCAACCACCACTATGACTTCCTCTCAGGGACTAAGACCTAATCAAGGAATATTCTTATATTAATACTACAATGCCTTGCTCCTAGACACTAAGACCTAGTCAGAATAAAAATTTCAAAGAGCATTGCAGTCCCCCTTGAATATAACTATGACCTAATTAAAGAAAATTCTCCAGATAACACTGCAGGGATCTCTTGATGTTGGGACATACCTAACTAGAAAAAATTTGGATATAAAATAATTTAAATGTAGATAATTCCTTATACCTAATTAATATTTGAAATCTTGATTATGTCAACAACTTAGATTTTGAAAACTCACCTACAGACATACCTATTTGGGGAAACTGACAAGCTTTTTGACTAGACTGAAGTGCAAGTACATCAAAAAGTCATCAAATAACCAAGTTTAAAATATGTAAATAACTTCCTAGAGCATGGTCATATTGATGGGATAGACTTATAAGATCGAAAGGGCATGAAAATCAAAGTGATCCCCCAAAGTGGACATGGAAATAGTGAAAATCAAGCCACAGAGAGAGAGCCTTGTTTAGCACATAGAAGTGCGATAAGAATTTGCTTTAGTACCAAGTGATTTATAAGAAAGTTTATCATTCATATGTAGTTATCATTATGGGTTAGGTTTTAGGATTTAGATGGCATGGAAACTGAGATGGCCTCCTAGAGCACGCTAAGATAGTTAAGCAAGCCAAGCTTCAAATACAAATTGGGAGGTCAAAACTCCATTTTCACACTAAGTTCCTTACATAAAGTTTACTCCTGTGGACATGGTATTCCCAATGGTGATGGTTATGGGTCTCAATTCAACACATAAATTATGATGACCTACCCAACTAAATTGAGAGTGTTGAGACTAATGATCCATAAGTGCAAGTAAGAGCAGTTATAAAAAGCAAAAATAGGTTCCTTGATTCTTTAAATAATTAGGGTGTGATGAGAAAGAAACAACATGTGTATTTAGGTATGTGTTGAGTGATAATATTACTCCATGAAAAAATATATAATGCATTATATATAATTTATTGTCTACTTAATATATAAAATCTAAAGAATTAATTGATCATTTTTGAAATTAAAATAACAAGGAACAAACACACTTGTATGCATGTGAACCAAGTTTCCTTTTGGAATCAATGGAGATTAGGGTGATTACACCCCATGGAGAAGCTAGTGTTAAAACCATGGGTTGAGTTGAATATGTCACAACCCTCATTGGAGATGAAGAAGTGCTTAGAATTTTAGTCACATAGAATCTCAACCACACAACTCTTTATAAGTCCCTAACAATGGAACTTTAATGAGTTCCAATTTAAATATATGTATCTAAGTCTAAGTAAGTTTTTCAATCATTAAATGCATATGGATTTCATGATTTAACCTGAGTAATGCTTAATTACAATTGAGTAAGTATGAGTATATATGAATAAATCTGAGTAAATAATCTTGTAGGATGTCTCACATATGCCCCCATTCTAAAATCTTGTGTAATATAATTCATGCAATATGTATAACAAAATATGTGAACTATCACTCATAATCCTAAATAATATCTAACATATGCCATATATATGGCCCCAATATTTGTCAAATCTATTATAATATAAGTAAACTTATAATAATATATGTAAACCTATGCCAATCTGAAGTAGTCTCAACCAATTTTTTTTTTTGTGCTAAAATTTTGAATATATCTATGTAAATAACTTAGTCTCTAAGACAGGCCCACTATATATGCCACCATTTTGAGATGAGGGATGTAACTTTCAAATTATTCATCTCAAAATAAAAGTGTTATCTGCATCATGTTATATAAAAAATATGCAAGCATGTAAAGCATGGGCTAACATGATTAGATTGTCATCATAGTAAGATTAGATCATCAGATTATATATGAAACATGTATCTTAAATAATACAAGTGTCATTCCAATATATATATATATATATATATATATATATATATATATATATATATATATATATATATATATAACAATGTGACACACATTAAATAGTCATTTTAGTAAAAATCATAAAAATACTAAGTAATATGCACATAGAAGATGCATGATGTGTATCATGGATTACACACAAATAAAATAATAGGTGATATGGATTGCAACAACACAAGATTAACAAACAAATTAAAATTTAATGTCATAGCCATGACACACATAATAAATCATTAAAACACGCATGATAACCCATAATGTCACATATAGTAATAACCATGTTGAGAAAGACTTAAACACAAAATGAGTCACAAAATGAATATTCAATGTCACGTAGAGTAACAAAGAAAGATTTAAACAAATAAAGAGTCACACAAGTAATATAAACTCAAGGATCACACCATGTAACACATAGAAGTAACAAACATTCATAGAACAAGCAAGTCAAATCTACATAACCAATATTTATCATCATCACATATATAAAAATATAGTATCTAGAGAAATATACATCTAAGTAGTATGACTAAGAGTAAGGAATGTGTAAAAGTGTAAAATAACTCAATATGATCAATAGAAATGGTCATATAAATATGTTACTTATATAGAATGTACCAAGATGCCCCAATTCAAAGCATGCCCCTAATGTAATAATGGTAGCCTTTGGGTGTTTGAATGTCTTACATCTGAATATAAGAATGTATTGCATTTGAACGGATAGTAATGGTAGACTTGTATGTCATGTCTCCAAATCATTTATACCATTAAATGCATGTGCATAGAGAGAGAGAGAGAGAGAGAGAGAGAGAGAGAGAGAGAGAGAGAGAGAGAGAGAGAGAGAGAGAGAGAGAGAGAGAGAGAGAGAGAGAGAGAGAGAGAGAGAGAGATGAGAGGAGAGAGAGAGAGAGAGAGAGAGAGAGAGAGAGAGAGAGAGAGAGAGAGTCTACCATATATGATAAATAATAAATAAATCACGTAAACTAATAATACATGTCATGAATAATTCTTGGTTTTTTATGTTTTTGAATTACATATGCTTGACTATAAAATAACACAATGCAAGATGTTTATAGGGTTCTTAATAGATTTTCCTAAAGTGAATTCAAACTATAAACCCCTCTGCCCAACTTACCTGTTGTCACAAATGGTCCTAGCCAATCTGGTTTGAAATTGCATTTGTTTTCTTTATTTGCACTAGTATTCTTTTGATTATGTTTTAAGACCAAGACACAAATTTCAAATTCTTGATTTAAAGTATTATTGTTTTATGCTTTCTTAATTAAATTATGATATACCATGAGGTACTCCATAGCATGTATGTGTCTCTTATCCAACATTTCTAGTCATGTAGTCACTTTTATCGATACTCATTGTCTTTGATAACCTATTTTAGAGAAACATGTAAGGATGATATTTTTATCTCTAAAGGAAATACATATTTAGTTTCATATAATATATAATAATGAGTATCCCCTATGGGAATACAAAAACTCATTAAATAGGTCCATAAGGCATAAAAAATATGATTATTGAATCTTCATCATGCTTTGCAACTATTTTACATAATGTTTTAACAATTATCTTAATTGGTGATTTTACCTATCCATTTCTTTGTGGATAGTAAGGAGTGGAAAATGTATGATGAATCTTGTATTTAGGACAAAATTTATTAAATTACAATCCATTATTTGTTATAATAGTTGATGGGAGCTCAAACCATAAAATGATATTTGTCATTAAAAACATGCATATATCCTCCCTTATAGTTTATTATAGTAGTAATGCTTCCATCCATTTTGTAAAATAGTTTCTAGCTATAATAATGAAATCACATCCCTTTGATGATTCCAAATTTATTTTGCCTATCAAGTTAAAACCCCAAAAAGAGAATGGCCATGTTGATATAATAGGTTGTAACTCCTATGAAGGAATGTGATTTGATTTTTTGTGTTTATATCACTTTTCACATAATTTTTCATGTTCTTGACATTATTTATTGATCGTGAGTCAATAGTAACCCATCTTTAATAATTTATAAGACATTATTTTTCCATTGAAATGTCCACCACATTCACTGTTATGTACCTCATGAAGAGCTATTTAAACCTCATCATAACTAATACAACAAAGTAAATGTCCCTAAAATTATGATTTAAATAGATTTATCCTAATTATAACATAATAAATTGCATCTCTTTGTAAATTTCATTTTTTCATTTCTTGAGAAATTATTTGGGCTTATATATTTGTGAAAAATAATTATAGATATCATTATACAATTCTAAATTGTGTGTATTATGCATGACTAAAATTACTAATAAGGTGTCTACATATATATCATAATTTATGGTTGTTATAATAATCACACAATAAAGTTTTCCTAATTATCATTAATGTTGATAGGAACTAGAGAAGTAATCATAACATTTGCATCGAAATTATCTTTGTGAGGTATGCTCTCAATTGTAATTATATCAAAGTATGTCATTAATCTATGTATCATCTATTTATATGGATTCAAATTTTCATCTATTTTTGATAAACATCTGAAACCTAATTAAATATTATTTGAAAATACATATACAACCAAATAATTTTTATCTACAATTTGTGCGCAATGTATAATCCGAGAATCAATGCCTCATATTCTATTATATTATTTGTGCACAAAACACCTAAGCGATATGTGAATGATATAGGTTATCCCTGAGGAGTGATGATAACTATTATGGATCTAGTGCATATGACACATTTATATCCATCAAAATACATATTCCAAGTATGATCATCAATATTATATGTAACAAGATCATCTTGAAAAGTATCATTTATTGGTTGTATCTCAACTAGTGGTGGTACATTAATTGATATGAAATTACTTGACATTTTAAAAATTTATGTGATATGAAATTTAAGTAAAATTTAGTGTTTTAGACATATAAAATTAATCATTAAGTGTTTGACAATGTTTATTCTTGACATCCTTACCTTGTTTGGTCTATTCACCATTTCACTAACTGACAATATTTAAGATAGCCTCTATTATATTGAAAAAATTGTAATTATCACATTTAATTCATCCCTATTCAACCTATAGGAACCTATAAAACCTTTCCCAATAGTCTCTATCTTTTTGGGATAAGATTGTGCTCGTAGGATAAGACCACACTACGACCTTGTCCCCCACACCCCGACAATACCTTATTCAAATTAAGACATTGAAAAATTCTTCTCCCACACATTTTTTAAAGTCATTTAGAAAAAATATTCTAAATATTCTCCTATAAAATCACATCAAGGAATTCACTTGAGTGGACTTAGCAAGTTGATTTCAAATTATTACACAATGAGTAAAAGATCACTATTTATTTTAATTTTAATTTTATTGCATTCTAATAGTCAAAGTCCAAGTCCAATTATCATTTATTTTAGGTTAAAGGAATCTATTTTCAAACATTTTAACCAACCTTATAGTTACTTAAATATATTTTCACAACTCATAGATCACACAATCACCCTAGGAGGGAGAATTACACCAAGTTGAGACCCATTAAGGCTTGTAGATAGCACTCAAATTATGCATGATTTTTTAATCATATCTAAGGGTTTGCACTTTAAAGGTATTCATTGTATATATTTATCTCTTGTATATAATTAATAAACTCTCATAAGCAGTCACACAGACCTAGATTGATAAATCAAGCACACAATCAACTAGGACATAGTCGCAACCATCAGACAAGGCTGCAATGTGGCCCTATCCTCTTTTTGTAGCCTTGTCCCTACATAGTTTGTAATTATTTTTTTAGATATGATAATATTTGAAGGTCTTTTCAATTAGTTCCCAGTCATAGTCAACTTGTACAATCATAATTAAATCTATTTTAGGCAGGTTTTCAAATTCTTATGCTCATTTATTATTTTTATCAAATTCTAAATTCTGTAACATACTACATTTTAATATTAGATATGCATATTTCAGAATTTCCATTTCAATAGTTTAATTTAATTAATTGAATTCATTTAATTAAAATAGCCTCAAACATTTTGGTGAATCCTATATTTTAGAACATTGCTTGCTTGATTTTTATCCTAGGATTTAAACAAATTTATATAAATTCTTGACACTAAACGAAAATAGCCTTCAACCTTGGATATAAATCCTAAACATAATGATTCAAATTATATAACCTTGGAGTAATCTAACACTAAATAAGTTTGTATTGTCACCTCAGATAAAATATAACACATAATCTATTTATTTCAACCTTGGGTTGATTTTTTTATTGATATTTACTTTTGATCAGAGCTATGAACCAGACTGGGACACAATCGGGGGCCCGAATCCACAAGTGATCATCTACCACATGTATATCTGATATACCAACATGGCCATAAATATCCTTATAATACTAATAATGGTTACATCTAGCCTCATATACCTTAGTGAGATTTGAATCTAGGTGGAGCTTGAAATAACCAAACCACTTTACCAACTCACCCACATCCCATTGATTAAAATTTTGGGTAAAACATTTTTATAACTAGAATGCCCAAACCAAAGGTGAATAGTATTCCTAGCCATGGGCTATGGACTTGCCTTGTTTATATTGAACATAGTATTTAAGCTACATGTTGACCCCAATCACAGTGAACCCCAAATCAGTAGTCCATTACATTCGATAGTTTTCATGAATAACCCACCATAACTTAGTGTGAGAACGATGCTGAAGAATGGTCATCCCAAGTAATGGACCTTGAGACCTCCAACTTCTAACACTCAATTCACTCACCACTAGGCTATCATTATGGGGTTAAAAATTTTTGGGTATAGACATTTTTATAACCAAAATGCACAAACCAATGGTAAATAGTATTCTTATCCATGGGATATGGACTTGCCTTGTCACATTGAACAAAAATTTCAAGCCACGTGATGACCCCCATAACATTGAATACTAAGTTAGTAGTCCATTAGATTGGATACTTTTCATGAATAACTCGTCATAGCTTTGTGTAAAAATGATTCTAGAGAGTGGTCATCCCAAAGAATGGACCTTGAGACCTCCCACTTCTAACACTTAGCTCACTCACCACTAAGATATCATCATTGGGTTTTAAAATTTTGAGTAGAAACATTTTTATCACCAAAATTCCCAAACTAGTGGTGACTAGTATTTCTGATCATAGGCTATGGACTGGCTTCCTCATAATGAACACAAGTTTCAAGTCATATGTTGACCCCCATTGCATTGAATACTGAGATGGTAGTCCATTGCACTGGATACTTTTCATGAATAACCCATCATAGATTTGGGTAGGAATGATGCTAGAGAGTGGCCATCCCATGTAATGGACCTTGAGACCTCCCACTTCTAACACTTATATCACTCATCGTTAGGCTACCATTGTCAGGTCTCAGTTTGAAATTTCTTAATTTCTATACATGATTTTTTTAATTGTAGTATCTTTATTTTCTATTACTTTTTCTTAGTTTAGAAATTGTGTTTCAAATTTTAAAACTACTTAGTGACTGTCATAAAGCGTTACACAATGTTTTGTTTATAGACATCATGGAGTAAGGGGTTTACCCCAATACTCATAACCATTATATAACACTAAACATGTGATTTAGTTTACATGTATCTCACAGTATATCAGATCCCTTGTTTATACCATAGGATTCCTATTTTAGCCATTTGATTTGTGGTGTAATTGAGAGAAGCATATCACATAGGGAAGTTAATCTCATTATACCCTAAAAATAAGATTAATAGGTTGCATGCATGGATCTACCTCTGTAGTTCATACTCTGAAACATTAGGTTCACACTAATAAATGAAATAGTAGATATATTTAAGATCCCACATAAATCATTCAAACCCTTAGTTAGATCACCCTTATACTTCAATTTTTTATTGTAGTGTATTTATAGTCATTAGCATTACTTGAATCATATTGTATTATATTCATAATGGGATTAATAAATGAATATTTATTTTGTATGTTACATAGGTTATGAAATTCATTGTTGCATTTTGTATTACTATTCAACATGTTATCCATTATGTTCTTACATGGATACAATATTGAATTGATCAAGAAGATAAAATAAACAATGCTCAATCTCAATATCTTGATAGGTATTTAAAGAGATTACACAAGTGATTTAACTCAAGCAATCAACAATGAAGTCAAACACAATACACAAAGAGAAGACAAAGATTAATATTATAATTATCACATTATTATTTCATATAAGATAATACATTTATATAGGAAAAGTCTTTCCTATAATTTTGGAGTTCATATCTCCACCACAATCTCCTATACACGATATATTGTTGTTACATACAACAATATAACTTTAAACTATTTTATTCCAATAACTAACTTACATAACAACATAATTATAAGTATTATTTACTCTATGGTAAATACCCAATGTAAATACTAATACTCAACATTCCCCCCCTTAGTTTTTACATGGTAAAACATATCCATTCTTTGATTGTAGTGTGCTACCTCTATGTGATCATGATCTTCTCACTGATAGTTTTCCTTGACTATGACCAAAGACCTTACCCAATTTGTTTTGCAGGTATGTCAATAACCTTTCATAATTAGTTTTTTAGGTTTACCAAAAGCCATACATAATTGGTTTTCTAGGTTCACCAAAAACCTTACACAATTGGTTTTATAAGTTTACCAATAACCTTTCACAAATGGTTTTTTATAGGCTTACTAATAACCTTTACATTATGATTATTATAATAAATCTTGATCAACATTCTACAATGTTTTTACAAAAGGGGTTACATGGGGAATACTCACAAGTGAACAGGAATACACATCTGATCTTATTTTCACATTGCACTGAAAAGCTGAAAAAACTAAAATCCACACCATAACTTAAACAAATGTCATCATATCAAAAGTGTGTCCCCATCATTGATGATTGATGAGAGGTCTTTGTTTGACCTCCTTCCTTTGTTGCCTCTGACCTCCTTCATATGAAGTTGATTTTTCAGCTGATAAAGACTTGAAGCTTATATGCATGAATTTTTTGGGGATAAATCCCTCCCATAATTTGAACATTACGTACAAGCAATAATGCATCTACAAGGTAATATTTTTTTACAATGTGCGACAGTGATGACAAAACTATTAACTCAAAAAAATTTGACTCTTTGACAAAAAATGACACATTTTAAAACTAACTTGAAGGTTACTTTGACACATTGGATTTTTTGATGACTTTAACCATTAAATGGTTAGGACAATACCAAACAAAAATATTTACCTTATTTACAAAAAAGACATGAATAATATACAATGACTCAAATTTAAAATTGAACAAAACACTATAATTGCCAAAATAATTAAAACTTGATTTTGAACTTATAACATTTTCTCAAATGCATGACATAACACAATAATGTTTATGGACCAAATATTATTAAATAACATAAATCAATAACCTAAAACTAAACAAAAACTTATACATAAAATGTAAAATAAATAAACTTAAATATAAATAAATCAAACTTAGAACAAACTCAAAAATAGGCCATAAAACATGACTCACATGAAACTTTAATTACACTTACAGTTGAATTGCTTGAGGAATAAGGCTTGAACGTGGTAAAAGATCATCATGTGCATACAAAGAACTAGTTATATGCATGTACATATAGATTCAATATTCTACACCCAAGTGTATGAGACTAGATACATGCTTGGAAGAGTACGATGGCTGATGATTGGATGATAATAAATAATAAATGCACATATCTATCAGAAGCAACATAAAAATCTCACCTTTGGGATACATCTTCAATGTTATAGGGATCAAACATATGTAATCACAAATTGAAGATTATAGTAATTCCAAGTAAAATATCCTCAAATAATGATGCCAAATGAGATAATAATGATCTACACATGTAGAATTCTAAATCTTGTTATATTGCTTAGGCAAGAAACAATGATTTTTGACTCATGGGAACAAAACACATGGATCTAAAGTTAATATGTAGTAGTTATAACTTGATAATTATGATCCATAACTGATCAAAGGAGACAAAATATCAATGTTGAATTCTTCAACATGACCTTCATAGGTTTGCATAAAATAGTTACACATGTTACTTTTCTAAATAGCAAGATGTCACTTCAAATTATAAATTTTTTTTATCAACATAAGAATAGCATCAATGGACACCACTAAAAATCTTAATCTAAAATTTTATATAGAAATGAACCCTCATAATGGGGTAACAAACAATCAGGACTGCCCCTTCTAATAATTAAAAACTCATTTTTTCTATTTGAGAGTAATGGCCTGCTCTGATACCAATGATAGGTATTTAAAGAGATTATACAAGTGATTTAAATCAATCAATTAACAATTAAGTTGAACATAGTACAAATAAAGTAGACAAAGAATAATATTATAATTCTCACACTATTATTTCATATAGGATAATACATTTATATAGGAAAAGTCTTTCCTATAATTGTGGAGCTCATATCTCCACTCCGCCACAATCTCCTTATGTCCCTATAATAGACAATCTCCTATATGCGATATATTATTGTTACATATGAAAATATAACTCTAAAATATTATATTCTAATAACTAACTTACATAATAATATAATCGTAAGTACTATTTACTCTACAGTAAATATCCAATCTAAATACTAATCCTTAATAAATATTCCTATTCCAAAATATTATACTACTATATCATGTCACTATCTTTATGCAATAGCTTTTTTCAAATCTCAAATTACTTGGGAACAAGATGAAACATATGTTATATATTGTCTCTAATCTAAAACTCTAAGAGATCTTCTATTGCATGTTCCACACCCACTTTATGGGTGTATCATGGTTATCATTTCCAAATCCACTACTCGATAACAATCTAGTCCAATTAATGAGGAAAAATTATGAAATATCTTTGATAACATCTAGAAAAAATTGATTCATTCTTATATGTTTCTATAGATGAAAAAAATAAAGGTCCCCAAGATATTACTTCCAATGTTGTTACTTATACTATTGCATCTATACCTATTTATACACCTATAACATCATCCCTTTGATTGGGATAATATTTTGGTATTCAAAAAATATCTATGCCTATACCTACTCATGTTACTTAAACTTATCCAATCACTTCTCCAAATGTTCCTCTTGAGCATGTATTTCTTGTCCTATAAACTAATCTAGCTAACATTGAGCAAACCATTTCTCATGCTAGCTAATCTATGGACTCATGTTTCTTATTGCATAACCCTTTGGCACCCAAAATTGCATCCTTTCCATTACTAGTTATTTTTGTGACTCCTAAGCTTCCTTTGTATGAAGGCAAAGGTGATCATGAACAACATTTATGTGCATTCAATGCAGCTTGTCTAGACTATGCATATAATAAAAAATTATTGATAAAGATATTTCCAAGAAGTCTAAAAGAATATTCTTTTAGATGATTCTATGATCTTCCTCTTTAATTGGTAAAATCTTTCAATCCTTTGTAAAATTATTTTTTAACATACTTTTCTATCAACATTGGTGAAAATTTATCATATGCTCAAATTTACAAGCACAAACAAGGGTCTATTGAAACAAATAACAAATATGTGCTAAGGTACAAGACTATGCTAGCAACAATGACAAATAAAATTTATGATAATGAGTTCTAAGATATATTTCCTCAAAGTTTTATATCTCCACTTCAAGAGTCAATTATGTTTGATAAGTTCAAATATTTTGATGAACTATCCCACACAATCAAAAAGCATGAGGTCAAATTGATCACTTTGAACAAGATTAAATATACTTCAAGTGCTCATTATACTTCAAATGTCAAACTTCAAAGAAATCCAAATTACAAGAGTAAACCAAATGAAATCAAGAATGAAGCTAAAGTTACAGTCAATGTTATTTCACAACCAACATAAAAGCTTCAATTATAAGCTCCACCAAAGAGGAAATTATGAAGGTTACCTCCACCTCCTCATGTATTATTGTAAATTATACTTGAATTTGATCTCATCACTCTTCCTCCACCAATATAAGTTGACATTTTTTTCACCAAAATTTAATTTTTTTGATGGAAATGCATATTGTGATTACCATAGATGTATTGGGAATTCTATAAATATATGTTTCAAACTTAAGCATAGCATTCAAGATCTCATTGATGATAACATTTTTGAAATTGGTATACCTGTTGAAGAGGCTAAGCCATAACTAAATAAAAAAGCAAAGCTTAAAATTTATAAATATCCTTTTCCAAGTCATGAATAAATTAACAAGGCTAATTATGAAGTACACTATACATATAATGTTCATCATCCTTATACATATAGGCATCCACTTGATAACATCATTGGTACAGTTACAAGAAAATAAACATCAACTCCTATAATTACATTTGATGACAATGAAATTTTTGATGATGATTTGGATAAACATGCACACTTTATTCAAATATATGTTGAAAAATAATCTATACATAGTGTTATGATAGATAATAGCTCAAGTGAAAATGTGTGAATCATAACACTTCTTCACTCTCTTGGCTATAAAAATCAAGATTTATAAGATACGTATAAAATTTTCAAAAGCATTTTATGGGCATACACATGATACTCTTGGGCATATAGTGGTACATTTACAAGTGGGGTCTCTCATAATACTCATTCCATTCTTAGTTATACTAAACACATGGGTATTTGATAGGTTATTAAGATGCCCTTGGATACAAAATATCATAGTAGTACCTTCTACAATGCATAATGTCTCCAATATGTTCATGATAATTAAGTGGTCAAAATTATAGGAATTTAATATATCCCTTGTAAATAATGGTGTTTACTTCTTCTCTAAAATGGATTCGTAGCAAAATCATTAAGAAACATGGTAATGAAATACTCTACATAACTATTCAAGAGCATGATCTACATATTTCAAAGCACATTATAGTTTATTCATCTATTAGTGAGAATGATAATATTATAAAACCAATTTTTCCATCGCATTATGAGCATGGTGAATTTACACATGAACATATTCATTTAGTTCCAAAGAGCATGGTGCATTCTCCTAAGTAGAAAGTAGTACATAAAATGAGGCCATCATCTCGTAAGGCACAACATGTTATTTAAAGAGCTTCATCACAGGCATAAATTATTACATCTTCTCCTATGGCACATGAAAATATAGATTTACATGGGCATATGAGCATTGATTCAAAGGTTTATACTACAACAAATGATCATAATTTAGATGGATTCAAAGGAATTTATAGTTAGAATTCCATAGGAAACCACTCCTTCATATCATGCCATGAGTTATGCATACATGCCCATCACTAATATAATTGGTTAAATAACTTGTATATTCTCCTTTTTATATAGCTTATTTTTCATTCTACCCCCATTCCAAATATTTTTATAGCCCTTAGCTTTACATTTTACTTTAGCCACTTGCCTTCTTAATTTTCAAACTAATTCAAACAATCCAAACCCATTACTATACTAAATATTCTAATGTTTATTTATGCTAAATCTTACATAATATAGACTTCCTTGCACTTACATGATCACATTTATCTCCTACCTATGATAAACATGTGCATACTTATATATACTAATCATTCAAGATACATGGCTATGATTCATTTACACATATATTGTGGGCACATGGCTTGCCTTATTATCACATAATGTTTTTTCCTTGTTGAGGATTCTTCAAATCCATTCCTATTCCTCTACTTTAAAATCTTTTCTCCTTATGAAATTTTCAATATCAAATATTTCAAAAATTCAAAAAAAAAAAAAAATGGAAAAAATAAAAAAATCACAATACTTTCAAAAAATTGAAAATCAAGACCTAAAAAGCATTTACAATTATTTATAGGTTTACTTATTTTCATATGTTATTTTTTCTATGTTAGATAGATAAAATAATTCATTTTTCAATACAAATTAATTTTTATAAGGTATTTGAGTGTGATACATGACATATTTTTACATGGTTTCAATGTTGGGATTCCCCCATTACCCAACAACGTTACTAAGTTGGGGGCATATCTTCATTATCTGTGGATAATTTAACATGTTTTATCTAGCCACAACATTCCTAAAATGATGAGCCATATGTCACACAATTTTTTTACTACTCTATACATATGTTACATGAAAATGTTATTTGCTAATAATGACATGGATATATATGGTTGATATTAACTAGTTTCATTTGTCTTATGCTTCTTTTTTACGTTATTACGTGATAAGTTAAAACTTGATTTATTATTGTGTGTGGCCCTTGGATTGGTATGCACAAATTATTTCTTATATGGAATTATCATGGCATTTATGTATGGCCCTTGGCCTTGTTCATTATGCAACATTTACATGTCCCTTGTATGTGGCCTTTACGCCTTATGTGTGACATTATATGTAAATTACATGACATTATATAACATTAGTTTTATCTTCATTTATTTTTTTCATGATGTCATGATTCCTATCACATGTTATCTCTACTTTTGTCCTTATGTCATGATGTATATCATGCAAATGATGCACTTCAATGATTTACCTATCTAACTCATGTTTCATATACAATTCAATGTTACATTCAAATATTATGATATAAATACAATTCAAATATTCACATGTTATTACATTATTACATCTTTCACATATTACATATCTTTATTTTGATCTAAATGACTCATAGGTTACATCCTTCATCTCAAAAACAGGGCACTACAATGGGCTTGTCTTGAGAAATCAAACCTTAGGAGCAAATTTCAGATTTATGGAACTATAAATTTTCAAAAATTTCAGCACGATTTAGATTATGGGTGTATGTGTAATGCATGTGGATTAATTCCTATAGCTACAAAGTGGCAAGTTTCAAACAATAACATGTTTCAATAGTTGAAAATTTCAAATGGAAAATATCAAATTAGTAAAAGGGCATGATACTCATTCATGTTCAAGTTACTACTTGGAAATTTTTTAGAAGTTTCAAAAGGTTTCAATTTTTTTCAAGTTTCAAAGTTTTAAAGTTTCAAAGATTCAAATAATATCCAAAACTATCTGAAGTGGTGTGATTCATATTTATGTTGCAAGTGGGCCACACTTGTGTCTAGTGACACTCAACATTTATGATTTCACTTTTTCAAGATTTAGCAAGCCACATTTCATGGTTCCACCCCTTCAATTATTTTATAGATTACTCTACATAGTAAAATAAGAGTTGGATCTTTACAACTCAAGAGCATTTAAATATTTTCAAATTGAGACTTGATCACTCTTAGTTTGCCACATGTTCAACATATCTCCAAATGTTTTAACAAGGGGGTAATCACTTGTCCAATTTCAAATTATAGGGAAAATTACATTACACTCTTTTAGGTGTATACGTCCATTTACTTTCTTACAAATTTCAAATTTCATATTTCATACTTTTAGATTTCAAATATGGAAAATAACTACTTTTAGTAGTATTATGATAGGTTTTCACTTTATGGCATCTTGCACGATCAAGATTTAAAGATAGAAACAAAGTGTGTATGCACACTTAGGTTCATATCTAATTTAGTCTAGTAATTTCACTTAGATTTATCACTAGAATAAAGTAGGGGAAAGTGTAGACACATTAAATTAACCATTAAGTGTTTGGCAATTTTTATTCTTGACATCCTTACCCTGCTTGGTCTATTTACCATTTCGTTAACTCTAAATATAGAAGAGAGTTGATATTATCTTGAAATTACTATAATTATCACATAGACATCCATATTTAAATTCCATTCATCCTATTTAAACTATAGGAACTTGTCAAAAAAATTCCAAGTAGTCTTTGTCCTTTTGGGACAAGATCGTGCTAGTCAGACAAGATCGCATTGTGACCTTGCGCCCTAGAGCAGCCTTGTACCCTACACCCCAAGGATAATTTTTTAAATTAAAATGTTTAAAAATGGATCTATTGTGCATTTTTTAAATTTAGTTAGTTAAAATATTCTAAATATTCTCCTATAAAATCACATCAAGGCATTCACTTGAGAGGACTTAGAAAGCTAATTTCAAATTACTACACACTGAGCAAAAGATCACTATCTATTCCAATTTAAATTATTATACATTATAAAAATTAGAGGCCAAGTCTGAATATCATTTTTTAAAGGTTTTAGGGAAAATATTTTCAACCATTTCAATCAATCTTCTAGCTATTCTCATATAATTACACAATTCACAGATCATGCAATCACCCTAAGAGGCATAACTACATTTACCTACAACCAATTTGGGGTATTAGATATCACTCATAATATGCATGAATTTTTTAGGGTATCTTGGTTATTCCCTTAATGCTATTATCCTTTCTTATCTAATTTATATCTAGTGAATGTGAAGGATTGGGGTTTATATTTTTAGGTCTTTGGTGCATCTATTTGACTCCCACACATAATCAAGAAACCCTCACAAGAAGTTGCATAGACCCAAATTGATAAATCAAATGCATAATCAACCATGATGCAACCATAATTATCATAAAAATATATAGTAAGACCCTATCTTCCTTTCATAGCCTTTTCTATACATAATTTCTAATTTTGTTTTTGGATACAACACTGTTTGGAAGTCTTTTCAAGTAATTCTCAGTCACAGTCAACCTGCATAGTCAGAACTATTTTTTTAAGGGGGTTTACACATTATTAGGCTCATTTACTATTTTTATCAAATTCTAAATTTTTTAACATGATGTACTTTAATATTAGATCTATATATTTCAGCATTTCCATTTCAGTAGTTTAATTCACTTAATTGGATTTGTCTAATTAAAATAGTCTTAAATAAGTGTGGGTGATTGGTACAAGTGGATAAATTAACGACTAACTAAACTCCTAGAAGTGATATCACTAAATATCAAAGACATAAAGGGATAAACACAAAACAAATTCAACACTTCTTTATTGATTAAACCAAAGTCAACATTACATTCACAGTAGATGAAATTGAGATTGAATCTCTTATTACACTTATAGGCATAAATCTATACTTCTTCCCTATGATATCTCTTGTTTCTTGGATTTTATGATTTCTTGATCCTATAATTCATCCCAATACTCTTTCGTTCCTCCTCTCTGGTTTGATCTATGCTCACTTTTATCCATTATGATTTTGTTTTCTTGTATGAGATCCGTCCTCCTGTGATTCTCTACTTTTTGCATTGTTGAGATCTTCTATAACTACCCATGCTTTTTGATAAACATATAACACATGTGAGTTATTTTTATTGAGACCACAATCAACCTAAATCCCTAATGATACCCTAAATTCCTAATTTAATGCTATCATGTGAGATTTGTGACCATGCAAATATATTATTGTCATTTTCCTTGACTGTGACTAAATTTGAATTGTGATTACAAGTGTATGAGATTGTACCATGTGGCATGATCCTAAGGTATCTGTATTATGGGATCAAAATAGTCCTTATGACCTTTATAATTCCATATAGATTTGTGGGAACATTTAATAGTGTTTATAGTCATTAAAACATCCATGTTCACTATGGCCTTGCCTTATATTATGTGGCCCCACTTGATTATGACACATGTTAGAATCTCAGGCTCTTAGAATCACGCGATCGATAGTTATTTATATGGGAGGAAACTAAGGTTATGGATCCCATGAACATGAATTTAAATGTGATGACTCTAACCTCCCATTAGACCATCATCTTGTGAAGTCCATTAGCCTACCAAAAACTTGTTAGACTTTTCAAACCAATGTACAACTCATTGGGTCTGACAATATCCTTATAATTGTACATTGTCATGAACACTTAAAGTTTTTATGAATTATAAAGTGACTACCATGAAAATCAATGGTCTATGGGGGCTTCCCAAGGTTCATATACTCCATGAAATTTCTTGGTCCCATGTGAAAATTATAGGAGTCCCTTGGACCCATTTATCTTTTTTATTCACTTAATAATATTTTCACATCTACTCTAGACTACATAGGACCATAGACCTAGCCATAATGAAATATTTTTTTAGGGTGTGATCCCTGGTAGAATATAAATGTGTGTATGTGGTATCCAAGGAACATGGAAATCGTGGCCACCAACATAGAGATATATGTAGTCCATGTAAACCTAGAGGCTTAGGAAATAATGTGTGTGTGACCCCTATGAAATTTTAACTTAGAGTTTTAAATAAAGAATGTGATCAGGTAAAGCCTAAATGTGGCCAATGTGACCTATGAAAACTAGAATGTGACCCAAGGCCACTTATTGATTTTTTTTTTAAATTTCATAAATATGTTTTTGGAAATGCAATATTGCTTGTACACCTTAGATTCTCTTGCATCAAAATTACATAAGTTTCATTACCCATTTAGCTTTATGTTTTGTAAATTTTGGTTTTGTATTGAGAAAAATTATTGGATCCATCTTTGTGATGACATGAGTTTCATTATTAAGAATATAGTGTCAAAGTTTTTATGTTCTGAAAATAATGGTCAAAAAAATTATCCATTGCATTATAATTTTGTTTAGAATCCATAAGTGTAAAAAAAATGTCATAGATTGTGTGTTCTTTGTGATCATCATCATATTGTGCCTATAAAGCTCCTAAGGCATGATCTGTAACAGAAATGTATGATAAAAAAGGCTTATCCAATATTGGAGGCATGAGAATAGGTAGATTAAGTATATATTATTTGATTGCATTGTAACTATGTTATAAATTCACATCCCATTAACATTTTATATCCTTATTTAATAACCATGTAAAAGGTTACGTCTTGTTAGCTAACTGAGCCACAAAACATCTTATTTCATGAATTCTTCTTTGTAAACACATTAACTATTTTAATCATTAAGAGGCATGTATACAAAAAATTATATGTTCTTCGGATCAAATTATATGCCTCTTTGAGATATGATATAACATAAAAATTTTCCTGAAGATACCCCAAATACACATTTCTTTGGGTTTAAGTGCACATTTTATTTGTGTAAGTGTTAAAATATTTGTTGTATGTAGCATGATATTATCAATGTTTATATTTTAAAAGTAAATAAACAACATAATATCCCATAGTTTTATGAATAAAATCATGAAGGATGTGTCTCATATCCTTTTGATAAGTAGCTCACGTGTTTTTCAATCCAAATTACATCACCACATAATAGAATGTTTCTCATGTTCTAGTAAATGCAGTTTGAGGTTGATATTTGAGATTTATATATTTTTTATTATATCCAATGAAACCATATTTTTATTATTATATCCAATGAAACCATCCATAAATGATAACATATCATAACTAAATGTAGAGTAAAATCATTTTAATATTTGGCAATGGAAAATCATCCCTAGAATAAGCCTTGTTTCAAAAGTCTATACAACATTTAATTTGTCCTTTAGGATTTATAATTAGTATAATATTAGAGGTCCATGGGTATAATTATTTGATTAATAACTCCCACATCAAGGAGCCTTTGAATTTAATATTTAACTAAAAAATATATTTTTGGATGCATCTTTCTAATTTTTTGCTTAACTAGATTTGCATCTAGGTAGAGTAATATATTGTACATTACAATTATAGGTTCAATAATTAGCATATCTAAATAAGTCAAATGGAATATATTAGGGAAGTCATGTAGTCCATTTATAAAGGATTTGCATTGATCATCCTCGAACATGGTTTTTAAAAAGGAATTGTCTTGAATCTCTATCTATTTTGTATTTGAATTCATTTTTTTCTTCATTTATCAGTGTTTTTTTTTTATCTTCCTCATATGGTAAAGTATGAATTGTAGCGGGACCATCTACTTAGACATCATCATGTGAATGTTTTCTTAATCTAAAATATGCACTTGAATTTATTGTATAAGGAAACCTTTTATTATGATAGAAGGGAGGGATATCCTCATATGCCCCAAAATATTTTAAGAGAGACTTATCATTAGAAAATTTGTCTAATGTCAAAATTTATGGTGAAACTATAAGATTGGGATATACCATTTCTAGTTTTGATACATGATGAACTTACTACCCATGATTAGGTGTTGCTTTAAGCATATGTGTATAAATATTTACTTTCTTTTCCTTACTTTCCTTATTGATTGTTGAATCAACTATGTAGCCAAGGCCTTGTTTATCTTTATAATAAGATTTCCGTGATGGTATTAATAATGTGTTATGCATGTTTACCCAATCCTTGTCCTATGTATCCCAAATTTTGAAAATATTTTAGACCAAAAACATATCAATTTTTTATGTTTTCCATGATATAAGAGTAACTAGAGTGGATTTTAGTGTTGGTATATCATAGTGTAGAATAAGATGTCCACACTCTTGAGGACAAGAGTGCATGTGAGGTATATAATTTTTCTTAGGTTATGTCATTGCACAATGCTTTAAATTTTATTGATCCATAGGATGTGTGTGTGTGTGTGTGTGTGTGTATTCTTAATGATTAAATTTGAGATACACATGTAAGGTATAAGGGAGTGAAATCATACCATGAATCCATAGTTTTCCTAATAGAATATTATAATTGATATCATTGAGCATAACCTGACATATTGTACATATTATTCTAGGCCCACAATAATATTTGATGTAATTTGTCATAGCACTTTCCAAGGCATATTATTGAGGCCTTGAATGTTCATATCATATTAATCAATATCTTTGGCTTCTATACCAAGTAAATTAAGGAAAGGGGTATTATAAATACTAAGTCTAGATCTATTGTCCACCAAAACCAAAAGTACTCCCATATTTTTGAATTATAATTGAATATATAATGGGAGATGTTGATAAATAATATGCATGGGAGGTAATTCTTATTTCTCAAAATAAATACTCTCATCAGTTCATAATAATGTATTTTTTGATATAAATGACATAAGGTGGTTCTACATCACTCAGCAGAGTCATGTCCATAATACCGCATGAAGAATATCTTTATAAAAATGTGACTTATAGAGAATTTATGAATTATAGAGTATTCTTATGTTGGTCAATAATATCATGCTCTTTGGTTGGATTGGTTTTTGTATTGAAAGGTAGAGGGGGACAAGGAGGGATAGCTTGATTACCTCCACTTTGTACCCTACCTCTTCATGTTGTGAAAACATGGACCACAAAACTATATATAAGCCTAAGATGAATAATAGGGGAGTGATGGTAGTCATCCCTACTTTGAGGTCTATAAGGAGGAATAAAATCAGTCATAAATACTCTTTGTCATCTAGTAGTAACTGTAAGTATCTCAAATTGAGTATTTAGATAATGTGTGTTAAGTTTTTTTGTATGATTAATTCCAACCTTAGTTTGATTATATATTTTAACCCATTTAATTACATGATTTTGAAAGATATTAAATATTTTAAGAAATAAACATGTAATTATGATTATCATAGATTGAATTAGAAAATATATATTACATATATCCATTACAACCATGATACAATGCATATAATAAAGAACATACCACCCCAAAAAATGGAGTAATTTTGAGGGAGAATATAGGTTTTTGATAAATATCAGAAGATAAATGAAACCCATAATTTATTTTAAAAATATATGTGTCTTTCATCCTCTATGTTGAATTTACTAAAAATAATAAATTCTTAATTCTATAAAATTCATACATAATTTTGGGAAACAAAAATAGATTTTTGATCGATCATTATGTATAGCTAAAACTTTTAAAGATTTTGAAAATATATTTTTTTAATCATATATGAGATGAATATGTATGAGGCGAAGTTAAAACCCAAATAAGAGGGATCCCTAATAGGATAATGAGTATGAGACCCTAGGGAAAAAGAGATAAATTTTAAATTTCAAAGTATGATGAGGGAAACTCAAAAATTAGGTCTGAAACTCTAACATAGAAATATAAAACCTTAATAAGGTAGAATGTAACCCTAAGGTAAAATTAGGGTTTGTTATGATCAAAGAAATAATATAAAAATCTATGGTTTTAGTTATTGAAACCCTAGCATAAAAAGACCACCTATGAGGGGAAATAAAAAATCAGATCTAAAAATAGATTTAAATAGAGAAATCTAAAACCATAAGAGAGAATAATGAAACCCTAAAGGAACCTAGGGTTTCATATGTTTAAGAAAATTATCCAAGTTCAAAAATATGTTATATCTTATTTTGAATTTAGTGGTCTAAAAAATTAAAAACTTTAGACTAATTCAAATTGTAATATATGTCTAAATTATAAAAATATGAATGTAACTGGCAGAGTATTACCAATTTATTGCACTTATTATAAATATAAATGACTTATAAGATAGGTTACTTAACTTATTTGGATTTTGCTTTAGTATTTGATAGTGTAAAATCATCAATAGATGTCTGGAATAGGTATGTGGTCACTTGGATTTGGAAACTAAGTATCAAAACATTTTGGGACGTGTTTGACAATGTTTGGACACCTACGACATTAAATACATCTATGCTCTGCCATATTTTTCCTAGTGAGATGTGCTCAACTAATCCACTACAAATCATTATGCCTTATTGTGGATAGGTATTCTATGTGATATCAAAGGCTAATACTTTATACATGTTTAGATTAATCTTTATTGAACTCGAAACCCTAGCTCTACTTTCAATAATTACCTTACCTATAAAAGAGGGTTAAAAAGGATGGGTTGAGCTAACCTCAATCAATCCCAAACAAGTGGCTAATAACTACATATATTAATATACTCTTAAGAGGGCTCAAAAAACATGTAGTTATCCCACCTATCTATGTGCATGTAAATCACTATAGTAATAACATGCTGTGATTGTGGCTTTTCACACTTGAAAACCTATGATATTGACCTTGAAATCATATTCAAACTTGTATTGTAATTTTTCCTTTGAGGAGTTTGTATAATTGGATGATTTAAAGCAGTGCTTCAAGGATGTGTAGATGTATTCCTTAGTGTATTAGTGATTTTGAAAGTGGGTGCTAGATCAATTATAGATAGGAATAGGTTTAGGCTTGATATGCTTATATAGATAAATATTTGGGTAATTTCATTGCCAAAAAACATGTGAATTTTATAGGCCAACACAAAGGAAGGATTTTAATTTTGGAAAAAAAATCATTAAATGGTGTGTAGGGGACTCTAGCCAAGGCAAAGGACTTTGGTAATTAGATCCAACTAACTATGGCTAGAGGTGTCAAGAAATAGGAAACAATGATCTGAGATGAAAATATAGTCTATATAAGATGAAAATATATTCTATAAGAGACTATTAAAATAATGTGTATGAATAACAAAAAATTAGGAAGGCTGGGCCCATATATAACTAAATGGCTAGGAAAGAGTGTGAGCAAGAGTCATATGTGTACACACAAGTCATGTATACTAGATTTGGGTCAAAACTAACATTTTAAATTATTTAATATGAAATTTATATGTCCATATTTCCACCCTCTTTTATTTTAGAATTAAAATATCTAGAGTAAAAGGATAGAATGAGATACTTGAGTGTAACCTTTGGGGGTGTGTTCAAGTATGTGCTGAGAGCTAAGCTTAATCCATGAAAAAATATACAATGAAACATGTATGAATTAATAATTCAACATGTTTAAAAATTGAAATAACAAATAATTAATACACATTTATTCACGTTAACCAAGTTACATTCTGGTGTTAGTGGAAAATGAGATGATTATTCCCCATAGTGATGCTAGTGCTAAAACCATTGGCTAAGTTAAATATGCCTCAACCCTCATTTGAGACAAATAAGTTATTATAATTTAAGTCATGTATAACCTCAACCATACTACTCTTTATAATTTCATGAGAATGAAACTCAAAGGAGTTTTAATGTAAATTTCTATATCTGATTGTTTGAGTCTGAGTAAGATTTTAAATTATCTGTTGTAGATATACTTCATGATTCAACCTGAATAATGCATGTGTATAAATGATTAAATATGAGTAAATATGAATAAATATAAGTAAATAACTTTGTGTCATATGACACTTATTATGTTGAGTGTGTTTTGCTTCAAGATAATTGACAGTATGGTTTGAGCCTATAGCCATTTATTCTACCCAGAATAATAGTTTCTTGATGATCCTTGAGTGTTATAGTGATTTTTTGTGAAATTAGATGAATTATGTAAGGACCTTTCCATATGATGTGAAACTTCCCTAGGTGTGTTTTGAATCTACTATCATATAAAATAATCATTTATTCTGGTTGAAACTCTTTAAAGCTAGATTGTGATCATGTCATGCCTTCTAGCTTTCATTATGGACTTCCTAAGTCCAATTTTATAACTACCTTATTTGATCCATTCTAATAAATTCTACCAATTATTATTGTAATGACTCCTTATCTCCTAATAATATTATCATTCTAATTTTTAGGTCTGGAACTATTACTCATGGGCATCATAGCTTCCATTCCATACATTAGTTGAAATGGTGTCTACCAAGTTGTATGTTTATAATTTGTTTTGTATGCCCAGAGGATTTTTGGTATGTGATATTTCCAATCATCTCTTTGGAAATTATGGATCTTGGTCATTATATTATACAAAACCTTATTAGATGATTCTATATAGCCATTTGTCTATAGATGATATGTTGTGTTTTTATTATGTGAAATCATAAACTCCTCAATTAAGGTTTGAATAATTTTATTCAAGAATTGTGCACCCCATAAATTATTAGATTTTGAGGACATCCAAACCTTGTTATGATGTATTCATATAATAATTTCATAGCATATTTTTCATTACAACTCTAAGTCACAACAACTTCAACCACTTTGATGAATTAGTCTATCATAATGATAATGTATCGGACATTAGATTGCTTAGATGGAAGATTTATAGGTCCCATAGAGTCAATTCCCATTTACTCAAATGGTTTTCTATAAAATATAAGATTCAATGGCATTTCATCCCTCTGATTAGATTTCCCTACCATTTTTCAAACATCATAATGTTTTACAACCCTATGTGAATATTGAAAAAATGTTGGCCACCATAACCCACTTTACAGTATCTTCCTCATAGTCAACCCACCTATGAAATGTCCTTTGGATACTCCTTAATGGGATTGTTCCAAAACTGAGGTCTTTCATGTTCTAGATCCACTCTTTACAAAACCTCATCCTTTCCTAGCTTTTAGATAAATCCATTTATGATGTTTAAAGGTAAATTGCATGCAATCAACTATTTCTTATCTCACTCTAGATAATGCACAAGGAATTACCTTGTTTTAAAAAGTTTGTGATAGCTTTTAGTTATTCAATAATTGTAGTCATTCTAAATAGATATATGTTTGGAGATCCATCCTGTAGTTATTATAGTTCTTCTCCTATTTGAATACGACTCAAATGATTAGGTCTCATGTTTTCTCTATCGAGTTTCACATTAATTTTGAACTAAAATTCTTGGAAGAGCATTAGTTACCTAGAAATCATTCTTCCCAATGTCATTATATTGACCAAGAATCATAAATTTTATTCATCTAGAAATAACTCAAATGGAGTAGCCAATAAGTAGTGTTTGAACTTCTATAGTGCAAAAACCATTGCTAGAGCTTTTCACTGTATGGTATTATAGTTTTTCTAAATAGCTTATAGTTTTCAACTTATAAATTAAATTGGATGATCCAAGCCTCCATCCCTTGGTTGTGTTAACACCACTCCAAATTATTGTCCCCAATGCATCCACATGAACATGGAATGGTTTTTTTAATTTATAAAAGACCAAAATAAGTGTCATAACTCACCTTTGCTTCAAATCAGTGAAGGTAATCTAGAATTTAGAGGTACATTCAAATTTTTTATCTTTGCACAATAATTTCTCTAGTGTTGTTGAAATGGCTACATACCGTTGAATGAACTTGTGATAATACCCAATATGTCTTAGGAATTATCACACTTATAATGAACTTATAGGTGGTTTGAGTCCTACAATGATTGCAATATTCACTTGGTCTACTATAATCTCATAATTACAGACAATGTGTCTTGGTAATATACCAAATTATATGAATAACATATAATTATTTATATTTAGTGTGATTCATAGAGCTCAACATATTTCCAACATCAATTGAAGCTTTAATATATATTATTTGAATAAGGAAAAAAATTCCCAATCATCTAGATAGACTTTTAAAAATTCATTAATGAAGTCTTTAAATACAAAAAAAACTACAAGTGCATTCTTCAAACCAAACAACATTACCTTATACCCAAATAATCTTCACATTCTATTTTGAATGTTGTTTTTTTTAATCCTCAATTATAATATAGATTTGATGGTAGCCACTAAACCCATCCATAAACAAGTAGACTTCATGTCTTATAACATATTCAATTACTTCATCCATGAAAATAATTAGAAATGGATCATTGACACAAGCATCATTCAATGCTTCGTGATCTCCATAGACTTGTATCTACCCTACTCTATTATTACATGCCACCATAGGTCTAACTCAATCTAATTTTTCAACCATATATATGATTTCCACTTCTTCCATTTGAGTTATTTCTACTTTGACCTTCATTTTCATGTTGGGATTCAACCTATAAGGTCAATTTTTAATTGTGTACGTGCATAATTTTACCTCAATTTGCATTCCCCTTGTGAAGGTTCTACACCCTTGAATTCTAAGAACTTGTTACGAAACACATCCTTGTAGTCTTGTGGTAATTGAACTACTTCATAGATATGTTGTTGTGCCTAATAGTCACCAATGGTTGCTAGTTTTGGCATTATATCTCTATTGATGTTCTTAATTTTCATCTATATTGGTTCTTGATATATTTTGTTTTATTCCACCTAAATGGAATCCATTAGTTTTATTTAACTTTCTTTCTCCAAGATATTTAAATTTTGTAGTTATTCATCTTCTTTTTTCTGTGTTTTTTATTTTAGGTTCTTTTGTATCCCTTTTTAGTTTGAAGAATCCTTTCAAGTCCAAATCTTTGTCACTTTCACTATGATCTAAGTGTTCTATGTTATTCCAAATTTGATTAAAAATTTTCAATATAAATTCATCTTTATCCTTCTTATTTCATTACTCCTTTATGTCTACATGAAGAATTGTGCTTGTCTCAGCCTGTGATACTTGCTTCTACACAACAGGTATGCCTTCCTCTCACCGATGACCAAATAAAAATTTCAATTCTTATAGGGTCATGTGCACCATTATATTTTCATCTTCATATACAAATGATTGAATGAAGTCTTGTTGAACTTGTGGCCAAGTTTGATTGTCCTATCTATGTTCCTAATTCATGTACCAAGCTCTGGGTAGATTAGCTAAGGTATGTTGAAAAACATTCATCCAACACCTTAGTTCCACTTGTTATGATGTCCATACTTTGATGAGCTTATAAACATGCATTTTTGGATAGTGTGCTTCTTAAAAGAATGGCCACTTTTCTAAGATATAACTTTCAACTTGAATTTTGGCTCACAACATCTCACACACTTCTTATCAACAAAATTTTCTAGATCTTTGAATAGCCCATCAACTCATAACAACTCTTTTCTATGCATAATTCGGTTCATTAACTCACATGTCTATATTTGGAACATGAGTTTCCATCTTATGAATAAATTATACTATTTATTTTGTATCAATATAATGGGATGATTGTCTTTCTATCACAAACACCATTCACTTGGGTCTTATTACATGATCTCCATACACCCAATTTATCATATGTGCATATAAATCCCCATTTATTGATAAATCCAATTCCCATGGTAAATTTCCTTCATTATTTGGTTCAATATAGCCTTTATCTGTAGGATTTAACCAATAGAGTTGATAAAACTCTGATTTTGTTGGAAAATGCATATAAAGAGACTTACATTCTTCCATTTGAATCTATGAGCATATGTTAAGAATCTAGACTACTCAAGCCCAAGATTGTTCTATATTTTACAACTCTAGTATCTTTTGTCCATACTATGAAAAGTAGGTAAACTCTCTATTTCATAGAAATTTACATTTTGGCTATATACTTAATTTCAACCATCATCCCTATATCCATACGGTGATGAAGGTTATTTTGGTAATTTACATGGATTGTGCTCAGCTTTGTTCAAAGGTGTGATAATGATAAAATCCCTCTGGTGAGCTTCCAATTGATTGTCAACCGTGTTGATGGTCATACTACCATCATAAACCATTTCCCCCTAATTAGTGTGGGATAGTGCATCTCATTTTTCTCCATGTCAATTACTTCAAAATATTGATACATACGTAATTCTACCACTCTTATTTCTATCTTCAATTCTCCCAATGGGTTTGACCTAACCATAATCTACCAAGCTAAGAGTAATGGGATTGTAACTTAGAGTTGGTATTCCAATATCTTCCTAAGTAAGCTTAAGAACCATGTTTACAATACTATCAAAATCAAAGACAACATTAGGAACTTCATATCCTGTGAGCTCTATAACTATTATGGCATCCACATACCATGGATTTTTGTATTTGACATACCAAACTACCTTCTATGCTCTCTATTATCCCCTTTATGCACAATCCAACAAATTATGTAGTAAAATTTTTAATTTTTGGGAAATGTTTTCATTTTGTAAAGTACGAATTAGTTTGATAAAATATGTCAAAGTTATGACCACTCCATCTTGTCACAATATATAATATGTTCTTACATTTAAGCATCTACTATCATAAGATATCCTTCAATGGTGTTCTCATTCTAGAATGACTATAATAGTTAGGTTGATTCATTCATTAGAACCCCCTCTCACAAGGTCTAGATAAGTATCTTCTCACAACTTTTTGATCTATATTTCTTCATGCATCCCCAATGGTGGAAGACCTTATCTTTTTGTTGATTTATAGTAATAGCTTGGATAAAATCTTGATTATTAAGGTGATATTATACCATGTTTACATTGAACATTATCTTCTCCTTCCTATGATTTTCTAGAATAAAGTAATCCTCAGTATTATGTTGTCATGTGATCTTATAATATTCATAGAAGATTTCCATCTAGGATTGCAGGGATAATTTTGTACGATGTGATTCATTTCTCCACATAGGTAAAAAAATAATAGGATATTTGGGTTATTTATTTCTTTGCCTTTGATTTTGATTTCCACCTTGATAACCCCATTAATAACCTCTTTGATATCTTCATTGTATCTATAGAGAACCCCATCCTTATTGTTGATTAGGATAGCCTTTGTATTGGTTATGAGGTGAAGGAGGTGCCCAATTAGGTTGTTACTAGTGTTATGAATATATAACACAAATCAATATTAATGAATTAAATATGGAAATAAAATGCAAAAAACACAACACAAAGAGACATAGATTTAACATGGTTCACCTAATATGGACTACATCCACATACAAACAACCAGTCCTTATTATTTAGTCCAACAAATGAAGGGAAAAACTTGCAATAGAACCACTGAAATATCCTCTTCACTCACACACTATATGTCATTGTGATTACAATTCCCTCATATCAAATGAGGGTTATATATTAGGGCAAAAATACACAAACATAATTTCTACCTTTAGATCTATAACCTAACAATGAATGGTCTATATT
Organism: Torreya grandis; assembly: GCA_037957365.1. Lineage (NCBI taxonomy): Eukaryota > Viridiplantae > Streptophyta > Pinopsida > Cupressales > Taxaceae > Torreya > Torreya grandis. The sequence continues at coordinate 277,506 of JARHVA010000121.1, read as the reverse complement.
TACTATGAAATTACAATATTTTATAATGCATTTTTAATAAAATTTTGCTTTGGGGCTGTTGCCCCTGAACCCCCACCAGGGGGGATCCAAAATAGGTCACCACCCCCCTTGGACCCTGTGTAAACTCTAGTGGGGGAGTTCTCCCCTCAACTTCCCCATCAAGAACTAGGCTTTAAAATAAGATCAGGCTCCACCATCCAAAAATTTCCCACTTGGAGACTGATTGTTGCAACACCACCAATACAACTCTTTCTTGGAATTTACTTTGAACTTTGACCCTGACATGTATCTCATCTTCCTTGTTATCCTTGAAGACCTATTGAAGCTGAACAACTCTCTAGCTTCTCTTTACTGACTACCTTTATTAGCATATCTTCAAGATTCTAACTCATATGGATCTTTACCAACTTTAGTTGACCATCCTCCAAAACTAAATGAATGAAGTGATACCTAAGTTTTACATGTTTGGTTCTTGAGTGTAATGATGAGTTATTTTCTAAATGAATCACGCTTTGGCTATCACTATACAACCTATAATCTTCCTTTTTTTACCTCAACTCTTCCATAAACTGTTGCATCTATATCCTCTCTTTGATTGCTTCGGTAGCTATAATATATTTTGCCTTTGTAGTTGATAAAGCAACTATCTTCTACAATTTTTAAATTCAATTGACTGGTATGTCACCAATAGTGAATGCATAACACGTGGTGCTCTTCTTTCCATCTAAATCTCTAGCCATGTTTGCATCAACATATCCTTGTAAGGTAACATCTGACCCTTCATAGCATAATTATTTATCAGTGGTCCCTCTAAAGTACCTGAGAATCCACTTGAATGCATATGAGTGTTCTTTTCCTGGATTATTCATAAACCTAATAACAACTCCCACTACATGTGCAATGTCTAGTCTAATGCACACCATAACATTTATTAAACTTCTAACTATTGAAGCATAGGGCACTTTAGACATGTAATTGATTTATTTTTGTGTTTTAGGACACTATTATTTTCTTAATTTTAGGTGCCCTCCCAAAGGTGTACTCACTAGTTTTGCATCTTGTATATTGAACTTGACTAACACCTTATTGATATATTCTTCTTGAGACAATGTTAATTTTCTATTTTTCCTGTCTCTTGTTATTCTCATACCAAGGTTTTGCTTTGCAGTACCCAAATTCTTCATTACAAATGAATCTACTAGTTTTTTTTAGGTCATTTGTATCATGCATGTTAGACCCTACAATAAACATGTCATCTACATATAACAACAAGATAATATAACTACCATTATCTAATCTCTTAAAGTAAACATAGTGGTCAGAATGACATCTACTATAACCTTGTTCTGTTATAAACATGTCAAATTTCAAATACCACTATTTTGGACCTTGCTTTAGGACATACAAACTCTTCTTCAACTTGCACACCATTTTCTCCTTACCTTTGACTTCGTATCCCTATGGTTGCTCCATATATATTTATTCCTTGAAGTCACCATGAAGGAATGTCATCTTCACATCTAACTATTCAAAGTGCAAATATTCTACTACTACCAAACTTAAAATAGTTATTATAGAAGTCATTTTAACTACTAGAGAAAATATTTCATCAAAATCTATACCTTTCTTTTGTGTAAATCATTTTAAAATAAGTTTGGCCTTGTACCTATTTTTACCTCCATCTTCTTCCTTCAACCTATAAACCCATTTATTTTGTAATGCTCTTTTACCTACATGTAACTGAACCAAATTCTAGGCTTGGTTATGTACCAAGGAGTCCATCTCCTCTTTCATACCTTGCTCCCACTTCTTTCTAGTTTCTACCTACATTGCTTCTTCATAGCTTTCTAGCTTACCACCATCAATCAATAATAAATAATAAAATTAAGGAAAGTATGGTTTAGGGAGTCTACTTAATCTGATAGATATTCTAAGTACACTTTTAGGAGTTTGAGGTACTTTTTGTTGTATTTGTTGCATATTCTAATTTTTTGGCACTTTTGGAATTTCATTTCCAGTGATTTCATCAAGTATTGTGTATTTTGTATTTGTCTTTTCTTGTTTCTTTCCCTACAATTTATCTCTGTACATGACCTTCTCATTAAATATCACATCTCTAATCCCAATGTTTTTATGATTTTAAAAATCCCATAAATGGTAACCAAAATCATTAATTCCATATCTAGTAAACAAATATTTCTTGTATTTTGCTTCAAGCTTGGTTCTATTTTATTTATCAATATGGACAAATGATTCACAACCAAAAGTATTTAGAAAGGAATAATCTACCTTTTTACCTATCCATGCTTCTTTTGGAATGCCACCATCCAAAGGACTTGAAGGCCCTATGCTTATTAAATAAATATTAGTATCCATAGCATCTTCCCAAAACTATAAGGGCAACCCTGCATGTAATCTCATGCTCCTTGCATGCTTAATGATTGTCATGTTCATCTTTTCTGACACACCATTTTTTTGTGGTGTTCTTGGAACTATCTTCTCTCTATGAATCCCATGGGATGAAAAATAATTATCAAATTCTTTGCTATAGTATTCACATACATTATCTAATTTGACACACTTCGACTTATTTCCTATCTCGTTCTCAACCAAAGCTTTCCATTTCTTAAAAGTATCAAAAACATCATATTTATTCATATGAAATAAACCCAAGTTTTTCTAGTTACATCATCAATAAAAGTAACATAATAAGAAGAACCACCAAGGGATGATACCTAAACCAATCCTCATACATTTGTATGTACAAGCTCTAACTTTTCATCCTTCTTTGTCTTTCCAACTCTGAGAAATCTGACTCTCTTCTATTTTCTATACACATAGTGCTCACAAATGGTTACTAAAAGAGGTGAGGCATATTTTTTAGTTGAGAAGATATATAATTTTAGAAAGGTATTTGGGAAGTGAGGGCTGCACAGTTAAATTTTCAAAAAATTTGTGGAAGGTCACTAAAGGATCACTGGTAATAGCAAAAGGAGAGAAGGTAGGTACATTATATTTATCTAATGGTAATGTTGACTCTTTTATTGCTTTAGCTTCTACAAAAGCAAATAAAAAATTATGGCACCATAGACTTGGGCACATGAGTGAGAAGGGGATGCAAGTTAGCCACTCAAAGAATTTGCTGCTTGGGGATGCAAGTTAGCCACTCAAATAATTTGCTATCAGGGGATGCAAGTTCTCCAAATCCACCTTCAAATCTGGCAACAAATTCTTTGAGTGGAGAACTTGCATCCCCTTCTCACTCATGTGCCCAAGTCTATGGTGCCATAATTTTGTATTTGCTTCTGTAGAAGCTAAAGCAATAGAAGAGTAAACATTACCATTAGAAAAATATAATGTACCTGCCTTCTCTCCTTTTTTTATTACTAGTGGTCCTTTAGTGACTTTCCACAAATTTTTTGTAAATATAACTGTGCAGCCCTCACTTCCCAACTAGTCTACTAAAATTATATTTTTTCTCAACTCAGGAATATGTCTCACCTCTTTCAATAACCATTTGTTTCCATTCTATAATTTTATTTTTATTTTACCCTTTCCTAAAATTTTACAAGGTTCACCAAATCCCAAATAAACCTATCTAAAATTACCTTGAACATAGTCTTGAAAATATTTCTTATGGGGTGTAGCATAAAATGAGGCCCCTAAATCTAACACCCAAAAATCATTAATATTATCTAAATAAAGGATTAAAGCATCTTGTAACACATCACATGCTATATTGTATTCCTAATTTTTATCTCATTGTTTATCTCCTTATTTTCCTTTTCAACACCAAAAATCTTTCTTCAAGTATCCTTTCTTCCTACAAATCTAGCACACCAATGTTCCTCTAGATTTGGATCTAGCCTTCTTAAACTTACCACAATTCCATAGCCCTTTCCTCTATCATTTTATCTCCCCTCTTCTCCATATTCAAAGCATTACCTGATGTCTCATCTATGTTTTTCTGTCATATTTCCTCGCTAAGAATAACACCTATAACATCATCAAACTTTAAAGTGTTTGAACCAGAGAAATAATTACTCACAACCATGACCAATCCATTCCAACTTTATAACAATGATCATAGAATCAAAAGAGTCCTAACCTCATCATCAACATTTACTCCTATAGAGCTTAACTGATTTGTGACCATGTTAAATTCATTTAAATTATTAGAAATAGACCCACCTTCTAAATTTTTTAGATTGAGTAATTGCTTCATAAGATATACCTTATTGAAGGCTGAGGGTTTTTCATACAATCTATCTAATGCCTTTATCACATCTATTATTGTCTTTTCTTTTGAAATATTGAAGTCCACTAACACTACCAAGCATAATCATATTGTTCTTAGTGTGTTTTTATCAAGAACCTCCCAGTCTTCATCCTTCATAGTCATCGGCTTATTTGTTATTCCTCCCAATGGTAAGAAAAGATCCTTCTGATATAGATAGTCCTCCATTTATATCTTCCATAGCTGATAGTTTTTGTTGTTGAACTTTTCAACCTTAAACTTGCCTTCTTCTACCATTGCTCCCACTCAAACCAAGAACCCTCTCTTTTTGCAAGTTTATTTGCCAAATAAACCTTTGGATCTAATATCAATTGTTAGGAATATAGAACACAGAGCAATATCAAAGAATTAAAGATAGAAATAAAATACAACACAATGGAGACATAGATTGAATGTGGTTCACCCAATATGGGCTATCTCCACATAGAAACGAGTAGTCATTATTTAGTCCAAAAAATGAAGGGAAAAACTTATAATACAACCACTAAAATATGTTCTTCACTCACATATTTTATGTCATCATGATTACAATGCCCTCATATCAAAGGAGGGTTATATATTAGGGTAAAATTACACAAACATAATTTCTACCATTAGATTTGTGACCTAATAATGAATGATCCAAATTTACTAAGAAACTACAATATTTTATAATGCATTTTTAACAAAATTTTGCTTCAGGGGTGCTACCCCCAAAACCCCTACTAGGGGGGCTCCAAAATAGGTCATTTCTTTCCTAGACCCCTATGGTGACCCTAGTGGGGGGGCATTATCCCCCCTACACCCCCCTGACAGACCCCTATCAGGAATTGGGCATTAAAATAAGATCAGGGTCCACCATCCAACAACTAGGGTGACACAAGAGTTCATCCTTATTGATACTAAAAATGAGGTTTTTACCCTAATTTATACTAAGGGGACTGAGGTGTCTAGCCTGATTAGTATTGTGGTGATTAAGTATTCCATCTAGTTGTAGGCTATGTTGTTGGGGAATCCAGCCACCTTGTGTTATGACTTCTACATCTGGGGTTGACACACTATATTTTAAAACTAGATATTTATACATAGTGACTACAAAGACATTTATAGTGTCATCTTCTTTTAGTTCTTGCATAACTTTGTAATTATTTTCATCATGGTTGTGAGATTTACATAAAGTGTAGAATACACATTGTGATTGTTATACACACTACTATAATAGGTGACACTTTGTAGTTACATGTCTTATAGTGTAACATATTTCTCAAAACTATATTTTAAGCTTTGGACATTCATTCTTGTGGTGTACCTCTTGTTAGCATTCAATGCACCATATCGATAATCATAGTTTACTTTCTTCCTAAAGTTCTTCCATTCTATGCAATATTACATCTAACTTAGCATCAATTTATGTGATGACAAGAGGATATTCTCCACAATCTTCTATTTGTTGGACTTTGATCATAGTAGATCTTGTAGACACCCTATTTTGGACACAACTATGTTCCAACTAGACTTCATATTGATTTATACTAATAGTGCAAATTAACCCTAAAAATCACTGAATATTCAAATTTCATCTGCACATTAGACATTAGTACTCAAAATCATATCAATGCATCCCTATTTGGGGTATTATCATGTACATAATAGTAACCTCTCACAGATTCATTTCTAATCAACTTGTGACCTAGTTAATTGATAGTTTGGCCTTTAAACCCATTAATTAGGGAACTTAAACAATTCTTAAAATGCAAAAATGCTAAGCAGAATGAATTAACTAAGAAAATCAAATTAAAATTTTAAGTGAAATTTCCTTGTGAAATTAGTGAAAATGAATTTTGTAAAATTGAAATTTTAATAAAATTAAGGTCATGATGATGTCATCATCCTCAAAGTCAAGGAATCAAAAATATCTCCATTAAAGCTTTAAATTTAGAAATAGAGAGCCATGCTTAATAAATGGGATCTCTATCTAAAATATTAATTGATTGTCCCTTCCTTAACTCAAATAGGGTTAAAATAAACCTAACCATGATTAAATATAACCTAACTACACTTGGGTTAGAGTTAATTTAAAAGGCTATAAATATAAGGCCTCACCCATTATCCAAAGAAGCTCTTTTTGTGTAATTTTACTATGAAAAATACCTTCAAAAATCTCTCAATCCAAAGTTATAATGTTCAATTATTTAAAGACAAAGATTTCTTGTAATGTTATAATGCACAAATATTGATTGATTGTTACATATTGCCAAATCTAAGCCAAACATTGCCAAGGTGATAAGGAGAAATGATGCAAGGAGCACCATTATCAAAGACTCTTTGAGCACACAATTCAACATGTTCCTCCATATCCAACATGCAACTCTTTCTCTCAAGGAAGGTAAAGAATACTTGTTTTATCTTTCATTTTTAGTTACTTGCATTATTTTATTACTCCTTGAGTGTTTAACATTGAGGTGTTAGATTTCTTAGTGTGTTTTTATTGGTTTTTATCATACTAACACTTGACTAAATCCCCTCTTAGATTACTATCACCCATAATGGCACACCCAAGGGGATTATGCAGTCCACATGCATAATGAGAGCACCTTTGGACCTCCTTGGAGATAATAAGCATTCATTTTAGACCTTAATTTATTGTTTTTATCTAATTTTTCTATTTTTGGCTTTTGAGTCTAGAACTATAAATTTGTGACTATGAAACTGTAAATTTGGTGAGATAAACTGTGAAATAATTGACAAAATCATGAAATCATCTAGAAAAATCACAAAATTACCCTAGTTTGACCTCAAATCTATGAAACTATGAATTTGGCAGAGAAAGTCATGAAATCATCAAGTGAAACTATGAATTCATTATATTGGAAACACATATATTCCTTTGTTTTTCAGTTAATTGTGAAATTGTTTAAAATCTATGAAATCATCTTTTACATTTACAAATCATCTTTTATAGTTGCAAGATTATCTTCCTGAGTAGATAAATCATTATAATTGATAATTAAATTGTCATTTTAATTGTGAAATCATTTTCTAACTATGAAATTATTGGCAAAATTACAAAATTACAACTCTCTGTGTTTCTATGTTTTCTTAAGGTTTTTCCCACAAATACAAATTTGGCAAGTTAAATTATGAAATTAGTAAGTCAAGCTATGAAATCTTTATAAAACTATGAAATTAATCTCTGCAAGTCTGTGGTTCATTCTAGTTTTTTGAGTTTTATATGCCTGAATAATTTTATAGTTCACAATTTACTGCATAACTATGGAATCATTTTAGAGAGTTAAATTTTGTGTTTTGAATGAGCTAACATGTAGGATTTCACCTTGGCTTAAGCAAAAATTAATCCACTAACCTTGTTTGTAGATAATTGAGCCAAGAATAATAAGTTTAAGTGTTTTTGAGATAATTTTTCCTTTTACAAAGTCAAAATTTTACAAACAAAGGTTAAAATTGATTCACATTCAGTTAAGGTGCTTCAAAATCACTTAAAATTTTGTATTTTAGCATTTTCAAGCTTTTTACAAGTGCAAACAGGGCTAAGGAGCCAAATAATTCAAACACATTTTAATTTTGTATTAGTAAAAATAATCTACATTTTTAGTTAGAGCTCCTAAGGGTTTTTTTCAATTCTTGTTTGTTTTTTAGATAGTTTCAATTTCATAGATTAGATTATTTATTTTGGAAAATAGAAAATATAGCATGTATACTCTCCCCCATCCCCTTTAGGGAAATCGAGTGACCAAAAGCACTTATATTTCCTTTATTTGTTAAAGTTGTGTTGAAAAGAATTGTGTATACTCTCCCCAAGCTTAGAGTGACTTGGTTGATTCAAATGTGACCTCTAAAGTCTTTCCATTTTAATTTATTTATTTTTATGCATTGGGATTATGGGTGGGTGTTCATCACCTCTCCATGAGTTCTTTATGGGTGTGTTGACCTAGGTTTTCATCTCCCAGCATCATTCTCACCTTGCTCCATGTAAGGGTATATAAATCAAGGCATATGGTACTAGTGTTATCACTTGGATTTTCACCCTTTGAAGATATGTCTTAGCTCTCCTCATCTAAGTGGAATAGTTGAAACACCTCTAGGGTGTGGGTAGCCTAAGGATGAGGTGAATCTCTAGATAGGGCTAGCTCTCTTGATGTACCACTTATAGATCACTACTACACTTATGTTTGTGAGGGAAAAAGGAAAGAGAAAATTGAAATTAAACTATCCTAAATGAGGTGATACACCAAATTAGTTGATGACTACCAACCAGTTGCATGTTACACATGAGAATGAGGGACTAACCAAACATACACTTCTCTAATTTGCATCTTCTCACATCAATATTTCATTGTGAGGTTGTGATGAATGTTTAGGCCAGGATGACTAAATAAGAGGCCTAGGATGTCACTATTTGAATAGACTAACTCACTCAACCCTGACACATCAATAGAACACTTCACATGACCTACAAGAAGAAGCTTTCCAACTAAAAATAGGTGAGATAATGAAACAATAATGCTAAGGAAACAAGTCATCACTAAGAAAAATCAATAATCCAAGTGAACACACTATGAACAGTCATGGAAGAGGTAAAAAATAGTAGTATTTATTTATCCATGCTATGCATATGAGCAGGGCTTTTCCATACTCAGCTAGAGCATAATTTACAAAGGCCAAAATGGCTAGTTCTTATAGAACTTGAGAGAGAGAGGAGAATAAATAAGTCTAAAGGTCATAAGGACACTTTTAAAGCTAAAAAAATGAGTTACATGTGCATGAGAAAGGAATGTAAAACTGAAAATGCAAAGTCAAGAGGCACAAGTGTCACCCCAAGTCATGAAACTCTTGATGTGGCATGAAATTCACTTTGTTGGCTTAGAAAATTGCCTTCATTATTTACCCCTATTTTAACATCCCAAAAATAACTATGGAAGGTATCCTAATTGGAAGGAGAGGGAAGGAATTTATACATGCCTCTCCATGCATTGGTTATAGTCTTGATCACCTGTAATCTCTTAGAAATGAATCATCACTACCTGCAGTCAAGATAACTCCACTTTCACACACATTGCACACTTGGGTTCCAAAAAGACTTTATTTTTAAATTAAAATATGTAAAATGTAGTTGATGAAACTTTTAAATACCCTTCATGGCTTTAGATGAATTAGGCACATTACAAAAATGCTTCCACTTGAAGTTTTCACACTTCTCACCATCATGTTCACTATGTTAATTTTGATTATCTGAGATGAGAGATATTATTTGAACACTTAGGATTTTTTAAAAGGAATTAAATGGACATGGGTAGTTATCTAGAGTCTCAATATTTCTTTATAAGTTTATTTCATCTCTTGTAACCTCCTATAACCTGCACAATGCATAAAACAATCAAAAAGACCAATTTTAATACCATGTGCATACATGTATGAAACACCTAAAGTGTATTTAAATTGTATTTTGAGATTCCTATATATGATCCAATCATTTCCAAATCCATTTTGATCTATTTGGATGCATCTCCAGTCTTGTTTTCCCAATCGGGTCCTTCCAAGGGTTTTGGGTCATTTCTACTCTTAAAGTTTGTTGATGAAGATATGACATTAGAAATAAAAAGATATTCAATTATATAAAATATTATTACCATTAATAACCTCTATAAAATCCCTTGATATCCATTCACATCCTCAAAAAATTTATGAGCATTTAAAACTAGCCTATCGGGCTTGCTTCTTCATTTACACAGGCCAAATGTTGGTTCCAAGACAAAAATGGTTATCCCTGTGGTTTATCTACCAAGAGATTTAAAACATATGTTATTACCTCATTAAAATTATATAATATTATATAATTCATATCTAAGTCTATAAGTGTGAATGACTTCCCATTTGGACACCAGGCCTAAACCCTGCCTAATAGGCTTGATTGTAACCTTGAGGTTTATCGTACCCTATTTAGATTCATCCTTAAATGAGATGTTTCTCATGTTTATTTAGGTTTATTACATATTTTTACATCTCATTTTAGTTTCAAATATCTCTTTTTCATCTCATTTCATCCCTTCTTTCTAAGACTATAGGGTTTGCACTTCAGGGGAAGTACCCTCTATTTGAGACAAAACAGAGGGTAGTTCCCCTATTGTCCCAAATAGAGGGTACTTACCATATTTTATTAGACCATATTATAATTTTAAGATATTATCCAAGTTTAAAATATTATATGCATCAAATTTCAACTCTTTGTTAGGTCATTTGACCCTCCAAAAGCTTTAAAATCCAAGATAGACTTGTGTAAAATAGACTATGTGCAGGGTTTCCTCCAATATATTATATGTTGATTGTTTGGGGATATATATATATATATATATATATATATATATATATTTCATATAAATAACCTATATAAAAACTCATGGTCATAATGAAATTTTTATAAGTCTGATCACCATTTAAATTTTCCATAGACCCTTTTCATGCACTTTGGACTCACAAATTGTGTGCATAAATTCCTAACTGTATTCTTCTTTTAGAGGGTTCCCTACATAATATTAGCTTATATTAAATGTTAATAGGATTATATATGATCTCCTAGGTCACTTAACATTTTTTTGGACCCATTTTATTAGTTCCTATGTAATACAATCCTCACAACATCACTCTTAAGCTCATTGTTGCATACAACTAAAACTAACTGTGTTGAAGCAAAACAAGGGCCCACCTGTAGATGTTTATGCATGGATTAGAATTTAAAATAGTGTATATGAATTATTAATATATTATAATATCATTTAAAAAGTGTTTATACTTGTTCATTCATGCTTTGACAACATCCATCCTAATTCCTTTGCTCTCTGCCTTTCACAGTCATCTATAGTTGGTTGTAGGTATATATTGTCAAATGAAGGGGAATCTAAAGGTGTTTATCTGATAAAAACTCAATATAATAACCTCTCCTTATTTTTTTTCATGTTCACATCATGATCTAGGTTACTATTCTCTTAGTTTCACTATAAATAAAACACCTTCCCAAACTTTCACCTTTGGTTGGTTGTAGGTGACTAATTTCAAATGAGAGGACTCCTGTAGGTGCGTATGAAACTTACCACCTTGATCCTCAACCCTTGCTATAATATTATTGAGGAAAAAATTTAATCTTAAACCTATCATTATCATCCATTATGAATATGTGTTCCACTTGCAACTCTGAGTGTTAGAGCCACCTTGGAGTCAAAACTGTAGGTGATCACTGCTTGAAATTAGTACATAAAAGTGCATATTGGGGCCTTTCAATAACTATCCTCCTTAAGTAATTTATCCTCCAAAATTTGCATGAATTTTTTCCCCATATATGGGATACAAGGAAGCACATTATGATGCATCAAAACCATTGACAAACCTACCATATGACCCTACCAAAATGGCGTAGGTGCTCTATTTTGCACTTTTGGGGATTATGTCCCAAAATACAGTCATCTCACCTTTTGAAGGTTCCCCATAGTTATAATATCAAATTAGCAAATCTCATGGGTTTGTTATAATACATTCAACAGGTTATGATATCAAAAGTAATCTCACCACTTGTTTCAACACTCCCCTATGACATCTTATCTCTCTATGGTACCACCTGTAGGTGGCCATCTTCAAGGTACAAACAACAAATGTAGAATTACAAGTAGTGTGCAAGATTTGTGAGTTTTAATGAAGTTTAGTCCTTTTAAAAAGGTTCCAAATAGAATCTTATTACTATCAAAACCCGTCTTAGTTCAAATTATCCTTGTCAACATGCTTGGTTTCCATGGAGACACTTGTAGGTAGGTATCCTGAGTTGCATATAGATGGTTATCATGAAATGGTCCATATACTCCAAGAGCTTGCTTTCATGGCCAATTTATCTCATCTCATGGTATCTACATGAATCCTTGTTATTTTTTAGATCTTCAATAAACACACACACCTCATTTTCAATGTTGAACCCTGTCATATGACCTGTGGGTGCATGTTAATGGTAAGAGCCTGAGTAGAAGTATTGTATATGACTGCTACAATACTCTCATTATCATTTTGAAACTCAATTAACTACCTCATGTTTCTATAGGATATCTCACATATTTGAAACCCTCATCACACTTGTGTGGACATTCTCAGAGCCTTTATATATCATAACTGAGACTAAGGATGAGTTGGGAGGTGATTATGCATGCCAATGGACTACAACCTCAATGATGTTTAACTTGGATGTTGGAACTATTGAAACAAAAATGCTACCATGACCATTTAGCTAAGTTAAACACCATGATACATCATTTCAAATCCTTTTCAGAGAAAGAGGCCTTTTGCAAATGGTGAAATTTTAATGCAAGTTCAGTATTAACACCCTCCTACAAAGTGAGTTATTTGAGCTATCAAATCAACTTGAAACATGAAACCAAGAATATATATAATTTTATGAAGGATTTAAAAATCATCTAGAATTAACATAACCAACTTTTTTTTACATAAATGTTCAAACCAAAGTAAAACCAATAGGGTGCAGGAAATAGTGAGCAAAAAAACATAGTCAACTTGTTAGAGATGATTCATAATGCATGGTTGAAATATATTGGAAATAATATTATGAAAATTAATATTTTTGAGTCTAATTTCACCCCCTACATGCATTTGGTTTGAAACTTCCTCAACTAGTCATACCAAGCATAAACATGTTGATCACTTCTACATGTCTAAAAGGGTGAGAAAGGAGCAAAATGGTTTTAGCTCAACTTTGGCACTATCAAAGCATTTAAAATGTGTAATTGATTATGATGAATATTAATAGACATTTCATGACCTTCTCCCATGTGTCACCTTCCCTCATGGGCCGTAGAAGTGCCAAACTCCCTCTTTTCAGTTGGTTTCTTGATCTTCAGTTAGATAACCTGCAAGATTCAAATAGGTCTAACATTTTTGATAGGGAATATGACTTATTGGACATTTTAAAGGAAATTATGAAACTTGGATACCTTGGAAACCTTTCCACTTGCATTTATAACCCCTAAATGCCTATTAAATGACTCAAAATGACCTATTAACTAGTTAGATCATTAACAAGGCTAATAAGGCATTAAATGACATAAAATAACTTATAATTCACCCCATGACAAAATATTAGACACCATATGAACCTCTAAAACTAAAGGGTTTACCTGTAGGGGCCCTAATTTGACCTACGAGGTCAAATTTTGTCAACTAGGATTACTAGGGGCTCAATAGCTAGCCTCTCTTATCATAATGAAAACTTGAGTCAGGTCTGTCTAAACATCAAACTCTACTAATCAATACATGGTTGTATTTTTTATGTAAATTAATAGACCCATTCATAGTAATTTATTTGGTATGAACCCAATTGATGTGATTTCACTCTTCTATTAGCCACACTTGAGACCATATAGTATGTTTAAAACTTATATATTTTTAGTCAACCCCTCTAGATACGTAATTTCTCACTAAATTTTGAATGTTACTCACTCTAATTCTATGTCATGTTTTAATGTTTGAGAGATAGAGGGGGGAGCAAAAACTTTACCTGCACCTATACTTTAATTTTTGGATTAACACTTAATTCTTCATAAGCATTGGTATATTGGTGAAAGCTTTGATAAAAGCTACTCACACTCATGCTAGTTTTAGGGATAGGATGAGCCATTTGTGTTATTTCTATTTTATTTGATTTAATTTATGTTTTGAGACTAGAAATTATTTTTTTGTTCAAAATGAGTCATAACTGTCACATGTTTTCATCACACTTTCACCTAAGAGGTGTTATTCTACTCGTTTGGTGTCACAATTTTGCCTTATAATTTTTATCCTAAAAACATTTGTGTGTGTCACTTATTTAAATAGGGCATCATTATGATGCCTATTTCATCCCAAACATTTTCCTTGGGTTTTTGAATCCAAAACCATTGTCATGCCATTTGATTGAAGGAGTGTTTTTACGCTACCCATGTTATTCCAAAGACATTATGTTGTTTCAAACCAAGTTTAAAATAGCATGTATCTTTAGTATTAAAATGGTGTTTTTATGTTGTACATTTAGGTCTAGATTGTTTTCCATTGAAAAATACAAGTCTTTCAAACTAAGTTTGGAATTTGTCTTGCAAAGTTCAGATTCAAAATTGATTGGTCAACACCTCAATCTTGCTTAATTTTGGCTCAGGTGTTTACCTATTACCTTTGGATTATGTAACCTAGACTAATTCCTTGCTTGTTTTAAAGACCCATTTGCCTAGACCTAGGAAGTGGTTTGTTTTTGTGTGCCTTGATTCAATTTGTTAACTTAAACTGTGGTTGAAACTCACTTTTTAAATATAACTTTAAGCATGGTTAGTTTACATTGGAGCCTTGTTTATCATTTGGGCTTGAATGCTTTACTCATCATTCTTATTTTGATTAATTGAGATTAAATTTCCCAATTATTTTTAGGCATGTTCCTAGAGAAAATGTTATCACACCAAGGTCAAGTTTGTTTTAAAAGCCATGTGTCGAGATTGAGTCAAAGTGTTTCGAACTATTTACCATAGAGTTAGATCAATTGTAACTTTTTACCTCAACCTAGTTTATTTTAAAGTCTAGATTTGTGCCTTCTTACCAAAGACCTAGCATTGCCTTTAAATTTTTATATTTAGTTCATTCCTTTTTAAGTCTATCTTTGTTATTTTTTTACCAAAGACCTAGCACTTTTCATTCTAGACCTAGATTAGATTTGTCCGAAACACTTTTCCAAAACCAGATTCAAATTTGCCTTTCATTTGACCATTTATGTGAAGGACCTTAGAGATATTTGAGACTAATATTTCCGTTGATACTTTTTATTCTAGGCCATGTTTAAACCATTTAAATCAATAGATCGATTTTTCCATATAGACTCAATTTTCAAGATGTACCAAGCATCAACCAATCTTTTTAGATTGTGTTTCAAGTGTTTTGTGAATTGTAGGCCTTTTCCTTTGAGAGACGTTAGTCATGGATTTGTATAAGCCTCGCTACACATGTATTATAACCATGCACAATATATATTATGAAAGTTTAGTCATGAATGAGCCTTTGTTCAAGACCCATATAGTGATGTCATAGTTTGTGAGATGGATCCATATCCCCCTTACACTACTCAATATGTGGAACAAGGCAAATATCCATTATTATAATACTTGGTTAGTACACCTCCATATCTAAGTCAAGAGCAAGAACATATAGCTCAATACCTTACTATTGTGCCATCTATCAAATAAGTACAACAACAACCTTACTCCATTACCATGCCATCAACATATGACCCAACTTGTTCAGTTGTCACTTGTTTGAGAATAAGGATAAGGTTTTGGTTGGGGCCATAGAGGTAGGAGCCAATTTTATAGAATAATTTCCTCATGAAAATATACATGGTCTAGTTAGATTGCCTCATAACATACCTTATACTAGAACTATTGAACATTCCTCTACTAGTTACCAGCATGCCTCCATGCCAATGTCAAACAAAGATCTGAATGTGATTATGAAAGGAAAAGGCACCATAGAAAACCAATTTATACAAATTTAGTAGGCATATCAGACTTATTTTAGTCTAGCATATAATTTCAATGCTATGTCCATATCCAATACCCTACTTATAGAGCTAACTCCTTTAACAGGAATGTTAGTTGATACATTGCATCATACTGATTTAGGTGTCGACCCATTTTCCCAAATTACTTCAGTAGATGACATGTTTAATTTCCCATTCATTAAGGAAGTGATTATGGCTTTTACGTAGGACCAAGTGTTAAATATAGTGGATAGCATGCAAGTGTCTCCCAATTCAGGGCAAGGTGGGTTAAATGCCCCATAAAATAATCCACAACAACAAGTACTTCTTACTAACACCATGAGTGGTTCAAAATAATAGGAGGTACGAATTCTTAGTTCTGAACCAAAGTAGGTTACTCCCACTCCTAAACTAGCTATTTCCTAAATCACGCAACAACAAAGGGTTAGTAACCAAGCACTACCCAATGTTCTACCCCAACAAGTGATGAATGTTACCACACCTCAATAGGTGATGGCTAATATTTTGCAACCATAAAAATAAACCAATTTACCACTTTAGAAAAGTTAGAACATTATGCCACCTTAATAGGTGGCAACAAATGTTCTACCTCAACATGTAACAACAAAGGTTCCACCTCAATAGATGTAGACCAATGTACCTCAATAATCATAGACATTTTCTAATCAATAATGCATTCCTATTGGTCAATGGAAAATACCAAACACCCAACAATCATCTAGTTCAAAATAGGTGTTTGTTTAATAAAGACATGACAACATATAGTAAGTACATATTAGGTTACAACTACCTTTTACCCAACATGAGCCATATATTTGAAGATAGGGCCTTAGTCAATAGCAAGTAGCATTTATACAGCTAGGTTTGACTAGTCAACAACAAGTTCTTACTCAAACTCAGCTAGCATAATACCTTTCACAAAGCCACATACTTCCATCACAACCTAAATTCCCTTAGACCCAAATCCATATTCCAAATCCAAACTAGAATATTTACCAATAATACATGTAGTATCAGTAGCTTAATCCCAATGCACAAATGCATAATCCTAGTCGATTGGTCTATCAAACCAACATTCCAAAATACTTCATTTACCCATTTAACCCCGATCAAGGTAATCCACATTTGATCACCCAATGATAACCATAACCAACTATTCCATCATGTTTCTTATCCCAAGAACTACAATAGATGAAAGATGCAATTACAACCATTCAAATGGGAAAGCAGACCAATAATTTCAAATTGTATTACATGTGTTTATATCCATTTAACATGGAGTATTTCCAAATATCATTTCCTTTGGGTTATGAGCCACCAAAATTTGACAAGTACAAGGGTAAAGGAGACCTTAGAGAGCATCTAAAAGTGTTTTTTATCACTTGATAGCTAGTGGCCTATAGTGACATCCACCTGCTTCTTATTTTTCCTTGAAGTCTAGCTAGGTAGGATTTAGAGTGGCTTTTTAAGTGGCCAAAGAACTCAGTATCTGAATTTGATGATCTTTTAGATAAGTTTATATAACATTTCTCCTATAATCTTGAACATGAGATTTTAGTAGTTGATTTGAGTCAGGCCAAATAGAAAGTTGGTGAGAACTTATGAGTTACTTATAACAAAGGAAATTGCTTACTATTTCCTTCACCCGTAATCTACCAGATAAATAATTAGCAGCTAAGTTTACCAAAAAATTGCACAACAAAATATCTTATCACTTGGAACTTCAATGTGCTCATACATTCAAGGAGATTATTGAAAAAGGTATACAAATTGAAAAATCCCTTATTAATAAAAGAATTATTAAGTTATCTTCTTCAAACCAAAATCAAAGCCAAAACCAAAATTTAGGCCCAAGTCAGAGCCCTAACCTAGTCAAATGCAAGTGTCTTCACTTGCTCAAACTATTAATTATGAAAAACCTAAGCCATATAACCACAACAAGAATGTTTTTGGTAATGGAGTCACTAAGTCGCATCACATTCTAATGGTGCAAACACCATCTACTCAACCTATGCCATAATTATAGCTTATTCCACAAATAAAGCCTATCCAACAAGCACAAACTATGCTTCAACTTAGGCTAGCTCCTCAAATGCTACAACCACCACTTTTGCAAACCCCTCTTCCAAGAAGAAGATCCAATCCTAGATTATTTAAGGACCTTGGTAATCATATTGAAGTAGTGTTTCATAAATTAGTTGTGGCTAATATGATTAGTTGGCCAATTCTAAAACATTTTCTTGATTACCCATATTGGTATAAAGAACATGATTTATGTGAATACCATTATGTTCATGGACATTCTATATGTCATTGTGTGTAGCTGAAGTACCTTATTGAAAATACATTGGAAAATAGAGAGATATAGTTGGATAATAGAGCATATACATCCAATAAAAACCTAGGTATCCACCAAAATCCTTTTCCATAACATAATAATACCAATTAACAACAACAATAATAATGAATACCACATCCATAGTAGTATTAATAACAACAACCACAGTAATAGTAACAACATCAACATTAAAAATTTCAACCATAAAATAGATGGAAACAAGGCTAGAATGACCCCAATAACCAAAATAGCTATCACACAATTGTACATGACTACAATAAAGTTGTATGTCATATTGTGGGTGGTCATGTTTTTACCATTACCATCAATCTTAGATCAAATGCCAATAAACCAGGATAGTTACCTATAAATGCCCATCACCCTACCAATGTTGATAATCCTTCCTTAAGCTATGACTGTAGCCAAGTGTAATAACAACCAAGGATTATCATCTCAGGTACTTATGCCAATAACTATCCATTACCCCATGACCATAGCCAAGCACATTGGCAATCAGTAATTACCCTCTCTGGCCTATCTCCATCATTTTCTAGTTACAATGGTCCTATAACCAATATAGATTATGAAAACGTAACTAAGAAATCTAAAGTCACCATCGTAAGCTTGTAACCCCCTACCAATGAACCAATCCAACCATGTCATCTAGGAGTAAGCCAACTACCATTATTAAGGAAAGAATGTATGATATTATGGAACAACTCCAAAAGGCACGAGCATAAAGTTATATTTTATATTTGTTTTTTATGTATACCATCCACAAGAATATCCTTACTAAACTATTAGGCCAATCCTAAGTTCCCAATGACATTTCTCTAGACAAATTTCAAGATTTGGTTGGACACCTAGCTCCAACCAATAATTGACCTTCAACCAAAGTGATATGTCATCCCTTGGCCCTCTCCATAACAACCCATTATACATTGAAGTTTTCATCATGTAGCATAAATTTAAACGTGTCCTCATAAACATTAAATTGGGCCTAAATATTGTGTCTCTGAGGCTAATCAAGCATCTGGGATATACAATAGCTGACCTTCAGCCAGAGACTATTACTATCAAGGCCTATGATAATGAAGATCAGGGATCACAAGGAACCATTAGTTTGTCAGTGATCATTGGGCCTTTGACCCAGAATACAATTTACCATGTGTTAGACCTAAATTTATCATATAATTTGCTTTTGGGTAGACCATAGATACACAAAATTTGTGCAATTCTTTCAACCTTGTACTAGTGTATCAAGTTTCCTCACTCAGGGATGAAGGTGACTATCCATGGATATTTATAGCCATATGAATACTACTAGAATTTAGAGGCTAAATATGAAATCTAAAATTATCATTTTGGTCTAGAACCAGTACCAAAGAAGGACAAAGATAAGGAGATACTTATTAAATCACTAGAGACCAATTATATAGACCCTGATAGCCTTACCTCGACTTCACATACACCTCCCATTAAAATGTCTAATCATTTTACCATTTTAGATAATGATTTAGGAGAGTATTTTACCCATGACACCTTCCATATATCCAAGCTTCCACAAAACCTCAAGTCCTATAGAAGGCCCAAGGCTAATATAACTTGCATGAAAGGGCGATGAAAGGGAAAAAGAAAGCTTTATATCCCAACACCTATTATTTTCACACCGGATACTAGCCAAGAAAAAGACCTACTTACCAATGATTATTCTTGGTTATACAATGATAAATTGGTTAATTATTAATGAAGTACAAAGTATCCTATTCCTAACAGGATTATGGATAATCAAGCATATGAATGTAGAGGCTTGGGTGAAAATATATAGGGTATTATTGAGCCTATTTTTATGACCAAATACAAAGTAACTCATGGTCTTGGATTTAGACCACCTAGGGGTGACCCCACATATTTTATTCATATTCCAACACTAATAACTACTGATGATGATACCAATAGCAAAGCAGATTCTAATCATAGTATATGCAAAGACCTTGTTAGTACCAACATATTCAACCCATATACCATTTATACCATCACTCTAGTGATCTGGCATTCCTCGCTTACCCTTTATCATCCTCAACTTGTAGATTGGGACCAAAAAGAATCCACAATACCTTTAAATGAGTTCAAGAATGATAAGGCATTTTGTAATTTTTTGGGCCTAAGAGACAACATTTTGTTGGGAGACCATAAACAAGGGTTCTCTATCAAATTATATCTTGTTGCCTATTTTGGAGACCAGGTGAACACCCTTAACCAAAAATAAAATAATAAAACATTGAGGTCACAAAGTGAAAATCTCTTTGAGGCACTTTTGGACTAGGATAAAAATAAATAAAAAGGCCAGTCTCTTGGTGAAACCCTATTTCAAGTGCCACTAGATGGGGATGTTTATCCTTTATTTGAATAAACCTCAAGAGACCACCAATAATGAAATTGATTTTGGGTCTAATTTTAGTATAGAAGAACAACATGCCTTTGATCAAATTGTCCAAGAGTGTCTAAAATGTTTGTTACATGGCCCTTGCTACCATTAGTAGATTTAGATTCATCCTATTTGGGAGAGCTTGAAGAAATAGTCTAACTAGAGGACTTTACCATTATTGTCCAATTTACATATTTGTCAATTATTCTGGAAGATGGGTTGAATCTCCTAGTAGAGGGCATTAAAGAAGTTAACATTGGGACTCCAAAGGACCCAAAGTGGATTAAATTAAGTGTGTCCCTCACTGAGGAGGAACATGAAGTTCTTATAACCCTTTTGAGGGAGTTTGTGGACATATTTGAATGGGCTTATTCAAACATGCCATGTTTAAACCATGATTTAGTTATACACCATATCATTATACATCATGATGCAAAACTTGTTAGGTATAAATTATGTAAGATGCATCCTTGTATTACTATGTTAGTTAAGAAAGTGTTGGAAAAAATCTTGGAAGCAAGATGCATCAAACCGATCAACTATTCAAAGTGGATATCCAACATTGTGCCTATCAGTAAAAATCCAAAAGGTATTAGAATCTACACTAATTTTAGAGACATCAACAAGGTCTTCTTTAAGTATGACTTTTCTCTATTGAAGATTGACATGATAGTTGAATCAAAAATTGGCTATGAGATGTTTTCCCTCATGGATGGCATTTCAAGATATCATCATATTAGGATTGTGCCAAGACCAACACAAAATAACATTCACCACTCCTTAAGGAATGTTTTATTATCAAATCATGTCATTTAGCCTCAAGAATGTGAGGATAGCATACCAAAGGGTTATGACCATTATATTCCATGACATGATGCATGATATTATCAAATACTATGTTGAAGACATATTGAGAAAATCTAAGATCCATGTAGATCATCTAGTTGTACTATAAAAGATATTTGAAAGGCTTTGTGAGTACAAGGTTTGACTTAATCCTAAGAAGTGCATCTTTAGTGTTACCTTAAGTAAATTTTTAAGCTTTATTGTCTCTTTGGGCATTGAAGTTGATCTTGCCAAGGTCCAAGCCATTACCAAGATGCTTCCTTTTTCCACTTTGAAGCAACTCTATAGTTTGCAAGGCAAAATCTATTCTATTAGATGCTTCATTTCATATTTGGTTGATAAATTCCATCCTTTCACTCATTTATTAAAGGAAGGTATTACATTTCTTTGGGATGCAAAATGTCAAAAAGACTTTGAGCACCTAAAAGAATACTTAGCCAATCCCCCTGTTCTATTATTGTTAATATCATGAAGGCCATTCCTACTTTACCTATCTACCACTGATAATGCCCTAGGGGTACTGTTAACCCAACATGATGAACATGGGAAAGAACATGTAGTGTAATATCTAAGTCATACATTGGTAGTGTATGAACATAACTATATGCCAATTGAAAAATATTGTTTAGTTATGGTTTCTATAGCCCAGAACTTGCATCATTACATGTTTAATAACAAGACCATAGTCATTACCAAAGTAGATCCGCTCAAGTATCTACTATCAAAAATAACTTTACAAGGCTACATGGCTAAGTGGATCATGATTTTGAGTGAGTTTGAGATGGAGTATGTCAATAAAAAATCCATTAAGTGACAAGTCCTTGTAGATCAACTTGTTGAAGTTCCCCTCTCATATACTCAACTACTCACTTTTGCATTCCTTGATGAATCCATCATGACTGTTATAGAAACACCTCGTAAGGAGCAACAATAGAAGCTATATTTTGATGGATCATTCACATCTCATGGATAGGAATAGGACTATTATTTATTACACCATAGGGGGTTCTCATTCCCAAATCATTTTATATTAGTTTTCCTTGTACTAATAAAATAGATAAATAAGAAGCACTCATTGCAAGTATTCATCTAGAATTATAATGAAACATTCAACATTTACTAGTTCATGGTGATTCCTAACTTATTATTAATTAGGTTACAAACCAGTTCCAAACTAAAAATGATAAGCTTGTACCATACACATCCATAGTGGACATTCTCAAGTAATAAATTGCTCACATTTAGTTTGAACACATACCACGAGCCAATAGTAGAATAGCAGATGCCATGGATATAATTGATTCTTTGATCCAGAACATAGACAAGGCAAAAGACTATCAGTTCCTCATTGAACATCTTGTAGTGCCTGCTCATGAACCCACTACCATTGAAATGATTTGTGATATTATTGCTCCCAATTCTATTTGGTATTCTAACTTATATAATTACCTCCATGACCATGTCCTTCCACCCAAAATTTCATAGAAGCAACAAAAATATTTCACACACCCAAGCCTCTTGATATACCCTACTCAACCTAACCCTTTAACAAAGAAGCTTTCATGAAACTATGTTTTGTTGTTTGAATTCAACATAAGTTGCATTAACATTGAGATAAGTTCATAAAGGAGTTTGTGGATCCCACACCAATGGGTCTATCCTTGCCAAAAATCTCTTATGTATTGGTTATTATTAGATAACTATGGAATCAGATGCAGTTGATTATGTGAATAGATGTAAACAATATCAGAGGCATCCAAATTTGATTCATGCTTTAGCCAAAATACTCAAACTAATGACTACAACATGGTCATTTTCAATGTAGGGACTTGATCTTGTTGATAAGATTAACCCTACCTCCTCATATGGCCATAAGCATATCCTTACCACCACTGAGTACTTCACTGAGTGGGTTGAAGTTATATCCCTCACTTACATGATAGAACAAATTTCCAAATTCAGCTTCAACCATCTCATTTGTCATTATGGTATCCTATCTAACATTATATATGATACTAGTGGATCATTTAAGAATAAGTATTTCAAGGTGGTTTGTGTCAAGTTTAACATGACCAAACATTTTTTATTGCATATTACCCACAAGGTAATGGCCAAGTGAGGCATCTAAAAATACCATTGTTAGTATTTTTAAGAAGATTGTCAATGATGTTGGTTATGATCGACACCTACAGATCTTCTATGCCCTCTAGGATTTACATACTAAATAACATACTCAAACAAGATCCATACCATATTCCCTTATTTATGACACTGAGGCCATCCTTCCCATCAAGGTCAAGTTGCCTTCTCTATATATCTCATCGACGCACATCTTTGATGATTAAGATTACAGGGTAGCCCATCTTCAAGAGATGGATTACTAAATGAAAAATGCATGGCCATTGTAAACATCCTTCATGTATATCAGAACTAGTTACGTGGTCAGTATAATAGGCATGTCAAACACATAGAGTTTAATCTTGGTGATCTTGCCCTCAAAGAAAACTAGAAGAACACCACGACTGAGAAAAATAAGAAAGGCAAGTTCAAACCTAATTGGATAGGCCCTTATGTCATTGTTGCTAATTATGGATTTGGAGTTTACATGTTAGATACAGTATAAGGAGATGAAATTAATGGACCTATGAACATAATACATATCAAGCATTATCTCACTTGAGATACTTGAGGTATTGTCTATGAGGATCATTTACATTATACCATAATATCACCTTCTTTATACCATACCTTCCCTAATTTTACCAGAGTTATTTTAACCTACTTTACCCACCATTTTGACCTTGGTTCTAATCCATTGGTTCTTTGGGAACCTTGAAAAAGGATATTCAGATGCATTTTTAGTAGTTGATTCAGTATTTCATAATGATGGAGTATCTTGGGGTAGTATGACAGTGGTTTGGCAATTGCATTCTTCATTATTGTTATATTTTATCCCAATGCTACTAATTATAACCACCTTTTTTAAAATTAGTATTACTAACCCAGGCTAATGTTTCCTCACTATAACCACCTTTGGGAAAATTAGGAGCAACCCCATTTTTATCCACATTGCTACATCATTGTTTTATACTTTATCATTTTCCTAATTCATGAACTTATTGATACCTAGTCAGATTCTCTCTATTATAGGTGGAACTATAGTTACTTGAGGTCCTTCAATACTATGTAGGTAGTGTTTAATTCATGTTAAGGTCAACTCAATCACCCCTTTCCCATGCTCTTTCTATTTTGAGAGAAATTTATGTTTGAACGCTCTCACCATTTTGCAAGCATCTTTAAGCCACCCTCTCACCATTTTTTGAGTTAGCCCATTATGTGTCTTGTAATTCCTCATTGAGTTGAGATGCCTAAAAAACCCAACAATTTGGATGTATGGATGACCATTCATATTTAATCCCTACCACTCAGGTCATGAATCTCCTAGTTGGTAGGTATATCTAAAGCATTCTCATAGCTTTTGTCATGACCATTTCCATTTGCATGTTTCATTTTTTGATAGTATTTCATCTCATTCCTAGGAGAACTACATTTGAACTAAAGTTCACATTGGATATTATGTCCATGGGATTATGTAGCCATCATCCAAATTGGCTAGTGTATTTGGAGTCAGCTCAACCACTTTTGATGACTGATTTTATTCACCGTTATCTTGTATCATTCCTTCCTCTAGGTTTGTTTCCACCAACACCTCACTATTTTACGAGTTCATTCTCATTCCAAGCCTTAGAATTAGTAGACGTTATGAATTACCAATTCATTTCAATCATGGATATTCATCTATTGATTTTAGTATGATTTTGGCCTAAACCATACTTTCGTGCTTGAGTTGTTTGTTTGTATTGACAATCTCATGATTATGAGTGTCATCCCCCTCTTTTCCTATACCCTCATAGTTTTACGAGACCATTCCTATTTTCCTCTGCAAGTCCATCATGTTTTTTTATCATCATTTTTCATCTATCCCATATCTGGGAGAACTACATTTAGCCTGAAGTTCACATTGGATCTTGTGTCCATAGAACTATGTAAACAATGTCCACTTGCCTAGTGCATATGGGGTCATCTCGGCTACCCATTCCTTTTCTTCTATTCCCCCCTACTTTTTTCTTGTTTGTGCCATTTTTACATATAGCCTAGGGGTAACATTATTAGGCTTTTATTCCTGTGTTGTTTTACCTATGGAATTGCTACCTAGCTTAGGGGTCACCCTATCACCTAGAGTAACACTTCTATTACACATGCACAAATAATTTGTATTCTATTTGTTACTAACATTACAGTTAATCATTGTTTGTATATTGCCTTTATGTGTTTAGAATGGTTTGTTTATTGCACTTTTCTTTGTTTTGGCTTGTTTATTTTTTATGATTATTTTATTTTCTTTGTTTGCGGCCTTAGATTATCATCAATTTGTTTATTTATTTTTATTAGTATTTTGTTGTTTATTAATTTTTGTTGATGTTTTATTATTTTCCTTTTTTTATTGGTGTTTCCTTGTTTGTTATTTTTTTATTGGTGTTTTGTTTTTTTTGTGTGTTTGTTTGTTTTATTTTTATTTGCCTTTTTGTTTCTAGATTGTTGTAGGATTCTTACACTTTATTTACACTTGAGTCTAGATTACCCATATCTTGTACTTTAGTTTTGAATTAGTGTTTTTTCCTACACTTAGTTTATTTCATTCTATTCACTTGGGATTTGATTGTTCATATCTTACCCCTAAGTGATTTGTAATTGCATTTAAACTAAGTTTCCCCATACTTTAGATACACATTGTTATTATAATTGTCTATAACTATGATACATAATATCACAAGCTATAACAAAAATCAGGCCAAAGGACCTATTCGACAATACGGTGGGTAGTACTTCTCCTTTTTCACATTTAGAAAATCCCTGACCTACCCAAAAAACTACCCAAATGTAGAGTAATTAAATAACAAATGGATTATAATTATTGCTAGTTTAGATGTGTATCTCCATACTAGCAGGTAGCCCAAATTCATGCCTATAATATATGTCAGCTTATTATTACTCTATAAATATGGATTCATTAGTTAAGCCCCCTTTCCTGATTTTCCTTATGGGGGTGAATCATATAGACCTTGTTTGATCCTATCCACCCTACTAGGGCAAGGACACATTGTATTTCATTCCCATCTACCCTATTAGGACATTTTCATTATGCCCATGAGTATAAAATCTTTGGCAAATCATTATCTCCATATGCCCTATTAGGGCACCTCACTATACTAATGATTATAAGTGCCTTTGAGAAAATTATTATCATTATTTGGTCCTAATAAGGTACTTCATGATGCACTAATTATAACCACCTTTGGGAAAATGAATATTTCTACCCTCATTACCTATAGATCACATTGTTTCCTTTTTTTTGAGGGAATGTTTGTCGACTCTATTTTGCCACCCATTCCCTTAAGGGGGCATCCAAGGCTCATCCATAACCTTATGGGGTATTAGCCAAGGCATTAACAAATTTATCATTATTTGAGAATATTTTATTTTTTCTATGTCCTACATCACCTTCCCAAATTGGGGAAAACTATAGACAGCCCATTTTAGCCATGACTTTGTTCTAAATGGACTTCAGATTGATTTCTACCAAAGAGTGCAAATTAAGCCTAGAAATAATTGAATATCCCAATTTCATCTGCATATCAAACATAAGTGCTCAAAATCATATTGAGGGTCCCTATTTAGGGTATTACATTGTACACAATATTTTCCTCTCATATATTCATCTCGAGTCAACTTGCAACCTAGTAAATTGATAGTTTGGCCTTTGGGTTCATTAAGCAGAATACTTAAACAATTCCTAAAATGTAAAAATGCTAAGAAAAATGAGTTAATTAAGAAAATCAAATTAAATTCTTGACTTAAATTTTCATATGTAATTAGTGAAAATGAATTTTGTAAAAAGGAAATTCCAATAAAATTGAGGTCATGATGATGTCATCATCCTCAAAGTCAAGGAATTGAAAATATCTCCATTAAAGCCTTAAATTCATAAATGGAGAACCATGCTTAATAAGTGGGATATCTATCTCAAATATTAATTGCTCTCCCCCTATTTAACTCAACTAGTGTTAAACTAAACTTAATCATGGTTAAAATTAACCTAACTGCACTTGGGTTAGAGTTAGTTTGAAAGGCTATAAATACAAGGCTTCACCCATTATCCAAAGAATCTCTTTATATGTAATGTTATTGTGTAAAAATAACTTCAAAAATATCTCAAACCAAAGTTATAATGTTCAATTGTTGAGAGAAAAAGCTTTCTTGTAATGTTATAATGCACAAATATTGATAGATTACTACATATTTCCAAAGCCAAGCTAAACATTGCCAAGGTGACAAGGATAGATGATGCAAGGAGCACCATTGTCAAAGACTCTTTGAGCACATGATCGAGCACATTATTCCATGGCCAACATGCAACTCCTTCTCTCAAGGAAGGTAAAAAATATTTTTTTTGTCTTCCATTATTAGTTATTTACATTGTTCTCTTCCTCCTTGAGTGTCTAGGCTTGAGGTGTTAGATTTCTTAGTGTGTTTTTATTGGTTTTTATCATACTAACACTTGACTAACTCCCATCTTGGATGCCTATCACATAGATCTCACATCAGATGTTGTGGTAAACTAAGTTTGTGTTATGATAAACTGAATCTTACTTTGCATGTCTTATATAAACCATGTAGCTTTATCTGAATCCTAAAATTGAAAATTTACCTTGTTCATCACATTTGAGAATTGACGATCATAATTCTAGACTGATTCTCCCAATTTCTATCTAACCTCCATCAAATATTTAATTGTTTGGCTTGCACATTTTTACATTTTGAATTCTCCCATCAATTTATCCTTGACTTAAGGAAAATTCATGGTTGTATGGTTATTTTTAAATATGAACTCTAGAGCTCAACTAGTCAAGGATCCTATAAGTTCACACTTTTTAACATTTTTATCTGTCACACCCTTAACCCACCACTTCAATTTTTAGGTCAAAAAATATTACTTTGGGTCAATGGACCCATTGTATGGAGTCAAAGTAATAGAAGCCCCTACATGAAACACCATATTTCATGAGATTTCACTAGATATAACTAGCTTGCTTGAGGGTGCTTTCATTAGTGTTTAAAAACTTGCTAAAATGAGCTTGGAATACTAAGAATCTTAGATTCCATAGTTATATTAACTTCACATCCAATTTCCTTATTCCTTATTAATTATTTCATAGTTTATTCAAACCAATTCTTTGTTGTGGTTATGTCTCTAATTTATTTCAAATTGCTATTATCAATTGTTAAAATAGGCACAGGGGATGTATCCCCTTGAAGTGAATGAATCATGGCTAGAGTATCTATCTATCATATCAAAACCAACTTTTATTATTCCTCATACAAGAGTTGGTTTTGTAGTTGCTCTCTAAATATATCATTAAGGTGTTTTAACTTCCTTATTGTAACTTCTTCATGGTGTCTCTATTCTCTTCTTTTTTCTCTTTCTAAGTCACCTCCTCATTCCCAGTCAGTTTCTAATTCTTGGAGGTTCCTACATTCACTTATTTCTCTTCCAATTCTCTCTATCCTTCATCTTTAGATTCTTATTATGAAAGTCTAGTACCTCATGTTTTATTTAGTACTTCTTATTTAATACTAATAATAGATACTTGTGGCCCTTTTTCTTCTACCATATTTTGTTTGTTCCATCTTTTATGTTTTCTCAGCTCTCTTTAAAGCCCCAAGATCACTTTCTCATTTTTCTTCTCTTAGTCATCCATTCTCTTAAATTAGGTTCAGGGTCCTCAATTCAATTCTTATTCATTTAACTCCCTATTTTTTACATCCCCATAGTTCCATAATAGAATACTCCATATCAATAGGAATCAACATCATGACCTTTTGTAAAATTAAAATCTTAAAAAACACAAGGATTATCTTTAGAAACTTGCCTTTCATCCCTATAACAAACATGTTGTAAGTAACTTCAAACATAATTTATCCTTGAACAATAAATTTTGTAAGATACCCATCAATTATAATATTGACCCAATCATCAATCACATGGGTCCATTTGGTGTCTATATTTCACATTATTTCCAAATTATCTTCATACCACACAAAATGTTCTATTTATCATGGTCTAAAACAATAATATTCTAGTCTAGATAGCCATGTTGCATTCAACTCAGGTAACTCACCAAAATATTTCATAAATTTCTCTATGGATATGTTTATAAATAATATCCTCTACATATACTCCTATTATAATAGCTTCTTCCTCTAAAAACTTATATATTCTCACGTCTAGCCAATTTTTAAGGTCCCTTTGACTAGGTATCCATTTCAACATATTTGGGTACCAGCAACAAAACCATTTTTAGCAGTATCCCTTGGAATCACTCATTAGTACATGCTAGTGTTGTAGTCTATAATAATTATAATATGAATTTGATTGGTTACATAAGTTTACATAAATTTAAGGCTAAACATAGTCCATAGTTTTTTGGTTATTTTACAAAGATGTGTGCTTATTTACATTTTATCATTTATAGAGTCAAGAGATAAAAATAAAGTAAGAATAAATTCATTCACAAATAATAGGTAGATAATTTGAATAAGATGCATGTATGCATGGAACAAAGTTAAAAATATATCACTCAATTAAAGATTAACATATATTGATCTCTATTACATTACATTTCAACCTTTTTATTTACAAAATCGTATTATTTATACTACTAAAAATATATTATAACTCTTCATTTCCATGACCTTTCATCTACTGGATCAAAGGGATCGATCAAATTTCATGAACTTTTATATCCTAAATTAGATCATGATTTATAAAAAATACATTATTTTTTATAAATTTTGCCTACTTATATTATAAAAATATACATGTGACTTATGCTTCACATCTTCCTACTAACATGTTAAAAAATGAGGAAAATACACAATGGAAAAGGCTCTTGTACCAAAATTAGGTATTTACATAGTGCCCCTATTTTGATATGCATAAATGATGTGAATGCATACATGTGTCAAATTAAAAATAATAATAAATTAAATCACATACCTTGACTTACATAGGGAAGTATGGATGAATCAAATGATTCTTGAAAGGGACTATAACCATATACATTGTCATCTCTTGAAAAAACTAGAATACCTGTAGGCAATGGATAATTGCAAATAATTAGTCAATGTCATATCATGTCATAAAAAATACAAAAATGAATATAAACATTCAAAATAAAAATACTAGCAAGGAATGAATACACCTAATGGTATGCAAACCATGTTGCATCATATCTAGTAAAAATAAAACATTTTTTCACTCTCTTCTAACACTTCCTCATGATTATAAATTTTAGATTAAGTCCTAACAACTCACTTCCAATTATTAATTATATAATTAGATACATTTCATCTATCCATATATTTTATGCCTTCATTTTTCTCAATTTCATTCAATTCTTCTCATGGTGTTCAATATTTATCTTAATTTCATTCAATCTTGCTCAATATTTTGCTCAATTTTGATCAACCAAACTTGTAAAATATTAAAAATATATAAATATATGAAACCCTTTTGATGTGATGGATTGTAAAATTATTTATACAATTAATCATCTCAAAATAAGGAGTTAAATGCCCTATGTGCCATTACATAATATAGTCGAAGCTTATTCAAATCGTCAAAAAAATAGCACAAACACATGTATGTAATAATCATGTAAAGCTCAATAGTAAGATAGACAAATAATATGTCCAAGTGAAACCAAATAAAATATATAACGTCATGTAAAAAGATATAAGTATGTGCATCCTCATATTAGGATAAGATGGCATGAGGCAAACAATATGCCCTAATGTAGTTAGGTGAAGGGGAACAAAGTTGTGTCCCAATGAATACTCTATATGTGTAAGATATATATAGTAATAAGCTCAAATATATAGGTAAGTGTATAATTCCCCCAATGATAAATCAATTTAGGGATAAACAACATGCCCTAATTTAACAATGTTCCCCTAAAGGGATACATAAAGTAATGAAGCACACATACAATAGTAGTATTCCCCAATATATGTTTGATACAAGCCATAAAAATGTAGGAACCAAATATAGTATACCAAAAATATTAAATTTATATGATAAGTATCATGGCACCAAACATATAAAAATATATAATATATCACAACAATCGCTCACAAGTATGTAACTACATATAGGAAATCATCATGCAAGAACATCTGACTCACAACACATGACAACACAAAATGACATGAAAAAATTAGGATCCTCTATGGATAAGGAGTAGACAAGACATCATAAACAACATGCTCAATCATGCTTAAGCATATCCATGCAAGCAATCAAATAATCATATGCACACATGCAATGTAATAGTTATAAAAATAATCATGTTTTCTAATATTTTTACATTTTATATGTCTATAAGTAATTAGATATATAAAAAGGAAGGCCGAGAGGAGAATAATAAGAATAATCAATAAATAAAAATATAATCCAAGGGGAAAAATCATGAAACAAATGCAAAATGGTATACCAAAGGGCACAAACAATAAGAAGAGGAATATACTTAACAAACCATAACTTCCCTTAGAACTTAGTTAACTCTAGGATGAAAGGTCTTGATATATGTGTTTTCATCATCAGGAATTTTATGTAAATGTTTTTAATAGGATCAATAATCAATGGAATTTTTTTAATGTAACATAAAAAACAACAAAAACCTAGTGAGTAGAAGAATATCGAGGAAAAATATAAGGCAAGTGCCAAGTTGTTAAATCTAGAATTAATATAAGGCATGTAATCAAAATCAAGGGAATAAGGCACATGAAATGTATGACATGTTTAATAAATTATGGTTTTACACTAAGAAAATATAGTACAATAATGTTATATTAATGAAGTGCAAGAGATGAGCAAGCATAACTAACCTATAATCTCATCTATAAATTGAAATTATCAACTATGAGATTAAGATGCATCACTTAAAGTATCAAATAAATAGTCATGAGATGTGTAATAACTAAAATCATCGTCCCAAAGAGAGATATGGTGATGGTGGGTTCAAGTAATAGCTAAAACCTCTTGAAAATCATGCATAGAATATGTATTGTTGAAAGTATAAATAGCTAAGTATTTGAATATGATCCAATTTTAGAGGTTGTAAATCAATATTAAGATGTGGGTGAGTAGGTATTTTAGGTATCTAAGGTGCAACTATAGGATTCTCAACTCTAGGAGTTGATTCTTTTAATATAAATGTAGTATGAACCATATTTTTAGGTATATAAATTGTAACATATACCACATAAGGTTGAATGATTTACTATTTAGGAATCACTCTAGATGATTATGCATGTGGTCTTTAAGGTTGGATAGGTGGCTCCTGAGTTGTGTTGTGAATGGTATGTACATCATTATTATTTAAAAAAATTGAGACAATGATGTATTATATAAGGTATAACTATCATCTGATTAAGCCATGTGCATCAAAGCAATTTATTATATGCACTAGTATCGGCCACTACATATAACCAAACTAATATGGTTTGAGTATTGACTACATTTGGTGAAGTAATACTACCAATGGGTATAGTGTAAGTTGATCATAAATCTTGAGTATTATATTCATAACAATTAAATCCCTCTCACCATAGCCTTGACTAGTGAGTAATGAAATCATAATTATATTTTCACTCTAATCATTGTCAATCATAATGCCATGTGTGATCAAAGGATGGTAATCAACAAAAACATTTACGTAAATAGGACCATTTTTTTAATCATCATGTCATATCTCATGGTCATAGAATTTAATAGAAGGTGTTTTTCATTAAGGTATCAAAACCATGCCAATAATGTTATCAATCTCATGCTTATGTGGAATATTCAAATCATGTATATATGTTGTCATATTCTTATTTATTAGTGTCATGATTTGGTAGTTGATTATTGAATATTTACAAGCATTAATTAGGCATTGTGATATATTCATTTAATGTATAATTATGTCATTTAATTAGAATGGTGTTATTATCCTTTATATTTTTAATCTTATGTCATTGTAGCATTGATTAGTATAATGTCCAAAGGCTCTATGGCATCCATAATATTTATTTTAATAATATCCTTTAGGAAAATATAAATTAGTATCCAACTGATATGACTAAGGTAAGGTAATCAAATTATATTCAAGCAAGCATTTTAGCACTTTGTGAGACATTTCAAGTAACCTGGTGAATTATCTTGTGTTCCTAAATAGTGGAAGGACTATCCCATTAGAAGGATTTAAAATTATATTTACAATTTTATCTTCAATCTTAGCTTGAAATTTAGGCACATCATTAGTATTATCTTTTAATGTTGATTTTCCCTGATATTTTGAGGTAGTATATGTAGAGGTTGTAGATGTATATTGAAGCATATTATCCTATAAAATTTTAACCTCAATGTTGTGAATCATGTGGTATATTTTATTAAATTATTTATAAGTTGTAAACATAACTTTGTCTTTAAGTGGTGGAAGAAATTTATTTTATAAAAAACTTTGAATCTCATAATTATGTAACGAACCATTACACCAAAACCTCAAAATGTTAGTGAAATATCCACATCATGATCATAACATTTGACCATGATTTTGAATCCTAGTCTCTGGGCTAGATTTTCACTCGTACACTAGGATCCACCACATGTACGAGCCGTAGATGAACATTATAATGCTGATGTAGCCATCCGCTCCATGACTTGAACCTAAGTGGAGGATCAGATACCAAATATAACAAACCATTACACCAAAAACCTCGAGGTGTTAGTGAAATCTTCACATTAGGATCATAACATATTAGGGATTTTATGTGACATTTTCTTAAGCATAGTATTGAATTTAAGAACATAACAACATTATCTCTATGTCCTTATTTGATTTAGATGATTTGAGAAAATGTGACCTTTTGACTAATGTTTATATAGAAATATGATCTATGAATATATTAGAAAATCATTAAATCAATGCACATAGCCCATAGGAAGGGTGTATAACCAATCCAAGGCATAATCCTTGAGACTTATAGGAAAAATCTTGGTCATAAGTAAATCTTCATGAGAAAAACTAATGCATTATTGAAATAGGCCCTAATGTGATATTAGGGTTCACCATTGCCACTATATAAATAAAATTTAGGCACTAAAAAGTATGAGGAAAATGATGAAAAATAACCTTGGTAACCAATGGTTTTTTTCATGTTTCATAAGATGAAATAAAATGATTAGGCTTTTGAGATTCTTGAGATAACTACATAAGTATAAATTTCATATCTCAAATTTTTTGTTTAAATTAATACATCTTGAAATGCAAAAATAGGTGTCTAATTATCATTTGTATATGTAGAATTAGGTTCCTTAATAGGAATAACATTGG
Organism: Torreya grandis; assembly: GCA_037957365.1. NCBI lineage: Eukaryota > Viridiplantae > Streptophyta > Pinopsida > Cupressales > Taxaceae > Torreya > Torreya grandis. The sequence goes on along the minus strand of JARHVA010000121.1, from coordinate 242,538 downwards.
TGGTAATGGAGGCATGATTAGTGTTTTGATTATGTCCTAGACCAATAGTCAAAACATGACAATTAGGTCTTGTTGGCACATGAGTTATTGAATTTATAGTAGGAGGAATTATATAAGCCTTACAATGTATAATAATAGTATGATTAAATGGATGAGGTGTAGCACTAGGTGGAGGCATAGAAGGATTAGAAGAAATATGAGAACTAGCATCACCACCCAATGTAGATTTAGAGCCTCTAATAGGAGTAGTAGAAATATTCAAAGGATCTATAGATGTTGGCTTATTTTTGGGTTATTTATCGCTAATTCATTGTTGTGTGACATTAAACTCAATAAAAAAAGGTTCTAATAATGCATGATTCTTGATAATCATAGCTTTAAATTAACCAATTATAATAGCTCTATGTGGATCAACATCATCAAAAACATTATCCACATAGTCATCATCATGATTGTCAATTTTCACATAAACACTAATATTTTGATCATTTTTAGGATTCGCATTAAAAACCATAGATGGGGAAACATAATTGGAAACATCCATTTTGGATTTCAAAGAATCACAAGTGGAAAACAATGGAAATTGAGTCAAATCGTAAGTAACACCACTCAACCTATCACTTTTCCTAGTATGATGTGTAGATATAGGGTTCCTAATTGGCATAAGATATAATTAAGAACAAAATGAAAGATGCTAAGTTAATGATTGATGAATGTAGCAAGAAGAAAAAAATATGTAAATATGAAATTTAAATTTTACATATAGGATCAACCCTATAGAAAACCTTGTAAGGTGTATGCATTCAAATAAGGAAGCGGTATGCATAAATTTATAAGAGGTGAATGTCAATTTGATAAGTAGAAAGAGGTGAATAACTAGATACAGCTTGATCAATGAATGTAAATAATCAAAATTTAGACATATAATAAAAAAAAATTAGACCCCTAGGGGGTTTAAGGGTTTTAGAAATCCTTGAGGGAAAACATAAAATGTGTAAGCATTCGAAGAATGGAGTAATTAACCAAAATATTATAATTATTAATGGTTTAGGTAATCATATCTAGCTAATGCATTAAAAATAGGGATAAACAAAACAAATAATTGACTAAGATAAGTAATTAAATGATAAATAAGGTTGGAATTCAACACACCTAGTTATTGTGCTAGAATTTTGAGAATGAAATAATGGTTTGGAAATGATTGTGTAGCTTTGTGTCAAAATGGTTGTCAAATTCTATAGGGGATAGATGAATTATAACTAGATGATATGATGATCAAAATATTGGGTTCATTAATTTTTGAAAATTGGATGCAGATCTGAAATAAAAAGTAGGTGAATAGAAAGACTAGTCTAAGGTTTGATTCATGTAAATAACATGCAAATTTAAAAATCAGATATGAAAATCTAAAATTATAATCAAACCTTTTAGTGTTCCTAGGTTTCACCCTAGCTGAGCAAAGGGATTGTTCAGGTCCTTTTGCTCAAACCTAGTCCAATATGGGAATGACCCTAGGTTGTGGGTCACCTAATCTTGGGTTAGACATCTAGAGAAGGTTATCTTCTTTTTAGATCTATCACCTATGCTAAACCTAAACTAGCTTCTTGTTGGGAAAAGGGGTGAGAGATTAATAATAATTTATGAAAGCATATAAAATGGACGTGATGCACCAAATGTTTTGATCCTTATACTTACACAAGACACACTATAAGACACATTTAGGACTATAGAAGATCACTTCACTCACTTTTTTATCAGCCCTCGAATAATGTTTCACACAAAGGCATGGACTAGCTATCAACCTAGTATAGGAGGGCAGTTGTCTACTTCTATACTAACCAATAGACTGTATATGCACTTAGAATGACCTATGAGAACTACCAAAACACTGCATGAAGGTGATAAAAACTCCAAAATATGCAAGGAAAACATATATTCACTTAACCACATCAATGAATTCATGACACACTTCAATTCAACTTGTAAATGGAGGAATTTAGTTTTTTATTGCATCTAATAGGTGTTACAGTACAAATCTTGGTAAAGTCTAGTCATGCCAAAAAGAGGGATTTATTTCAAGGCTTAGAATCATGTATTTATAGTAGAATTGGATGAGAGAGATGGGGATCATGCATAGAAAGATGGAGAAGGGAGCATAATGACCTAGATTTCTCATCATTTGATGTTAATTCAATTACAAAATATCATAATGTCTAAGGCTACTTATGGAATGGATACAAAAACTGTATCAGTTCCTTTCAATATATTTTTGATCTATATTGATGCTCCTTATGGTTACAATGATGGAATCAAGTCATTTTCAAGTTGAATTCCAACATCAAAGCCATTATAACAGTTAGATCAATATTTTGCAATCTTTTTTCAATGTTGATGCAGTTAAAATAGCTTAATCAATCCATTTTTATCTATTTTCAGTGTCAATTGTTCCTTCTGGGTTCAATTTTGGCATGTAAGAGTAGAGAAAAGGGTCATAATCATTTTGTTGGCTTTGGTGACAAACCTGTCAAAACTGATGTGTCTACCTCCACAACATCCCTTTATAACATTTGCTCTGGTTCAACTTCAACCATATTTGGCTTTAACTTTTGATATTAGCCCTTAACCTTGATCTAAGTTTCTAGAAATGTTCCATTTATCATCTACGTGTCCCTTCCCAGGATTTTATTGTCAGTCTATCTGCTTTTGTACTTGCACCATGTGGTGGCCTTGCATTTAATCTGAGTTCCTTATCTTACGCATCATTAATCTTCTTTTGTATGAATTAACATGAGTCATTGATCTATTTGATAGTTATCATGGTTGTGACACTTGGTAAGAGCTCATTCATCCTTGGAATCCTTTGACTCTTTGAACTTTTTTCATCATCGATCTGCATGGTACAATCAAACACACTCTATTGATCTATTTGGGCCCATTGGCCTATCAGGTTGTCTACTTGACATTAGATTTGATCTTAGATCCTAATATTTGGACACTTTTTAGCTCTACATGAAACCCATGAATATTTTAATTTAAATGACTATTTCATGAAGCTTTAACTTGACATCATTGTGCACGTCTTACTCTACAAGTCTAACTTTAAAGATTTATATCTTGAGATAGCAAGCTCATCAAGACACAAAATTTGAAGAGAATGATTTAGGCATGAAATAATTCATGTTCATGTAATCTTTTGGCCTTGAGAGGCATTTTGAATGCATTTGTCAAATGTGCAACTACAGTAATCTATTTGCTTCTGCATGATGTACCATGGTGGTCTGGTTGTCTAAGATCACCAAATTCACACTTTAAGCTTGCTTAAAGTGTTCCAAAATCTTGTAAATGACAAGTGATCTCCAAACGTTTGTCTGCTTTTTGTGACATTAAATCACTCTTCAATCATAACCCTACTTAGCATCTTAGTCTGGATTAAACAAATTTTGGTATGTAGGTCAAATTTGGCCAATAAAACCCTAGAGGGAAAACATAAAATGTGTAATAATTTGAATAATGGATGGGTTAATCAAAATTTTGTCATTATTAATGCTTTATTTATAAATAACATATGCGTAAACAATACACAATAAGGCATAAGATAAACTTATGATATGATAGTTGAAAAAAGTAATCATATCTAGTTAATGCACTAAAAATAGGGATAAACAAAACAAATAACTGAGATAAGTAATTAAATGATAAATAAGGTTGGAATTCAACACACTTAGTTGTTGTGCTAGAATTTTGAGAATGAAATAATGGTTTCGAAATGATTGTGTAGCTCTGTGTCAAATATGGCTATCAAATCCTATAGGGGACAAATGAATTTGGTGCTTTACCAAATGTGTACTGATAAAATTGATAGGCTATCAAATTTATACCATCTTCTATAGCTCAATATTTCCTTTTTCACTAAATATATACTTTAAACTATTTCTAATTTTGTATTTGTTTGTGCAAGTGTGTTATGTTATGTCATATAGTGTTGTATGATTGTAATGTAAAAATACAGGGCACAATCTTATGTTTTTTCTAATTTTATATCGTTGACCTAATTCATTAAAATAACAAGAAAAGTGTGTGAAAATTTAGCTGACTTAGGCTACCCCTTGAATATTTGTAGTTGCATACCCCTCACACATGGAATTAGAGTAAATGTAGTCTTATTATGTGTGAGTGGAATTTTGAGTGAGGGCTTCATCTCCTCTCCCTATTAAAGGGTAATACAACTATATGAATATTTGCCTAAACCCTAGTTTAGTATAAGTTGATAATGTCATAAGGTTTAAAGAAGATTAAAGTATCAATATGAAAGCTTTGTTATAAGTGTAACAATAGATTTGATCAATGTGGCTCGTAATTTAAGGATTGAGGATCCCTTGTGTTTGCTAGACACTTAGGTGACTTGACACTTTTCACTTGGTAAAATGAATAGGAATGATTTGTATATATTGGTATCTCGAAGATAAGATACAAAAAGGCTAAGCATGAAATATTAAAACAAGCTAAAGTCATGGCATAAAAAGTCAAGCCATGGTGTGAAAGACCCACAATAACATAGAGGAAGGATTTAGTAGGTCACTAAATCTGACACAAGAGAAACATATGCTCAGAATGAAGGTAGACTATTCAAAAAATGGATGACTAAGACTTAAAAGCTAAAAATTGATAAATATGATAGAACATTGAGAGGGTTCAAACCCCAAATAGAGTCTAATGTATACTATAAAGTGTCAAAAATTGATAAAATATACACAAGTGTACCAAACATTGAAAAATGGGGAAAGACACATTGAAAAATGTCTTATACCAAAATTAAGTGTCTAAAATATATGCTTTGTGGAATAATTATGCCCACACCCAAGTAAATTATCACATTAAGGGCATGCCTATACTAGAATAATATTTTTAGTGGGTCTCTAGTTCTCTCATTCTTACTTTCCATTTTCATATAGATCTTTATATTGTTCCTCATACACATATTTCTCTATCTTCCATTATTTTTTGTGTTACATAGATACATTTTGTGTTTTCTTGTTTTCCCTCTGATTGTTTGATTACTTGCATGTGCATGCTTGTGCTTGTGTGTATTTATTAGCATGTCTCATATAACATTGTCTATACAGGATCATGTAGTCATCATATCATGTTATTTATTGCTTGTGGATCACATTACTTGATCGATGGTTACATTTACTATGTGTGTTTATGTGATTGTTTGTGATTGCATTTCCTATGCTATGTGATATCATATACTTGGTGTCATGATATTTATCATGCATGATACTATTATTAGTATATTAATCTTGTTTCCTACATTCCCATGGTCTCTATCATGCATCTATTGAGGGATACTATTACTATTATGTGTCTGGTTCATTTCTATATCTCTCCCTCATAAGGGTTAACATTTGGGAATATTATTTGTCCCTATTTTCAATATGTTAAGGCATATCATCTATCCCTCTCCTTATAGATTTTCTCACCCATATATTTCCATTGGGGAAATGATTCACCAATGTGTCCATTATTATACATTAATTATATCAAGACATCCCATGTCCTCCATACACCTAGTCACATGGTGATTATTATATTGAGTATGTTTATTGTTATATCTTGTCCATATTGGGGCATTTTATTTAATCCCTCTTCACTAGGTACTATCATAGCATATCACTTTCCCCTTCCTTCTCCTATTACACCTTCAAAGTGGTTACATAATCATGTTGACCCTTCCATGATGATATATTTATATGGTTAAAAACATGTGTTATAGAGGTAGTTTTATTGATTAAAATAACTAAACTTAGTTTCTATATTACACATGGTATATTTAATCCTTTTATTTTAAGATGATTGATTTTCAAGACCATCCCTTACTATAAAAGGGGGTATCTATCCAAACTAATATATCAACAACAATTTAATCATTAGTTCTAGATTACAATTGTACCAATTGAACTAACTAGACCAAGAGTCACCACATGTCTAATCAAGGAGTATAAATTCTAAATATCAATTCCAGCTTCCATTTTTAGCATCAAAGTTCTAAAATTGATAACATGGTTTGCATACCACTACATGTATTTGTTTCATTATTCATTTCCCAATTGTGCTTATTTCATTTTGTTACATTCACTCCAAATTTCTAGGGTATTGATCTACTTTTATAAATTCATGCTTGCTTGTAAGTACATTCTATGGACACCTAATTTTTTTATAAACCCATTTTTCATGGTGTCTTTTCTCTATTTTGTTATACTTATTTCACTTGTGTATAATTGGTTGTTTATTAGACTTCTTCTACCCCACACTAGCTTTTATTTGGCCCTTAAACCTTTTAGATGCATCTAACACTTCACTTTTTTTTTCAACCTTAATCCTAATTGCACACATCTCTATGTTGATTCTCACATATTACACCTCTATTGACCTAGGATTCTACTTAGGGAAAAATCATTAAACCCATTGATTTCATTTATCACTATTTTATGGGCCCTTTCAACTCTAGGTAAATTCTTTTTGCCTTGCTATTTGCTTATTTATATTTTCTAAGATCGGAGTTTGTGTGTATCATGTCCTATGATATATTTTTTAGGAGCTTATATAGATATTTATCTCATACACATAACATAAATACAAATACTCAGAGAATATTTGAATACACAATATATTCCTCTATTCTCAAAATTAAATCATTTGGACATTACATATATATAGGAAAAGTCTTTCCTATAAACAAGGAGAGTCATATCTCCATAAATGACTTGTCATATATACCTATGCTCACTCTCAAACAATAACAAACCTATATGTGTAAAAAAAATTTACACATAACAACATGACTCTCAAATATTGTATTTTAACAAATAACCACATATACCTATTAGTGAATTATTACTTGTGTAATTATTCACATTATAATGTTCACTCAAATTACATGTGAGTGTTATTTTTTGTAACATTCCCCCCTTAGTATGTACATGGTAATTTGTGTTTCATAGGACTTGATGAAGGTAGAGAAGGAACACCATCAACCTTTCAACAACCATTCACTGTCAAGAACATAATTAATCAAATTCAGTGTGGAAAAAATGAACATGAACCATATGCTATTAACCATTCACTAAGGGAACATCATCAACCTATATAGTGTGGGAATTACAAGAAGGAACCATCTATCCAACTTTTACTCTTGCATCTCCTAAACACATTTTTTTATGCAGTACTTCATGTGAGAAAATAAGAAATAAACCTCTTATTTATCACACATACAAAGTAGAATAGAAAATTGAATATACACAATAGAAACTAAAAATGAGGATTAAATCCTCATTATCACCTTTGTAACTTCTACATGTGATTGTTTCCACTCAATCTCGTATAGTGTATATAGTCACAACTTCCATTGATGATCATCCTTAGCATAGTCATTTGTATACATGTTATTTACCACTATAATAGAAGTGGCCCAATCGTTAGTGGTTAATGAGAGGTGTACAAAGCCTCCTTCCTCTAATGCCTCTAGCCTCCTTTGTGTTGTTTCTTAAGAAGCAAATTTAAACTTGAAGCTCACTTGCATGTCAATTTTAACAAATAATCCCCCCTCAAAATTGGCATACTCTTTCTAATTTGGATGTTGAGGTCACCCAAAAATGTGTCCATTACATAGGATGGGTTTTTTATTTTAACTCTTAACTTATGACATATAATAGATAAAGAATCAAATATTTGTTGTATACTGACTCCAACTTCAAACTCATTTTATTTTGATAATTCCAAATTTATAAAGCCCATAACAAATAAAACCACACAACTTATAAGCTTTACCATTAAAAAACTATAATATAGTATCATTTATAAACATTTGTATGTAATTTTGAATTTACCTAATAAAATATAAAATATATGATCTATAATAAGAAAAAGAAACTATGACCAAACTATAATTACTAACCAAATTGTTAACCTTTTGCATGCAAACCTATAACAATATTTGAGGTAAGACATTTGTATAGTTAAATACCTAGCAAAGGATGAAAATAATCATAGGATTAAATAACACTGATATATTTTTAGCCTAAAAGGATGGCAAAAAAATTAAACATAGGTGCCTTGAATATACTAGCATTTGAATAATAGACGTTACCCTTAAATAGATTCAGATCTTAGATATAGAGGCATGGTTGATAGAGATAACACATGAAGTATGACTACACAGGTGTGCTCCAAACTACCACTTGAAATACATAGGATCAATAAGAAGCACATGATTTGTAGGCTTGAGACGTTCCCTTGTAGATGCACAACGTAGAGATCAGAGTGGAATGTGAAGGGTGAAGATCTAATAGCTCTCAAAAAAATCTATAGTTTCATCTAGACTATAGAACTTCTTAGACATGGGAAAAATATGATCCACAAATGGATCATAGTACACAGATTTTCAAAATAGGAAATAATCCTGCAATTTCCTAGCTTGATATGAACCTTGATGTTGTGCAGAGCAGGATTGAAGGATATGGTAAATAAGACATCCCATGAAATGATTAGAATAGCACAAGGCCAACACACTGAGTAAAATGACCTTATAATACTATGAAACTACCTTGAAAATATGGAAAGTATATTAAGCAATGCTTTAAAAAATAAGAGTTTTTAAAATTAATATATATTGTACATTTATAAAGCTAAACCACAAATTTTCCATCTATAGAGGTAAATAACAATATGACTACCCCTTGAGCAACCATTTAGATTTCTATGATGCAGAGGATTAGACATTTCTTTGATACCACTGATAGTTTTTGTAGGAGCTTATACAAAGATTTATGTCATACAAATCAACATAAATAAAAATACTCAAACAACATTTGAACACATAATATATTCCTCTATTCTCAATATTAAATCATTCAAGAATTACATATATACGAAATGTCTTTCTTATAAATAGGGAGAATCATATCTCCACAAATGACTCATCATATCCCTATGATCACTCTCAAACAATAACAAACCAATGTGTTTAATATTATTGCTACACAACAATATGACTCTCAAATATTGTATTTTAACAACTAACCAAATATACATATTAATGGATTATTACTCTCATAATAATTGACATTAAAATGTTCACTCAAATTACATGTGAGTGATATTTGTCGTAACATCCTAGAGCATTATATTTATACCAAGTCATTCCAAGCCATTTCTCCAAGTATCGAGTATAAAAATTGAGCATAATTCAAGTCTTTGTGCATATCCTACTTTAAGTTTGGGCTTCATTAATCATATATTATGATACACTTGTGACAAAGTCATTTGTATTGATATTTCAACCTTTTTGTGACATAACCCTTTTTTACCAATATAAGTTTTAGATGGAAGTGCATATATTTGCATCTCTACTTAGGGAAGATGAGGTCATAACCCTTGTGCTTCCATTTATGTTGCACAAAAAATACATGGGATTTGATTCTAACATGTGGGATACATAGCTACAACTCCCTTGAGGTTTCCTAGCCCATAACTTTTTTCGTTGTGAGTTGGTGGAAAGTTAGCTGAAAAGAAGGAAGAAGATTACATTTTAGACATTATGCCCATGATTATCATGAATCAAAAAAACATGATTGTACTACATCTAGAGATAAACCTACACCAGAAATTATAGATCTGTAAATAGTGTGTAATATGTATTTGTTGTAGGTAGATAGTGTCATCGATCATAGACATGTAATGTCAATTATGCCCTAGGCAAAATCATCAATCAAGAAATAGGCATTGTTTTTATTTTTGTCTAGTCATGGTCTTAGATTTCAAAAAAAGATAGATATAGGTGCACATAGTCCATAACCACTTCAAGAATTTAGAATTGATCATTAGGTGTGATTGTTTCTTCACTTTTACTTTTCATATTGTTTGTTAATTGTGGCAAATTCAAATTAAATTTTTACTTTGTTAATTAATATATCTTCCTATCATAATAGTTTTACCCATTTCTTAATGTCAATGTAGCCTAGTGTCACTATTTAGTGAGACATAATTGGTGAACCCTTCTATTATTCAAATGCTCATACCATATAGGCTTTTTTCCTTTGGGTTTCATGCCTATTTTATTATTTTTTAGACCTGATTTAAGATCTACATACTTTATTACATGATTGATAAAACCCTATCTCATATTACCTTATTTTTACTTATTTATTAGAACAACCTTCAAAATTAGGTACACACACCTTTGTTCCTTGAGTACATATATCTTTCAGGGTTACCTAGGGTTTGATTCATTTATTTCAAATCTAATTTTTAGATTACATCTTGTTTTGGATTCTTATGTCTTGCTACGCTCTTAACCTATAGTGCATATAGGGATATGTATGGATTAATTGTGGATTACATACCTTTCATATTATCTTATTACAAATTTATCTATGTTCTTAATATGGTCGGCCTATGGAATAACCATGGCTAAGTAGAGTATATACAGGAGGTAGTGGTTAGTCTTTTATCATCATATTGTTAACTCTACTCTTATTGCATTATTATGGAGGTTTTCCCTCAAAGTGTCTCAGTTATAATTATCAAGTATTCCTCTCTTTTATCATTTATTATTGTGGAAATAATTAATCTACTCTTAATTTTGTGATATATTATTCCATTATTACAAAACATCTAAGTAAGTTCATTACAAGTGGTATCATAACATCGATTTGGGATAGTTTTTATAGCATTATTTTTTGGATCTAGTGTTATGATAATCAAAGATGTTATATGATTGAAAAAAAAAACTTTTGATCTAGGAAGAATTTAATTTTCCTACCACTATAATATTGTTCAAAGACTTTTTTGGAAAAAAAAGTGTAGATTTTTTTTCACTACTCTACATAAATTAGCAATCATTGGATTTATCTCAATGAGATAATCACAATGGAATAATATATTAATACATTTTTTTGTATAAAAACCCTCCCTCCTAAGTTTTTTTCATGGATAGTCCTAACACTCACAAAACACGAGAAAGGTCAAGACACTCCAAAAACTCCTCATAAGGACAACATGGAGTCTGAAACTTCATATCCATTAATTTTTGAGTTAATTCATTTCAATAAGATATACAAGTCATGGTGATGAAAGATGATATGGATGTATTAAAATGGGAAATGTATTTTATGAAGAATCAATTATCAAATCTAAGTGATCTATTGAACACTATTACAACTCACCTTCCACAAAATAATCTTTCATCGCTCCAATTGAGTTCTCCCAATCCAAACAATCACAACTCCAATACTGTTAGGATTGTGGAGCTAAAAGCTTCACTGATGCAGACATGGAGGAGGTTGCAGGAGAGTTGCTGAGTGTCAGAGACACCGGCGTCGGTCAGGCCAACCGACGTCGGCATGATAGGGCAGGAAGGCAACTGACGTCGGTCAGAGATCGGCCGGCGTCGGCGACCCCCAGGCGGACAGGGACCGGCGTCGGTCGCCTGTGTGGTTCGACTGCGAGCTAATTATGGGCAGTTAGCTAACGAACCAAGTGTTTGCATGATGAGTGCTAATTTTAGACTCATAGCTGCGGATCTAATTATGGTAATTAGATGTCTAATCATTGTTTGGATGAGATCTATATAATAGACTCATGGTTGTATTGGAAATGTGTGCTAGGGAGTAAGAGAGCATAATTATAAGCTCCTTCTGTGTGTGAGGTAGAGCAATGGTGCGTTCCTCCTAGTGCCTCAGTACCAGGTGTGTTGGTGCTGGATTGGAGAGCCAGCTGGGTTCTTCAAGAGTGTAGGATCTTGGTCACAGTTGTATGGCCTATATAGGAGATCTACATGGTAAGTAAGATCGTTGATCTGCAGGTGTATGTGTGTGCAAGGTCGAGGTTCACAGGTGAGCAGAACCGTTGTTTGATTTGCAGGTGTGCAAGGTCATATAGACAGCAACACAACAGGGAGCAGTATCAGGCAGGATCTACTTGGAGTACAGGTGTGTACTCGGATAGAGCAAGAGGAAGGCAAGGGAGTTCCTTCCATAAGTATGGTCTGTTGAATTGTAGGTTGTTGCAGATTCATGGGAGATCTACTTGAAGTACCTTGAGTACTTGTGGAGCACGTGGAGTGCTTGTGGAGTGCGTGGAGCACTTGTGGTGTGCGTGGAGCATGGGAGGTGAACACCAACTCTGTATTTGAGTTGGGTGTTGGGACCTGTGAGAGGGAGAGCTTTGGGGAGAAGAATTACTGTTCACTTGAGGTGTGGGAAACCTCTGTAAGGTGGTGGAGAAGAAGTGGCATCTTCTTTATTGTATTCTTTTCTATATAAAGTGTTAATACAATTTGTGTATTGTCTCTCATATGCTGTGTTATTCTGAATTCTAGTTACTTGGTGAATCTGGTTAATTTCTGCATATTAAGTTGCTTGGTTTGGTAATCAAATTGTGTGCTTCCGGTTTATTCTCCCAACAAGTGGTATCAGAGCTAAGGTTGGAGGAAGCAGGTTTTGTGTTTGGTTACAGGGCACTCTCAGGGGTTTCTGATCGAGTGGGAGTAGAGCAACAGCAGATCAAAGTAAGCTAAGAATGGAGGAGTTGAAAAGCACAGATGGTCACTCACGGTCCTATGGAAAGAAAGAGCAGGTAAAAGATTATTGCTGGTTGGTAGCAGATCAGCATGAAGAAACTGAAGAAGCAGATGTTGCAGGTGTTATTGCATAGGATGTTCTTGGAGGTTTCTTGGATAAAGTTGAATCTTGGATAAAAGATTCGGTTGCCTCTTTCCATGCAGTTCCAGGTAGAGGAGCTGGTAAGCCTTGCCAAAGAATTGGCAAAGGGGAAGTGAAGCTGAAATTGCAGGCGGCCAACACACAGGTGTTGATGAAGGTCATGCAGGTCCTAGGTTTGGAGATATGGCTAATTTCTTCAGAAAGATTGGGTGATGAGAGATGCACAAGAACTCTCACAGCGGATGCACTTGAATTAGCTGGTGGTAAGAAAACAGGTATCCTTTATCTACTTGTTTATATTACTGATTCTTCTTTTGTTGCGGAGACGTGGCTTCGTAGGCTTGGTCACATGAGCAGAAAGGAGATGCATGTTCTTAAGTGGAAGATAGATATATTTGACAGGCTTAAGAACTGGAAAGCCTTGGTGTTCATGGAGGAGATGGCGGACAGAACCCAGTGGATGTGGCTGGATACTTCTGAGCAGGGCAGTTTGGACATGGGTTTTGATTCAAAGAAGCTCGCGGGTAAAAAGTCATCACTCACAGGCGAACACAGGTACCGATGTCGGTCAAGAGGAACCGGTGTCGAACAGACAGGTGCCGATGTCGGTCATGTGCAGACTGAAGCCGGTGATGTCGGGCAGGGTAAGACCGACGTCGGTCAGGAGACCGACGTCGGCAGTATGTAAGACCGATGTCGGTTATGTGGACCGATGTCGGCAGTAGGGACACCAGCGCTGGCAGGTTGGTAGTCAGGTACAGACGCATGGAACTGACGTCGGTCGGATGTAGACTGTGGAGTGACCGAGGTCGGTCACTGTAACGAATTTTGGGTGGACAGCATGTTGTCAAGGAGTCTCAAACACCCATACGGAGGACTGAAGGCGTAAGTAGGCCCTCAAATTCGTGTTCCTCTTCTTCATACTTGTTGCTGATTGTAGAGCAGGAAGGATCCAGGAAACAGGTGTGAGCTTGGCATGGATGAGGATGTGATTCCTTGGAGGAAAACCAGACAGGTGTGTTTTGGTAGAGTTGCCAGCAGGTATGAAAGCACAGAGATGAATGGATACCTTAGTAGAAGAATAGAGAGAACGGATACGTGAGACGGAAGACCAGGTATATGGTCTTGTGGAGCTGCAGGGCAGTGGTACAGGTTTTGACAGGTGGAGGACGGAGCATGGCTTCAGTCAATGTCAGGGTAACTACTGTGGTTTTGTCTTACCAGGGGGATGATGAGTCGTGACATCATTCTGTTGCTGTATGTGGATAGTATGCTAGCTAGCAGGGGTGTACATACAGGGTTTTGCTGAGCTAAGGGTAAGATTAGTTCAGTATCATGTCATGAGGAGTTTGGAGCAGCGGAATTCTTTGACATGGGAGGCATGGAGATCACCAGTTGATTTTGTCTCGAGTGGGAGCTGATGTGAATCAGGTGTTGGCGAGGTTCGGGATGCAGAACCAGAGCACACTAAGGGCTGTACAGGTACAGTGTCCAAAATCACATGAGGTCTGGTATAGACCTGAGTATTCCCATGCAGTGGGAGCTGTCAGAGAGTTAGGAGCCAATTCGGGGAAGTGGGTTCTCAGGTATTCTGAGAGGGACCGGCAGCAGGTGTTGCTATGCAGGGTCAGGACTTCACTATAGGGGTTGTAGGTTCGGATGTGGCAGGGTACTCGGATGACAGGTGGTACACCACAGGATGTGTGGTGGGTTGTCTTCAGGTGGGAGCTTGAAGAGGAATACAAACCAGGAAACAGATTAGACGGAGTATAGGTACAGGTATAGTGCAGTTGTTTATCTCCAAGTGGGAGATTGTTAGGATTGTGGAGCTAAAAGCTTCACTGATGCAGACATGGAGGAGGTTGCAGGAGAGTTGCTGAGTGTCAGAGACACCGGCGTCGGTCAGGCCAACCGACGTCGGCATGATAGGGCAGGAAGGCAACCGACGTCGGTCAGAGATCGGCCGGCGTCGGCGACCCCCAGGCAGACAGGGACCGGCGTCGATCGCCTGTGTGGTTCGACTGCGAGCTAATTACGGGCAGTTAGCTAACGAACCAAGTGTTTGCATGATGAGTGCTAATTTGAGACTCATAGCTGCGGATCTAATTATGGTAATTAGATGTCTAATCATTGTTTGGATGAGATCTATATAATAGACTCATGGTTGTATTGGAAATGTGTGCTAGGGAGTAAGAGAGCATAATTATAAGCTCCTTCTGTGTGTGAGGTAGAGCAATGGTGCGTTCCTCCTAGTGCCTCAGTACCAGGTGTGTTGGTGCTGGATTGGAGAGCCAGCTGGGTTCTTCAAGAGTGTAGGATCTTGGTCACAGTTGTATGGCCTATATAGGAGATCTACATGGTAAGTAAGATCGTTGATCTACAGGTGTATGTGTGTGCAAGGTTGAGGTTCACAGGTGAGCAGAACCGTTGTTTGATTTGCAGGTGTGCAAGGTCATATAGACAGCAACACAACAGGGAGCAGTATCAGGCAGGATCTACTTGGAGTACAGGTGTGTACTCGGATAGAGCAAGAGGAAGGCAAGGGAGTTCCTTCCATAAGTATGGTCTGTTGAATTGCAGGTTGTTGCAGATTCATGGGAGATCTACTTGAAGTACCTTGAGTACTTGTGGAGCACGTGGAGTGCTTGTGGAGTGCGTGGAGCACTTGTGGTGTGCGTGGAGCACGGGAGGTGAACACCAACTCTGTATTTGAGTTGGGTGTTGGGACCTGTGAGAGGGAGAGCTTTGGGGAGAAGAATTACTGTTCACTTGAGGTGTGGGAAACCTCTGTAAGGTGGTGGAGAAGAAGTGGCATCTTCTTTATTGTATTCTTTTCTGTATAAAGTGTTAATACAATTTGTGTATTGTCTCTCATATGCTGTGTTATTCTGAATTCTAGTTACTTGGTGAATCTGGTTAATTTCCGCATATTAAGTTGCTTGGTTTGGTAATCAAATTGTGTGCTTCCGGTTTATTCTCCCAACAAATACTGGCTTGAAGTGCATGATAATAAAAGTGGAAGTGTAAAAGTTTTATGATAAGGCTCCACTCAGATCAATCAAATAAAAAATTTATTTAATCTACATCAAATCCCATGTGTGCAAAATGTGATCACAACATCTCTCTATTTATAACTTGAGTGGTTCACTTGGTCTAGGTGGTTGTGTGCTCAAAATAAAAATGATGAAACTCTTGTTACCTGGTCAGTGTTTACTAAGTATTTATAGATGCACTATTACAACAACATCTCATAAAACTACTTCAGTAAGTTGTCAAAATTATGACAAAATGGTACTATTAAAGACTATATTTAATGATTTCAAAATGTATCTTTATGTGTGGATGACATCTATGAGAACAACATGACTGACAAGTTCTTGGGGGTTTCAATTATAACATCCAACTTAAGGTTTGCATGTTTAATCTAGCGTCTAATTCTAAACCCATACCATTTGTGCGCTAAGTAGAGGAAAAATATTTGGTCAAAAGGAGGGTTTTCACTTATGGTTATAAATGAAATTTCATAGCATCATCATTTTTACAACCTAAAAGATTGACCATTCAAAAAATTGAAGAGAAATATGCCAAAGGGGAATGTTTTGGTTGTGACAAAAAGTGGAGAAAAGGACATAAATGTACCCAAAATAATTCCACATTAAAGGATATAATGAAGATGAAAAAGATGTTGGGGCCTCATGTGAGGATATGGAAGAGCCAGGGTAAGAATGTAAAGATTCTCATCCTAATATCTTTTATCATGCCATTTCAAGTATAAGTACTCCCCAAACTCTTAAGGTGGTAGGATTCATCAATAAATAGAAAATGACAATGTTGATTGACTCAAGAATTACTCATAATCTCATAAACAATGATTTGGATACTCATTTGAGTTGTTTTATTTATCCATATTTATAATTGTAAGTCATGATTGCAGATGGTAGCATAGTCAACTATTTTGGAAATTTTGATAGTATTAAGAATTCCATGGGGGGCTACCTACTTAATTATCCTATGTTTTTTATTCCCATGGGTGCGATTGACATTGATTTGGGAGTACAATGGCTCATGAATTTGGGCATAATAGAGATGAATTTCCAAGAAATATTCATGTGCTTTCATTCTGAAGGTGAGAAATTTGAACTATGAGGATTACAGGCAAAGTCTTCTCAATCGGTTAGTTCACATCAGATGATGAAGATTATTAAAAAAGAGGTTTGAAGGATTTTTAGCATGATTATTTTCCATAGAATTTTATCCAACAAATGTGTCTACATGTCCCTATTTACAATTAATTCTTGATCACCACCCAACAATTTTTGAAGTAATACCAAAAGGCCTAACATCAAGAATAGAACATGATCATGCAATCAGATTGATTCCAAGTAGTACACCACTAAAAATTAGACCATACAAGTCCATATACCTAGAAAGGTGAAATTGAAAATATGGTATATGAAATGTTGGAGGTAGGTATTATCCAACATAGAAACATAGAATATGCATCCCCAATGGTCATGGTGTAAAATAAGGATGAAACTTGGAGGATGTGCCTAAACTACATATAACTCAATCATTACACCATCAAAGATAAGTTCCCTACTCTAATAATTTATTATTTTTTAGATGAATTACATGGTGTTATTTATTTTACCAAACTAGATATATGTTCTAGCTATCATCAGATTTAGATCAGAGATGAGGATATCCTTAAAACAGCTTTCAGAACTCATGAAGGCCATTATGAGTTTATGGTCGTGTCTTTTGGTCTCAAAAATATGCCATATACATTTTATATTTTGATGAATACTATTTTTATGCCTTTTTTAAGGAAGCTTATGTTGGTGTTTTTATGACATATCATTATCTACAAAAAAACTTTGTAAGAACATTTGAAGCATGTGAAATAGGTATTATTAATTATAGAACAACATCAACTTTATTTGAAACCTTAAAAATGTGCTTTTCTAATCCATGAGGTGGAGTAACTGGGTCATATTTTTTCACATGAGTGAGTTAAATTTGACCCTAAGAAGATCCAAGGCATTTGAGAAGTTGAAATAGGCTATGTGTACCACACCAGTTTTCGTGACCCCTTATTTTTTTTAAACATTTGTTATTGAATGTGATGCATCATGATATGGCATAGGGGTTATACTCATGCAATAAGGAAGACCCATTACATTTAAGAGTTATCAAATCGAGGGGAAAATATAATCTCAATACATTAAATGAGAAAGAGGTGATGGGTAACTTCATACAGTCAAGCAATGGAGAACTTATTTGATGGGTAGACACTTTCAAGTAAAGACTAATCATGATAGTTTAAAATACTTTCTGTAACAATGATTTTTATCATAAAAACAAAAAATAGGTGACTAAAATTTTGGGATATGACTTTTAAATATTATATAAGAAAGGAAAAGAGAATGTGGTAGCAGATATAATTTTTAAGAGGGATGAATCAATTGAGGAATTGTTATGTGTAATGACCATTTGGCAAGCAGATTGGTTAGAAGAAGTAAGATCAAAATGGGATAATAATAGGGATACACATGTCCTAATTTAGAATCTTTAGCATGGTTCAGGTGTTTCTAAAAAAATTGAGTGGAAAGGGAATGCATTATGTTATAAATATATATTATACCTATGTAAGGATTATGTCCTCAAACACAAGATCATTCAAGAGATTCAATCATTTCCAATAGGGGGCATTCGATATTTTTTAAGAGGTATCATCAAATAAATAAATATTTATTTATGGAAGGAATCAAGGGGGATATACATATTTTTTTGGTAGAATGCATGGTTTGTTAACAAAGCAAGGTAGAAATAATTAAAACACAAGGTCTTCTGTATCCATTTTTCATCACTAGCCATCAATGAGAGGAGGTTTCTATGGAATATTGTTGAGTTCTGAAGGTAAAAATTTAATCATGGTATTTGTGGATAGACTTAAAAAATATGTTCATTTTTATTCCTTACCATGGCCATTTATAGCTAGTACAATAGTTGTTATATATAAATGAAAATGCACCTAACCTATTAATCAATCCTAGATTAGAGAAGATAAATTATAATTCTTTTTGTTAATACACTATATATTCAGGATCATGACCAATATGGATCCACTAGTCTTAACCAAGGGTTCTCTTAACACAATAACATCACTAGAGAGGGTTCCAAAGCCTCTAGTCAAGCAACACCATGCAATAACCCTGGATAGGTCCTATGTTTTCATATTCACTAAGTAAATCACAAGTAAAGTAAAATATAATATAGTGCTCACCAAAGCTTGTAGCACAAAGTAGGGGTAATAAACATAAAAAGTAAACTTGCATAGAATAATTTTAATTAAGCTATGTATATATATAACCTTAATTCATGGAGAGAGCAATATATTCAAAATCCATTACTTATGCTACTTCTATCTACTAAAATAAAGGAGTAAAGATAGAGATACTTACCTTGAAGATGAACGCATCGAGACTCAATCTCTCCGATGGCCAAAGGTGCTTCGTAAGAGCTTGTAGTCTGTAAGGATCAGTAAGAAAATCCTAAACATCCAAGACTTTTTCAAAAGACAAGATTCTTCTCCAAGTATAAACCCTAAGCAATAACTCTTCAAGTAGAATGGTCGAAGATCAGATTATAGAGAAGTGTAAAATGAATAATTAAGTTGTCTCTCTAAGAAATGGTGTAATGAATGTGTATATATAATTGAATCTAACCTTAAACCTTTTCAAAAGTTCAACTAATAGGGTTGGCCCAACTTGACTTTGTATTGTTAATTAATAAAAACAAGTTAGGTCTTAGTCTAGGTCAGCTAAGACCGACCTAGACACATAACATGCTAATATCAATAAGAATATAGGGTCGGCCCTAGCTGACATTAATTGATAAATTTCAAAAAATGTTTTAGGATTAGGTAGGGGCTAATTAAAGTGGTGAATTACTTGAAAGAGTGTGTAAGAGAGGTGTCAAAACTTAAGGAAGTGTATACGAGAAAGTTATGTAGATAGCAAATGGTGGTGTAGGGGACAAAAATCTTACGAAGCACCAATGGTCTTTTACCCCTTTCCTAGTGTACCCTTTAAGAAATGCACTCAAAAAGATTAAGACTCGATAGGCTCCTACAAGAGAGAAAGCATCATTTTTAAAATAAAGTTTGAAAATATTATGTGTATACATATGCCCCACTCAAATATCATCACGTGTCACTCAAGTGCAACATGGGATGGTGCTTGAAGAAAAGAACATAGCAACACACAACATTGAAGCTAAATAAATTGTAGTATTTTAAATCATAAAATAGCTAAAAGTAAATGACTGAAATGAAATGATTGAAAAATAAAAGAAATGTATGCATACCTTGACTTACCTTTATCACCAACTTGTTATATCATGTTTGTAGTTTTTCTCGTAGAGGGTGAAGAGACTGCTTTGGATAAACCCAAGGATACAAAACTAAAGATCAAAAACAAACAAACGTATGAAAGCCAAGATAATTGAAGTGATGTAGGTGAGACATACTTGGAAATTTGGTAAGTTGGAGTGATAAATGCTAAGTTAAGACCAAATGACCAAGTCAAAATTTAAAGTAAATTAGGTAATAAAAAATCCAAGGGTATTAAATGACCTAAAAACTCAAACAAGTAAACCTTAAGTAATAAAGGTAAATAAACCAAGTCAAACTAAGGATGCAAGTGAAAAAAATGGTAATCAAACATCAATATGAAAGTAGTAATAATCCTTAGTTAAACAAAGATGGGCAAACAATGGTAAAACAGCATTGATGAGTGAGAATTAACAATCCTTACTCAATCATCAATAAAAAAAAGTGCATAAAAGGGAAAACAACATTGGTGAATGAGAAGTAACAAGCCAACCTCACTCAATAATGAAAAAATGACAAAAAGTATAAATGGATGCATTTGTTCAAAAAAAGGAAGTAGAACAATGAAATTTTTTGCAAATAAAATAAAACAATTCTATAAATGTAAAGCAATGGTATAAAGAAGATAATCCATAGTTTCTCAAACATACTATGTTGTTCTAAAGATAGTTAAAACCAAAACAAAGTAGTGCTAGCATGTTTTTAAGATGTGAAGAAGGGGGAATATAGAAGTGGGAAAATATATTTAGAATCAAATTTTCTTGTCAAGGGAGAAAATGAAATGGATGGTGGGGGAAATGAAATAAAAATTAAGGTAGAGAAACTCTTTATAGAAGTCAAGACACTTAAATTAGGTTGGTCAAAATAAGAGGATTGCCGACATTAAGGACTCAAAATAAGTTATCCTAACCACACAAATCTTATGTCATCAAATGAAATATAAATATCATCCCATGAAATCTATATGCATGAAAAGTAAAATGGACATACCTTCCCACAACATGTTCGTTGTTCCTTAGGACCCCTTATAGCGTTGTCAGTCTACTATAAATATTGGATACTTGCATGAGAAAGTAGGAAGCACCATATATTTTCTTTAAATTCTTCTATCCCAATCTAATGTCCTATCGCACCCCAATGGGCCTCGGCTCTATCGTAAGGCCAACTATGGAGTTTGAGCTTCTACTAGGGATAGGAGATGTGATATTAATCACATATTTTGGTGTGATTTTGACTTTTGACTTTGTATGTTGCCTTTTATTCATTGCATTTTGTTTCAAATAATTTGGCTTTTAAATTTTGATGGATTTTTCTATTCTTCCTCCATATAGATTCAAAGAACCAAACATGGGTGCCAAAAATGACAATCATTTGAAAACTTTGGACTAGGTTGCTAAGAAAAATAACTTAGAGAGCATGGTGTCTAAGAGTCTTGTTTATTTATGTGAAATAAAAGTGGTATCTTAACTTTGACCTTGTTTTATCTAAAGTGGAATGAAAGTAAAAGAAATCAAGTAGAAGTAAACATGAAACAATTTGAATTACTTCAAATCACAATAAATGTGACAAAGGTGAAAATGGATATAATGATAGGTAAGTATGCTTCCTCATCATAAAAATGTTGTAAGTGTAGGGAAACGTCTTAATATATTTTTTTGTGCAATTTTTATCTACAAAAGAAATAAAAACCAAAGCTGAGAATATGGGATCACACACTTGTAACAATTTCTTAACATTCTAAAAAAGGAATACTTGGTTTGGTAAAGATGTTTTTAAAATAAAATGGTGTTTTTATGAGGATAGCATGGTCCTATCCATAGTCTTACATTACAAATCATAAAATAAGAACCCAAAATGGTGTAATAAAGGCAAAAATGAAAAAAATATGGTATTTGTGAGGAGGGCCTGGTCCTATCCATGGTCTTACACTACAACTCATAAAAGAAAAATTCAAGAGAATGAACAAAGCATGCAAAAATAAAATGAAAAAAAATGGTATTTGTGAGGAGGGCTTGGTCCTATCCATGGTCTTACACTACAACCCACAAAATAAAAACCCAAGAGGGTATAAAAAATCCATGGAAAATAACAAATTTGATAGGAAAATTCAATGAAATTGAAAGGAATTTATGAGGAAAACTGGGTCTTATCCATGATATTACAATGCAACTCATGATAGAAAGAAACCGTGGGACCAAGGGAAGGAACTAAGGTTTATGTAAAAATATATTGCTATAGAGGGTGAGATCTGTGTAGAAATCTCACAAAGAATTTTAATAGGATAGCATATATAAATATGATAAGAAGGAAAAGATCTAAGCAAAGTATTTTGTTAAGAATTTCATGTTGGTGAGCTCTTTGAAAACATGGCCTTCATTAGTTTGGAGGTGATAAGTGCTAAGACCAAGAATATCTTTCACTAAATAAGGATCCCACCATTTTTTATCATATTTTCCCTCTTTATCATGGGTATATTCTAATTTAAGGACTAGATCACCAACATTTAAAGTGCAAACTTTAACCTTTTTATTATGTTGTTTGGTGATTCCAGCCTTATATTGGCGATTATGTTGCAGAGTGGCTAAATGATATTCATAAAGAATATCAAGATCATAGAGGTGATATTTACATAGTTCTTCATCTAGAATGATACCATAAAGAGATATATGTAAGGAAGGAAGCTCAACTTTTAATGGTAAGATAGACTCAAAATTGTAGACTAGTGAGAACGGTGTTGCCGTGTCAATATGAATGCTAGTATGATAAGCCCAAAGTGTGGGATATAAATGAATATCTCAACCTATGCAAGTTTCACGTATGGTTTTTTGAAGGATTTTATTGAGAATTTTATTTTTGCCCTCATCTTAGCCATTGCACTGTGGATGATAGTGTGTGCAAAATTTGTGGGAGATTTTGAATTTAGCACATAACTACTTCACATCCTTGTTCTTTAAATTTCCACCATTATCAAAAATGAAAGTATGTGGAACTCCAAAATTATAAATGATTTTTTTAAGGATAAACTTGGAGATATTAGTTCTTGTGATGTTGATGAGAGGCATGGCTTCTACCCATTTGTTAAAATATTTAGTAGTTGTGATGATAAAAACATGCCCATCTTATGATTGAGGTAGTTTGTCAATGAGATCTAATCCCCACATAGAAAATGGCCAAATATATTCCATGGTTATGAGCTCAGATGGTGGTGAATGGATTAAATCATTATAGAGTTGACAAGGACAACACTTCTTAGCAAAATTGAGAGCATCTTTTTCAAGAGTAGGCCAAACGTATTCCATACATAGGAATTTACATGTTGTAGCATGTTCATTATAGTGACCACTAAAAATTCCCCCATGTTCTTGTTAAAGGAGAGGAGGGACCTATTCTTTCATTACATAGTGGAGCAGGGCATCATCTGCATTGTGATAATAAAGGGTGTTATATTGAAAGACATATTTAAAAGCTTGTTTGTGAATTCTAGTCTTTTCATGAGAATATGTGTCTAGAGGATAAGTTTAATGTTTGAGGAGTTGGATTTATACCATGGGATATATAAAATGTTTATAGACTTATTATGATATATAAATGAATCTCACAATTGGATAGAAGACAAGGATTTTCTTATATAAATAATAAATTGAGAATCATTAAGAACTTGATGCAGATGAAATAAGGATGTTGACAAAGTAAGAGAGTTAATGATAGAGCTTTGATATCTTAGAATGGGCTCAATGGTAAAATATGTGATGAGAGTAGTGGTAATTTAATGATAAGAAATAATATTTTCACTTTTACATTGATAATCACTATTAACCTGATGACAGATGAGCTGGGAGTCACCCAAAGCATGCAAATATGGAATATCTAAATCAAGTGTCGCTCACATGCCTAAGATTAATGTTTCATATTCTAACATGTTATTAGTGACATCAAAAGTGAATATAGTTCCAAAGGGATTGTTTTACCATGAGAACTAGTTAGAATACAATCTTCCCTGACTCCTTGGAGACATTTGGTGCCATCAAAGTGTAGGGTCCAGGTGTCTTCATGCAAATTGACATTAATTTTAGGAAGTTCTTTGGTAACTAATTTATATTTAGTAGCATCATAAATGACATAGGTATCTTATTTTTTAATTACTTCTAAGTCAATAGTGAATTTGTGAAAGTAATCTTTAATATAGAGAGCTTGATTAGAACCTTCAATATAGAGACTATTATCATTGGGGAGACTATCTTGAAGATGATTGGTAGAGGGTATGGGTGTTGTAAGTTTTTCAAAAATTAATTTCCCTTTGACATATTTTTACATAATGATGCGAAGGTCAAATTCCATTAAGAGAACTATCCACTTACCAATTATATCTTGAGGTAAAAAATATTTGGATAAAAAGTGATGTAGTGGGTTGGAATGAACTATGCCATAAGTTTTTTGATAGAGCATGTAATGACAAAGTTTTTAAGCTATAAAATATAGAGTGATTTAATCACATTATAATTTGGTATAACATTTTTCATAATCAATGAGGCCTCTGCTAATATAGTAAATAACATACTCTCTTACAGTACCATCTTATTGGGCAAGCATTGCCCCAACTGATATAGGTGTAAAAGAAGTGTAAAAAATAAAAGGACAATCATATGAAGGTGGATGAAGGGTAGGAAGATGGAGCAATGATTTTTTCATGTTGTCAAATGCCTTCTAAAAAGGATCAGTCCATTCTAAATCATTACCTTTCTTAAGAAGGGGATTAATGGAATAAATGCGATAAGCTATTTTGGGGATGAATCATCTTATTACCCCAAGTTTGTCATCATAAGTACAAATGTCTAGAAAGGAGCGATAAATAGGCATGTTGACTATAACATTGATTTTAGTGGGATTTACATCAATAATATAAAGAGAGACTAAGAACCTTAGTAATTTACTAGATGTAATGCCAAAAACACATTTTTAGGGGTTAAGTCTAACTTTGTA
The DNA here is from genome assembly GCA_037957365.1 of Torreya grandis. Classification (NCBI taxonomy): domain Eukaryota; kingdom Viridiplantae; phylum Streptophyta; class Pinopsida; order Cupressales; family Taxaceae; genus Torreya; species Torreya grandis. The sequence goes on along the minus strand of JARHVA010000121.1, from coordinate 217,443 downwards.
TTTGATGAGTCAATCAAAGATGATGTCTAAATCACAAAGATGGGTTTTGTGACTTTGAGATTTGGAAATGAGATCATCCACATAGGTTTACACAATATTATGGATAAGATCATGAAAAATGTGGGTCATAACCTGTTGATAGGTAGCTCCAACATTTTTAAGGCTGAAGGGCATCTTAACATAGGAATAGGTGTCATATTCTATGGCGAATGTTGTCTTATGTTGATTTTTAGGGGTGATATAAATTTTATTATATCCTAAAAAACCATCCATGAGGGACAACATTTCATATCCAATAGCAGAATCTATCATGGCATCTATTGAAGGTAATGGAAAATTATCTTTGAGATAAGCAAGATTGACATTATAGAAGTCAATACATATGCGAATAGCCATGGTAACTTTTTTGTGAATGGAAATAATGTTTGACACCCATTAAAATTAGTCCACATGTTTAATAAACCTAGCATCCAATAGTTTGATAATTTCTTTATGGCATAGGGTGGAAACTTCGAGTGGACTTTTCTACTACTTTTGCCAAATGGGTTTGGCATCAGGGTATGTGATTATGTTGTGCACCATGATATTAGGATAGAATGTCAAGCATGTCCTTATATGACCAAGCAAAATCCTCATGATATTTATTGAAAAATATACTAAAGTTATCATGTTCAATCGACATAAGTTCTCTATAAATTGTTATAAGTTGAGGTCATGAAGGTGTGTCATATTCTATTCTTATTTTTTTATTAGATTGGTTAAAACTAGGTTAAGGGGATTTTTCTTGTACAAAAGATACCAAAATATAGACATGATTAATAAAAAAAACAAAGGGACAAAAAATAAACCTGACAATAAACCACCCAACCACCAAAAAGACACTAAACTTTAGCAAAAATCCTAGAAAAACAAAAGAAGGAAGAAAAGTAATTAGCTAGTCAAATTTAGAATAGATGACCAATTTTTTTGCCACCAAACTTTCCCCTTATTTGTTATCTTTCCCTTTGGTATGGTTTCCCATGAACTGTTCCTTTTCATCACCCTTCCTCTTGCATTCCAGGCTGGTAAACTTGGCTTATTCTTTCTCCTACTCAAGCCTCCTGTTATCTTCCACCCCTTCACTCTGAGTGGTATTATTGACCTATGGGATGAGATCCTCAGTACCTGTAGGATATTTTCCAACCTATGTGTCTTCTAGCATGAGACCCAACATCCCTTTTATATAATCAAATTCCTCCATAATCTCATTGTAGAGTAGTTTATACATTGAAATCTTAGTGAACAACTTGTCCATTGAGTGCTAAATAACCTCCTTGTTCTTAAGATTTGGAATCCCCTAGCCCCTACTAAAAACTAGGGACATGTGAATGGGGATGCCCCTATTGATGCATATCATTTTGGATTCCTCCTGGGGGACTCACCTTTGGCTCCCTCAAACTATTCCTTACCATCTTTTTCGACGTCAGACTCGATAAAAAAGTCCTCATCCTTGTCCAAATCCTCCTGCTCACTAGGAAAATTTATCACCCCTGAGATGGTTTTGGACCAAAAAGGTTTATCTTATTGACTAAAAGAATAATCAGACCTTGATGGATGATGTCTATTGAAGGGTTACCCTTGAATTTCACCACCGTAGCTTTTAGTGATTATAGTAGAAAAATGGGAGACTAATAGTGTGCCCTTTGAAATGATTGAGTAAAATAAAGTGGTAGGAGAATAACTCCATGTGTTTACCCTCCAATGTGATATAACATATGATTTATAAACAAACATCAATCTATTTCCTTGACAATTCAGTCCTTGTGAACCCTTTTTGGGACACTACCTTGGGTTTTTCTTTTCCTTGGTGAAGAAGATATTAATGAGCTCCTCCTTTTTCTTCTTGTCCTTACATGATTTGACACTAGAATAGTTCATACTTGTTATGTCCCAAATAAGCTCTTATGTTATTAATATTCTCAGTCCATACATACAAACCTCCTTGGTTTTCCATCCCTAAGTGAAGTCCTTGGATAGCCCCATATCATGGCTAACCAGTCGCTCTATGAAGGTCACCAAGCCTCCTTGGACCATTTTATGACAAACATACTCATTCTCTTTGATGCCCTCATAGGATATGAGCTTAAATTGATCATGATCACCACCCATGGTTTGTTTCTATAAGATTATAGTGCATGTTTCCCAATATAAACACTTAAAGTTGTGATACGTGTTGGAATTAGGGCTAAATAATTTAATGTAATGGAATGTCGAGTTGGGATGAGTGTGAAAAATCTTAAGAAAGGACCAAATAATGATCTCCTTGCATTTTTTTCCATCTATTCCCTTAAACTTGATTTGATTCATCATTAAAGGGGTCATAATTTCATTATGTGGGTTGTCCTTTATCTGATTCAATTAGGGGAGTGACGCCAGTGGGGAAGTTAGTACCATGTCAACTATGGAAGGAGCTAGAATGAACCCTAAAATTAGCCATCTTATAAGTGATTCTGTTACCTTATCTATACATGTGCACCAAAAACACCCTTTTGAAGTAGGACATTAAATTTTTAGCATCATTTATAATCCTACTAATGTTCCATGATGAGTGAGTCAGGTCTTTTAGGCAATTTATGTTGTTCATAGAATCACCCTTGATTTGAATAAATTCCATGCCCAACTTGATAGCAAGGTTGATACCCCAAAGAGATACTTGGGCTTATACAACATGATTCATTTGGGTCCCCAAGGTACCCACATAGGTAGCCCTACAATTACTATAAGAATCCCTAATGACACCTCCTACTCCCATTGGGCTTGGGTTACCTTTCATAGCCCCATCAAAATTTAGTTTAAGTTAATTATGCAGGGGATGAGACCACTTGAATTTAGATCTATCTACACATTGTTTATGGGAGATACCTAGGAGAACAAGATTTAGGTGACCAAGAATTTGGGAGAAAAAAGGGGAATTAAGCTTATCAAAAGAGGAAGCATAGAACAACCAATTATCTTTCATAAGGGCCATGATTCTCTTGAAGGTTGAGGAGGAGAAGATTTATGGTTATCAAAGATAATTGAGTTTATAAATAACCAAATTCCCCAAAAAATATGGGGAAGGGCCAAGTTCTACCAGAATTTTAGAGGGGGGGAATCCTAGGGTGGCTTCTATTGAGTGATCAGATCCTTGACACTTCTTGGGGTGACCTAGGAGAAGTTAGAAAGGTTGAAGAAAGAGTGATAAATGGAGGATGAAAAAGGATAGGAGATGAATAAATGATTAGTGCATTTAGCCTCCTTTTTGTAGAGTACACACTAATTAGGGATAGGGATTCCCCTCCTCATCAAATTGTCCACCATGAGGATCTTATTTTGGGTAGCCAACCAGAAAAAGACATTGATTTTAGGGATGAGATTTTTTATCCAAAGGACATTCCAATTATCCTCAAACTCCTCCTGATCTTAGAGAGAAAGATAGCCAAATTTGACTAAGTAAACACTGGTAGGGTCAACTTTCCAAATGTCATCCTCTTTCAGGAAATTGTTAATATGAATATTTTAGAGAGTTAAATTTAAATCTTGGAGAAAGAGAGTTTGGTGATGATTGGCATCTTCTTTATGCAAAAATTTCCATATTTTTCTACCTTTTATAGCCTCCCAATATTCACATACCTTATGATTGATGGTATCCCTGAAGAAATTAACCAGCTCCAAGTCTTAGAAGGAGGAGGCCAGAGGGGATTGGATCCAATAATCCTACCAGAAGTCAACTTTATTTCCTTTGACTATGTTATATTTAAGACCTTTAATGAGGATATCTTTTCCTGCTCTCAGTGCATGCCAAAAATCTAAACCATTACCTAGACCTTCATCAATTAGGAAGGAATGACCTTCCCCAAAATTCATGTATTTGGCCCTAATAATTTTAGTCCAAAATTTGTATTCCTTTATCACCCTACAACATTATTTCTCTAGGAGTGTTTGGTTCATAGATCTCACCCTTCTTAGCTCCAGTCCTCCTTTTGAGGTCAGAAGACAAGCCTTATTCCAAGAAATAAGGGGAAATCTGAATCTATCCTCAAATCCTCTCCAAAGATTTTCTTTTTGAATTTGTTCAATCTAGTCTACCACTTTTCCAAGAATGATAAATAAGGACATGAAATAAATGGGGATGCTTTGTAGGGAACTCTTTAAAAGTTTCAATTTTTTGGCTTATGATAGGATGTTTCCTCTCCACCCAAATAACATCCTCTAAATCCTTTCAATGAGGGGATTCCAAAATTTAGATTTCATGGGACCATCAAACAGAGGAATATTGAGGTATGAAAAGGGAAAATTTTTAATAATGTAGCCCAGAATCTTGGATATCTTTTCTTATAGGGCTATCGGAGTGTTAATGAAAAACAACAAGTTGTTAAAGAAGTTTATACTCTGTCCCGAAATAATCTCATAGATTTCCAAGATTTTTTTGAAGCACTTGGATTCAGAAACTAAGGCTTCCCCCATCATCAACATGTCATCCATGAGTTGCTAATGAGTGACCAATCTGGTCTCAGGGCCCATTGTGATTCCTTTGATGATGTTATAAATTATGGCCTTATTTATAATCCTACTCAAAGATTTAGCCATGATGTTGAAGAGATACAGGGAAAGGGGATCTCCTTGTCTAAGACCTCTTCTGATCAAAAAAACCCCTAGGGACACCATTAATGATAATTGAGAACATGGGATTAAAATACATGAAGAGATAAAAATTTTGATAGACGAAGTAAAGTTGAACTTAATAAGAATTTTATTGAGAAATTACCAGGAGACTCTGTCATAGGCCTTTTTCATATCTAGTTTGAGGAACATTCCTTGTCTAGAGTATTTGGCCACTGAGTAGATGGTTTTATGGGATAAAATAATACCATCTAATATCTTTCTACCAAAGATGAAATCCCTTTGATTTTCTACAATCATTCTATCTAACAACATTTGAATTTTCAAAGATAAACTTTTCATACAAATTTTGTAGAAGTTAGAGCATAAGTGATGGGCTTGAAGTCCTTCAGGTGAATGGCTCCCTATTTCTTCAGGATAAGGACAAGAAAAGTGTTTTTGAAATATTGTAGAAGAGTGTTATTTTTAAATAACTCTGATATTTCTAGGTAGACATCGAATTAAATAATGTCCCAAAAAACTTGAAAAAAGAACAGAGGGACACCATCAGGACCTAGGGTTTTATCCCCTTGAAGAGAAAAGACAATAGATCTAATTTCATCATCAAAAGGGGGGGAGAGGATGGAGGCATTATCCTCTTTGGAAATAACCCCTTCAATGAGATTGACCACCTGATCTTCAAGTTGAGCATCCTAAGGGGGAATAAAAGCTAGTGATTTTTTGTAAAAATTGACAATTTGACCCTTAATGGATTTTTTCTCCTTATACCAAATGTCATCCTCCCCTTTGATTTTTGAGATGAATAGATGCTAGTGATTTTTGGAAATAGAGATATGGAATAACTTAGTATTTTTCCCCCCTCCTTCAACAAGGTCTTCCTAGATTTCTGCCACTAGTAATTTTCTTTCTTAGCTTCTAGGTTGTGGAAAAGGCTTAGAAGTTCATTTTATTTTTCTTGGAGAGATAGGGTGGAGCCAAACGCATTAATTTATAGTTATAAATGACTAATTTCCTCCTCTAGAAGTTTTTTTTGAAGGAAGATGTTCCCAAAGACTTCTTTGTTCCAAACTTTGAGCTTATATGTGACATGTCTAAGCTTCATAGCCAGGGTGTACATTGCAAAGCTTTGTACTAGGAATTTACACCATTATTTGATGGAGTATTTCAATGTTTTATTATAGAGCCACATTTTATCAAATCTAAACAGAGTAAATTTGGCTCTGGATGTCTTCTCACTTTGGAATAAAATTGGATTATGGTCAGACTTGATCCTTGGCAAAGAAGAGAGATAGCTGGTTGAATCAAGATTCTAGTTTAAAGAGATAAAAAAACCTATCAATCCTGACTTGGATGAGATTATCACCCAATATCTTATTAGACCATGTGTAGGGATTACCTTTTAATTCCACATCAATCAACTCAATTTCAATAATAAACTCACTAAAATCAAACATATTATTGGTCAAGGAGTAGATTCCCCCTTTTTTCCTCCTAGGGAGAGAGGTGAGTTGAAGTCCCCTACCACCATCCAACACTAATTTTTGAAGAGATTTCTAGAGACTTTTAGATTTTCCCATAATATTCACCTATCATTCTTGGAGTTTGGGGTGTACACATTAGTAAGGACATAATTTTTTTTAGTGAGAACAACCTGGAAAAAAATTGTAATATGAGACTTAGTTACAATTAGGGAATTGCCATCCAAAAGTTTGGGGTCCCAAAGTACCATTAGGCCACCAAATGCAGCTCTAGATTTGTTATAGCTACACAAATATTTCTCTCAAATGTTAGATTTAATATTCAAGAGTTTTTCCATGGACATTTTAGATTCTTGAACAAGATAATATTAGGTTTGTTCTTCATGATTAAATTTCTTCCTAGTCTCTATTTCTCGAGGTTATTCAACCCCCTTATATTTAAAGAGATAATTTTTAGTTATTATTGATTAGAAAGTGTCTAAGGTTCATCTACGTACCCTTCACAACTTGTCTATCTAATTCTATTTTCCTAGCACTTTGATATGAGGGTCTGCATGAAGGTTTCTGGTCTTCTCCAACTTCTGCTTTTTTCTACCCATTTTTATTTTGAATATGCATCCATGGTTCTTAGTTTGACTCTATGGATAGATCAAATCCTTCCCCTTTGTTTGTTGAGGAACACTAGCCTTCAAAAGGGGAGGATTGCCTTGACTCCTCTAAGCATCTGGAAGGAGTTATAAGAAGCTAAGGGGGATCAGTTTATTGGAGAATTGGGTCTCTATCCAATAAATTAGCTACACAAGCAATGGTATAATAAGAGATCGAATAAGGACTGTCTTGAGGAACCTTAGGGGTATGGGAAGGCACGATAAAGGATATAAACATAGCTTCAGCAAGGATATCCCTCAAAGGAGAGGGGGCTCTGATTGAAGGTACTTGCATCAGTCTAGTCGAGGAAGATAGTGCAGGGATGTCCCAAGGGGGGCTAAGGATCCTCAAAGCTATGGATAATCTCAGAGGAGCCACATTAAAAAATTTATTCCCCAAGATAAGAGGAACCAAAGTGGGTTTGGGGTGATAGGGTGGGGGGGATTTAAAGGGGGAGGAGGGAGGGCAGGTTAGGGGGAGCAGGGGGGAGGGTTTTAGGCAAAAGATTTTTTGACCCAAATGGGGGAAAGAGGAATTAGGGGCTTCTTAATAAGGGGGCAGGTTTTAGAGGAATGGTTTAGGATGTCATAAGTTTTGTAGATTTTTTATTCTCTCTTGAATTTAATCTTTTGATTCCAGATCTCGTATTTGGATTTAATCTTAATGGAGTGAATCAGTGGTTTATCATTTGGAATGAAAACATAAACTTGAGCCACTAAGAGTCTTCATCTAGATCGAGTCACTATATCAATGGAAATGGGTTGACTAAGAGCCCTAGATATTCCCAAGATAACCTCAAGTGTTTGAAATTACAAGGGGAGTTTCAGTAGACTAATCCAAATAGGAATATTCTCCAAGATCAAGTTGTCAAGGTTGAGGCTTGCCTTCCACTTATAGAGGTTGACAATGGATTTCCTCATAAACCAAGGACCTTTTGTGAGGATCCTTATATATTCTTCAAGGTGGGAGAAGTTGAGTAGGAAAAATTTCCTAGGCATGGCCACAATGTCGATTTGACCTTTTGGTTTCCATTTGAGGTTGGCCCATTTTTGAAGAGAATTAATATTTGGCCAAAATAAAATGCGATAGAGATGACTCAATGTTTTCAATGATAGAATTTGGTACTTCAATACATACCTTAGATCTTTCACTTGATGGAACAAGGAAGGGCTCTTATGAGGTTTCTTTGAAGTGACACTCACCTGTAACTAAATCCACCCATGAAGCAAGCTTTTTACCTTTGGTGGGGTTGATGTCTAGTATTAGTGGACCATAACTCATCTCCGACGTGATACCAAATGATATGTTGTGTTGTTTGATGAAACATGAGCCTTTTTGGAACTGTCATGGAATCTACAATATTATCAAGCTTCAACTCTTCTTCTTCTTTCCCATTATTAACATTCAAAATCCCCACACCATATGTTTTCTTACTCTTTCCCATCCCTGCACCAGATCCAATTAGGATTGATAAGCATAGCATTTTTATCTTGAAAATGATATAGTGCATTGGGAAGAGAGGAAATGGGATTAGTTTTTGGATCGATGCTAGTAATAAGTTGTTAAAATGAGGGGCTTTTTGCTTGAAATTCCCAAGTTTGTGATATTGCCAAAGAAGTTAAGGTTCTCAGGCATGTAGAAATTCAAATATGGTTTCATCACTGGGTAACAAAAGTAAAGGTCTATAATATTCCACATCTACTTAAAGATCAATCATTTTTTTACCATGGTGATCATATTCATAATGTATATGGCATACTCTATGTCCTTGGCATCAAGAGTGATCTTGAAAGTAGGTGGAACTATGGAGGAATTTGATTGGATTTGATTGTTTGGAAAATAGGCATCTTCTGAATCATTTATGGGGAGAGGATTTGGTAGAGTAAATGTGATAGGAGGTATAGTAGGTTCTAAAAGTTTTAAAGTTATGAGAGGTAAAATTTGTTTAATCGCTTAAATATTATCGAGAAGTAGAGATTTGACTAGAGGTACATGACCTTCAGGTGCTAACTCAATATCCATGGAAATGGTATGAACATCACAATTAAAATCATGTATTTTAGCTATGGTTTTCTAATAGTGTTGAACATCCAAATCTCTTGGTTGAGCTTGGGCCATAATGTAGTTATTATCATAGGTTGGAGAGATAGTACATGCTTGTGTCTCTAAAGGAATTTCTGAAGGTGAGACATTAAGATCTCTATATTTACACGGTGACATGGTTAAAGGGTCTTGAAATAACTTGGCCACTCTAAAATCATTACAAGTGAAATCATCTTATGTATAAGATTTTTCATGTGCATTACATGGAGGAAGGAAATTGATGATCTCATTGATAAAATGGATGGTACTTTCATGAGGTGACAAAAAAGGTGGATGCCACTCTAAAATGTAAGGAGGTAGTTTGGTAGTATTGCATGTGTTTTGAAAATCATTTGGTTCATCATCATCAAAATCAGTAAGAGTGACTTGTAAATCTGGATTCATATTGATGAATTTAGGTAAAGGTGCACTATTAATTTTTAGAATAGTGGGAATTTGATATTGAGATTTAGGATTGGTAAGTTAAATACTCCATGGGTTAGAATCGGCCTCATGTTTATACCATTTTCCATTATGAATAAACTTGATACATTAGCTATCGAAAGAGGCAATAGCCCTCATGCGATGAGTCTATGGGTGTCTTAGGATTATATTATAAGATAATGTTAAATCAAGGACCACAAGCTTGGTATGTATAGTTTTGGATCCAATAGTAAGAGGGAGCCAAATACAACAAAGTGGATTTTGATTGGTTTTATCGAATCCATGACATGTTAAACAAGTTTGTTTAAGATGATATTTGTTATATCCAAGTTGTTAAATGAGCCAAATAGATGTCACATTAATTATCAACCCTTTATCTAGTAATACTTTATGAATGAGGGTGGTATTAATGGCTATTTTGATAAATAGAGGTGGATTATCAACTTGAAAGATAATTTCATCATTGATCATGTCTTCTTCAAGAAAATCTATGGAAGGTTTTGAATAAGTACAAATAGTTTCAATGGTATGAATTTCTATTGGTTGAGGCTCGTGAGAATGTTGTTCCTCTCATAAGGAAGATGGTTCTTCAATTTCTTGGAGTTGTTTCATTAAGAATTTACAATGATAGGGATAAGTACAAATTAACTCCATGAGAGGAATTTTACAAGGCATAGAGTTGAGTTCCTCTAACAAATTTCACTGAGTTTTGGAAGAGGAAGAACCATCACAAGGCTTGAAAGGTAAAATATGTTTAGGAGGAAGAGAAGTGGTTGGATGTTCAGATTGAGGAAGTGGTTCATCATTGGTTTCTAAACATAAGTTAGTGGTAGTAGTATCTTTGAGAAGTTGTTCTTTAACGATGGTTTCTTTGGTTTGGTAATGGGGTCTTTGTGAGCCAGTTTGTGTTGATAATTGACCTTATCCACATTAATGTATTAGGAATTGGTATAATATTGATCATATTTGGTGGTAATTGCATAAATATCCTTGTTTGATTATTGAGGGTTAGATGTAGATATTTTTTTTGGATTGTTAGAGGAATAAGCTTTGGAAGCTTGTTTCTTTTGAGAAACATTAATAGAGTCTTTATGATGGATTTTAATCATGGCATCACGATTGAATGAATCACCTAGTATAAAAATGGAAAATTTTATAATCCTCTAACATGTTTCATGAGAATGACCTATATCGATGTGAAACCAACAAAATTGATTAAGATCATATCATTTGGGGGGATTATTAAGATATGTGAATGGTTTAGAAGGCGTTAAAAGTTATTTCATTTATTACAAAATTAACAACATATAGGAAGATTAGGGATTTTTCACTTTGGCTAATCTTGGTTTGGGTTAAGGAGGACTGTTGGTTATCACATTGGTTGAATGTTGCAAATATCCCTTGATGATTTTAGAGTTAGGTTCAAACTATTTTATTAGGAAGTGTTGAGGCTTAGCTTGGTTAAGAACATCATTTAATATTTAAGGATCAAAATTTTGAACCTTATATTGGAGTGAAGGTGTTAAGGCCATTCTTAAAAGTTTGAACAATTTGTCATCAGTCATATTGTGATTGGCCTTGTGATCCAAAGATTTCCATCATTTGATAAAATCATGAGCTGATTCAGTAGGAGATTGTTTAGCATTGATGAAATGACTAAGACAATTTTTAGGAAGATCATTATGTTGAAATTCTTTAACAAAAGGATTGACTAAATCCTCAAGTTATTATATAGAATGTTGGGGAAGTTAGTTATACCATTCTAATATATCACTAGTGAAGGTTTTAACTAGAATTTTAGTCATGGTGAAGGTATTAGTTTGGATCCACTCTTTTTAAACATGACTGAATGCTTTAAGAAAAGATGCAAGTCTTTACTCCCATCATATTTAATATTTGGAGATATATTACCAATATCAATAGATACAATTAATGGGTCTAAAGGCTCATTTTGAATGTGTTAAAGCATCTTATTGTGCATAATAGGTTTGGGAATAACATTCCCCATGACATATTTAAGAGGTGGAAAGATAAAGTTTTGATTATTTTGGGGAACAAGAATGGGAGGCCGATTAGCCATGTTTATAAAATGATGTTGTAGTTGTATCATTTGAGAGATGATATATGTTTGCATGATATTCATTTGTTTCACTATCTACACAAGAATTTGAGTTGTATCAATTAGTGGGTTGGTGTTGATATGAGGATTATACAAATTGGTATTAGGGGGAGGGTTGCTATGTGGTGGATTTCCTATGGGGTTATTTATTAGGATTTTATCAATTACCCCCATAGTATGGTAAGATGTTTAAAGGTGGGAATTATCTTGATGAGTATGCAAAGGATCTGATCCACTAATCTCATCTGTTGGAGTGATTTGAACCATGTTATAATCGAAAGATGAGGGAGGAGAATAGGTGCTCCAAGAGTGAGGATCCTCTTGGGTAGTGAAGGTAGGAGGAATAGAACATCCTGTATAGCATCTAAATGGATTCAGGTTGTCCAAAAAGATTGTGATAAGGGATTTCATGATGTTTGAAGAAAGAATCTAAGATCAAGAATCAAGGAGTAAAAATAGGGACAGAGTTGGCCACACATAGAATAGTATTGACTGATAGTACAAAGTCAACTAGGTTGACAGGGTCTATGAAAAAGGTCCACAAAATAAGATGCAAAAGATGCAGTCGAACTAGTTGATTGTGTAGTGCAAAGGATAAAACTAAATTAGTCTAGAAGGATACACAGTCGTATGGTTTGACTGTGTACTATAAATGAAGAAATGAAATATAATGAGAAATAGAACACAATCAGATAGATCAACTATGTACTACAAGATATAAAATAGAATAGGATGATAAGATACATAGTTAGATAGATTGACTATGTGAAGGGAAATAAAATGAATAGTTTGTAAGAGATTGTGTCAATAAGGATGACAGTGTTCTGAGAATAGAAAAAAATGCAAGATGATATCTAAGCAAATGAAATAAAAAACACAAGCAATTGGATCAATGTGATTGATCTAATTAGAACACACATCACAAACCTTGCACTAATGCTGGCTAATACAAGTTTTTCAATACAAAAGATAATGATCAAAGAGTAAGTAAAAACTTGAATGTAAATGCTAACTAATTGGTCATTCCTAAATTTTTTAAAGTTATAATAACATTTGAAATGTAAGAAGGATCTAAAAAGTAATCTATGGATAGTTTTAGGTAGTTTAGGCTAAAAAAAATTTGTATTGGTGATGGTATTGGCTTTATATTGGGGCCTACCCCTTCACTTCACAATCCTATAGCAATAAGGATGTTAGGTGCTTTGTCAATATATACCATCAACCATGAGTTTATACTTGTATAGAAAACCAAGTCAGCTTCCCCTTAGTGATGAAATCCAAGTAGGTAGCCCTTGGGAAGAAAAATATTTAGTGTTTTTTAATGTAAAGTGATCTAGAAGAGTGTGCAAAAGAGAAAAATAGTTTGAGTGAATAATTAAATTTAAAAACCACCTAATTAATTTATGTTTATTACTCTAAACATGTAAGCAACTGAAATGAAAATTAAATTAATTACTAACAAAAATAGGTTAATTCTTTAACTATGAAGAGTATAGAGTTAGTTCAGGTGAATTTGTATGCAGACAATACATAATAGAGTCAACAGGGTCATTACCATTCAATAAAATCAAGATACATAAGAACAGGCAACTGTGCCTTCTAGATAGAAGATAGGCTACTGAATTGTGTCGAGCTAGTTGACCCAATTTACTATAGAGATGCAGTTTTATAGATTACAAACTTGTGAAAAATAATACTAAAAATGAAAACCTAAAATGATAGAGAAGGTAAGAATAGACCTTGGTGATTTTAAAGATGTTTAGTTTGTAAAATATTACACTATGGTGCTCAAGTATTGATTTAAATATTCTGCAAATAGAGATAACTAGCTCGATAGAGTTTATAAAGCCTGTGTGCTATAAAAAAAATGTATGAACAAGATCGACTAGCTCGACTCTATCTGCAAATGTATGTGTAGAAAAAGAAGAACTACAAATAGAGTCGATTGGATTGACTATGTATACAATCCTATAACTGAAGAAGAATATTATGTCAATCTGATCGATCTAGTCACCTGTATTTAGAGAGGACCTGCATAGACAAAACATAGTCATTTTGGAGTGACTATGTATTAAACCTGTGCACAGACTATTAGAACTATATTGATAGGTTTGATACAATACTACAAAAATGAGAATATATAATATGATGGAAAAATGAAAGCATGAAAGAAAATTTTAAAGGGTTTGATTCACATCAGGTTCACTATAATGTATATAAAGGAAAATACAATTGACCTATTAATCAATCCTAGCTCTAATAAGATAAATCTTACACTTTTATTTGTTGATACATTAGATATTCAAGGTCATGACCAAGATGGATCCACTAGATATAACCAAAAGATCTCTTGCCATAATAACATTACTAGAGAGGGTTATAAAGCCTCTAGTTAAGCAACACCATGCAATAAGCCTAGCTAGGTCCTATGTTTTCATATTCACTACGTAAATGATAATTAAAGTAAAATCTAATATAGTTTTCACCAAAGCTTGTGGCACAAAGTGGGGGTAATAAACATAAAAAGTAAACATGCATAGAATAATTCTAATTAAGCTATGTATAGATATAACCCTAATGCATGGAGAGCACAATATATTCAAAATCCATTATGTATGATACTTCTATCTACTAAAATAGAGGAGTAAAGTTAGATATACTTACCTTGAATATGAACCCATCAAGACTCGATCTCTCCCTTTGCCAAAGGTGCTTCACAATATGTTGTTATGGTTTGTAAGGATCGCTAAGAAAGGTCTAAGCATCCAAGAATTTTCCACAAGACATGATTCTTCTCCAAGTATAAACCCTAAGCAATAACTCCTCAAGTAGAATGGTCGAAGAGAAGATTATAAAGAAGCCCAAAATGAATAATTAACTATGTTGTCTATGTAATAAATGGCAAAATTAATGTGTATATATAGTTGAATCTAACCCTAAACCTTTTCAAAAATTTATTTGATAGGGTCATCCCAATTTTAATCTTATCATTAATTAATAAAAACAAGTTAGGTCCTAGTCTAGGTAGGCCAAGGCTGACCTAGACCTATAACATGTTAATATCAATAAGAATACAGGGTTGACCTAGGCTAACATTTTTTGATAAATGTCAAAAAGGGTTTTAGGCTTAGGTAGGTGATAATTAAGGTGTTGAATTGTTTGGACGAGTGTGTAAGAGATGTGTCAAAATTTAGGGATGTACATAGGAGAAGGTTGTATAGATAACAAGTGGTGGTATAGGGGACAACAATCCTACAAAGAAACAATGATCTGCCCACACCTTTACCAGTACACCCTTTAAGGCATGCACTCAGAGATATTGAGACTTGAAAATTTACTACAAGATAGAAAGCATTAGTGATTGATAATGTTTTAAAATATTATGTGTATACAATTGTTATTTTTCTTAGTAAAGGTCAAAAGTGCATGGTACCCCTAAAATCATTGTAAGTGATTGTGATCCTATCTTCACCAATAACTTTTGGATTAAGTTATTTTCATGTTTGGGTACTCATTTGGCTCATATCTCATATTATCATCCTTAATTTGATGGGTAAATAAAGGTTTTCAATAAATTCCTAGAAGGGTATCTTCATTATTTTGTATCAGATAAACATGAACATTGGGTCCATTGGTTGCCACTATCAGAATGGTAATACAAAACTTCCTTCTATACCTATTCTAAATGTCTCCCTTTGTGGTACTTTTTGGATATCATCCCCCATACATCTCTTCATCTTGTAAGGTGTAACCTAAGGTTAGATATGTTGAGAAACACATTTAACATCTAAAGAAGGTATTAGTTAGTTTAAGGGAGAATTTAGTAATAGCACAAAATAGAATGAAGCAACAAGTTGATCCATCCATAAATTTGTGGTAGAAAGCATGGTTTAAAAAAAAAAAGGGAGAAATAATTAAGACACAAGGTCTCCTATAGTTATTATCCATCCCTAGTCATCGATGGGAGGAGTTTTCCATGGATTTCATAACAGGTTTGTTGAGGTCTGAAGGTAAAAATATCATTGTGGTATTTATGGATAAGCTCAAAAAATGTGTTCATTTTTGTTCCTTTTCATGGCCATTTGTAACAAGTATAATAGCTACTAATTTATCAATACAGTTCAAAAGCTACATGTTACCCCAAAAATCATTATGATTGATCATGATCATATCTTCACCAGTAACTTTTGGACTAAGTTGTTTACATGTTTGGGTACTCTTTGGATCATATCTCATATTATCATCCTCAATATGATGGGTAACAAAGGTTTTCAACAAATTTATAGAAGGGTATCTCTGTTAGTTTTCATCAAATAAACATGAACGTTGGGTTTATTGGCTATCACTAACAGAATGGAGGTACAACACTTCCTTCTACACCTCTTCTAAAATATCTCCCTTTTGTGGTAACTTTTGGCTATCATTAGCCATCCATCACTTTATTGTAATGTGCAACCCAAGGTTAGAGATGTTGAGAAACACATTTTACATCAACATGAGGGACTAGTTAGTTTAAGGGATAATTTAGTAATGACACAAAATAAAATGAAGCAACAAGTTGATCAACACCGTAGTGAGAGGTATTTTAATATTGGTGATTGAGTATTTGTGCACTTGTATCCATATAATAATATGAATTTGAAGTAACATAAAAATGATAACAAATTTTATTTTAATTATTATATCCCTTATCATATCTTATAAAAAATTGGTAGTGTGGCATACAAGTTGGATCTACCCTAATCTGCTTACATACATCCTATATTTCATGTATCTTACCTAAATAAGGTCATTGGATAGAGATTTTATACCCAGACTAAGTTACCTAAATTGGATGAAGAAGGCAGAGTCATTCTGGAATCTATGGAGATCTTTCACACATGCACAAAAAGGCTATGAACAAGAGTGCTTAAGGAGTATCTGACCAAGAGGAAGAGCATGAATTATGAAGATGTAACATGGGAGGATGAAACTTTACTAAATTAGCATCCAAAGTTGATTCAATGTTTAGGACAACATTATTTTGAATGGGAGGGGCATGTTATGCCCTTAACCTATAGTGTGTTTAGAGATTTGTGTGGTTGACTTTGCCTTACATACCTATCTTATTATCTTATTGCATTTTTATATGTTATTAGTATGGTCAGCCTAGGGAATAACCATGGCTGAGTATAGAATATATAGGAGGTAATGGTTAGTCTTTTATAATCATATTGTGATTTTTTTCTTTTTACATTGTTATGGAGGTTTCCCCCTCAAAGTGGCTTAGTCATAATTATCAAGTAGTATGATCTTTTATCATTATTTTTTGTGGATTTGATTATTCACTCTTAATTATCTGATATATTATTTAATAATTATTAAACATATAATTAATTTCATTACATATTTATATTTGCTTCGTTGGTGTTATTCATGCTTAAGAAGCCTAAATATTCACAACCTAGTAGGCATAGTGAGAGGTTGAGTGGTCCTAATTTTGAATTGATTCAAGTACCTTTGCATTCCAATCATGCTTTGAAAATACCAATCCTTTATAATAACCATCCTAATAATCTTTATTCTTAGTATGTGATCAATAGTGACTATGTCTAATATTAATATGCAAGCCTTCATGATCATTCTTCTTTATATGATGGAAATGCTAGTGATAGAGATAATGTTTGTGAAGACAATTACCATTCTTGTGTTGATACACCTCTCGAGCCTATATATGTGCCAAATTTAAATGATATAACAAAATAAAAATTTGAAACATTTGTTTCAACTAATCTTAAGGAACTAGATGTTATGATTTTCTTTCTTACCAAAGCCTACAACATAAGAATTAAGAATAATGACCCTTTGCTTGAGTAACATTCTATATATCCATTATATGGATCTACTTCATCTACATTAGCAAGTGATTATAGTTCTCATGATACTTATCTTATTATGCCTCCACATAGTGATACCACACCTACTTAGGTTAATAATACTAATCCTATGTAACCTAAGGCTTCTAAAGTTCCTCCTACCAATCCAATGACTAATATTCTTCCACAAACTCACAAATATATTACATATATTAGTATTATACATATTAAAAACACCAATAATACCTCTCATGCACCTAATTCTAACCATAAAAGGGCACTCATACATACACATACACATATCGATGTTAATCATACACCTAATTGTGCACCTACTAATCTAATAGTACACCAACTCAATAACATGAAAATGAAAATTTTACAACTATCTCAAGTATATAGCAAACCTAGTCATGTGGTTTTATCTTATTGGATATTACACAACCCTTTGGATGTGGAAGTTTTTGTCCAAACCTTTGCCTCCTCTATTTCAAGTGCCTCAATTTACATCATTTAGTGGAAATGGGAATTCATCACAATGCATCAAGGCTTTCTTTGCATCTTGTAGTGTTTCTTAACATGATGAATATTAGATCATTGTTTGATTTGATAACTTTGAAAGGATGTGAATTTTTGACTAATGGTTATTAAAAAATGTGGTAAAAAGAGATCAAGTAAATCATGTAATCTATGACAAAGCCTACAAGTATGGAGTAGAATCAATCTAGGGAATATCCAATAAGACTCCTAGGAAATAACTATTTCATAAGCAATTCATCATTCATCAATCACATAAATTCCTAGAGGCTAGAAATAAATTCCTATTCATCACAAATGTTATACAAAGTTTATATTTTATTATATCTATTGAATTATTGATTTATTTATAGGATCTAAGGTTAACATCATTTACATGGTTAGTTAAGGCTAATCATATGAGAAATAGTATCTATCCTTGCATCTACTATTGCACACATACACCTAGGTAGGATAATTGCATCGACTTGGGGCCTTTTTGGGCTATGTATGTAACACTCATAATATGCAGACTTTTCTAAGGATAACTTAGTTATTCCCCTTGCCTGATTTCACCCTTTTATTTTATCTCCATTTGTTTTATAATTAAGGAGATAAGGTTTGGATATTTTAGGTCTTTTGTGTATTAAATTGGCACACGTATACAATCAATAAACCCTATTCAACAACTATAAGTGTTCACATAGAAAAATAAATCACACAGTCAATCAAGAATAATCATAGTCAACAAACAAGGCCACAATGCGGCCTTGTCCTCTTAGTGTGGCTCTATCCCAACATACTTTGAAATTATTCTTTTAGTTATGACACAGTTCAGGGATCATTACATTCAATTTCATCAATAATAAGCATGCATAGTCAACATAAGTTTAATTTGAGCTAGGTTTGCATATATTTTTATCAATTTACTATTTATAGCTCATTTCAAATTATGTAAATTAATGTATTTTACATTTAGGTTATGTATATTATGTAACCTCAATCAGTTTTTCAATAGTTTATTTGTTTATAACATTTAATTTTTAAATAAAAAATAAAAAAATGAAACTTTTTAATGAGTCCGCATTTTATTTACAACATTGTTTTTTGTTTGCTTTATTTTTGTCTTGGGATTTCATATATTTTTTTAAATTCTTGACATTGAAATAAATAAAATTTAACCTTAGATATAAATTCAACACCATGAGTCAATCTTATTCGACCTAAGATTTAATCTAACACTAAAGCAATTATCTTGTCACCTTGGATAAACATCTAACATTGAAGCATTTTTCTTCAACCTCGGGTTGAAATTCGTTGATCTCTATACATAAAAATCTTTCAATTTTATTTTATATTTGCTTGTTTTTTTTATAAACTGTGTTCTAAATTTTTTAAAGTCACTAAGTGATTGTTTTTATGGGTTGAGTAGTGATTTATTTTATGGATACCATGATATGAGGGGTGCTACCCCAATACTCAATCCATTATACAATACTTAACATGGATTTTAATTCCTCATAACTCATGGTATATTAGAAATGCCTAGAGTCCTTTGTTTATACCATAAGAATACTCTTTATCCATTTGATTTTTGGTGCACCTAAGAGGAGCATATCTCCCAAGGAAGTTACTCTCATTTTACCCTTAGAGATGAGATAGTGGGCTACAGGCACAATTTTACCTCTGTAATTATTTCTCTAAAACATTAGGATGACACTAGTCTATGAACAAGCACGCATATTAGAGAGCCTACATAAACATTCAAAACTATACTTAAATCACACATTATACATTATTTTTATCTTGTATTATCTTCATATTCATTATCTCTTTTGTACATGCATGATTACTTGATAAAATTAAGCATTTTATTTATTGCATTTACTATATTCAAATTCATTTTATATATCATGAATCGACAAAGTAAATATGTTAATGTTACTCATCCTCTATATAAGTCATTCTCTAGTCATGTTATGCCTTTTAGTTATGATGATGAATAGACAAACTGCAATAAGCAAAAAATTATGGAAGAAACATATATGGATGATTACGACTTTGATGTTTTAGAAATAAATATATAATATGATTTTGATGCATCTTGGGATCACAAATACATAGAACCAAATAGCTAAACTAACCTTGAGGAGTAAAATACACCTCTTTGTTTATCTTTGATCCTTTTTTATATTTATCTATAGGTCCTTCTTTAGATATCCCTCTTTATTCATCCTTGAATCCCTCTTTGAATTCATCTCTAGATATTAATTTGGATATCCCTATTGATTCATTCTTAAATCTTGCTTTGGTTACACCTCTATAATCCTATTTGGATTTACCTCTTGATTCATCCTTGAACCTCTCTTCAAATTTACCCCTAGATACATCTTTATTTCACCTTTATATTATCTTAAAGATTCCTTCACTTTTTTTAGTGAATACTAATTTAAAGAGTAAAGAGCATACTAAAAATGACTATCTACTATTTCTTAAATTGTCACCTACCACCAAATAAAACAAATATTATCATTGAACACCTAAATTATCTTTCCACCTTGTTAATGCACCTTATTGCATCCACACTTAAAAAATAAACTTAAATAAAATATACATAAATAAATACGATGTTGTCCACGCATAAATTATTATTTCTCTTTCTCTAAAAGTGCAATTTAATTTTAATAATTGTGATGTTATCTCTTATCATTTACAATTGGTGGATATTGAGCCTACATGTCATATCCCTTCCCCTTTGTCAACCGATGAGGATCAACTTATTTCCTCTTCCCTTAGCACATCACAAGGTGTCATTGAAAGCAATGACATTACTTTGAACAAATCCTATGATGTTGCCTCTACTTCAATATCATGTTTGTCTTCCTGTGATGTCACTCTTATGTCACAATGTCATAACCTTATCATAGAGTTATCACATCATGAAAATGCATCTCTTAATAATATTGATGTTTCCAATGATATTTCTCAACAAGAAGAAAATGATTCATATATATATATATATATATATAATGAATCTCCCAAACCATAGGAAAATCCTATCCTTTCACCTTCTTATCCCATTAGAAATAGTGTTCCAATAGTTAAAATTAATAATATAATTCAACCCTTAAATAAAACTCTCGAGAATCTCAGCATGCCCTCTCAAGAAGTCATATCTTTAATGCATGTTATAGTTGATTTACAAGATAAATTACATCACTTATCTGTAAAGAGTAAAACATGTCACACTTGGATTGGATCCAATGTAGTTTATGGTAATCCTATTGTGCGCAACATTTCGTATGCACCTTTATCCCCTAATTTTCAATTTCTTACATTTTCTACATTTAATGGAAATGGGGACCCTTACCTACACCATGGATCTTTTCAAGAAACTAGGAATGGTTACAATGATATTTGAATGTTATCAAAATTATTTCATAAGAGTATAGAAGAATGTGTACTCAATTGGTTTCATTATCTCCCTAGCAAATCCTTAAATACTACCTAGACTTATAATAAGCTTTATTGATATAATATATTCAAAATGAGGAACTTAGGGTCACTTATGAGGGATTATCTTCTTTGCATCAAGGCAAATCCGAGAAAGTTTGTGATTACATTTTATGATTTAAGGCTACTATGTGTCAATTAATTTACCAACCAATTGATTTGGAAGTACAATATATTTGGTCTAGAGATATAATTTATCCATTAAATATAATCTACTCTATTATACTTGTGAATAATTTTTAGCTCTTTGTTATGAAACCTTAACAGTAGAGGAAGAATTGGGTCTTGTTCATGTATCAAATGATATGGATGGGGACATTGAATTACATAACGAAGATCCACATAATAAATTCCAATCATCTAATAATGACACACATGTTCCCAATATAATGAAAAGGTAAAATTACAATTTATCTTCTAAAAATTCACATGCTAATGAACTCCCTACTAAACAAGCACACCTTGATGTTCATAATCCAGTGAATAAGGTTGATTCCACCTTTGTATACGTCAAATTCTTACATAAATGAAAAAAATCCTAAACATACTAATCATAATCATTTCTTTACATCAAAGAAGGTGTAGCCTCTAAAATTATCTTTTGGTAATCGCCCACATGATGTTTTAAATAAATCATTGAGTTAAAGGATAATCAAATGACTCTCTAGTTATTATCACCCTCCTCATTGTTTGGAAAAAATTAAGGGACAACCAATATATACTTATCATGGCATTGATGGACATCGTGATAATGATTGTTATGTGTTACAATAAAAGCTAAAAGAACTTGAAAATAAATGAATTGTCTCATTTCAAAAGATTGATAATAAGCTATAAAAGCCTTCATCTTTGTTTTCAAAATCTCTAAATGTTCAATACAAGATTTCTCAAAAATCTCACACACCAGATAAATGGTTTTAACAGATTTTATTATTTATAAATATCAAACTACAAATACCATTGATAACTCCCAAATTAACAACATAAGCAATAAAAAGGTATTTACACAAGAATTTCCTAATGAGCATAATTTCAAACTTTAAAAAATACCAAATAAGTTGCCTATAAAATCATGTATTCCTAAGTTAAATCTCTCACAAATTGAGCCTAATCACATACATTTGCATAATGAATCAAATCTTATGAATGTAAGCAATACTATAGATGCCACATTTCTAATCCCATCAAGTTAGTAATTCTCTTTATTTTTAATGCTAAATTTCTAAAACAAATATGCAATGAAATAGTTCTAAAATAACATAATTAATATACATACATAAATAAAAGTGTAATATGTGTGTGTGTGTGTGTGTGTGTGTGTGTGTGTGTGTGTGTGTGTGTGTGTGTGTGTGTGTGTGTGTGTGTGTGAAAACCACAAAGTGTCTATACATTACATAATTTACTAAGATGTGTCAATCAATAATTGGCCTCTAGCCATGAACAATCAATGCATAATGAATATCAACATCCTCATCTATATAATCTATCAATGGTGTTTGTGAGGTCAAAGCACCTCCAACATCTTATGACCTCAATCTTGATTGATTCCTATCACAATCCTCATAGGCCACCAACTACTATTGAACAATTATATGCTTCCCCTAAATATAAACATATTTGGTAAAAATATGCATGCTTAACTTTGATGGCATAGTGGATGATGGTATTTGCTATCTAGATAACTTAGATAAAAGTTAATCTTGGTCAATCATTAATTCATCCCTCTCCACTCTCAATGCCTCTAGTGTAGTAATAGTCTACTCCACCCTAGTTTTCACTTACATGTATGTCATTTTAATAATAAAAACTCTATCAAACAAAGAGGCATGTGGCCCTACCATGTGTACTCTCTACACGAGGCCCTCAAGGATAACACTATTTGGCACATGTCTTGTCAACACATGAAGTAATGGATCTAAAATAAATGGCTAAGCCTCATCATCTCCTACATCAACAAAATAAATAATATCAATATACAATTCACTCTTATAAAATATACTAACAATATGATACTAAATGACATATATACATAATACTTGTCACCCTAGGAGCCTCTTGTCCCAATGTTGTAGGTATTGCCAACATTAGAAAAAATGATGCCCATCTATGTTGGGCCCATCACTATACAAATTAATATATCCACCTTATATCATTCACATCAATAAATTCTATCACAACATCCCTCTCATTTGCAATCACTAGAGCTAGCTCATTCATTGTAGACTAAGCTCACTCCCCCTCTCACACAAGAACCCTAACAGAACATGGCCATATAATTGGTGTTGATGGAACCATCTAGACTATACCAAACTATTGAGTCACTTGATCCATCTAAAATATCTCATATACACCTATAAAATGGTCATGTAACCAACATCTAACTTGTATTCATTGCAACTCTATAATGTCCTCTCTCTAATTGTCAAAGCCATGATAAAGCCTCCATATAACACTATTCACTGATAATCAATCCAAAAAATGTTGAAAATATATGGTACTATTACATGTCACATGCCTTGTACTAGTCCATATCCATATGGACATTGACATCGTCACTATTTGAATAACTGTTATATGCTCATATGCCCAATGATGAAGCAATGTCATACAACCAAGTCTATCATTGTATACCTCTTGTGTGAATCTGTGAAAATATCTATAAAAATGTGCCAACATAGTCCACCCCCATGAGTACCTATTGTAGTTCTCCTTGATTCTATGAATAATGTCCACCATCCTCTAAGAAATATAAACTCCTTCACCATTCACAATGATGAATGCAACCAATAATACACAAAAAAATTATGCAATGATCGAACACCAAAAACTACAATCTATGATAGCAAAAATTATGGTCTCTCTAGTAGAATACCCTATCCCTATATCATTACATAGCATATATCTATGGTCATCAACAACACTAGTTATAGTCTTTGCCACTATTTGGGTACCCATGATCAGTAGTCGTGTATGTGTGACATGTTATACAATGTCATTATCATCTCACATGTGGGTAATCATAATGTACATGTGTTTGAGTCCCACATCTCAAATAGGGTTGTCATCATGTGCATGACATACAACATCAAATATAATTGACCCATATCTCCTAACCCCATAACATTAACAACAACCATCTCATCTATTGTCAAGGGTAACCCACACAATTTGCATAATATGCCCACAATGAAACTCTTGTGCTCTAAGATCTCCCTGTAACCATAAATAAAACACTTTAAAATGTTATAAATTGTACTCAATAATCATTAAATATTATACTATGTCACCTGAAATTTTATGCAGATACTTCCACACTTCATAGGATAACAACACAGACAAGGTTGCATTAACCTAGATAGGAACACAGATAAGACCACATTACCTAGGATAGGTTGTAACGAGTTTAGACAAGACCCCTTCTAGTGGGACAAGATTGTAGTGAACCAAAAACAAATAAAACATAGAATAATAATAATAACTCTGCATAAATTTTAATTTAACAATACTAAGCTCTTCATTACTCACTAGATTAAATCCTCATTAGCTTCCACAATGGCCTGTACTCGCTCATACATGCCGATATAAGTGGTCTCTTTTGAGGCATTTTAAAACTTTCTTCATGCTTTCTTAAATTTGTATTTCAAATCAAAATGCAAATGAATTTTTAAAACTCTTTTAACCATACTATTTATTTTATTTACCTTTTCCTAAGGTCAAAACTATGCTCATGTTTAATTCATTCTAATTACTATTTATTAAAAAGAAACAAAAACATCTTGATCAATATTTATCCAAATCTCTTCTCATCAGATTCATTATAATATTTATGATATCATCTCCAATATGATATAAATTATGATTATTATTGTACTATTCTTAGAAATATCAATATTTTACAATATAATTATCAAATGCATGATATATCACCTCTTTCCTTTCCATGTAAATATTTCAATGCCTTCACCCTTTACCTCAAAATGGGGGGGAAACATAAATTCATATATGCTCAAAAGTTTCCAATCTTCACACATTAGGTGATACGTGATAAATAAGTTATATGTTCCTTAACAAATGATTCAAATTTAAAATTCAAAAATACAAATTATATTACAATATATGGGGGCATATAATGCCTTGATGCAATCATTCTATATAACTCTAAATGTCTCAATATGATATCAAGTTATATGTAAAATTTAGGGGGCACGATATTCATTCGTGTTTCCCTTTTACTATGTTTTATCTTGCAAATAATACTACCTCAATATTCAATAATCAATTCCAAGTTTCAAAACAATTTAAAATTTTAATTGACATACAGATACAAAGTATATGATGTGCATTCATGCTCATGTTACTACATTATAAATTTAAAATTATAGTTTTTATAAGTTCAAAAGTTTCAAATTGAATCTAGATCCATCTGCAGTTGTGTGATTTGTAATGTGATAAGTAGGCCATGTCAAGTTTAGTGACACTCAACATCTATGCCTACACTTTTATGAACCTAGTGTGCAGTTCCACCTCTTATTTCTATTTATTTCCCATTAGAGTCTAGTGACACTCAATGGTTAGGAATTTACTATTCCTCATAGCGCTCTTCACAAGTGAAAGCATACCCCTATCTACTTTAAAAGCTTAACTCATTGAGACTTGAACACTCTCAATTTCTCCACAATTATGAGCCATTATGATTATGGTATAGTAACACCCAATTACATACCACTCATCCTGCTACTACTTTCAAAATTGTTTACTCTCCCTAGCCAGAAAGAAAACAATGTTTAAAGCACCTTATATGCATTTGTGAGTTATAGGGAAATCAGATTGTATACTCCTTCAAGTGCATTCTTTCCTTGATCTCTTTTTCAAATTAAAAAATTTCAAATATTAGATTTCAATTTTCAAATATAAACAATAACTACTTGTAGTGGCATTATTGTAGGTTTTGCATTAATGCATCTTGCACAATCAAATTTGGCATTATAGAATAAAGTGTGCCTTCACACTCAGGTATTTGTTTCTCACTGACTCTAGTAATTTCACTTCATTAAATCACTATAATAAATGGAGTGGGGGGATGTAGACACCCAAATTTGGCACAATCTATTTCAAAATATATAATTTTGCACAACCTTGCTTATTAAGATTGTTGATGATGAACATAGGGCTTATGGTGTACTCTATTTTAAGTCTTAGGTTTGTTTCCCTTGTTTATCACTATAATATCTATTGTAATTTTTATTTGAATATTGAAACCTACCGTGGGGATACCCAATCCCATTCTATATCTTTACCTTGAATTTTTTTGGATTTTGGATGAAGCTGCACTTCATAGATAAGGCCCTAGTATAGCCCTATTGAAGGAATCCTAACTTGTCCCAATGTAACTTTTGATTTTTTTTAAAGTTTATATGTCTATAATGGTCTCTTTTATTACCCTTGGTATTTTCAAGTCGACCTCCTCACATGCCAATAAGCCCCCAAAATTAATTTCGAGAGTTCTATATAAGCAAGGGTCATGTTAGAGGCTATAAATCAATTCCTATTTATCACAAAAGTTATACAAAGTTTATATTTTATTATATTTGTTGAATTACTTATTTATGTATAGGTTCCAAGGATGAATACATCATTTTCATGTTTTTTTCAAGGGTAATCACAAGAGAAAGATTGTCTAGTCTTGCATCCATTATTGCACACATACACCTAGGAGGGATATCTATATCAGCATGAGGCACTTTTGGGATATGTAGACAACACACATATTACAATTTTTTTTTTAATGATAGATGAGTTATTCCCCTTACTTGATTCCCCCTTTTGTAATAGATCTCCATTTGGTTTATTATGTAAGAGATAGGGTTTGGATTTTTTAGGTCTTTCACACATCAAATCAATACATGTAGACAATCAATAAAGCCTCTCAAATAGTCGTAGGTGCTTGCATAGAAAAATTAATCACACAGTCAACTAAGCCACAATTTTAATCAAAATACAAGATTATAGTGTGGCCCTATCCTCCTAGTGTCGATCTATCCCAAGTTTGAAATTATGCTTTCAACTACAACACAATTCAGGGATCATTGTAGTTAATTTTCATCAACAGTTGGCCTGCATAATCAAAAAAAGTTTAGTTTGAGCCATTTTTCATATCTACTTGTCAATTTATTATTCATATCTCATTTGAAATTCTATAAATTATTTTAGTGTACATTTAGGTTCTATATGTGACCTAAATTAGTTTTTCAATAGTTTATTTGTTTATAACATTTAGTTGTTAAATAAAAAATAAATAGATTAAACAATCTATTGCATCCAAATATCAAATAAAGACAACCTTAAAACCTAAGACTAATGATGCAACTAATTTTCAAGATAAGAATGAGGCCAATAAACTTATCATATTTTACATAAATGGTATGATCCAAACCAATTTTGTGACGACCATCCAGCTTCAAGATATACAACTAAATGATGTTTTAAATTACAAAATAAAATTCAAGTTCTAGTTGATAACAACACTATTTTAGTCGATGGGAATGATTTTACATTAAATGAATCTATCACAAATCCCAACCAATGATTGTAAATTTTTAACAATCCATTTCCAAATCACAATGTTCCAAAGCAAAAAAATGTGCATATGTGGACATCTATACATCATTCAACTATTCTACATGAGCATGAGATTGACAACAATATTTGCATGGTTTCAAGATCTATAATAAAAACATCTTCTATCACATTATATGACTATGATATACCTAATTATGAGTCAAAAAATGGTCCTTTATACATACATGGTTTTGTTGAATATCATCCCTTTATTAAACATGGAATTATGATAGACAAAAATTATAGGAAAAACTTTATTTTGATGTCATTATTATCTAGTCAAGGATATACTAAGAGATATTTACTTGGTATATCCAAGATACTCTATAGTGACCTTGTCATGCATAAACACCATAGGTGGTATTACCCTTACAATTTCAATTAGTACTCAGACCCTCTTGGTTTGGTTCTATGAAGTATCAAATATAGGATTGTATAATCTCTTACTTGGATGCCTTTGGATTAATATAATGAGATGATACCTTATGCACTACTCAATTGTGTTAAGTTTGTGCACAATAACAAGACACATACCAATCATGACATAACTTATGGAATACCTATTCTACCTTAAATATCACATGTGTGACCATTTAATGCACCTTGAAAGGAGTGAATAATCCACCCTCATGTAATCCCTAATACTATTCAAAAAGCATCCTATATGGTCCCCACGATATTTTATTCTATGAGACCATCATCTAGTGTAATAGCTCTTAGAGTTATAATTCCTACAATTTCACCTTTGATATCTATGGCACTTATCCATTTGTGTCATAAGATTGATTTAAAACCTCTTGTTACATATCATACCTATGAACTTGTTTTACCATGACACACTCCTACACATGCTATAGTAACTTCTTGAGCCCACTCTCCACATGTTTATTTTGGGGGTGATTATAGTTATTTCACATCTTTTTATTACTTTTAAGATACTTAAATTGATAAATTTGAATCTTATAGTTCGGATCTAACATTATATACCAAATCATTGGTACCATAATAACCCACAACTTGTGTTTCTTTGATATATATTTATTATACTATTGTATTCCTATTGTACATAGCTTATTTCTTCTATGTTATATCTTGCATGCACTTTCCTCCCTTGAGTTTCATTGCATTCTTTTATCTTCTTGATTTGATTTGTCCTTGCCTTATTTTGCATCGATATTATTATAACCCCTTGGTTTATGTTATTTTTTATATTGAATTGGCCTTTACTCATTTGATTTTTGATCCCATTATGATCACTTTCATTGTATTTTTTATGATGACAACATATATATCGAAACATTGCATACTATCATACATTATATTATCAGGGAAGATATAGGTTGCTTAGAATACTCCTCATTCTTCTTCCTATTGGTTGTACCCTTGGTTTCTATTTTTGATTGTGAGAGCCTTGTTCATTTTTTGCACCTAGGCCTTCTTGTTTTCATATCATATATTCTTCTATGAAATTTATAAATGACAAAAACACACACACACAGATATATATATAATATAATGAATATTTTTCCTATGCTAGAGGTTTTCATAGCCATGTTTTACACATGTTTATTATGGTATTTATTTGAGTGGGTGTTATATATATATATATATATATATATATATATATATATATATATATATATGATGATGGACTTATAGATGCTACATGACAATATTATTCTCCATGCCTCAAGAGGAATTATTAGATTGTTGGCATGTCTTAACTTTTAGGGTATTTGTATATAGAATTTGCACAATCATATATTTCTTTCCTTTGCATTTATCATATTAAGCTTATTACATTGGTCACGACATATATTTATAGTATATATATCTTAAGCATTACATCGATATCTACATTATGTGGTTACATATGATTGTTATATTGGTTATATTGTGTATTATGTGTGTGCGCATGCATCTATATGATTGTGCACATTATTGAGTTATTTTACATAGAATATACTCTTGTCATCATAATCTGTGAGTCTTGTCCTTACATGTTGACTTACTAACTTGTGTGTAGTCACTAACCTGGGCGTGATTGATTGTGATATACTATGTTTTTTGTCATGATATTTATCATGCATATTACTATACTATGTTCAGTTCAATGATATATATCATGTACATATATTTTGTTATACTTGATTTTTGCCTACACTACTATGGTCCATACCATGCACTATGGGGGCACACTACTTGTGTGTATTTATCATTGCTATATATATCCCTAATAGGGGCACATTTTCTATATCGGGGCATGTTGGTTGTCCTTGCCTTACTTTTCCATAGGTGGAATTATGCCTTTGCATTTGATTTTGTGTGATGTTATTTATCCTTTGTTACGTCACTTCTATTAGACATTAATACTCATTAGATTTATAAATCTTGCATTGAGATTTACATGATGTTATATATCTTACATAGTTATGACATTTGGGGCATCTATTTTACTATGGAGCTTTACATTACATATTTTGTGATAGTTACATGTGTTTTATTGATTTTTCAATGGGATTGGCTATATACATTATTATTACACACACCATGTGTAAATCTATAATTTTGAGATAATTTATTACAAGCACATTTTTTTAACCCCTTGCCTTAAAATGGTGGCATATATTAAAAAAATCAAGATTGGTGAAATAGATTGGGGAATTTTTTTGTGATCAAAAGTTTGGCACTTGGTTTGGAGTAGAATTATTTATTTCATTGATCAGGAAATGGATTGGGTTATTAAAACTCCCAGAGAGTGTTGGATATGTTTAGCATTTAAAAATAAATTATAAGGATTAAAAATATTAGATTAGTGTTTTGTTTTTCTAGTTATGACAAAATTCAGTTCACATGCAAGAAAGTGTATTCATTCATATGCTCATTTCAATTTAAATTTTAAAAGTTTTATAATCAATGCAACATTTATTAGTTGTTGCAATTGGCCATTATTTTCAAGTATGTTAGTTTTGTAACATTTTAGTGTAGATGGTGCCTATCTCAAAAATCATTTGATTCCTCCACCTTTCCCTAGGTAAGTCAAGGTATGTGATTCAATTATTTATATTTATAATTTATGCACATATGTATTCATTCACATACACACATCAAAGTAGGGACATTATGTAGACATCTAAATTTGGTACAATACCCTATTCCATAATGTAATTTCCCTATTTTCCTATACTTGGTCCGCTTTTGTATAATTATATATTTTTAGGACTTCTCCTACCCCACAATAATGTATATTTGGCCCATAATAATTTTAAATGCATGTGATAATTCACTAAATCATTCATTTTCAAATGATGCTTATCACAACTCACACCTATAATTTACTTGGGCTGGATCATCAGTCCCACCGATTATGCCTTGGGTGGAATCGCCATACCCATTGATTTCATCTCCCATTATTTTTTGGGCCCTTTCACCTCTAGCCAAATTCCTTACACCTTGATCTTTGTTTATTGTTATTTTATACGATGGACCTTATGCATGTCATGTCCTCTAGCATCCCTTTTATACCAAGTCATACCAAGTTGTTTCTCTAAGTATCAAGTATCAACATAAAGCATCCTTCAAACCTTTATGTATCTCCTACTTAAAGTTTGGGCTTAATTGATCATATATTATGCTGCACTTGAAATGAAGTCATCCACCTTGCTATTTCAACCTATTTGTGACATCATTCTATTTTGCTAAAATAAGGCTTAATATAATGTGCATATAGTTGTATCTCCACTTAAGGAAGAGGAGGTCCTAACCCTTACAAGAGATTTCATTTACACTGCACATGAACTTACATGGGTTCTGATTCCAACATGTGCAATACGTAGTTGTAACTCCATTGAGGTTTCCTATCTCATAACTTGTTTTTATTGTGAGTTGATGGCAAGTTAGGTTAAGAGAAGGAAGAAGATTGCATTTTATATAGTCTTCTTACAATAATTAATAAATGAAAGTACATGATTATACGACATCCCAAAGTGAACCTACACCAAAAATTATATGTCCAAAACTAGTACATGTTACATATTCAGGTCATCAAGACATAATCATCAATCACATACATGTAGCACCAATTATGTCCTAGTTAGAATCATTAGTCATGAAATAGGCATCATTTCTATTTTTTCATAATCAAAACCTCAAATTTCATAGAGAGGCAAATATAGGTTTGCATAGTCCAGGACCATTTCCAAAATTCATAATTGATCATCAAGTGTGATTGTTCCAACACTTTTGAATTTTATATTTTTCATTATATATTATAAAAATTTAAATTATGTTTGTATATTATGTTCAACAATGAGGGAATATCTAAATTAATGTTTTACATTGCTAAATGGTAGATCTCCCTATTGCAATAATTTTACCCATTTTATTAGTGTAATTATACCCTAGTGTCATAATTCAGTAAACCACACTCAAGTTGTTGGCATTATAGCATGGGTGAACTAGTTTTAAAAATATGGAGTTTTCACCCTTCCACTCCTTTTAGCTAATACTCAGGTATGCGCTTGTGTTATTTTAGTTTGATACACATGCATGCACTCATGAATACACATCAAATTGGGGCATTATGTAGATACCTAATTTTGGTAAAATTTATGTTATTATCATTTCTTTGTCATGCCTTGACACTCATAGCTTATTCATGTACATTTGGATATTTTTCAAGACACTTTCCCTTCACATTGGACCCTTCATAACCTTATGTCACTTGCATTTCCTTGTGAACACCTTAGATATGTC
This sequence comes from Torreya grandis, assembly GCA_037957365.1. Taxonomy (NCBI): domain Eukaryota; kingdom Viridiplantae; phylum Streptophyta; class Pinopsida; order Cupressales; family Taxaceae; genus Torreya; species Torreya grandis. The sequence continues at coordinate 184,774 of JARHVA010000121.1, read as the reverse complement.
AGTTATATGCATTAAGATCTATTAAGTCATCCTCAATTCAGTTTGATCTCTATGTTTATGTCTTTTCTTGACATGATTAGAATCAACAATCACTAATTATGCTTTAACCATATTATTCGAGTCGTATTCATTTTTTGGGTCCTTTGTACCATATGTTGATTTCTCATGCCTTAATCGTGGGTTCTCATTCTTTTTCATGATCAAGCTATGTGCTAATAAGTCTAAATTCAAATTCAAAGGAGAATATATATACACATATAACCTAATTCATTTATCATATCTAATAAGCAAAGTCTCTCACACATTGAAAAAATCTTGTCAAGGGGTCTCAACATTGATCTTATTTTGCCCTCATCATCTATTGAGGTCTTGTGCCTACAAATTTGTACCAAAACAAGGTTGCATTATGAAGCGTACATTTGTATTTAATTATCCAGGGAGAGGAAGTGAAGTCTTCTCTCTCACTTGGGTTTGTAACACTCATAAGCACTAGAAATATATTGAGCCCTAATCTTGAGCATGTAGGGCATGTATTTGAAACCCTCAAGGGGGCCCATACGACTAACCTTACACACCTATATTCTTATGATATTATGTAAAATAAGGGTTACATCAAAGGAGAAGATATCTGCCATTTTAAGCATCGACAAAGCATTTTGAGTGAGGTTTTTGTGTGTTATATACTAGTTAAACTTTCTAAAATGTTTCAAAAAAGAATATCAATAAGGCCATAATCATGGTAAGACTCTACAACTGCATAGAAATGACCATAATCAGTCATACAATTCTACTTAGTCCATAACTTTTAGTGGTTGATTCTAGTCATCGTCAAGAAACACAATCTAATTTTGATAATTTACAGTCTGCATAGTCTCAAAGCCCATTCTCTAACATTTTGAAAGTCATTTCTAGAACCTAGGTATGTTTGTTTCAGTTATATATCTTTCTAATTTTTCATCCTTTCATTTCTATTGATCTTTTGCAATTCATTTCACTTATCATCCCCCTCTTTGGCCCTAAACAAATTTGAAATTTTGTCTATTACGATATTTAGCTTGATTTACCATGTGTCATACATTTACCTAATTAATATAACATATTCATCAATTATCCACTATTTTAATAAGACACTAGGAGATATGTAGTGGTTTGTGACAAACTGAGTATTGTTTTTTGAAGCAAAAAAGTAGAGGAAGCCATTGATTAAATTTATTTTATAAAAAATATAGTTTGAGCAAGAGCTTACATAGTTGACTAGGAATGTTTTCTCTTTCCAAAAGTGGACCAATGTGCTCTTGGTCATTTTATTTAGGTTATCAAATTTACACAATTTTTTGGGGTGTCTGAATCTGTTTGCACTTGATTTCAACCTCTGACAATACATATTTGATACAATTTGTTATTTATTTCAAAACACTATCTTTGTTTATTTAAAGTGTTCAAACAAATCCTATTTGTGCAATTAATTTTTTTTATGTTGTAATATTGTTGAATTATATTCAGATCTAAATTGCACACATTGTTTATGTTTTAGTGTAGTGTTGTTGACATTGATCCACTTTACCATATAAATAGTTTCATAAAATATTATCAATCATATCTTGTTCCTCTAAGCAACCTTTTTTATTATGATCCTCTTCACATGTATCATCAATTTGAGATTCATTCACACCATTATCATTCAAAGGCACACCATTCTCATCATTGAAACAAAAAGCACAATTTTAGAAACAATGTTTGTTATCTTTTCATATTCCATTATTTTTCAAGCAAGATCTAGAATCAATCCAAGGTATTTCAAAAAAATAATTAGGTTATCTTTCATTCCTACCAGACTTTTAATTGGAAAACATATATTTAAACAATTTAGGTGGCATAAAATGAAAGCATGAAAAGTATACACCATACAAGCACACTAGAGTTTTTTGTATTTTTTAGAGATAGATAACCTAAGATTTGGATTCAAATAGAAATAAGCTAGGGCTATTAAATATAAGAGCATACAATAGAATAAACCTTGTAAACATTATGCAAATTCATATTCGATACTAGATGGCACAAGATCTAACCCCAAAAGAGGTTTGAAAGAGCACTAATTCACTAAAAAATGTGAACCTTAAGGTTGAATGCAAGGCAATGCGTGTATACTAAAATGTAATAGGGATAAATGAATTTTACACTAAATGTTTAAATATGATAAATACACGCAGGTAATTATAATTAACCTAATTAATTAATTTCAAAACTAAAGAAACGAGGTGACATGCAAGGTTTAGAGATGTATCTTAAATATTACAAGATTTTGTGGTAGTTGTCAAAATTTAACAATGAAAATGTGCATATATATGTACACAAGGTTGACCTAGAAAATTCACACCAAAATAATAACTTTGTTTGGAGTGTTTTATACTCATTTATGTTTGGAGCATATGGATGCTTTGGACAAAACTGCATACAAGCCCAAAAGTTTTTGATGATTCTCTTTTCCTAATTTTGGGCTTTGAAAGCCTCGGTCAAATAAATTCTTGTGTCTTTACTTTGAACACTAGCAAAACAAAAAATATTCTTTTTGCCCTAATAGGGCAATAATACTTGAGAACCACAAGGAAACAAAATGTGCGTTAGGACATGTGGTAAATTAGATCATAGCTGAGCTATCTCAATATATTTTAGGTCCCTCAATAATAATAATATAAAAAATAACACACTTCAATAATCATAATAATTCAAGCATAATCACCCCAAAGTGGTATTTGAGTGATAAGAGTGCTACTTGAGACTACTTATCCCTAGCTTATCCCTAGACATATCCTAGATCATATCATCACACTTGTCTAACCTTTGTGTAAGACACAAGATTCCCTAGTCATCCATAAATCCATCTCAAACCCTCAATCCCTAATCTTGGCCCTTCATGCCTAGTGTTTTGCTAGCTAGATACTAACGCCATAATAAGGACACTAGCACCACATGGCCCCAGTGTCCCCAAAATGGTAATAATGTCCTTTGCCCTATCTTTTCCCAAATGGATATCTTTTCAAAACTAAAACCTCTTGAAGTCAACCTAGACATCTTTTATCACCCGCACAAGCAACAAAATAATATAAATACATGAATTTTAGCCCTCTAACCACTAGATAAAAATCAAATGAAAAATACACATTCAAACTCAAAACAAGTTGAGCATAATTAAGATTATCAATCCCTATTCTACCTTATTTTTGTATACTACCATCTACAATAGCCATAAGCTCAGATTATTTAGATTTCTAATCTCAAGCACATTCAAGGCACTCAAGGCCACTATCATAATAGCATCAATTGCACTAGCACTAGCACTTAGGTGGGTAGAATTATATTAAGTTTGATCCATCCTCAGAGTATTGGTATGTAAGAAACTCTTTTAATAGCGAGGTGTTGAGGATGTCCAGCCTACCCTACTAACAAACACACTTTTTAGCTCATGCCCTAGTTACATGGAAGATTAGGGTTTTCACAATAAATTAATCATTATAGGCAAAATATAGGGTTCTCTAAATCATGCACGTAGGAACACACCCCAAAGATCTAGACACAAATGTACCTAGAAGCTCGAGACAGTCTTTCACTAAAGACAATACCGCCAATATCAAGACACTACTACCACTTTTCCAATAATGGTGTGACTGTCCAAATGTGGTGCTACTATCTAGGAGGGGTTATAACACTGGGATCTAGTTTTGACACTCTGACTAGATTCCATCTTAGTTTCCAGCACCCAAATCATTTGTATCAGGTGTTTTCTAGCTAAGTCATTACTTACACTATTTATTACTATTTTAAAAAAGTTAAAGCTAGTTAATTCTATAACCAATCAATGGCTATATTTATTGCATATTATTTCCTTGATTTGGTATACTCAACTCTATAAAAAACATAAGATTTACATTCACTAAGTCCTAAAAGGTTAAAATATTTGGTGAACTTGACTTACTTCCAACATTGTTCAAACCCTAACCCTAGATGCTCCTAGGGTTTGTATAATTCTTTTTTCTATTTTTATTAGTTGCTTTAAGATTTTTAGATTTCATATATTCTATTTTAACATGTCTGTTTCAATTTGTTAATTATATGCCATCTAAAAAAGTTATCTCTCTTCCATTAAGAATAAGTGTTGGGCTAGGTGGTAAACCTACTGAGCATATTCAGATTCCTATTATTCAAGATTATACCATGGATAAGGGACCTATTGTAACTCCCATTGTTGATCCTTCACACCTTGATTATGTGGATTTCAATGATAATGCATCCAAACATGAACAATATAATCAAGATCAAGATGATACACAAATTAGAAATTGGGACACGTTCCCTCCACTTAATAATGACAATCTAATTGTCAATAAGGATGAGATCCTATAGATATTTAGAGATAGACTTTGGGAACAACCCCTTTATCGTGAAAAAATTTTACAACCCATGATGGAAATTAAAAATAAATCGAACAATGGTAAATCTTTAACTCTCCTAGCTAATAACATTGTTACACCTACAGTGGGGCCATCTTAGCTAGCACAACCAAAAATTGTAATTCAAAAAAAATTAATGACAACTAAACCTCTTATGGCTAGTTACTCCACTCCATATGTGTGATCCCTTATGCATGAAGTTCATACTCTGCAGGCTAAAGTGTTACATCTTGAGAAGGGAGCCACTAGGCCATCACATGCCTTGGATTCTAATGTACTCTTATATACACCTTTGGCACATCACATAACAACAACTCCCTTGCCATCTAAATTAGTGGCACCTAAGCTTACATTGTATGATGGTAAGGGTGACCCAAAGCACCATCTTCAAGATTTTCATGCAACATGTTTGGACTACATGTCCAATGATTGGCTTCTCACAAAGTTGTTTCCATAAAGTTTAAAGGATTATGCCTTACATTTGTTTTATGACTTATCAACTCAAATTATCACAACATTTTATCCTTTGGTAGACATGTTTTTAGCACACTTCTCCATCAATATCAATGACAATATCTCATATGCTTAAGTTGCACAATTGAAAAAAAAGTCAAATGAGGCTATTGAAGAAAATGTCTTAAGATACAAGATTATATTAGCTAAATTGACTAGCTCCATGGCAAATAAAGAGCTTCAATACATCTTAAAGACCAACATTATACAAAGCTATCTTGTTTAAGAAGTTTCTTACATTCACAAATTTGTGCCACATAGTAAAAGAAAGAGAAGTCAAACTTCTATCAATAGGCAAACCAAAATATACCATTGGACTAGAATCAACTGCTAAGAGTTCAAGTGAGCCTACAACAAAGGTAAGGACCATTGAAAATAAGAGTGATCAAAAGGCCATAGTTAACATAGCTTCAGAGCCATCTCCTTGCTTGGTTGTATCATCTCCTTCATGCATAGTCTTTACCAATATTCCAGAATCAACAGTACAGGTTTTACAACAACTCTTGGAATGCAATGTCATATCTCTCCCTCCCATCAAAGAGGTTGATACAACATGGCCTCTTCCAAAGAACTATCATTCCAATGCATTTTGTGAGTATCATAAGACACTAGGCCATACAACAAACATATGCATTACCCTAAAACATGAGATATATTGTTTGATTGAGGCTAACATGATTGATGTGGGCACACTCACAGAGGCACCAAAAGTATAGCAAATGAAATCTAAGGCATTATAAGAAATTCTTAAATATGTTTCCAAAGAACACAACAAATGAGGTAAAGAGCACTTCAGGGGTTTACTACACATCAGGCACATCATCCACCAGCTTCATAGCACATTATTACAAAGGAGGCACACCCATTGCACAATATCATTGGTACGTACCACACTACATCTCCAGCTAGACTAGTCATCACCTTTTTAGAGTAGGAGATTGTTGATAATGATACATATTATATGCACTCTTTGTACGAGTCTACATAGATCATCATCCTATCCAGAGTGTTATGGTTGACAATGGGTCAAGCATTAACATGTGCACTATCACACTTTTACATCATTTTGGGTATTCAGAGTAGGATATATCCTCTACAAACATAGTTATTAGTAATTTTAATGGTCATGTTTAGAGCTCCATCAGGGATATTTTGCTTCCATTACAGGTTGGATCGACACATGTGGCCACTCGGTTCTTAGTAGTATCTAGTGCAGGTGTGTTTGATATGTTATTGGGTAGGCCATGGATACAACAACTATGATACATCCCATCCATAGTACATAGATACCTAAAATATATACATGCAAATTAGGTGGTCACAATTGAGGGTCTTCCATATGAGTATCCTCTACCTATTCCATAGGCAATTTTATCACAGTTACCAGTTATGGCACAGTTACTAGATACAGCACAATTATCAGTTACAAATCAAAACATTGTTCCTATTGATATACCATAAATTTTAGTAGAGTCACCAGTGCAGGTGAGGTCCACTCCTACAGTATTTACATGTATGCATACTCTCCCATGGATACCATGATTAGAGAGACCCATACGTCAGATATATATTACAAATTTTATATGGCCTCTCTCTACTCACTTTATACTGAGATCAATATTATTGAGTTATCGATATTTTCTGTACATGACACCTATGCCACCTACAACTTCTATAGGATGGGTTCCTAAGACCCCTACAGTTCACAAGACACCATAGTCAGTGCCACAGATTTTTGTGACCACAACACAGGTAGATACTGACATAGATCACTCAGTACAATAGATTATGGGACCATAGCCACCCTTTCACATAACATGCATGATCAGAGATCCCTTATTTGACACATGCCACATTGATAGTGAGTCTCCCATGAGACTCATCAATTAATATTGTTCCTCCCTTCTTGTACATACTTTCCCTCTCTCTTTCTCTTTGTACATAGTTTATTTTCATATTATTTGTACATAACTTATATCCAAAAAATCGAAAAACATAAAAACATTCAAATATTACTTAGAAAACACAAAATTATAGATTGTATGCATTATTATGTTACATTTCTTATATTTTCCAGACACTACATATGCTAGCTATCTTAGTATAGTCTATTTTATAATAAACACATGTTTCACTTGTTCTTGTCAAGTGCTTGCAGATTGCTACAAGACTCAATTCCACTACACCGATCCATACTTGCTATTATCTACCCACTGGGGGCATATACACCGATACATGGGTCTTCACCTGACACATTTGCCCACTTGGGGGCATCCTATACATAGTTTCAATTACCAGGTTCCATCTTTCTATACTCTACATCCCAACTTTACCATTGTTATATCTTGATGTTGATCATTCTACTCTTAATCATATCTTTTGTTAGCGATTACTACTTTAGATTCACCATATGTGCATCCTAGCTCTTACACAGATTTGTATTCCATATTCATGCATATTTTTAGTTTTAGCTTTCCTAGTTTAGACTTGATTGTATTTATATGCTTATTGTATTTGAGGGCATTTGAATATGCCATTGTTATTTGGCTCTACGCAACTTCTATTCACAATATGTAAGCTTTGGACATGTACCCATGTCCTTGTGCATTCATTCCTGATTATATATGCAAATAATTGAACAAGTCATTCTATGTGGCTCTTAGCCAACTTGTTTGTTGCTTAAGTATGTGGACATTTGAACATGTCCTTGTATGTCTTGTTTTTATCAAATTTAATGATAGGTGTCCATGTCCCTTGTATTGTGGCCCCTTGGCCTACTTTGCATGCCTCATGTGTTTTGTATGTATGATTTTTTGTATGCATCATGGCCATGACACTTGTATTTAATTTTTACACACACTAATTTTTGATGCCATGAGGGACCTCATGCATCTACCCTTTCTACTTGGGTGCCCTAATAGACATCATGCCCCATCCCCCTAGGTAGTTACCCAATTTTACTCAAATTTGTTGTTCCATACATTGTTGCATCTATTTTGACAACCTTGTGAATGTTAGACATGACACACATCTTACATTACATACTTATGCTCAGATTATCTTACATTTTGATGTTATGTATGCACATTATATTGGATTATTATGTACTTATCATAAATGCTTTGGCTAACACACATTTTGTAGATATTTTTCTTTTAATGACAATTCTTACATAGGTTCAACAACTCCCCTCAAAAGAAGGGGCATTTCCAGGGGTTTGTCATAGAGATTAGGCCCCTATATTACATTTACAATACATTTTTAGCACATAAACTTGGTTACAAAAAATTAGACATAGGTAAACACAATGGGAAAACAATGACCCATAAAGTGGTATAATTGCACATAAATTACACCAGGACACTAGCACCCAAATTGGGACACTAACGTCACATTTCCAAAAATGGCACTATTGTCCATGACATGGCGCTACTATCCAGTAGCCTCACTTTCAAAAAATCCTAGATTAGCTAGAACAATACATTAGGTATAGTATAAGTTTGTACATATTCAATTATATATTTATCAATTATACTCAATTTTGCTCAGATTCATACTAGTTCAACTCATATTTATATCATTTTACTTAGATTGGGTGCATCATGTACGGCCTAACCATTCCCATATTCAATTCAGATACCCAGATACAGTTTATTACAACTCAATCTAGAATCCATATACTCAGATATCAAAATTGGGGACATGTGCACAATACATTTTTTTCACATGCTCACTTACACACCTATTAATCAGATGGAATTACAAACTCCATGTCATTATCTATATTGTATACAGTCAACATCATATGCCAAGTGGCATACCAGTTTCATGTCTTAATCCATTTGTAATGATTGGCATTCTTGAGTGGCTTGAAGCTGCCTAATGTACTTGAGTGGCCACAGACCTAACATACATAGTTAGATATACTCAGTTAGACATTTACAGTACTTTGCACATTTTAGTTTCATATGCATCTACTACACATGGGTGGGTAATGATGGATTCATAACCTATTTGAGTTCTTGAGCCACCTACACGAGATGGTTAGACACACTATCAATCCAATCTAAATTATTCATAGGTCATGATCCACCAAGCAGGGGTGAGAAATGATGGATTCAAAATCGGATTGAGTTCTTCAACCACCCACACATGAGGATTGAGCAAGTTATCAGCTCAGTCCAAGCCATTCACTGATTGATTATTATATACACATACACACATAGGTTGTTACTAGGTTCACACATTGGTTGATGTACCCAGTGAAGTGTATTCATTTCTTTCATCTTTCCTATCTCTTTACTCAATTTTACTTCTTTACTCAGTTTAGTCTTTTGATTTTGATACCTCTTAAGTAAAGACTGATTTATGCATGTTTCACTTGTAGGACACGCTTTGGAGCATGCTTCACATACTCAAACCCATCATCACGGGCTTCACCTCTTAGGTAAGTCCAAGTACACTTTTTTTCCTTTATTTTAGTCAAAACATTTATAGAATAGGGGCATGGGCAAATGTAATTACCTAAAAGTAGTATTTGAGTGCTAAGAATGTCACTTGAGACTACCTATCCCTATCCTATAGCCTACTATCACACTTATCTAGCCTTTATGTTAGCCACATGGGTCATTAGTTAGCCTTAAAGAAGTCCCAGATCCTCATTTCCCGATCTTGGCCCTTTGTGCCTAGTGTTTTGCTAGCTGGACATTAGTGCCGTAGTAAAGACACTACTGTCAAATTGTGCTAGTATCCCCAAAATGGCACTAATGTCATTTACCCTTTCTTTTCCCAAACAAATATCTTTTCAAAACTAGAACCACCTAAGGTTGGTCTAGACATCTTTTATCACTCACACAAGCAACATAACAATATAAATACATGAATTTTAGCCCTCTAACCACTAGATGGAAATCAGATGCAAAATACTTATTTAAACTCATAACAAGTTGAGCACAATCAAGGTTATCAATCCCTATTCTACCCTACTTATGCATACTACCATCTACAATAGCTCTAAGCTAAAATTATTGAATTTTTCAGTCTCAAGCACATTCAAAGCACTCAAGGCCACTATCATACTAGCATTACTTACACTTGCACCAGTACATAGGTGGGGAGAACTATATTGGACTTGATCCCTCTTTGGAGTATTGGTATGTAGGCAACTCTCTTCACATCAAAGTGTTGAGAATGTCCATACCACCCTACTAACGAACACACTTTTCAGCTCATGCCCTAGTTACATGGAAGATTAGGGTTTGTATAATAAATCAATCATTACAAAAAAATATAGGGTTTCAAAACTTGTGCACATAGAAACAAACCCTAGGGATCTAGACACAGGGGCACCCAAAAGCTCGGGATAGTCCTACATAGAGGACACTACCGCTAATATCAGGCAATACTGCCACTTTTCTAATAATGGTGCTACTATCCAATTGTGACACTACTATCCAAGAAGGGTCATGACACCAAATTCTAGTTTACGACACTTAGTCCAACTTCCATCTCAGTTTCTAGCACTCGGATCATCTGTATCAGGGGTTTTCCAACTAAGTTATTACTTGCATCATTTATTACTATTTTTAGAAAAGTTAAAGCTAGTTAATTCTATAATCAATTAGTGGCTGCATTTATTGCATATTATTTATCTGATTTAGTTTACTCAACTCTTTAACAAACATGAGATTTACATTCACTAAGTCCTAAAAGGTTAAAACATAAAACATGCAAACCAATGTCATGCAATATCGCTAATATAAAACTTTGAATGTTTCAATATGTTTGCTCTTCTTTAGTATGCTTGTCATTGCTCAATAGATTCATGTGAATAATTAATTATAATATTTTCTTTTTTGACGCTTCAATGAACTAGAATACATGTATATTTATAGATACACTGAATTCAAATTAGGACCCTATTGGCATCAAAACCGATTTTCAATGATTTAAAAATTAAAAAAATATGAAACTAGGGATAAATACCCTTAATCCAAAAGGGACCACTCAAAAGAATGTTAGGGGCATCTAGACATTTCCTACATCACTGAGAACATATAAACACTTTGAATAAAGAGATTCTTGAAAGAGAAGAAATAATCATCAAAAGGGATTGAAAGAAATGCTATAAACCATCATAGTTTGAAAGAAAACTTATGAACTATCATGGATTGACAAAACACGACAATAAAATCTAATTTAAACCAATAATCTAAAGTACACAAATATACTAAAATTATTGAATTTAACAAGTAATAAATGTCTGGGGGCCATTTTTAGGTGTCTAAAATATCATGAACATGTTACAACAATTGCAATCATGATCTCCTGCGACAGACAGAGTTCGCTCAGTTAGGTAATCTATTCTTAACCAATAATGGGCCACGTCAACTACCTCTGAATCTGCAGAATCGGCATGGACCATTATGAAGGCTAACTGATTAGGAAATTTAAACATTAGATCTCCCAAGTCGTAACAAACTCAGATACAGCCCCACTGTTCAGTCCCACACATAAAAGAAAGTATTAAAGTCTCATTAAGCCCCATTAAGTAATGGTCTATTATTGGTATTCGGTATAAATCCTCCAACAACTTTGCATTAAAATCCGTTTACATTTTCCTGTTTAATGGCACCCAAAATCTCTGTGCAGTGTCCACCTTTTTAAAATTCTTTACTTCGTCCCTACCCTCTTTCAAACTTTTCTGTAACGTTTTAATCAGAGTTTGACTTCATAGCTATGGATTGGTTTGGGTGAGCAAATCAAAGCTTCAGCATTGAATTTCTCGCAAGATCTGAGCAAACAGACAGGTATGAAATTAACCCAGTAGGATCTTTTTTGGTTGGTTAGGGTGTGCTTTCTTAGATTTATTGCAGTTCTTGTGGGTGTGGATCTACTTAGAATGTAGATAACAGTGCAGTGCGTTGAGCTTTAAAAAACAATCACTCACCTTGTTTAGATTGTTGGGATTTATGGGTGAGTTTTATTAATGCCGAATGCTCATAAGGAGTAGGGATTCATCGCATTGAGTCCCCATGCCCCACTGCATTCCGATGTTTTGACCGGGCGAATCCTGTATCTGCCAAAGAGGTGTTGCAGTTGCACCCACAATCCCAAAAAGGGGTAAGGGAAAGATCTCCCCAATGTCTTTCCCGACCCATAATGGCTAATGTAGCCCTGTCTATGTGGGAAAAAGTAGTATAAGCCATAGTACCCAGTGGAAAATTTGAGTTCCCACCACAATGGCTGCCTGTCTTCCCCTCACTGTGAGCAGAGCCAGCAGTAGGAAAAGTTTCCTTAGTGAAGACCAAGTGAAGGACAAAAATGGGGACATGAGTTTTGAAGAGTCAGGACAAGAACAAGGTCTGCTTTCTTTGAGCGTGCCCAAGAAGTTGGTCAGAAGTGTCAGTTTGAAGTTGAGAAAGTTGAATCTGAAATTTGATCAGGAGGGTGAAGGAATGGTTGATGAAGAGACCAGAATCCATGCAATGGCCATGGAAGATCAGGTGAAGGAGAGATGGGCATCTGGTAAATGCCTTGGCTTGTATGGAAAAAGTAGTCGATGCAGGGTTGGGGATGATATAAGTGAGGACATTGGGGGAGGAAATAATGGGCCTAGAAAGGTAGTGGATGGTGGCGGTATGGCTTCTGGTAGAGGAAATCCAGATAGAGAGGTCGACTGCTTAAGAGAGTTCCACGGGTGTCTTGCTTTGGATGCAGGGTTTGAGAGGTTAAGGGAGTGGAATAGGAGGGATTCAGAGGGATACAAATTGTGTAAGTCAATTGACAGAAAGAAGGCAACAGATATGTATGGTACGGATGGATCTTTAACAAATCCATTGAATGGGGAAGGGGACTGGACTGACAAGAGGGAGAGAGGCCACTTGGATTGTTTCGCATATGGTGGAACCGACAGGTTTTGGAGAAGAAATAGCAAGAGGTTAGTAGAGAGGAGGAATGTAATGAGTTCAAAAGAAGAGAAGCATCTTTCTCTTCCAGATGACATCATAGAAATGTGCCTGGCCAGAGCATCATTAATAAGTGTTATGAATGCAAGGCTAGTCTGCAAAAAGTGGAGAATGTTAACTACAAGTACTCACTTTATGCAAATGAGAACTGCCTATTTGTCTCAGAAGCCGTGGCTATTTTTGTTTGGTCTTTCTAAGGATGGAGTTTGTATAGGTCAAATCCAGGCACTTGATACCACCATGGATAAATGGTACAGAATTGATGCAGAGATTCTGAGAGGGAGGTTCATGTTTTCAGTTGCATGTGCAGACAGCTCCATCTATGTCATTGGTGGATGTTCGACCTCAAATAACTCTGGTAGGATTGACAAAACCTTGTATAAGACTCACAAAGCAGTCTTAGTTTACAGTCCTTTAATTGGGTCATGGAAGAAAGTTGCCCCAATGAAGTCAGCAAGGGCACTACCGGTGGTTGGTGTTTTTGATGCTCATTGTGGTAGCAATGGCCTGCGTGTACAGTCCAGAAGGCAAGGTAGCAGTGGCATTGAAGAGGATTGGAATGAAGAAGGGGACAACGTCGTGGGTAAGTTGTCAACTACCCAGGGAAGGTTTGGTGAGGTTGCATCATGCAGCACATCAAGGTATTCGGAGTCAAGAAGGAACCAATGTTCTGAGGTTTATGGTGGTTTTCAGAGTGTTTCTGGCAGGCGACAGCTGTGGGAAGTTATCCAACGAACAGAAATTTCAGATTCCCAGGGGTTATTTCCTTGCTCTTCAGCACCTGAATTGTGTAAAATTGCACGTGGGAAATTGTCCGAGGAAGACAGAGATCAGTATAAACTGAAAGAGACAAAAGCATTTGGTATAATAGTTGTAGGCGGACAAGGTCTATGGAACGAGCCTCTGGATACTGCAGAGATTTATGATCCGGTTTCCAATGAGTGGAGAGAAATAGCAAGACTGCCTGCTGACCATGGATGTGTTTGTGCAGGTGTAGTTTGCAATGGGATGTTTTATGTTTATTCGGAGTCTGACAAACTTGCCGCTTATGATTTTGAAAAGGGCAGTTGGGTAGGAATTCAAATTGCTCATTCTCCTGTTCGTCTTCCGGAATACTTCCCTAAGCTAGTCTCATGCAGTGGCCGTCTCTTCATGCTTTGTGTTTCATGGTGTGAGAGAGAAGAACGTGAGAATATAAGAGATAAAGCTACAAGAAAGCTGTGGGAGCTGGATCTTAGTTCATATTCCTGGACTGAAATATCAAGGCACCCAGATGCTCCATTGGACTGGAATGCATCTTTTGTGGGGAATAGAGATCAAATATATGGAGTGGAGATGTTCAAGATTTTTGGCCAAGTGCTGGACTTTGTCACTGTTTGTGATGTTTCAGGACCAAATGTCAAATGGAGTCATATATCTAGAGAGCATGTGGCACAAAACATGGATGCATCATCATGCATGACAAAAGCAGCTGTTGTAGTGCAATTGTGAATTTTTTGAACTATATATAGAGAGCATGTGGCCTAAGACGTGGCTGCATCATCCTGCATAACAAAAGCAGCTGTTGTAGTGCAATTGTGAACTTTGTTCAAATTTATACAGCCTTTTGTTGCCTCATCTTAGGTATGATTCTTAAGCATGGCCTTGAAAAGCTGTGCTATTCTTTCAATGTTACGAGTTGTAAACCGATCCTTTGGTCACAAGAATTGAGATCATAGTTGCTATTCAGCTTTATCTCTATTTTATACATTTTATACTTGTTCAAAAGATTTGCAACAATTTGTGAATACTGAATATGCATCTATGGTCGTGGATATAGAATAATGAACTTTATCCTCTGAATTTTACCATATCCTTTGCGAGTGTTCCTTGTGACTCTTTATTATCTTACTAAAATAAAAAAGTTTGGATTTGGATTTCTCTCTGATTTTTATGTGCATTTCCCAATCTGATCGTCAGCCTAAGATTAGATACATATTTTAACTCCTTGGATTCAATTCATCCCATGGGAAGTTGTTAAGCTTTGAATGCAGTATTTCCCAATTTGATCGTCAGCCTAAGGTTAGATGGAGAATGCTCTGATATCTGGACTGCCAAAGATGCTCTGATATCTGGACTGCCAAAGATGCTCTGGGCTTCAAGGCACCATATCAGTAAAGTGAAAATAATTTGTATACATATGCTCCCCCGAAGCTCATCGCTCGTTACACTAGTGTTGCAAATGATGGTGCTTAGTGAAAAATAGTTCCAAAGATAATAAATGACTAATAAATGCTGGTTAATCTATAAGATAAATGAAAGCGAATCAATACATACCTTCACTTTCCTGGACGATTGTAGAAAGAGCTTGCCATCTCTGATCATTGGTGCTAGGTTGGGTCTGGTCAATGGGTGTTAGGATGGGTCTGGTACGTGGGTGCTAGAATGGGTCCAGCAGGCCTGCAAAATAGCAGATTTTTTGTAAAAAGTTAAAACACATGTTTCCAGATGTGACTCACTTAGGGGCTATCTCCAGCTCTCTCAAGACATTCAAAATTGTGCTATTGCAGCGTGATACATTCCCTGCATGTCCATAAGTGGATGGAAGAACTTCCTGAGAGACACTAGAGGGTTGCATTTTGCAAGAAGCTGGCTAGGCAGCCAAACATTAGATTCCTGACGAATTATGTGATTTGGACAATGGGGGAATTGAAGAAGTTTCTGGATCTCAGCTGTTTATCTAATTTGAATGCTTTGAAACTTCTGGAATTTGGTACAATTGAACTGGAGTTTGGTACAATTGAACCATCGGATCTTACAGAATGACACTTGTTGGAGGATATTTCATTTTCCACAATGAAAAATGACCTTTTAACTGCTACAGATCTTGTTCTGGTTGAATATTTTATCAAAATTTTAATAGTGATCTTAGGAATGTGGTACAATTGAACCATTGGATCTTACAGAATGATGCTTTTTGGAGAATATTTCATTTTCCAAGTTGAAAAATGACCTTTTAACTGCTACAGTCTTGTTCCAGTTGAATATTTTATCAAAATTTTAATAGTTATCTTAGAAAATGGAAACAATGGCTAATGTTTTTGGGTGATCGATGTTTTAATATCAGTTTTGTTGTTAAATTGTTTTGCTTTTAAAATTTTAATTCTTAAATTATAAACACAAGATTGTAACTTTAGAAACACAAAATATTGAGATCTTTCCTCCTGTAGGAAGTTCACTTTTTTACAACCTAATTTTCCTCTCTTTCAACTTTCTACAAAACTCAGTTGACCTTTGGCTGCATATCTTTAAGATTGATTTACAGTAGTTCATGTTGGCTTGTTTAAAAAGTCCCCGGTTTGTTGATTGTTCTGATATAATAATAGCATTTGACTTGTGTCATGTTGGATTTTTTTTTTAACTGTATTTCAGTAGTCTGATTTTTTTGCAGTTATTCTTCAGGTTTTCTTGTCATGTTTTAATCACTAGTGGTCATCCATGGTTTCTTATGTCCAATCTAGTTTTTGGTTCATGGTTGTACCTAATAGTTTAAAATAGATTATGAAAATTCATGTTTTGTTCATCTATAGATCTTACCATAGGTTGATAAGGAAAGACCTTTTATAATTACTATCAGCATAACCCTTGCGTTGTGTTAGTATGTACATTTTCTAGTACATTCCTGATTAAGATGCACGACAAAGTAATTTGTATTGTCTATGTTAAAAATTTTACAGAGTTGCACTGATAAATATTATCCTCTGTCAAAATCAAAGTTTCTTGTATTCAGGTGTCTTTTTTTTGGTAACAAGTTGGGATAATTGCTTTTGCTAAAATCTTTTGAAAAACAAGAGGCCATATTAATATTTTTTATTTGACATTTTCTATTGTCCTATTTTTATCTTTACTGAGATTGGTCTACTTTACTAAATGAGGGTTGAGTTCTTTTGAATATATTTGTAACATATTTGTTGTAATATATTGGTGGGGATTTGGATAATTCTATTGTTGTTTTTTCTGCCAAAATTGGTAGTATTACCAACAATTCAGCTGAAGAGCAAGCTATTGTGGAAGGTCTTAAGGCTGCTTGGCAGGTTGGGTGGAAGAACATACAGTTGGTTGCTGATTCTAAGTTTTAGATTAAGTTACTTTTCAATCCCAATGTTAACAGTTCTAAGGATTGGAGAATCTGTAGAATTCTCCACAAAATTGAATTGCTTCAAGAGAAATTTGATGGGGTTATTTATTCGCATACTCTTTGGGGTTTCAATAAAGTTACAGATGCACTTGCTATTTGGGCTCTTGACCAATTTGAAGTGAAAGGCTTTGGTCCTCCTCCCTTATGGTGGCCGGCAAAGTTAAGGAATGAGTTTTTATGCATATTAGCCCTGGACAATAACAAAACTGATTGCTAGAATATTTGTGAGGCCTTTCCTATCCTCCTCAGTTGACTGGGGGTTGTTTTTGGTTCTCCTCGGCTAGTCATTGGCCTCCTCTCCATTGCTTTTTGCGGTTGTGGGGTGTGCTTCCACTTTTGTACTTGATCAGATTATGTTGGGTCTTCTTTTTGACCTCGGTTTTTATGCAGATATGTAGTTGTGCCCTTGTGTGATGTCTATGCCCAAGAAATGGCATTTACAATAAGTTTCCAAATTTTCCTTTGATTTCAGACCGGATGAACTCCTTTTTTTCCCAACATGGGTTGAAGGATCCTTTATGGCCTACGGTTAAATCACTGCGACTGTTCACATGTATTGCTCGCTAGTGCCTATTCTTTGATGGGATTTAATGTCTTATGATTGTTTTAATTGTGGTGCTTTCTTAATAATAAGTTGCGATCTACATGTCATATCTGGATGGCGGGATTTTGATGAATCTCGCCTGAATGCCATCAACAATTTTGAAAATAAATACTACCATATTCATTTAATGGGATAACATACAATTGTACAATTATGTTAAATCAGATTAGAATGCAGAGTCTTCAAATTTGCTAAATTATGTCTCAAGACATTGTTTTCACTACTGAACTTTTACAGCCTGTTTTTGTGTGCTTTCTTACTGCCCTGAATGCCATCAACAATTTTGAAAATAAATACTACCATATTCATTTAATGGGATAACATACAATTGTACAATTATGTTAAATCAGATTAGGATGCAGAGTCTTCAAATTTGCTAAATTATGTCTCAAGACATTGTTTTCACTGCTGAACTTTTACAGCCTGTTTTTGTGTGCTTTCTTATTGCTCATGGAGTTAGGCCGATCACATAGTAACAAAAGCAAGGTTTCTTGTGTCTGTTTTTGAATGAAAATGTTGAGAGCATTGGATGCACATAATCTCGTGCAAGTGACTCGGAGACATTTATGAGACGTTTTCAAGCATGTTTGGAGAAAGTACAAACAATTAAGTGAATGTTAACTATAGCCATGCATTCCTTGTTCTGACTCCTCTCTCTCTTGGAGACACACACATTGTTTTCAAGTTATTAATGATGCAGGAAGAACACGTCTGAGACACACAGATTGTTTTCGAGTTATTAATGATGCAGACATGTCTTGTAGAAAGGTGAAGAGTAAACCTGTAGTATCAGGGTGACTGATAGAGGATGGGAATCCATGTTATGTGGTGTGAACTTTAGTGTCTGTTGTAGTTGGTGGATGTAGAAAAGAAAAATTCTCTGTACATTTATGAAAATCCATTTCTGACTGTATTATAGGGACCATATGCCTCTCATCTTTGGGTGCCTGTACCCTAATGGTGCTTGTAAGGCAGGGTGCTTGAGTGATCACCCAATTTAAACAAACAAAATGACCATGCGCTATATTAATAGGGATGCTCAGGAACATGGCAATGATAGTATTTTAAAATGATCCCATGGATTTTATTTAATGTTGATTTATGTTAGTTTGGCACGTTTGTCTATGTATAGCTAATTTGGTCCAAATCTAGTGATATTGATGTTCTTGTCGACTTTTAAACTCTGAATATTCCTCTATAGCTTCCATGGACAACCTTTATATGATATGTTTAAGCCTAATGATTATCGAGAATAAGGTTGCTGAGGATGACGAAGTAGTCGTGTAAGACCCAATTGTGGAGCAAGAGCAGGGCCCCTCAAAAGAGGAAGAAAGCCCCCACTAGTCCCAATATCTCCTTGCATGCATAAAATAGGATAAGCACACCACAAATACTCAAAGTGGTAGGGTATATCAAAGGAGGAAGGTGATAGTGCTGGTCGATATAGCTAGTACACAATTTCATTGACAAAAGGTTTATATATATATATTTTTTCGATTTGAAATTTTCAGATATGATAATTGAGAGATTTTTTGTTTTGTGCGAGTAAATGTTATCATGTCAAACTCTCAATGGGCAACTATAACAGAGTAAAAAAAGATTGTCATTCTTCTTAAAAGCACAAATTTAGTTTTAGAAGTATAATCGCTCAAACACTTGAGAATCATTTTGGAATCGATCTTTTGAACATTTCGACATAAAAAAATGAAACCTAAACTATGATAATTGACAACACTAAAAGAAATTTTTGATTGAAAAGTGTAATTTTATTAATGATACAAATTTTACAACATTAGTACCAAAAAAATGAGTAAATAATATCACTCCTAAACATCATATGACCTATGACCCAGAACCATCTAAAGACTTGAGAGAAGTTTTAAAAATTACGTTACAATGAAAATATTTTCAATAAAAAAAAAACACTAAAAAGAATTTAAATTTGTACATTAAAAAATACATTTATATTAGGAAACAAATGTGAGTACAAAAAGCAAATAGGAATACTACCAACCTACACCTAGTTCAATCGAGTCAGAGATTCTGTGTTTTAAAAAACAACACAATAGAACTTTCAGAAAAATATTTGTTATTCATTTGCACATAAGCTAGTGTATCGTTGCCTACATGGAAGCATAATTGATTGAATAAACTATACATTTCGGATGAAAAAAAACAGAATAGAGGAGTTGAAGACTTATAGTTGGCCAAAAAAAAACCAGTCATATAGACAACTAAACCTTTGAAACAACATATTACAAGCTATATAGAAATGACAAATGTGTGTATAGGACATACACCAACAATAAAATGAGAAAGTCTCTAAAATCCACTGTCAATTTTGAAAATAAATGGTGAAAATAAACTTGTGGGTCATCTACAAAATCAAGTTAGAAGTTCTATATTTAAAAAAATAATATAACGAAAATGTGTGCAAAATATTTGGTACCTCATTTTTGTAAAATGAGGTTAAAAGTGATTAGAGGAGTTGGAAGTTTTTCATTTGTGTCGGTAAATCATTTTGGTAAAAAGACAAAATGATAACATTTTGTAATGGCGTGTAGGACAGAGTCCTTGCTTTATTCTAAGGGGAGGGTTTTTTTATTTCAAATATTTATAGAAGATATACAAATAATATGTAGTTTAG
Organism: Torreya grandis; assembly: GCA_037957365.1. Taxonomy (NCBI): domain Eukaryota; kingdom Viridiplantae; phylum Streptophyta; class Pinopsida; order Cupressales; family Taxaceae; genus Torreya; species Torreya grandis. The sequence continues at coordinate 164,418 of JARHVA010000121.1, read as the reverse complement.
GAAAAGTAATTTTACATCAAGATGAACTATACTCACACTCCTTCACAAAAATATCTAATTAGATTAATCAAATAAAATAGTAAAATTATTCTTAATTGTAGTAAGGAATATTTTAGAGTAAATAATAAATGCAAGGAGAGGGTTATAGATGAATATTTGAATTGTTACAAATTTAGAGATAATTAGAAGAAATAGGGATTAAAAAATAAGTCTAGATGGCAAGACAAACAAAATTCATAAAGCTTGGGATGGACATAACACTTTTTCTAGACAACATGAACCATTGGGACAACTTTAGGCCTACCAAAACAATGGAGTTGATGGTTTCTGGGCACTTCTACCTTTCTAAAAACAAATTGCATGACCATGTTTGCTTACTTAGGGATCCTAAAACATCGTTCACTTTTCTTGAATTCTACGTAGATTTATTGGAAATTGATTTTTTTCCCCATAACCATAATAACTCACCAAAAGATCAAAAAATTTGGATAAATCAATGAGGGCCAGGATATCTCTCCATTATTAGTAGACTTTTGTTTTGGAACAAATTTGGAAGACATCACTCAATACACTTTAACAATCAATTTATGGATCCAAGCCTTAATCTTATATAATTTTTGGTCCTAGTATGACAAGTGACACAATGCAAGTGAAGACTTCAATTTTTGAATCGTTTTTTTTTCCATAAATGATCAAATTCTACTCTTCAATAAAATCTTGACTCTTGTTTTCACAATTCACTTGTCAATAATGGCATTCACATTCAATTTCAAATCTCTCATATTTGTTATATACATTAATGTACCTGTGCATTTATAGACTTCACAAATTCAAATTAGGACCAAATTGGCGCATAAGTTGACACACAATGGGTGAGAAACATTGACAAATAGGGAACACAAGGCATAGACCCAAGACAAGGGTCAAAAGGGCCCATACCATACATTATAGTGTACAGTTAGGGTGACCAAAACCATACACCGTACGGTTTTAAGTAGTAGTCCTAAAACAATAGAAAAATAAGAAAGAAAGACAAATAAGAGAGGGAAAGGGGAAGATAAAATATAGGGCAAAACGGGGGCCAAAACACAAAGAAAAACATGTTAATAAGAGCCTAATATGAACTATTAATCGACAAATACACAAATACCTTAAATAATGTAATTTGAAATTTAATATCTTTGAACCAAAATTAAGTGTATATATAATGCCCTATTTTAATGTGCATGCATATACATAAAAGTAAAACAAACAAGCTTACTCATATGGTTTGATGGTTTGTAGAAGACGTCTTGATCTTCAAAAGCTACAAGAGTTCTCAATATTTATGTAAGAATTATGATGAATTGAAATCCAAAAAGCAAGAGAGATACCCTAATTGCCACCATGGAGGTTTGTGAAGAACCTAGAACAAACATCCATGCTCGTGTTCTATAATAAAAATCCGTGCTCCTCAAAATTTGGTGTGTGTCTTGTGAGTTATAAAAGAATAATATATACACAAATAAGCGTTTATGAATATACCGTACTAAAATCCGAAATAATATTAGAAATGATGCATTTAATATGGTTGAAACAAGTACAAATACCTTTATGGAAAATTATGTCTCGAGTCTTGTATTAAATTTTATACACATATTAAGTACAACTTTTTATTAAAAAAAATATACTCTTAAATAATTTAAAATAAAAAAAACATTTTAAAAATATTTCACGTATGCAATATTTTACTATTATTAACTTTCCTAAACTAATCTGAAAATTAATTCCCTTTATTTTATATACAATGCTTCAACATTTTGAAAATATTTCACGATGAAAACAAATATCAAATAATCGTATACAATTTTTTACTATTATTAACTTTCCTAAACTAATCTGAAAATTAATTCCCTTTCTTTATTTTATATACAATACTTCAGCATTTAATTAAATTAGCATCCCACCAAATTAAAATATAAAAAATATTTTATTTATGCCAAGGCCACCAAAATACAATGTATTAGCCAAGCCTAAAGCTTTTTAAAATCACATAATTTTTTTTTGAGGTGGCAAATCTAGAGTAATATGGGTAGTATTTTGTATTGATGTTGGATATATTTTTCTAATTGGTAGGTGTAGATTTATTTATTTTTAATTTTTTTAATAAATAAAAAGTTTTCTTATTTTTCAAGTTCTTATTTTATAGATTTTTTTTTAGTTTTTTTTTAAATTTTTATTTGTCTCAACAATTGTTGTAGTATTATTTTATTCATCTTTAGTAATTTATGTAATTGTATAAGTTTGGAAATTATCTTATGAATATTTTACGATTATTTTTCTTCTATTTTTATTCTTTCTTTGTGCACAATTCTAGATATTTACCTTTTCCATATATATTTTCAGATGAATTTATTTGGGTTGTCGTTGTTGTTGTGTGAAATGTGTTCCTTTGGATATGGGTAGAGGATACAATATTTTGTCACAAACATTGATTTTATTTCACTATTTTTAATTTTAATTATTCTTCCTTTTCACCCCTAATAACATTAATTTGTGTTATAACAGGAGGAGTTAGTCTTTGTAATTGTTTTAACTTATTTAAGATTTATTGATCTAAACAAGCTAAAACTTGAAACTATTTAAATGCATAAGATATAACATGAACTATGCAGATCTGAATGTATAATTAGATGAATATTGAACTTACTATTTATAGAAATGACTAAAGGATAAGGTACTTAGCTTGTTCACTATTTTGTTATGATTTTTGTTTGTCTATAGTGACCAGAAATGATTTGTAATAGATATGTGGTCACTTAGATTAGGGGTATGACTGTCAAAATCTCACTGAACATTGTTAATAAAACCCAACCACCTATGGCAATTGGATGTTTCCACTATATGCTCAAACTTTTGTTTATGTTTTTTATAATCTATTCCACCGCAAAGTATTGTGCCTGCCTATCAAGATGATGCCCATGTAAATTTAGATGTTTGGTCTTGTGTACAAATTTAAATTTGGGTTTCCTTCACCTTAAAACCTTAGCTTCACTTTTGACACTTGCTTGGCATATAAAAAGGAGTTTAGAGATGATGGGCTAGACAACCTCAACCACACCCCATTGTGTGGTTGAGCATTTCCTACATTTCAATACTTTGAGGAGGGCTCAAACCACACGTAGTTCCCCAAACTATGTGAGTGTGTGATTAATAATGATCCACTTGATATAATGTAACTTGCTTAGATTTTGACACTTGACAATATGTAGCTTTGACCTTGATGTAGATGTTTAGACTTCACTTGGAGACTATTCCTTTGAGGGGTTTTCAAATTTTAATACTTTAGGCTAGTGCCTCATGTATGTGCATAAGTATTCCTCAACGTGCAAGTGCAATCTCAAATAAGTACTAGATATGAATAGCCTTAAGCTTGATGTGTATTTATATAAGACTCTTTGAGTAATTTCCTTCCATATCTGATATGCAAAATGTATGCGCGGACCCAAGGGTTTCGTTTAAATAAGTTGGGACACTATCAACAAAGGTAGACATTGCTAATAAGTGGCAATGTCTGACTTATCCAAGATGGAGGAAAAAATGATCTAGAAAATGGTGATAGTTTGCTTAGGATAATATAACAACTGGGCACAAACCAGGGAGATCCTGTTCAGGAATGATAATTTTTTTAGAAGGCCAAGTCCATATATAGATGAATGGTTAGGAGAGAATGCAAACAAGAGTTAATTATGCATGCACAAGTCATTTATGTCTAAAATGTATGTCAAAACTAATATTTTCAAATATTTAATACCAAATTTAAGTGTCTACAACACCCTGGAGGTTGCTTCAATCTCAAATACCATGTATTGAAGCCACTGATTTGTGATGCTCAACTGAAGGTGAAACACATAAGACAAATTTGAGCATCAACAGTTTTATAGCACACCTAGTGAATACTCTAATAAAATTTGAATCCTTGTTTCCCACTCCCAAAATCAGATAGGTAGGCCTGTATCTAGGTCTACAATCCTAATCATGAGGTTAAAAGTGATTAGAGGAGTTGAAGTTTTTCATTTGTGTTGGACATTGGTAAATCATTTTGTCAAAAAGACAAAATGATAACATTTTGCAATGGTATGTGGGATAGAATCCCTCTTTTATTCTAAGGGGAGGCTTCTTTTATTTAAATATTCACAAAAGACATACAAATGATATGTAGATTAGGAAAAGTGGTTTTAGGTCAAGACGAACTACATTCTCCTACACTACTTTGCAATAAGATCTAATTAGATTAATCAAATAAAATAGTAAAATCATTCTTAATTGTAGTAAGAGATATTTTAGATCAAACAATAAGTGCAAGGAGAGGGTTATAGATGAATATTTGGATTGTCACAAATTTGGAGATAATTGGAAGAAATAGGGATAAAAAATAGGTCTAGATGACAAGACAAATAAAATCCATAAAGCTTGGGATGGACATAGCACTTTTCCTAGACAACTTGAACCATTGGGACGGCTCTAGGCCTACCAAGACAATGAAGTTGATGGTTTTAGGCACATGCACCTTTCTGAAAATAGATTGCATGACCCTATTTACCTACGTAGGGGCTTTTAAAACATCATTCACATTTCTTGAATTCTACGTAGATTTATTAAAAATTGAGTTTTTTCTCCATAACCATAACAACTCTCCAAAAGACCCAAAAAATTTGAGAAAATCAATGAGGGACATGATATCTCTCCATTATTAGTATACCCTTGTTTTGGAACAAATCTAGAAGACAACACTCAATACAATTCAACAAACAATTTGTGGATCCAAGCCTTAATCCTATATAACTTTTGGTCCTAGTATGACAAGTGACACAATGCAAGTGAAGACTTTAATTTTTGAATCACTTTTTCCCCCTAAATGTTCAAATTCTACTCTTCAATAAAATCTTGACTCTTGCTTTCACAATTCACTTGTCACTAGTGGCATTCACATTCAATCTCATATCTCTCATATTTGTTATATGCACTAATGTCCTTGTGTATTTATAGACTTTGCACATTCAAATTAGGACCAAATTGGTGCATAAGTTGACACACAATGGATGAGAAACACTACCAAATAGGGAACATGAGGCACATGAGACCCAAGACAAGGGTCAAAAAGGGCCCATGCCATAGATGTATAGTGTATAGTTAGGGTGGCCAGAACCATACACCATATGGTTCTAGGTAGTAGGCCCCAAAAAATAGAAAAAAACAACTAAGGAAGAAAGACAAATAGGAAAGAGAAAGGGGAAGGCAAAATAGGGCCAAAATGCAAAGAAAAACATGTTAAAAGAGCCTATATGAACTATCAATCAACAAACACACAAATACCCTAAAATAATGTAATCAAAAAATTAAAACTATCCTTGAACCAAAATGAAGTGTATACATAATGCCTTATTTTGATGTGTATGCAAATACATAAAAGTAAAACACATAAGCTTACTCACATGGTTTGATGGTTTGTAGAAGATGCCTTGATCTTCAAAATCTATAAGAGTTCTTAATATTAGTTTAAGAATTATGATGAATTGAAATCCAAAAGGAAAGAAAGATCCCCTAATTGCCACCATGGGGGTTGTGAAAACCCTGAAACAAGCATCCATGCCCTTGTGTTGTATGATAAAAACCCATGCTCCTCAAACTTTGGTGTGGGTGTCTTGTGAATTATAAAGAACAATATATACTCAAATAAGTGTTTATGAATATATCATGCTAAAATCCAAAATAATATTAGAAACGATATACCCGATGTGGTTGGAACATGTACAAATACCCTTGTAGAAAATTATGTCTCGAACCCTATACTAAACCCTGTACGCACTTTGAGTACAACTTTTAGCCAAAAAAAAAATTTACTCTTAAACAATTAACAATAAATAAAAAAGAAAGAAAATATCTTGGAGATATTTCATGATAAGAACAAGTATCAAATAATCACATACATTTTTAACTATTATTAATTTCCCTCAACGAATCTAAGAATTAACTCCCTTCTTTATTAAGCTAGAGGCTTATTACGGAGGGGCGAAGCCCCAAGATTCATCTCACAAGAGTCAAGAAATGTAATATGTTGTTTAAAATGAATGAACTGTTGACAGATAATAGATAGGTAGTTCCCTAGCAACTAGGTCCATGGCATAGAGGAATGAAACGTGTGGGTGGATGTGTGGCTGGACAGGAATGTGTCGATTGTCCTCTACAATGTGTCAATTATCTCCAACAACTGCCATTACCCTGCTTCCCAATATTTTTTTGGTAAATATGAGATGTGTTTTGGATGTGCCCATCACCTAAGACCAAAACATTGGTTCTCGTTAACCAGCTGCAAGTATTTTAAATTTATTTATTATTCTTTTATTTGAGATAGGATTGTAATGTAATACTGTTGCATAATTACAGTGAGAGTAAATGCTCTATTTTTGGATTTGAAATATGTAGAAGAAAGGAGAACAACCAACTCTTGCTTATCAGGAAAAATTGTTTTATCATTAAAGCCCTCCAAGACCCTGTCTTATAATAAGGTATATCTTTGTCTTATACATGTATGAGAGATTTACATATATTTTCAATTCAAAAAATAAGATCAAGGTAATGGAGAATGGCATATGAAAATATATTCCAAAAAATATGCACTGAGGTATAGTATATCAAAATAAATTTAAAAAAGTACAAAGATTAATAATTAGAAATATTCCAAAAAAAATTCTCAAATATTACACAGTAGCTAACAGTCCATCATCATTGTCTGTAATAGTTTCAGTAAATGCTTTAAACTTGAAGGATAGCAGACCAGCTGTGTGAAGGGTCTTTCAACCACCATAAACATGAAACCTTCTCCCCGTTTCTGTTTTTCCCATCTTTGTATCTCTATACAGCTTCACCAACCACCTCATTATGGCTCTGTTCACACTTCTCGGTGTCAGTTCCTTACACACCTCCATGACCACCAAAAAAATATACATATATTTATTTAATAAAATATATACTAAAAGATAATTAGCATTAAATTTAATTATATATTTACATTAATAAATGCTAAGATAGGTTAATTTTAAACCCTGTAATAGTTTACATGGCGCTGAATTTTTTTAGCCACCATATAAAATGTGCTTTCCCACTGTGCCATGTGACTGAGCCCTGAAATGTTGAGTAACAATAATAATAAAACATGACATGTTAAATACTTGATATAAATATATATTATATATCTAATTTAAAAAAATGTAAACAATTAGAACCATAACATTTTTTTTTAATTTTATGATATTGTACTTTAATTTTAATAGTATTAAACTATATAAATAAATAATTAAAAAAATACATGAATTTATTGAAAGTTTTTATCCTCTTTGTAGGGCATGGTATTCTTGTTGCAAACCTCAAAAGTAATACAAATAAATTCTTACAAGCATTTGTCTCACAAATAAGAGGGGAACACTATGTGAGTGTCTCGTGCAAGTAAAGGATCACATTGCATTATTTATATAATAAAAATATTACATGTCCTCCACATGGTCGTAGTGTCTTTCCCTTATTAAATGTTTAGATTATTATTTTTTATTTATTTAATTGTTTTTTCATTAATACATTTGAACACATATAAGGATATTATTAATAATTTAATATTAGATTAAAAAAATCTATAATATTATTTAAAATAAAAAATATATATATATATAAAATAAATATTATATGTAAATATTATATATAATGTTATTATATATAATTTATTTTTAAAAACATTCTCATTCGTAAATATTTTTATTTTCTTGTTTGTAAGTAGGATATTTGCGTGTTGATGGAATGACCCTATGCTTTGCATCATTGTTGGGCGTCGATCGCTTCAGCGTTAGGGAGTGGCGGCCGTCGGATTAGAAGAAAGATGGGTCGAGTGGGTCTAACGAGAGGGTTAATGGCTGCCCCTTATAAAGTAAGGCATTCACTGAATAATAATTTCATCATTGTGGATTACTTTATTATGTTTAGCTTCAATATAGATTACTTTGTTATGTTTAGCTTTAATATAAAGTAATATAATATTAATAATATGAAGGTATGTATAAGAGAGATAATAATAGTTGTATAAGATAATTAACACTGTCATCTCTCCATCAGCGTGATATGTTATAACTTTTAAGATCTTTGCATCTTCGATTGGGTGTTTTCTAATGTTAAGAGTTGATATTTAATTTTTAACGATTGTTCGTTTAGGTTATTTGCTTTGTGTAGAGGGACTTACAAATTTATATGATATATATAAATTATATATATTATAACATATTTATTTTATATATAAGATAAATATAAATAGATTATTAAAATTTATATTTATATAGAATAATATATATAATATTTATTATATTGTATATATAAATATTATATAGTATAATATACTTATTGTATATATTAAATAAAATTTATAACATAGCAATATTTAAATAACAATAGATATATACTTATAAAATATAATAATATTATAAAAAAATAAATATAAAACATTATAATATAATTAAATTATTTAATATTTATAATATTGTTAAAATATTATACACATATATTATATTTATGTCATGAACTATTATATTTTTACATCTAACTTTTCAGTGTTTATTTATTCACTTACCGAACTATGTAGGGGGAGGGGTTCTAATGTTTTTCATAATGCCTATTTATGAATGCTTTAATATTGATTTATTAACTTGATTTTTTTTTCTAAAATTAGAGAAGTGTCTATTAAATTGTAAAAAAAATTGTTTTAATTTTTTTTTTAAATCGTCGCTGCTTAGCTGAAAGAGTTTAATTCACTGAATCAGATGTTCGCTTACTCATGTTGTAAATCTGCTACATGTTTACTTCGAAACATGGGTTGAGAGGCCGACATTCATAGATGCAAGTGCTCCAAGATTGCACTCAATAAAAAAAAAATGTAAAAAATCGTTGGAGAAAAATCAATTTATTTAATTAGACATAAATATTTTTATCAATTTTTTGTTTCAAAGTATATATTTTTTATTAATATATCAAAGTGTATTTTTTTTTAAAGATCAGAAAATGATCTATTAAAATGTGAAATGCTCTTTGCATTATTTGAAACAAATATTATTTTGTTATCAAAAAAATATTTTTTTTCCCAAATATATATAGTTTTATAATATTTTAAATATATAAACAATCACTGGACAACTGCTTTGGGCATTTAGCCATCTCATAATCTAGACTTGAAAGTGCCTTGTTTGGTACTGGGAGATGAGTTCAACAGACGAATTTAAAATCCTACGATTCTAACTCATCACATCCCCAGTTGGACATTAGGCTGCGTACACGAAAAGTTTTTAAAGTAAGTTAACGAGGGATCAATCCCATCTATACAATACCAACCCTAATTTATTTTTTAAACAATTATATATATGCATTTTATTTAGCATTAATAATATGTATATTTTTATTCCATTTATGTTCATTCTTCACATTTAATGTTAATAGTATCCATATTCTTATATGATAGTCTCTGTTTTTTAATCAAACATATTTGACCAACATGGCAACTAGGAGTCAAAAAAATGCTATTGTACCAAAGGAGACTCCAACATGGTCTTTGATCATCAAACAACTACAGAATGAAGAGATTTTTTGTAGAAAACAATTTGTCGTTCATATTATGCATCACAGAATGCAGAAGCCTCCTATTACCATTATAAAATAAGACTTAATGGAACATTTCTCAATTGTTGATCTTCAGACAGTTTTCATTACAATGTTTAAAAGTAAGAAAACATATTCTAGAGGGTTTGGCTTAATATATAATACAGTTGAAGATGTTTTAAGATATGAACCTGAGCATATATTAACTCGAAATAGAATCCATGTTCCCAATCCTAAGCCCAAATCACAATGTCCAAATAGGGGGAAAAAGATTCTGAATGTAAAACAATTCAAATCAACTTAATTTTTGGTCTAAATGTAAATTAAAAAAAGTGATTACCTCTTCTATTGTTCAAATATTTTGTGTGATTTTTACTTATTTATTTATGTGTCCAATATGTTACATGGTTTTATTAGAGAGATAACATAGAGGCAATTCTTGATTTATTTTATTCAAACTCAATTTTTTTAATAATTAATTATTGTATAAATGGTTTGAGATTCATATTTAATAAAATTTAAATCTTGGATTTAAAAAATATTATAGGTAGTAAGTAGAACATTTTTGATTTAATCAGTACTACATTTTTAATTTATTTTATAGGGCACCACCCATACAAACTATAAACGCATTAGATGTTTTCATCTACCCAACAATTTTCAATCTCAAATAATGGATAGACATGAAAAAAAATTGAAATCAATGAACCATCAACTTCCGCATCTAGAGGAGAATGCATACAGGGAATGCCTCAAACTACAATAAAAAATTTAAATCCATACAAAAATAATTAAACTGTTGAGGGTAGAGTACTTAAAAAAGGGATATTAGGTAATTACACAAACAACAATGGTTCGAGACAGGGTTTTAGCTTCAACATTGTTGATAGTGAGGGAGATGACATTACTGTAACTTCCTTTGGTCAGACAACAAATCTGTACTTCAACCAGATTCAAGCCAGGAAAATATATGCAATTTTAAATGGCACATTAAAATATGCCAACAAGAAATATAAAAAACCAAAAAGCCCATGGGAGATCATTCTCAGCATGACATCTTCTGTTAAACATTGTTCTAAAGAAGATTTTACCATCCCATTATTCCAGCTTGGATTCAAAAAAATTTACGACATTAAAGATGCAACTTCAGACACAAAGATTGACATCGTTTATATCGTTATATCCATTATTGATGCATCTTATTTTGAAAGGCCGGATGGAACCTCAGTTGTGAAAAGAATACTAATATTACAAGATAGCTTCGAATGCAACATCCAAGTAATTCTTTGGGGTTTCTTTTGTGCTAAAAAGGAGCAACTGCTAGTAGATATTTGCACTTCTATGTCATAGTTAGCTCCAGTTCTTGTCATCTGAAAGGAGAAATTATAATTGTATAATGGAAAAACAATAGGGACCGGTTTAGATACACAACTTTTCATCAATCAAGACATCCCTGAGGCACATGGGATTAGGGCATAGTTTGAATAAATCAAGAAAACTGTACAAGGGGCATCAGTTAGTGTAAGACTAACTCAACATAAAATAATTAGAGATATTCATAAATAAAGAGTTATCAGACAATTAGATACATTTACATTAGATGCCGCAATAATACATATTAAAATGGTAAATTTTTGTTATCCTGTTTGCACTGCTTTAATCAACAATAAAAAGTGCAAAAAAAAATGATTCAAAATAATGATGCAATGTCGCATTGTCCAAAATGCCACATTAATGTTCAAAATTGTGAATAAAAGTATGCAATGTATTTCGTATTAGAAGATGCTATAGGAACAATATGGTCTACGACATTTGATGATGTTGCTATTGCAGTAATGGGTATTGTAGCATAAAAACTGTAAGTGTTATCAACATCACCTGATGAAGTTTGGGAAATTAATAGGAAAGTGTTATTCTATATGTACCATTTCATAGTTTCAACAAAATTGAAAATTTACAATGACAAAGAACAATTGCATTATACCATATTGAGTGGAATCAAAGATGAATCTAATCCAATAGATACATATTTCTTCAATGTATTTGATGCAAATTAATAGACTTGCGATATTCTAAAATGGTGCATTGTAAATATAGGTTTTTCATAGAATTTTTAAATTCCTAACCCATGGTTAATTTTGTATTGATATATATGTAAGGATCATTTGATACATTTTTGGTTGACAAATATGGCTCTCAGAACAACCCAATGACCGATTGGATAAGAAAACAAAGTGGCTGAAGAACATACAAATTTGGATATTATTTATGATATTAAGCAAAAGCATTGTCCAAAGCCAAATAATTTTAACTACATCAAATAATGAAATAGACTATGCAAAATATAGTTAAAGAATACTTGAAAAATAACTACTAATATGAAAATCAAAAGAAAAATGAAATGGAATATTAGAAAATCAAATAGAAGGCATTCCTATATGTATATGGTCAATGACTAGGTTTGCTAAAAAAACCATTAATATTAAGCAATTGCTTGAAAAAAAGACATTTAAATAGTATACTATTTTTAGCTGTTATAAATTTGGCTATACATACCTCTTTTAACAATTTAGTCATTAATGTTTTTATTATGACCACTGCAAATACTAATGTGAAGTGAACACTCAAATAAAAAGGCCTGTTTAAATTATGCAATATACAAGGACAAAATAAATGCACATTGGTGACTTCAATACCCTACAAAGAAAAAAATATTATCCCATAAATTATAGATGAAGCTATTAGACAACCTCAAAATAAATTTCATGAAAGAATAGATAGTCTTTCTGCAATACATCCATGCTCCATTTACAAAGAATCATATCTAGGCATTCAAACAAGGAATTATCATGATAGCCTTACTTGTTATCGATGCATTGGTGAAACCAATATTAATTGCTTTTGTGCATTGAATAATATGGACCCAGATACAACCTAAAGTTCTATCTGATCTCACTCAAGTTGAAGAAATGTTCATTGCAAGAGTTAATCCAATACTATAGGTAACTCATGCATGGGGTGGACAATACAAACATAGTGGGCATACTATTAGTTTCCCACAAGATATATCTTCTATTGTCAATTATTTGTCATAGTAGCCTGCAAACCTTGATATCTTAGTATTAAGAAGAATTGGATTGGAGAACAAACCATATAATTGCTTTGTAAGCAAATCATGTGTTAGCGAAGCTTTGCACTATAAAATGGAAAATGACCCCTACTATGCAAATAGTCAAGTTGATTATAGAGTAATAGATGCTCTACCATCAATGCCTATTAATATCTCCTCACTCCTTCAACACATCACAATGGAGATTAAAGACATACCAAATACCAATGATGATGTCAAAGATAACATAGATGCACCTGTAAATCTACAACACCAACAAACAAGATCATTTTTAGCTTCTATTCCAAATGCATGAAAAGAGGTTGATCACATAAGAGACTATGTGAATGATAGATCCAATGGAAACCTACCTATAATTAATTGGCTAGATGTTAGCAATTCACATATCAATTCATATAACACTGAGGGGCTATTTTCTATGGCATTTTTGACTCTTTTTCTAATAGGTGTTTACATGTGCCAACAACCCTCTATTAAAAAGATCCAACTACAGAATATGCTTTACACCTACTGGGATATCAAGATAACCGATTTGGAAGCCACCCATGCTTCCATTATTTTTTGTTAAACCTAATTATGTGCCATCAAATCCAAGCAACATCAACAATATTTGTAAAGAGAAACATAGAATATAGCTTGCCACTCACAATTTCAAACTTGTGTGCATATTTAACACAGTTGCCTAATGCAAGTATTGCAGATCAATTAATGCATTTTGGGTCAACATTTAGAGGCACATGTGTATTTTGGTCAAAATGTAGAAGTGAATTAACAGATATGATCACACGACTGGGATCACCAACACTATTCTTCACCTTGAGTGCAACAGACACTAGATGGCTGAACTTGCACAAAAGCATGCCAAAATCCTCAAATTTTACCCTCTAGAACACTACCCAATGGAGAAATCAGAACCAAATTCAGAATCCCCATCTTGCATCTTCATACATGGAAAAAATGTTTGCAATCTTCTATGATGAAATTATTGATAAACATCTTCATAGCAAAGACTATTGGTACAGGTGTTCCTATTGAAAAAATATTTTTTTTACATTTTATATCTATATATAAAACCTACGTCAGGTTAAAATTATTTAATGTGTTTTTTATACATAGGTATGAATGAAAACACATAGAATCTGCAGAACATCCAAGGAGTTATATGGTTAGAAAATGCATCGAACATGGATACACTAAATTGGAAAAATGTGGTTGAGGTTGATTTTACAAGGAAATATTTTGATCAATATGTAATAACATGGAACCCACGCAACAATGATAGCATCCACCAAAGAATTCATCACTCTGATCTTGATGACCCATGGTTACTCACCACTGATGCAATACTACAGAACGATCCTCAAAAAGATTATGAGGAACTTCTAAACCGAGTCCAATGTCATACAAAGTGCAGTGTGTCTACACGCTTACGGAAAAAGGAATGAATTTACAGTGTAGATATAATGCCCCATGGCCATTACAAGCAAATTCAAGCATGTCCATTGATAGTCAAGGCTGAAAGACTTACCTTTTAGCAAGAAATGATGAAAGAGTCAACATCTATAATGCAAGCATGATTTCAATATGGTGTGCAAATATAGATTGCCAACTAGTGATTTGCTGACATGTTGTGCTCAAATATATAACAAAATATGTGGTAAAATTTGAAAGCAAATCTGAAAGCTACCATCACATGATAACAAGGATATCATCTACAATTGGAGCTGAGAGTACAATTATGACTACATATAGCAAGTTTTTATCAGAAACTATTATTGATCGAGACATAGGTGCGCAAGAAACATGCCACATGTTGTAAAAGCTACCTTTAATAGTTTGTTTCTGAACCTTCACTACCTTATTTATTGGCAAATAAATATTCAGATAAGTTTTTCAAATTGCATCTATTGACAATAATCTACCATCTTTCATCGATGCGTATCTAAAATGCCCTTCTTTCCTTGACGAATTGCCACTCATTGAGGCTACCTAGACATGGTATTACAATAATAAGAGGAAAAATAATCAATGGAAAAAAGAAACCAAACCAATCAATTATTAGTACATTCCCTCATTTCTTCTCCAAACTTGCTATTGAATCACCATTATACGAGGATTTTTGTTGGATAAAGCTCTTATTTTAAAAAGCGTTCTACAACATTACAATAAACATTTGATTGAATAAGGTAGACATTATTAGGCATTGGGAAGAAATGAAATATTCTTAAAATCCATGGCATACTGGGCAAATACCTATAGAATAAAATAATAATCTTGAAACAAGCATTGAAGAAAGTGATAATGAAGAAAATCTAGAACAAGACATGAAAATGCACAAGTGGGAAAACATATCTCATACACACCCATCTAGAAACATCGAGCTAGATGACATCGACATGATTGGACTCCGTGACTTCGATATGCATAATTATAATTATTCAGATATCTTGCTCAACCTGCACATAACTGCACAACAATTCATAGATTCTCAACATGTAATTCCAAAAGATGTAAACATTGAGTGTAACAACAAACCAAAATCATATGAGTTATCAAGAACTCAATAGATAACCTTCAACATAATTCACCAACATGCTCAAAAATAACCAAAGGGTACACTGCTCCAAATGATTGTATAAGGAATAAAAGGGATAGGGAAATCCTACTTGATAAACATAATCAAGTACACCCTAGATAAGCTTTCAGGGAACATCAAGTCTCCCTTACTTCTTCTTGCTCTGATTGGCATAACAACATTTAACATAAATGCATCGATAATACATTCAACACTTCATATCCATATCCAAGAAATGAAAGCACTAGAGGGATAAACATTAACAACTTTCCAAGAATAAATGAGACACATTCAATATGTGATCATAGATGAAATGAGATTTATAGGGCCAAACATGCTCAGTAAGATAAATAATTGATTGTGTGAAGCATTTCCTCAACCAAAGAATAAAGACTTTGGTGACTGCTCAATTATACCCATTGTAGACCTGGGCTAGCTCCCACCTATAAATGACATTCCAATGTATGTCAGTTGATCTTTTGGACACATATTATGGCACACATTTGATATAGTTTTTACATTAGAAATAAATTTTTACCAACAGGGATGTACAACAAATCAAATACAATTCAAAAATGTGTTAACTAACATCAGAGATGTAAACCCAACAGAAGAATATTGGAATATGCTCATGTCTAGAACAATATCAACCATACCTCTGGAAGAATAGGAAAATTTTAAAAGCTATACACATTTGTATGCAACAAATGTATTGGCAATAATGCATAATAAACACATGTTGAAATCACTTAACATGCCAATTGCTTTACGCAGAGCCAAATAAAGAAGACAAACAAATATAGCTAAACACAATGACACTCAACTTGAGCTAGTTGTGCTTCTATATAAGAAACAAAAAATTATGCTAACATCTAATCTATGGGCGAAAGCATGATTGGTTAATGGAGCTAATGGAGGAATTGTATACATTGTCTACAACTTAAATTCAAAGCCACCCTTCCTACCCATATATGTAGTTGTTGCATTCAACAATTACTCTGCCCCCCATGGGATGCAAAGAATCCTACACATGTGCCAGTCCTATCACATGAGTTAATCATCGATAGATGGATATAAAAATGGCATGGGTACTAACCATATATAAAGTATAGGGAATGGCACTCAATAAAGCAACAATTGGCATTGAAGACATTGAGCACCAAGGTTTAACATTGACATCCATATCAAGAGTACATATAATCAATGACATGTACATCTCTCCCATATTTATCTTTGAATGCTTTGCAAGAATGAAAGAAAGTAAATATGTAAATCTTCAAAAATCCGAGGAGAAAAGATTGAAATAACTACCCCTTCCACAACATTCATAAGACCTTCAGCTTTATAATCAGTGATGTATACAATCAGAATATAAAAATACAGATATACATACCTATTGTTACATACAATGGATTTTATAGCTTTGATAATCTAATCTTTCGTAAATATTATAAAAATTGATATATATTATTAAAATAAAAATTATACAAACTAATATTATTATAAAATATATAACATATACAATAAAAATATTTTATTTATGCAAAGGCCACCAAAATACCATGTATTAGCCAAGCCTAAATATTTTTATAAACTTTTATTTATTTAAACCCGCGGAGGGATATGCATTTAGATATTTTATTTAAAGCTTTTTAGATTTTAATAATTTTCATGAGAGTGGAAGGCTTTAAGAAGATTTTGAAATCTCTCTCTCTCTCTCTCTCTCTCTCTCTCTCTCTCTCTCTCTCTCTCTCTCTCTCTCTCTCTCTCTCTCTCTCTCTCTCTCTCTCTCTCTCTCTCACACACACACACACACACACACACACACACACACACACACACACATTTTTGAGGTGGTAAACTTAGAATATTAAGGGTAGTATTTTTCATTGAGGTTGGTTACATTTTTCTAATTGGTATCACGCATGTGCGCGCGCACGCACACGCACGCACACACACACACACACACACACACACACACACACACACACACACACACACACACACACACACACACACACACACACACACACACACACACACACACACACACACACACACACACATATTTTGAGCTGGTAAACTCAAAGTAGTATGGGTAGTATTTTTCATTGAGGTTGGTTACATTTTTCTAATTGGTAGGTGTCGATTTTTTTTTAAATTTTTTATAAATAGAAAGTTTTCCTATTTTTTGAGTCTTTATTTTATAGATTTTTTCCAAATCTCTGGGAATTTTATTTGTCTCAATAATTTTTTTAGTCTCATTTTGTTCATCTTCAGTTATGTATGCAACTATGTAAGCTTAGAAATCACCTTATGAATATTTTGTGACTATTTCTTTTCTACCCTTGTTCTTTATTTGTGCACAATTTTAGTTATTTGCCTCTTGCATGTATATTTTCAGATGAATTTATTTGGGTTGTAGCTATTATTTTATGCGATGTGTTCCTTTGGATATGGGTAGAGGATACAATATTCTGTCACATACTTTTATTTTATTTTACTATTTTTAATTTTAATTCTTCTCCCTTTTCACTCCCAATCATTAATTTGTGTTATAATAGGCTTCGATCTCTATAATTGTTTTTAATTTATTGAAGATTTAGTGATCTAAACAAGTTAAAATTTGAAACTATTTAGATGCATAAGATATAACATGAGCAATATAGATTTGAATGTAAAATTAGATGAATATTGAACTTATTATTTATAGAAATGGTTAAAGGATAAGGTACTTAGCTTGCTCACTGTTTTGTTATGATCTCTGTTTGTGTACGATCACTGAAAATGATTTACAATAGAACTAATTACAATCATCTTGTGCTATACTTTTATTGAAATCCTTTAAAAATATACATCCATCTTTGGCCTAGTGACCCAAAGAATGCATGTATTGTGTTAAATGGTTGGCAGGGTTTCCATGAGCATCAAATAAAGGAAGCATAGGCATGAAAAACTCTATTGGATAAGGATACTCAAATACATTTATGTAAGAGGTTGATCTTGAATGATTTTCTTTTTAATATTAACATGACACGATAATAATTGTAAATTAAGATTTGAAACTTGATTTTGAAGGTCTCATATAGAATTCATGATAGATATGATATGGCTAGTAGGAATAGTTGTGTTTTAAAAAGATACCCTTAAGGGTTGTAATTTACCATCTAATTGAAACATAGGTATAATGGAATCATCATGTCTATTATTGCATTCTAAGCCCACGTCATTGTATAATTTATAAATTTTTTATATAGTATCTTGCGTAACACGTGAAGTTTGTAAAGAAGAGACTATATCATTTTGAATATCATGAAGATATACATATATGAATTTATTAGTGTAGGAATTTTTGTAAGGAGATAAATAAATATTATGCTCATGTGCGTCTATTTGTTTTTTAGAGAGTGAAGGAATGACACTTGTTGCTTCTAAAGAGAGTGGAGGAAAATCACGTCTCTTTTTTAACATTTTCATTATCTATAAAGAGAAAGAAAAACACTTTCAATTTTTGTATTATTTACATTATCTAGTAAATAAGAAGCACATTTAACCTTTATAAAATTTAAATCATCTAGTAGTAAATTAGATTCAACTTTTGTAACATTTGCATCATCTAGTAAAGAAAAAACATATTTAACTTTTGTAACATTTGCATCATCTAATAAAAAAGGTGCATTCAAATTTTTTAATATTTGCCTCATCTAGTAAAGAAGAAATAAATTCAAATTTTGTAACATTTGCATCATCTATATCATGAGAAACATATATGCATACAAAAGTGGTGCTATTAAGACTTTACTTCTTACATTGGATTTTATGCCTATGCATGTTTGTTTTATAATATTGAATGTGATGAAGTGCAATAGAAAAATGTAAAGACAAACGAGATGCATTTTCAAATAAAGCATTTTTAAATTATAACTCATGCAACATAAGAGTAGGAATATGTACAATAGCATTATATTCCCCTTGTTCTAAAGTATGGTTAAGAGAAGTATCTAAAAAAGGAGTAGGAGAACTAGGATTTTCTATTTTAGAATTGGTATAGTCTTCTTCTTCCTCAATATATGCTTCTCCATAATCAAAATTATAATCATTGCCTTCACCATCATATTCTTCATATACATCATTAGCATTATTGATAATACAATAGTCATAATTAGTCCATTCATTATAATAATCATAAGGTATACAATTGTTAAAAAATACACAATATAAGGGATGGATATTGTTAGGGTTTCATATAGATGTATACTTTTTTAATATATTCATTAGATTAATCATAGGGCATAGAGATGCTAGATAATATAAAATCTAAGGGGTGAGGACTATTAGGCTTTCAAGTAGAGGTATATTTTTTAGTACTTATAAACCCTAATATTGTAATAAAGAAGGGAATAAGAAATATTTCAACAACACACTCCCACATACAAACCTTAAGGCAAAAGGTTATAGGCAAAGTTTGAATAAAAATTAGGTTCACCAATATGTTTTATCTAAAATTAGATTGAAATAAAGTGGTAACCCTTAATTAGATAGAAACCAATAGAATATAATTTGGAAATGAATTAGTAAAATAAGCGGAGAGTGTGATTTGCCAAATATGATTTTGAAAAGCAAGTTCAACAAGTGTAATAAAAAATATAAGAGGGTAGAGAAAGGCTTAGCTTATTTATCACTCTTCCCTGATCTGAGTAAGTGGTTTTTTTATTAGAAGTTGTGTAGAGTGACTATAGTTTGTTTGTTTCTAGTCTAGGATAATATTGTCAAAAGAGGAACAAGAATGGGAGTTGATCTTGGCTCTTATGGGTCGATCATGTCCTTATAAAAATCTACTTTATGGAAACTGATATGTGATTTTTGGCTTCATAAAATATCAATAGAATCAGGGCAGGAATGTTAGTTGATCTTGACCCCTATGGGTCAATTCTCTCCCTGTGGCAGACTACTTTTTGGAAACTAAGTTGTAATTTTTTTTGGGTACAAGATCAACAAAAGTAGGATAGGAATGGCAGATAATATTGACTTGTATGGGTTGATCCTGTCCTATGACAGTGAGATTATAAAACTTTCCAAAATTTTGTGGCTACTTTAGTAATGTCTTTTTATGCCTTTACAAACATGTTCATGCTCATGTAAGCACCTAAAATATCAAACCTTAATTTCCTGCATAAACATTTGCAATATCAAATAGGGGGAATTGAGAAAAATAGATTGAGATAGACTGACTTTGGTCAATCCCTATTTAAATACCAAGTGTTGAACTATATTTTGAATGCTATGAAGAGGGCTCAAACTTAATTGTAGTTCTTCCACTTACATTTATGTGTAAAATGGTGATATGTAGATCTAGGTGCTCTTTCTCCTAACTTACCTTAGCAAAATCATGTACATTAACAATACCTGAGATGTAGATGTAGTAAATTAATGCAATTAATGTATAAATTTGTATATATATATATTGAAATCTATGAGTGCCTATCCCAAATGACTTATAACAACTTTGTATATATAGGAATTTATTATAATTAAAATAAAAAACCTATTGGCACACATAATGCGCCTAAAAGGCCTTAAAGGGGACTCAAAACCAATGGATAGAAAGGGGAAACGTGTCAAAAAATAAATTACAATATCAAAGGACAATATCTTTGGGAAGGGGACATGATATGGGATGAGATATAAGATTTTTATTATATCTTGTCTTGAGCTTAAAATAATCTCGAAACAACAAGAAGGTTTAGAGATCTCTATTTTTAAATATGTTTTAAGCAAAATGGATAGGAAAATGGGGTCATAAAGTCATATACAATAAAAAATAAAATTGGAGACTTAAAAGGCATTGCCATTAAGTATTTAATTCTTAGTTGAGATCCATATAGATAAAGTGACTAAAAGACATTGTAAAACAAGTGTTGTGTCAAATTTGGATGTCTATAGAATCCTAAAATACTTTTTAATTAACTAATATCTAATCTAATGGCCACTAAGTTGCCACAAAATATTATCTAAATAAAAGTAATGGGGACTTAGTGACCACTAGGTTCCTTATAGAGCGATTAATTTACTAAGATATATCCTAGTAACTACTAGGATTTATTAAAACTTAATATCTAAATAACAATAATGGGAACTTAGTGACTGCAAGTTTCCTTAGAAGACTATTAAATAACTAACATATATCCTAGTGGTTGCTAAGTTATCACCAATATTAATATCTCAATAATAATAACGGGTACTCAATGGCCTTTGGCTTCCCAACAAACCTAACATATAAATAACAATGATAGACACTTAGCAGATGCTAGGTTATTACGCAATTTAATATCTAAATAAAAATAATGGAACCTAATGGTTATTAGGCTCTAAACATACCTATTAATTTACTCATATATATCCTAGCGCCCACTAGGTTCCCATCAAACTTAATATCTAAATAACAATAATGGGAACCTAACAACCTTTAGTTTCGTAACAGACTTATTAATTTACTAACATTTATCCTAACAGCTATTAGGTTCCCATCTATCTTAATATCTCAATAACAATAATTAGAACCTAGTAGTCACTAGATTCTTAAAAAACTTAATATATTATAGAAACCTAGCCATCTCCAGGTTTCCAACAAACTTAATATCTAAATAATGGGGACCTTGGGACTGCTAGGTTCCTAACAGAGATATTAATTTTTTGACATCTATTTTTGTGATTGTTATGTACTCATCAATTTTAATATCTAATTAAAAATAAGGAGAACATAGAGGCTACTAATTTCCTTACAAACTTATTAATTTACTAACATCTATCCTAGTGGCTGTTATGTTCCCATCAATCTTAATATCTAAATAACAATAATGAGAACTTAATGACTGCCAAAGTCCCAAAAAACTTAATATATAAATAATAATGATGAAAACCTAGAGATATTTAAGTTCCCAATAAACTTATTAATTAATGAAATATAAATAATAATTTTTAAAAATAAATAACAATTTTTAAAAATAAATTTAAAAACTTAAAAATTGTTAGTTTTTTTTAAAATAATTAAATCTATTGATCATTGTTAGAAACCTAATAATGATTAAGCTCCTACCAATTATATTATCTATAAATTAATGTTGGAAATCTAATAACCACTAAATTCTAATTATTATTAAGATATTAATGAAAATTAAAAATAAATTAATTAATGAAATCTGATATTAACAATATTGAAATCCAATATTAACAATAATAAAATATAATGTTAACATATTTTAACACTTATAATTCTAAAAGTAATTATATTAAATTCTAAAATTTAAGGAATAAGTCCAAATTAAATGAAATGATGGCTTCAAGCTTGAATACGATATCAAAATTTTATATAAGTATAATCTATGCATTTATTATTCTACCTTAATTATTTAGTGTCATTTTTTTATGTTTATACAAATTACTTCAATGTTAATACAAATTTTCATAATTTAAATCATTTTTTAAATGTATGTTGTTGTCACATTAATTCCTTTACAAAATATATGGTAAATATTCATTTTACTTCTATTCATTATTAATAACATCAATTTTATCTTGATATTAAATTGAAAGTTTTTATGAATAATTTTTAATTAGATATTAATTTTTGTACGATTTTTATTCACTCGATAATTTTTATGAATAATCATTTATCCAAATAAATTTTTAATTTATATATTTTGATAATAATCACGAAATAAGGAGACCCATTTTAATACACAACTAATATAAAAGTGAATTTTTTATTAAAAAAAATGTTACAAATATTTACAATAATTATATGTTAAAACAGGGTCTCTATCCTAACAATTATTACCAAAATACGTAAATTTAAAAACTATTTAAATAAATGAAATCTCATAAAAGTCATTGAGTAAATGACTAAAATTTATACAAATAAAAATATTACAAAAATTAATACCTAATCAATTTTATCACTTGAATCATCTCAAAAAAAATTAAATATTTCTTAAAATCAATCTTTCTAGAACTTCAATCAGTTGCACAACTTCAATAGATTTATTGGTAGAACTTAGTTCTTGATATTCTTATTTTGCACTTCATATAACTTAACATTGATCATTTGAACACTTTGTGATGATAAGTGCTAAGATATTTTTTTGTACAAGGCTTGCGATTATCTTGAGGTTTGGTGAAGGGGACTATTATGTGTTATGGTGCATCAAGTAATTTATAATGCAATGTGTTTTCTTGTGATGTATTACCATTGGGACTTTTGTTCATTTAATTATTGTTAGTCATTTTTTAATCATTAATACAATTTGGGTGGATCATGTATCTATATAAACACATCCTCTTCATTTGAAAGGCATTCAATTCTATATTATAGAAGTAGTCTAATGTGTGGTTATAATGAATATTGCACTTAGATATGTGTGTAGCTTTGTGAAAGACTATAGGAATTGAGTCGTGGGAACCATATTGCGATGTTGGATTTTTATTTGAAAGCCTATGAGAAGTTTTGAGGTTGTTTGTTTTTTGGTTATAAGGTTGTATCATTGGTGATTGGTCTATGTGTTTGTAAATACTATTTTGGAAAAAATAATTTTAGTTGTTGTGTTTGCACTGCATAATTATGGGTTACGTGGTACAAGGCATCTCTTTATTAAGATCCCTAACCATGCATACATCATTCAATATCAGAGCAGGGAAAAAAATCTGTGTTTTAAAAAAGTGGGTAGATATTAAGAAGAGTGGTAAGAGAGATCTATGTAAGATTGTGAGTGGACTAGTCATAGTTCTTGAAGTTTTCAAGATAATGATTTGTGTAGGTTTGTAATTGGTGCAATAACATAGATTAAGGTGTGAAAATGGTGCGATCTGTGTAGGTTTTCAAGTGGTGCAATAATAGATCTAGATTATGTTCTCCATCTTGTTGGGTGGGTAGAGATTTGAGATTAGATAAAAGTGGATAACCTGCATAGGTTTGTAAAAGGTAAAATAATAGATTCAAGATGTGCGTGAGGATAACACACAAGAGATAGAAGAGGAGTGTGTAGCCCTATTGTTTGGGATTAAAATTTCATTCAAATCCAAGGTGGAAGCTGACATGAAAGAGGAGAGGAAATGCACATGGATCACACCATGTGTTTTGTAGATGAAGAGAAGTAAGGTTCCCTAAAAAACGTGAACCTTCGAACATATTTAGGAAGATCTAGTAGAGAAGAGAGTAGTGGCTTGTGTTTTGGAAGCCATGGAGGTGGAGTTAGAAGACGTGCAAGTGAGTGCACATAATGTAGATGTTGAGGAAGAATATTTTAATTTTGCAGAAGATAAGGTTGATATGGAGAGCATAGATGTAGTAGCTACATTAGGCACAAGTGAGGTGATTGCAAAGGTTATTTATGGAGATCCTTGGTTTGACCAAGGAGAAGATGAAGACCATATATTTAATGTAGAGGAGATGAAGGTGATTGATTGGATTTTTGAGTGTTTAGATGCATATATTGGTTGGAGTATAGAAGCAAATATAGAGAGTGTAGAGGTGGATGAAATAATTGAAGTCATCATGCAAATTGAAGTGACAGAAGTGGAGGTTGTTATAGAAAAAGTGATAGAGTTCTTTGAGGTTGCAATGAGAGTGATAAAAGAGAATGACACAAGGAACATTATGGAATCGACAATGGAAAGGATTGGCATGTTTGTGATGCCCATAGTTACGATGAAGCCTTTGGCTTGTGAGCTAAATAGGAAAGGTTGAAGAGGAAATGGAATAAGTAGAAGGCCAACTCTTATGTAGGAAAGAAATGTGCATGATCATGGAAGTGTTGGAATATGTTACTAAGAGATGTACAACAATAGAGGAAGAGTTGGCACAAAAAATTAGCAGGAGAGAAGTGGCATTAAGTCACATATTCTAGCGATGGACTGAAGGAAGAGAAAGAGATGTTGTTTGTGGAGGTGGATAGATTTTTCCCATGTAATGGGAAAATGATGAATGAGTAGAAAGAAATGTGCGATGTAAGGCAAGGGATAACCTTGCATAGCAATGGGGAAGATCATTGCACATTAGATTGTGGATGAGAAAGGTGAAACATGCACAATATCATAAATTATTAAAATGCAAAAGAGGAATAATGAGGGCATGCACCAATTTCATTTTGTCATGCGTAGTATCAAAGTACACTTGTAAGGATTAGAGTGTTCAAAGACGTAGAATGGCACCACACAAAGGAAAGAGAGTGGTTATGTGTAGGAAAATAGTATTATCACATAGAGGTAGGTTAATAAGAGTGAAAACCATAAACAAAGGAATGTTTTAGTGGATAGTGTCGCAACAAAGAGCCAAAAGAGTGGATTGTGTAGTGAAAATAAAGGAGGTCAACCCAAGTGGAGAGAGAGTTAGTCGATAATGAAATGAAGGGATTTTGAAGGATGATGTCAGGGTTTGATCCAGTTCATCAGCGAAGTGAATTATAAGGTGAGAGTCATCCCGCATGGTGCAAAGACATGCCGAGACCTTTAAACAAGATCAAAAGAGTGGGTTTCCCACTTAACCTCTTAAGTGTATGATCACCATGCTCGCACATTTTCTTACTCGATGTATATGATACATGATCATTTCAATTCATATGTAATCTTGCATCAACCAAAAATATGAATAATTAACTAATAATAACTTACCATAAAATATTTTGTTTGTTTACAAAACAACAAATTTTTTTATTTGAATTACCAAATATTCTATTTCTTTCTATAAAGCGAACATTCAAACTTGTCCTATTCACTTTTCCCACGACGCCACAGTCACGGTCACATGAAAAAGTTGTCGGCTGAGGGTCAACCGGAAACCTAACGTGGGAATGATTTTGTCGATTTTGTGGGGCCCACGTATCGCATTGATTGCGGACATTGTGGGCCCACTAACATGTTTCATGTGCTCCGTGTCCTCTCTAGTACAAATATTTCACCCTACGGAAGATTCCCCTATTCCAATTTAACTGACAATTGCCTTAGATTGATTTTTAATAAATTAATGGATTTTTTTTTATTTATTTATTTTTATGGATTTAAGGTGAATTTTGATGGAACGTTAGGGTAGCGAGTTTCAAGAAATTGGTTTTTATGATCGTGGTAAAGATTTCAAAAAATAAAATTTTGTTGTGGATGTAAAGACGAATATTCCTTGATATTTATTAAAATATTTGAGGACAATCTAAAATATTTCCTATTTTGGTTAGGTAAGCACTGCTCACACTGCATGTTAGGGATGGATGATACAGGGGACAACCTCAACTTTCTATTTATATGTGTAGTTGTAAGGTTGTGAAGTCACATTGAAAACGCTGAAATAGAAATAAATCTTGACAATGACGAGAGAGTGTGTTTCCATCTTATTCCCTACCCTGGGGAAAGATTCATTGTCTTTAGTCCTATATTACTAGAATAAGATGTGTGGTGGAAAATGTTGGATCTTCTAGAGGCATGAGAACCTCTGAGTATCGACCAAGAGTGTTCTAGGTCATTTGGGTCCAATCACCTTTGCTTCAAAGCATAGTGTGAGTCAAGACAATGAGTGGAGTATTACTCCTTTGACTCCCATATTTGCTCCAAAATCCCACTCAACATAAATTCTCACATAAACATCCACATC
Source organism: Torreya grandis (assembly GCA_037957365.1). Classification (NCBI taxonomy): domain Eukaryota; kingdom Viridiplantae; phylum Streptophyta; class Pinopsida; order Cupressales; family Taxaceae; genus Torreya; species Torreya grandis. Next base: position 137,409 of record JARHVA010000121.1, on the reverse strand, counting down.
CACATCAAGAGGAATTTATAGAGCTAAAGAATTGATTCCATGTCCCATTACAATATCTAAAACTTTAATAGTAATAGAAGCAGTGACAACAGTTGCTCTATCAAGCTTAAAATTCTCACAATATATTTTTTTAATGTGACCTCTCGGGGGTCATAAGTTCTTTTGAACGTGAGACTTCAGAAAATAGTAGTAGAAGGGAAGAGTGGCTAAACATATATCTAGATTTGTCTAGCAGTTTACCTTCTGTTTTAATAATAAACAGGGATCCATTGATTCGACGGACATAAATGTGAATTCTCATGGTGAAGAATGAAATTTAGGTTTCCAAATGAAGCACAATACATGTTCTGAGTGCAGATACAATGAATATGTCAGTTTTTAGTAGGGGTTTGATTTTAGCATAAGATTAGGCTTATGATTATAGCAAGAATTTATTCTTATTAATTCATCATTGTTGTCCATGTTAATGGATGCAATATCTTCAAATTTACAGGGTGAAAAAGAATGGAAGACATGTAAAATATGTGTTATGTTATTTGATTTTTTAAAAAATGAATGTGATGGTCGTCTTAGGCCTCATTTGTTTAATCATTTTAAAGTCTTTATTTGAGTGAAAAATTGGCTACTGTCACATGGTTTTGAAAATGTTTTTAATCTTATTAGTCCTTGCCAAGGTAGGACTAATGGACTCACTTTTCAATTACATGTTTTTTGTTCAACCAATCAAAAAAGATTGAAATAATAATAATAATAATAATAATAATAATAATAATAATAATAATAATAATAATAATAAAGTTTTGCTTAAAGTTTGACATTGTAACATTCCCACTGGTATCTACCTAAAAATACGTATTTTTTTTTAAAATTAAGCAACATATACTTCCATTAGATTACACTTCGAGAATCTGAATTAGTGATCACATTAAATACTCTAGATATAACAACTGTAATTGAGCACTATACATCATACATCACTGATCACTATCATCATAAGAAACACATCATAATTGTTTATAGAAGGTAATTACAAATATCCAACCATGGTTAGTACAAACAAACGACCATTTCTATCAATGCACAATAAATAAGTAATTACAACTCATCATGATAATGTTTCAATAATAAATAAAATATAATGTACATATATTAAAAACATGGCTCCATAAAGCATAATTTATCCGGACTCTAGTATCTGTGACAATCTCAAGTGTCATCTCAAAATGAGTATTGTTGTGGGGAGGGAGAGCATTATCCAAGCAATTTTTCACACCAACCACAGACCAATAATCCCCCACACCAATCCCATCATGAAATAGCTCTCCCTTCATGGATGAGTAGATAGTGATGGCACAGGAATATAGAGAGACAAGCTAATACCCATGTGTTGTATGATTTCTAAAATTAACTATGCAATGTATTATAAAGAAACCCATTCTAATCAAGATATTATACACACATATAAATCATACTCATGAAATGGCAATGTCTCACTTAACAATAATTTGACCAAAGTTTTCAATAATTAATGATCTAAGGATTAGTCAAATTCATACACACCACTTAATCAGATTACCTTCATCTAGCATTGTGATGCTAGTAAGCTAGTGAAATTCGTCTCACTACTTATTCAGTATCAACAATGCGAGATGTAGTTAATATAGTATAACCAATATATTTATATAAATTACACCCTACTAGCAATCATATAACATGCTAAACACATGAACAATTTGAATGCATACATTTATTCCATCAAACATATGAATGATTCTCACAATATTATGTATCACATCAATAATAGAAATAATAACTACAGTTTATACCCTCCAAGTAAAATATACATTCAACTATATTTTCTAATTACTATAAGTAGTTTTCAAACATACTGCACCCTATGATAACCCATATTATCATAGTCTAGTGTTCTTAAGCACAACTTCTCAATGAAAACAACCATTAATAATAAAGTAGTTATAATCAATGAAAACATATGCTTCTATTCAAGCAACTAGTTATTTTTAAATAATTACAAGTCTTATATTATGATTTATTTGAATATGACCTTATGTTTTTACGCTTTATTAGGAGTCTATATTTATGTTAACATAGTTCCTCAGCGCTCGGAGTCTTGTGACCAATTGTTTTATATTTGTTAACAAACTTAGAGGTATATAACCCAATACACCCATATACGTTATATTCTTCTAATGACTCCTAAATATTCATATAGATATATTTCCTTTATACATAAACATTCCCAACAATATATATGGATATGGTTTAATGATATTAATAGTCTTTTACAGTTCTCAGTCAACTACTTGGTCAATATAACTTTATTCATAAGCTATTACTAAACATATCAATATTTACGCAATATTGGGGAACAATAAATATATTCATAAAAAATAATTGTTTTAACATGAATAGCTATTACCATTTAAATAGATAAATATAGGCAAGATCATTGTTTTACCTTGGACTAAGAAGGGGATATGTAATATAGCATGAATCATACGCTTTTCTAAATAGCCAAGAAGAGGATCACAAAGAGAATGAGTTTAGCAAAGGAGCGAGAGGAGACTTTGGATAAACTTCGGTGCTAAAAACCAACAATGCCCACACACAGTTCATACATCCAATTTTTTAATCATTCATAGCACAATAAAGAGATACTTATATAAGAATCCATGACTTTCTCTTATATAATAGCTAAAACCGTGATAAGGAGAATATACAAATATGATTATGGGTATGGTGCTTAGACATCTGTGTCCAATTATTAAGATCTCATAGCCAGTGTTTTGAGTTAAATCAAAATAAATATTCTCATTGTAAAGCTACGATATTGGATATGAAAGAATCCATGATATCTCATGATAAAGATATATAAATACAAGTAAAAAATTAAACTACATAATTTATTGATGGTTGAATATACAAGTCACCAGTTCCAATTATTCACTGCATAAACTCACTGAAATCTACACATAACTAGTATTCATTATGCCATCATAATGCATATCTCAGGTACATCATTGATAGAAATAGTTCACTAGTTTTAACTGGCAGAAAATAGATTTAATTTAAGTCATTGTTTTCTAACTTTACACATGTAGATAGTTGGTTGAAGTTTGGCGGTCTCCTAGTAAATCATTATTATTATTATTATTTGAAATCAATAGCATACCCATTGAGTTTGATCTATATTAAATATCACAACTCAATAATTATGCCCTATATCTAAAGGCAATCCACACGTACTAAAACAAGTGTCTCAGTTTAATTAAAACATTTTACTTTGAAAATCATATCGCCACATAGTCTACAATGCCATATATATTCCTTAGGTCACTATTTTACTCCTTATTTTGTTGTACATGGCAACTTAGGTATCTCTACTTAACTCCGATATATATGACCATGTCTCTGTGTAAATGCAACTTAATACAATTTTGCCTGTTGTTAAATGCAAATTGAGGCTTCTTTATATACAAATACATATATGTTTATACAGATCAGCCATATATAAGTATATTGAACATAGATGGATGCCTCTATAAATATGTATGATTTGAAATCATTTAGTATATATTGGTCTTTATTTTAGAATGCCTAGTACATATATTATTAGATAAAATAACTCAATGATAAATGATTAACTAACACCTCTTAGACTATTATTTTCACTAAACAATCTGTACCACATAAAAATAATCACTCAAAAATTAAAGTCTTTACAAGAGCAATGGTAACTACTTGACGTTGCTCTACTTTTCTTCTGCTTGATTCTTTGTCTTACTTCTTCCCTCACTATGTCCATTTCTTTATGATTCTCTCCTTCTCAGTATGGTGCACCTCCCTTCTCCCTATATGAATATATTATTTCTTATTCTTTTCTCATGAAAAAGGGCATAGCTTTGTCCTTTGAGATTTTTCTCCTTATTTTTTTTGTTTTTCTTTATTTTTTTATTAATATATATTTTTTTGTTTTTATTAATTTTAAACCTTTCTATTATCTATATTTATTATTTTTATTTTTATATTTTTTTTCCTTTATTTATTTTAAGAATTTATTATTTTTTCCTCTTAAATGTCAATTATCATATTTTATACTAATTACAATAATCAATATATATTTTAATCGAATTAACACTTTAAATGACTTAAGGATTAATTCATAAATCAATAAACTCAAATTTAATCTAATTATTCAAATCATATTTCTAAAAACATTAATGGTCATACACATAAATCACGTAAGATGAACTCCAAATAACCATTTAAACTATGTGTAATAACTATCTAATGCAAATATCATCAAAACACACTACACTAACTATTCCATTATGCATCTATCATGTACTAGCTAATGTAGTGTGTGCAAAGTTCAAGCTAGTTTCTTTATCATCTTCCAATAACACCATCTATATCACCCTCTCTGATGATGCTTTCCCTCCATCACACTTTGAGGGATGAGTTCTCCTATGTCAAACTCAAAATAAGTAGGTAGTTAGATCATAATATTATGATATACATACATCATAAAATATAGCTAAAATAACAAATCAACATGATCATAATGTAAACATGTACACTATAGCTAACTCATACTAATGTATCATGTAACCTAAGTAATATCCAATTGTCCAATAACAACATATATCTCAAAGCTTAATTAATAAATATCAAATCAAATTTGTCAACTATGAATATCCATAGATAATCAAATAAGTTTGCTTAATGAGAAATCAGGATGTAACATCTTTCCCTCCTAAATCTAGTCATCATCCTGGATGACTCTTATTGAAACATAAGTTTTGAATTAAAAATATTATTCAGTAGAAAAATAACATAATATAATAGTATCTAATCAAGCAAATAAATGTAAAAATCATACGTAGAACTCATCATTATTATCCCAATTAACACTATCCTTAGAGTATTGGTCTCACAAGACCTTGTACTATGACATCTCTCTATTACACAAATGAATTTTATGAGTGTCAATTACTTTGATTGGTTCTAATATGACCACCCCAAGATCTAGAACCTATAAAACATTCCAATCCAACACATGTAGGATCAACTATATACTTTTTAAGATAAGAAACATGGAAGACATTATGTTATAGAGCTCAGAATAGTGGCAATGCATGCCTATACACTACAATATTGACTACTTCTAACACCTTGGATGGTCCCACATATCTTGGTGACAGTTTTGTTGACTTTCCAAACTTAATTGAACTCTTTTATAGCTTAACCCACAAGAACACTTTATTGCCTACTAAAAATTATCTATCTAATCTCTTCAGATCAAAATAACTCTTTTTCATATCATTATCCTCGACCAATCTCTACTTGATTAAGCTGACTTGTTATTTTATTTCTAAAAGCATCTTAGGTCCAAAGACTACCCTATCCTCTAACCTGTCCCAACTGATTGGTGTCCTACACCTTCTTCTCTATAGTGCCTCAAATGATGCCATCTTCAAAGTTGATTGGTATGAGTTGTTGTATGCAAAATCAACCAACGAAAGATAATCTTTCCATTTGTATTGTTGATCCATGCAATACATATGAAGGAGATCCTCTAACATCTGATTAACTCTCTCAGTCTGACCATTAGTCTTTGGATGATATGCAGTACTAAAATTTAGTTGCATACACAAAGTTGAATTTATAGTTACCTAAAACTTAGAAGTCATCTTCGGATCACGATCCAAAATGATCTTCTCTAGGAATCCATGTAACCTATACACTTCTTTCAAAAACCTCTTTGTAAGACTAGGTGCATCATCTATCAAATTATCTACTATAAAGTGAGCGACCTTGGTTAGTTTGTCAACTAGTACCAAGATCATATCGTGACTATTTCATGATATCGATAAACTTTGGACAAATTCCATACTAATTACCTACCACTTCTATTTTGGTAAATCATGTAGATATAACAACCTATCCAGATGCACATGCTCAACTTTCACTCACTGGCATTCCAGATAATGTGATACATAGTCTGTTATATCTTTCTTGATTCCCTTCCAAAAATACAATGGCCTAAGCTATGCCATGAGCTTGGTTACTCTTGGATGTCCTGATTATGGGGCATTATGTAGTTATTTTAGCATTGTACCTCATAAATTCTCTTGATCTGACACATATATCCTTCCATTGTAACGTGAAAGTCCATCACTCTCTAATATAAATTCTTTACATCGAGGATTTTGAGCATTTTTAGATAATGCTTTTCTTACCTAATCATATAATTCATTTCCTAGTGAGAATTCAATCACTCGATCTCTGAATGTACTCTTGATAGTAGCTACGACTGTTATGTACCTTCTATGACTTGGTGCATTGGCTACTCTATTTTCTTTTCCTTTGATATAGTTGATATCAAAATCATAATCAGGCAAGAACTCTATCCAACATATCTGATGAGCATTCAAATTTAGTTGGGTGAAGATGTACTTGAGTCCCAAGTTATCCATCTTGAACTCAAATAGTTTTCCCAAAAAGTAATGCTCTCACACTTGCAAAGCATGCACAATTATTGTAAGTTTCAGGTCCTAAAGGGCATAGTTCACCTTATAAGGCTTTAGCTTCCTTGATTCATAAGCCACCACTGCACCATCCTGCATAAGGAATTTTCTTTATCCATCCCCTGATGCATATGTGACCACTTAAAATAGACCATTGGGGGTAAGAAATTCTTAACATTGGTGCTAAAGTAAGCCTTCTTTTCAATTCCTGGAAAACTACTTTGTACTTCTTTGACTAGAAAAAACTTTGGTTTTGATGTTGTAAATGGATAATCGAATTAACTATCTTGGAAAAATTTGGAACGAACTTCTTAACTCACACACATTCTTTGATGCCGACCATTCTATAATGGCTCTTATCTTTTTCAAATCTACTAAGATACCATTTTCAGAGATAATATGTCTCAGATATTGCACTCTCTCTTGGAAAAATGTGTATTTAGACAACTTCCCATATAGCTTGTGTTTTTGAAACCATTAGAAAAAAAGTTCTAGATGCTGAAGGTGCTCCTCTTCATTATTAGAATATATATGAATGTTATCAAGAAAAACCAAAATAATGTGATCTAGATAATATTTTAATACACTATTCATGAGATTCATTAATGTTGACAGTGAATTAGTCAACTTAAATGGTAACACTGTGAACTCATAGTGTTCGTAACCAGTTTTAAATGATGTTTTTAGAATATCCTCATCCCTAATTCTTAGATGATGATATCTTTCTCTAATATCAATCTTAGAAAAGACTGTTTCTCTTTGCATTTGATTGAAAAAATCATATATACAAGGTAGTGGATGCATGTTTTTGATAGTTGCCTTGTTCAACATTCTATAATCAATACAAAGTTGAATAGTACAATCCTTCTTCTTGACAAAGACAATTGGTGCACCCCATGGTGACACACTTGGCCTGATCAACTCCTTAGACAATAATTTGTGAATGTGAACCTTCAATTCAACCAACTTAGTGATTGTCATCTTGTATCATGCCTTAGACTATGGTTCTGATCTAGGTATGATATCAATAGAGAAATCAAACTCACATTTAGGTGGTAAATCTGATAATTCTTTCAAAAACACATTGTAAAAAACTTGAATAAATGGGTAATCTTTGAGAGATGGTTCCTTTGGTTCCTCTATTTTATTTATCTTGACGATAAATATTTGGCACCCTTTTCTTTGGGCCCTCTTGAGTTGCATTGCATAAATCTTCCTAAACCTCAACTCTCTTTTTTTGTCTTGAATTTGTGTCTAATTTTCAAAATCATCCAGACACTCAACCTTCTTCAGATAATAGTCAACCTTGGCCTTGTGTTTCATAATCTAGTTGACTCCTAAGATCACATCATATGACTGTAGTAGTACTACATATATATCCACTATAGTTGTGAATTCGGTCAACCTAATCCTTGCTTTGACTAAACATTTGTCAACCATGACTTTTGAGTCATTTCCATATTATATTGACCATGCATTTTCCATCATTCTATCTCTTCTAGATAACTTAAAAAGTATTTTAGGATCTATAAAACATTTTGTAGCCTCTGTATCTATCAAAATAGAAACTGGATGTTGAAACAAAGTACCTGATAGCTCTATGGGTAATGCTTTAAATTTGACTTACCTATTATCAACTGCTACATGAATATGCTATTGAAAACTACCCTACTGAGGAATAAGACCTTTTTTATTTGACTTCTCTTGAGTATAGTCACAAGCATAATGGTCATTTCCATAAATAAAATAATTTTTAAGTGGTCCTTTTTGTCAGTCTATTGATTTCCTTTGAAACTACCTTTGAAACCATTGACCAATTTTATATTGTTTGAACTGTGATTTAATTTGGCATTATGGATTTTGAAATGCTTCTTGGAGTCCCCACTCCTCTATTTTCAATTCTTGTTTTTGAAAGTTAACTTAGAATTTCCAAACTTTTTCTTGAATTTATCCCTGGCTTACGAAAGAGACTTCAACTTTTGTTCCTATTTGATCACCTTCTCGAAGACCTGGTCCATGGTAGAAGGTCCATGAACATCACCTCTCCACCAATTTGAGGTCTCAATTTTATGATAAACTTTCTGATCTTGAACCTCCTATCTCCGTGGTAATTGATACATACTTCAGAAGTTTGGTGAACTATTCTTAATACTCATTCACTGATAAGTCCCCTTGCTTCATATTCTGTAAATCTATTAGCTTATGATCAAAATAAATTTATGGAAGCCACCGTGACCTGAACAAACTCATAAACTAATCCCAAGTAGTGGTGGTCAAGTTAAGGTTCATTTCTAACCTATTTTTGGCCTACCATGTAGCTACCTCACCAACTAGCTAGTATGCTCTCCATACTACCTTAGTGACCTCAAAGTAGTTTTGAATTTTGAAATACTTCTCCATCTCAGTCAATTATGCTTCAGTTCCATCATCCAAAATAGTCCTATCAAACTTAGGTGGCTTCACCTTATTCATATCTCTAGCCAACTCTATAGCTACCTGAACTCTCGCATCCTAAGGGTTTTCTTGCTCAGTGAGATGATCTACAAGTACATCCTGATGACCTTCCTCTTCATGGCCATGAACTACCTTCTCCAAGGATGTAATTTGGTCCTTGGTCTCATTCATGGATATGAGAATCTGATCCATCTTTATTGATTGCTCAGTGGTAGATTAGTTAGGATCAAACTGAGGGTTATTGTCATTGATATTTAATGGACCCTCTCTAGATACTCTAGATTTCACTATCCTCCTTTTTGTAATAGAAGGATATAAAAATATTAGTAGACTCATTAGGTCCTAGAATTTGAGCTGTAGTTATGATATCACATATAACATCCCCATTGGGATCTACCTAGAAATACACATTTTTAAAAAAATTAAGCAACATATACTTCCATTAGATTATACCTCAAAAATATTATTAATGATCACATTACATACTATAAGTATAATAAATATAAATGAGCATGTTACATCATACATCACTGATCACTATCATCATAATAAACACATCATAATTGTTTATATAAGGTAATTACAAATATCCATTTATGACTGGTACAAACATACATCCATTGCTATCAATGCACAATAAATAAGTAATTACAACTCATCATAATAATGTTTCAATAATAAATACAATACAATATAAATATATAAGATACATGGCTCCATGGAGTTTAAGTTTCCCATAGTTTAGTATCTATGACAATCTTAAGTGTTGTCTCAAAAGTAGTACTGTTGTGGGGAGGGAGAGCATCATCCGAGTGTTTTTTCACACCAACCACTGACTGATGATCCCTCACACAAATACCATTAGGGAATGACCATCCCTTTATGAATGATTAGATAGTGATAGCATGCTAATCCATAGATATAAGTTAGTACCTGTGTGTTGTATGATTCATAAAACTAAGCATGCGGTGTATCACAAAAAAACCATTCTAATCAAGATATTGCACAAACATGTAAATCATAATCATGAAATGATAATGTCTCATTTAACATTAATTTGGTCAAATTTTTTAATAATTAAATGATCTAAGGATCAGTCAATTTCATACACACCACTTGATCGGATTACCTTCATCTAGCATTGTGATGTTAGTAAGCTAGTGAAATCCATCTCACTACTTACTCAATATCAACAATGTGAGATGTGATTAACATAGTATAACCAATAGATTCATACAAATTACATCCTACTAGAAATCATATAACATGATAACACAAGAATAATATAAATTCATACATTTATTCCATCAAATGGATGAATGAATCTCACAATATTATCTATCACATAAATAATAGAAATAATAACTACAATTTATACCCTTTGAGTAAAATATGCATTCAACTGTAATTTATAATTAATATAAGTAGTTTTCAAACATAATTCACCCTATAATAAGCCATATTATCATAGTCTAATGTTCTTAAACACAACTACTCAATGCAAACAACTATTCATAATAAATTAGTTATGAATTAATGAAAACATACATTTTGTTCAAACAAATAGTTATCTTTCAATAATCAGTAGTCTTATATTATGATTTATTTGAACATGATCTTATATTTTTACACTTGATTAAGAGACTATATTTATGTTGACATAGTTCCTTAGCTCTCTAATTCCTGTGACCAATTATTTTATATTTGTTAACAAATTTAGAAAAATACAACCTGATACATCCATATACGTTATATTCTTCTAATGACTCATAAATATTCATATAGATATATTTCCTTTATACATAAACAATCCCAACAATATATATGTATATGGTTTAATGATATCAATAGTGTTTTACAATTCTCAGTCAACTACTTGGTCAATATAACTTTATTCACATGCTATTACTAAACATATCAATATTTCTGCAATATTAAGGAACAATAAATATATTCACAAAAAATAATAGTTTTAACATGAATAGCTATTACCATTTAAACATATAAATATAAACAAGATCATTGTTTTACCTTAGACTAAGAAGGGGATATGTAATATAGCGTGAATCATACTATCTTCTAGATAGCCAAGAAGAGGATCACAAAGATGACGATTTTAGCAAAGGAGCGAGAGAAGACTTTGGACAAACTTCAGTGCCAAAAACCAAAAATACCCATACACAGTTCATACATCCAATTTTTTTTAATCATTCATAGCACAATAAAGAGATACTTATATAAGAATCCATGGATTTATCTTATATAATAGCTAAAACCACGATATTAAGAATATACAAATATGACTATGGGTATGGGGTTTAAACATCCGTGTCCAATTATTAAATTATGCAATCTATTGATGACTAAATATACAAGTCACTGGTTCCAATTATTCACTGCATAAACTCAGTGAAGTAGTATTTTTAATGCTATCATAATGCATATATTAGGTACGCCATTGATAGAAATGGTTCGCTAGTTTTAGCTTGTAGAAAATAGATTTAATTTAAGTCCTTATTTTCTAACTTTACACATGGAGATAACTGGTTGAAGTTTGGCGGTCTCCTAGTAAATCATTATTTTATTTTATTTTTTTAGAAATTAATAGCATACTTGCTGAGTTTGATATATATTAAATAACACATCTCAAAAATTATGCCCTATATGTAAAGGCAGTCCATATGTACTAAAACAAGTGTGTCGATTTAATTAAAACATTTTATTTTGAAAAGAAGATCACCGCATAGTCTACAGTGCCATATGTATTCCTGAGGTTGCTATTTTACTCCTTAGTTTGATGTACATGGCGACTTAGGTATCTCAACTTAACTCCTATATATATGACTATGTCTCTGTCTAAATACAACTTAATACAATTTGACCTATTGTTAAATGCAAATTGAGTCTTCTTTATATACAAATACACATATGTTTATATAGATCAGCCATATATAAGTATATTGAATGTAGATTGATGCCTCTATAAATATGTATCGTTTGAAGTCATTTAGTATATATTGGTCTTTATTTTATAATGCCTAGTACATATATTCTTAGCCAAAATAACTTAATGGTTAATGGTTAAATAACACCTCTTAGATTGTTATTTTAACTACATAGTCCGTATGACATAAAAATAATCACACATAAATCAAAGTCTTAATAAGAGCAATGGCACCTACCTGGCTTTGATCTACTTTCCTTCTACTTGATTCTTTGTCTTCCTTCTTCCCTCACTACCTCCCTTTCTTTATGCTTCTCTCCTCAGTATGGTGTGCCTCCCTTCTCCCTATATGAATATACTATTTCTTATTCTATTCTCATGAAAAGGGGCATAGCCTTGTCCTTTGAGATTTTTCTCTTTATCTTTTTTTTTTTGTTTTTTATTAATATATATTTTTTTGTTTTAACTAATTTTAAACCTTTCCATTTCTCTTTATTTATTCTTTTTTTTTATGTTTCTTTCCTTTTATTTATTTTATGATTTTTTTATTTTTTTCTTAAATGTCAATTATCATATTTTATACTAATTAGAATAATCAATATATTCGCTAATTGAATTAACACTTGAAACGACTTAAAGATTAATTCATAAATCAATAAACTTAAATTTAATATAATTATGCAAATCACATTTATGAAAACATTAATGGTCATACATGCAAATCATGCAAGATGAATTCCAAATAACCATTTAAATTATGCTATCAACTATGTGTAACAACTATCTAATGCAAATAACATTAAAACACACTATGCTAACCATTCTATTATAAATCTATAATGTACTAGCTAATGTGGTGTGTGCAGAGTTCTAATCGATTTCTCTATCATCCTCCAATAACTCTATTTACGTCACCCTCTCCAATGATGTTCTCCCTCTGTCACGCTCTAAGGGATGAGTTCTCTTACATCAAAATCAAAAGAAGTAGGTGGTTAGACCATAACATCATGATATACATACATCATAAAATATAGCTAAAATAACAAATCAACATGATCATAATGTAAACATGTACACTATAGCTAACTCATAGCAATATATCATGTAACCTATGAAATATCCAACTGTTTCATAACAACATATATCTCAAAGCTTAGTTAATAAATACCAAATAAAATTTATCAACTATAAATATCCATGGATAATCAAGTAAGTTTTCTCAATGAAGAATCAAGATGTAACATCCTTCCCCTCTAAAGCTAGTCATTGGCTTGGACAACTCTTATTCAAACATAAGTTCTGAATAAAAAATATTATTCAATAAAAAAATAACATAGTATAATGGTATCTAATCAAGAAAATAAATGTAGAAATCTCCTGTATAACTCATCATAGTTCTCTCAAGTAGCACGATATTTAGAGTATTGGTCCCACAAGACCTTGCACTGTGACATCTCTCTATTATGCAAACAAAGTTTATGAGTGTTAATTACTCGAATTGATTCTACCATGACCTCCTTGAGATCCATAACCTACAAAGCATTTCAATCTAACACATGTATAAAATCAACTATATACTTTTTAACATAAGAAACATAGAAGACATTATGTATTAGAGCTAGAAATAGTGGTAATGCAAGCCTATACGCTGCAAGATTGACCACTTCTAACACCTCAAAGGGTCCTACATATTTTGGTGACAGTTTCATTGATTTTCTAAACTTAATTGAACTCTTTTATAGCTTAACCCGCAAGAACACTTTATCACTTACTAAAAATTGTCTATCTATCCTTTTCAGATCATCATAACTCTTGTTCTTATCATTATTATCAGCCAATCTATACCTAATTAAGCTAACTTGATATTCCATTTATAAAAGCATCTTAGGTCCAAAGACTACATTGTCCTCCAACCTATCCCAATTGATTAGTGTCTTACACCTTATTCCATATAGTGCCTCAAACGGTGTCATATTTAAAGCTAATTGGTATGAATTATTTTATGCAAACTCAACCAACAGAAGATAATCTTCCTACTTATATTTTTGATCCATGCAATACATACGAAGGAGATCCTTTAACCCCTGATTAACTGTCTCATTCTGACCATCAGTCTATGAGTGATATCCAATACTAAAATTTAGTTATGTACCTAAAGCTAAATTTAGAGTTACCCAAAACCTATAATTTATCTTCAGATTATGATCTGAAATGATCTTCTCTGAGAATCCATGTACCTTCTACACTTTCTTCACAAACTTCTTTACAACAGTAGGTGCATCATCTGTCAAATTGCCTAGTATAAAATGAACGGCCTTGGTTAGTTTGTCAACTACTACCAAGATCATATTATGCCTATTTCATGATATCAGTAAACCTTGGACAAAGTCCATACTGATCACCTAATACTTCTATTTTGGTATATCATGCAGATATAATACCTGGCTGGTTGCACATGCCCAACTTTCACTTGTTGACATTTTAGATAATGTGACACATAGTATGCTACATCTTTCTTGATTCCCTTCCAAAAATAAAGTGGTCTAAGCTCTACCATGAGCTTGGTTACTCTTGGATGTCCCGAATATGGAGTATTATGCAGTTTTTTAATCACTATGCCTTTCAAATTCTCTCAATTTGGCACATATATCCTTCCATTATAATGTAAAAGTCCATCACTCTCTAATCTAAATCTTTTATATTGGGGATTCTGAGCATTTTTAGACAATGTTTTTATGACCTAATCATAGAATTCATCTCTTGGAAATAATTCAATCACTCGATCCCTAAAAGTACTCTTGATAGTAGATACAATTGCTATGTACCTTCTATGACTTAGGGCATCGACTACTCTATTTTTTCGTCTTTAATATATTTGATATTAAAATTGTAATTAGACAAGAACTCTTGTCAGCATCTCTAATGAGCATCAAATTTGGTTGGGTGAAGATGTAATTGAGTCCCAATTTATCCATCTTGAGCTCAAATGATTTTCCCAACAAGTAGTGCTTCCATAATTGCAAAGCATGCATAATTACTATGAGTTCTAGGTCACGAGGGTCATAGTTCACCTCATAAGACTTTAGCTTCCTTGTTTCATAAGCCACCACTGCACCATCCTACATAAGGATTGCTACTAGTCCATCCCTTGACACATCTATGACCACTAAAAATTGATCATTGGGGTTAAGAACTCTTAACACTAGTGCTAAAGTAATCCTTATTTTCAATCCTTGGAAGCTACTTCACAAATCTCTAAGTAGACAAAACTTTGGTTCTTACATTGTAAAGAGCTAATCAAATTAGCTATATTAGAAAAATTTGGAACAAACTTCCTATAATAGCCTGCTAATCCCATGAAAATTCTTACCTCGTGCACATTCTTTTGTACTAGCCATTCCATAATGGCTCTTATCTTTCCTAGATCCAATGAAATACCATCTGTAACAATAATATGTCCTAGTTATTTCATTCTCTCCTAAAAAAATGTGCTCTTAGACAACTTGCGATGCAACTTGTGCTTCTGTAACCATTGTAGACCCAGTTTCAAATGTTGATGGTGTTCCTCTTCATTCTTAGAGTATATACTAATTTCATCAAAAAAAATGAAAATAAAGTGATCCAGATCATCTCTAAATAAACTATTCATTAGATTCATGAATGTTGTCGGTGCATTAGTCAACCCAAATGGTAACACTATGAATTGATAGTGCCCATAACAAGTTTTGAACGCTATTTATGGGATATTCTCATCCTTAATTCTCAGTTGATGGTATCTTGATCTAAGATCAATCTTAGAAAAGACTGTTGTTCATTTTATTTGATCAAAAAGATCATCTGTATGAGGTAGTGGATACTTATTTTTGATAGTTGTCTTGTTCAATATTGTATAATCAATGCAAAGTCAAAGAGTACCATCCTTCTTCTTGACAAAGACAATTGGTGCACCCCATGGTGATCAATATTTTAGAGAACAATTTCTAAATTTGAGCCTTCAATTCAAACAACTCAATGGTTGTCATCCTATATGGTGCCTTAGACTGTGGTTCTGATCTACGAATGATATTAATAGATAAATTGAACTCACATCTTGGTGGCAACCCTGACAATTCTTCTAGAAATACATCATGAAAAACTCTAAGAAATGGATAATCTTTGAGAGTTAGTTCTTTAGGTTCCTCCATTTCATTTATGTTGATGATAAATGCTTGGCACCCTTTTCCTTGTGACCTCTTGAGTTGCATTGCAGAAATATCCCTAAGTCTCAACTCTCTTTTCTTGCCTTGAATTTGTGTCTAATTTCCAAAATCACCTAGACACTCAACCTTCTTCATGTAGAAGTCAAACTTGGTCCTAAGTTTTTCAAGCTAATTAACTCTTAAGATCACATAATATGACCCTAGCGGTGCTACATATAGATCTACTACTGTTGTGAATTCGGGCAACCTAATCTCTGTTTCAACTAAACAGTTGTCAACCATGCCTTTTGAGTCATTCCCATATTATACTAACCATACATTTTCCATTACTCCATCTCTCCTCTAGATTTAATGCTTTTGATTTGGTTTGATTTACATCACATGTGAAACTTTCTTGCTACTTCTCATATAATTGAATTCAATGTGCAACATGTTTTCCATTTATTCTCCACCATGCACAAGGGTTTTTGTAAGTTCTTAGGGTTGAATAACCATTGCAGAGGCTCGAGATCTTGAGGTTGAGGTGTAGGCTCAGAGTGGGGTAGTTGTTATCGAGACTACTATTAAGATGTCAGGTGGAAGTTTATGTCAAATGAATTTTGGTGATGTGTTTCTTTGAGTCGAAGAAATAGATTTGTGGGGTCTAATGATATTGAGAATTTTTAATATAATAAAAAAAATTGAGGAAATTTATTTTAATTTCAGTGACACATGGAGTGGGGTTTTATCCTCAGCGTCATTGTGGTTTTGGAGTTTTTACTTTATGTGGCATGAATTTTTAGGTCTGCATGACGGCAGTTTACATTTCCACCTATATGCCTATTTTCAATGTCAAGCCAAATGTATTCTTATGGATTTTTCGTAACAATCCCTAATCATTGCAGTGCCCAAGGTTTATATTTAACAAATGTATATAAGTTAGAGACATTTATGTAAGCCTATGTAGTAAATTAATGTAGTGTATGTATTCTTTTTGGTCTTCAAGGCTTCCTTTCTCGATTTATCTTTCGTATTATTTTCATCAAATCAAAATCTAGTATTCATTTGTGATTAAATTAATCACTATTTATTTCTCTGTCTATATTCTAAATGAATCACTATTTATTTTATGAATATAATTCAATTTTCATGCAAGTGTCAAAAGTTATGCAAGACAAAAATTACGTGGGTGCCAATAAATTCACCATTGGTGGTGACCAATAAATAGCTTTTACATGGAGTTAGAGTAGATTGCAGCCAGTTTCTTTCATCATGATTATAAGATCATTTTCTACATAAACATGATTTCAAAAAAATTGATCATATTTCTCTTAGATAATAATTTAATGGTGGTCTTATAGTCAAAGTCGAAGGCTTATTTGTGTATTATGTTGGCTTAATCGAAGGCATCAAGAAGTATGATTTATGCTTGTATAAGTTGTGACGTGACGGCCTCACCTTTTGTCGATAATATCTAACTAACACACTCTCTACATCCAATTCATTGGGTTTTTCTATTCCAAATTAAATCTTTTGTGATAAACTTAATCACTCACTTTAATAAATTGTAAAATGGTTATTAGTTTTTTTAATTTTAATTTTCTAATTGATTATTTTTTTATTTTGTTTTTGGTCCTCTAATGTGTTTAATTGGTATAGGATAATATTCACCCATAACTATTATTAATACTCAATATATAGATAATCTTCTTGCTTATACAACATGGGCGATGTGCAAAATTATCAACCATGTGAATGATGAAAGCACCTTGAGAGATAACTATATAGTATTGATACTAGAAAACAAAGGCAACATAAGTTATAATAAAATTCAAATTGTAATAAAAAGTAACATAATATTAAATTTATATTTTCAAGTTCAAATTATTAAATCAAATGCACATTGAGAAATTACACGCAAACTAACGCACAAAAAATTATCAATACAAAGGTAGGGACTAGCTTCTACACGACCCTTGTTAGAGTAAGATAATCATAATGTTACAATGTTCATTTGACTCGTCGTGGGTTTATTGAATATATTTGCATGATGGTAACGATATGTATAACTATGTGTAGTGCTTGATATCATAATTTAGTAAAACCTCATACTTCAAAGCTTGTCAGGGCTCACTCAAGGCTCAAGATTGTGAAGTACCATTCCATTTCAACATAAAGGTGTTTTGAATTTTGGATGGTGAAGAACCGAGTTGGTACTTCAATATTTGAGGGCAATCTAAAATATTTCTTATTTTGGTTAGATAAGTACTGCTCACACTGCATGTCAGGTATGGATAATGCAAGGGATAACCTCAAATTTTTATTTATATGTGTTATTGTAAGGTTTGTAGTCATATTGAAAACACTAAAATAGAAATAAATCCTGATAATGATGAGAGAGTGTATTTCCATCTTATTCCCTACCCTAGGGAAAGATTCATGGTCTTTAGTCCTACATTCCCAGAATAAGAGGTGTATGGAAAAATGTTGGGTCTTCGAGATGCATGAAGAACACCCTAAGTGTCGACCAAGAGTGTTTTAGGTCATATGACCCCACATACCTTTGCCTAAAATGGTCGTGTGAGTCAAGACATTGAGTGGGTTATTACTCCTTTGACTCCTATGTTTGCTCCAAAATCCCATAATTTCTCATGTAAACATCCACATCAAGAGGAATTTACAAATCTAAAGAATTGATTTCATATCTTATTACCATATATGAAGCTTCAATGGTAACAAAAACAGTAATAATAGTTGCTCTCTCAAGCATAAAATTCTCATGATATATATTTTTTTCAATGTGACCTCTCAGGGGTCATAAGTTCTTTGAATGTAGGACTTCAGAATATAGTAATAGAAGGGAAGAGTGGTTAAACATATATCTACATTTGTCTATTAGTTTGCCTTCCTTTTTTAATAATAGAGAGGTATCCATTGATTCAAAGGATGTAAATGTGAATTATCATGGTGAAGAATGAAATTTATGTTTCCAAATGAAGTATAATGCATGTTTCAATTGCAGATACAATGAATATGTCAATTTTAAGTAGGGATAATTTTGATTTTAGGGTAAGATTAGGCTTATGATTATAGCTTGAATTAATTATTAGTAATACATAATAGTTGTCCATGTTAATGGATGCAATATCTTAAAATTTACAGGATGAAAAGAATGGATGAGATGTAAAATTTGTGTTATGTGTTAGTTAGTCTTTGTATATTTGATTATTTTTAAAAATAAATGTGATGGTCACCTTAGGCTTCATTTGTTTAATCATTTTAAAGTCCTTATTTGAGTGAAAATTGGCTCCCATCATATGCCTTTGAAAATGTTTTCAATATTTTAATACATATCATGATAACAATTATAAAGTCTTACTTAAAGTTTGACACTATAATTTTAGAATATTTCATGGATGTTATTTACGCATATTCCTCTAGATTGAATGCATCATTAACATGTGTCTCCTATAATAATGCACCTTAAATGCTTCTTATTCATCTAAATTGAATGCTTTTGATTTGGTTTGATTTGCATCATACATGAAACATGCTCGCTACTTTTCATTCAATTGAATTCCATGTGCAATGTGTTCTCCATTTATTCTCCACCACGCACAAGGGTTTTTGTAAGTTATTGAGGTTGACTAGCCATTGTAGAGACTAGGTTCTCAAGATTGAGGTGAAGGCTCAGAGTGGGGTTGTCATTGTCCAAGCTACTATAAAGATGCTAGGTGGCATTAAATGTCATACGAATTTTGGTGATGTGTTTCTTTGAGTTAAAGAAATAGATTTGTGGGGTTTGATGATATTGGGAATTTTTAATACGATAACAAAATTTGAGGACCTTTATTTTTATTTCACTGATATGTGGAGTGGGGTTTTGTCCTCGGTGTCATTGTGGCTTTGGAATTTTTAATTTATGCAGTCTGAAGGTCTAGGTCTGCATGATGGTAGTTTACATTTCCACCTTTACGCCTATTTTCACTATCAAGCCAACTATATTCTTATTGGTTTTGTGTAATAGTCCCTAATCATTGCAGTGCCCAAGGTGTTTATTTAAAAAATGTAGATAAGTTAGAGGCATTTATGTAAGCCTATGTACTAAATTAATACAGTGCACATATTCTTTTTGGTCTTCTTCCTTTCTCGATTTATCTTTTGCATTGTTTTAATCAGATCAAAGTTTGGTATTCACTTGTGATTAAATGAATCACTATTTATTTCTCTACCTATATTTTAAATGAATCACTATTTATTTTATGGCTATAATGCACTTTTCATGCAAGTGGTAGAAGCCGTGCAAGACAAAAATTACGTGAGTACCAATAAATTCCCTACTGACGAAGGACAATAAATAGATTTTATATAGAGTCAGAGTAGATTGCAGTTGGTTTCCCTCATCATGATGCTGAGATCATTTTCTACATAAACATTTCAAAAAAATTGATCCTTTTCTCCTAAATGATAATTTAATAATGCTATTATAGTCAAAACTAGAGGCTTATTTTTGTATTATGTGGGCTTAATTGAAGGCATCAACAAGTATGATTTATGCTCGTAGAAGTTATGAAGTGAGGGCCTCACCTTTTGTTGATAATATCCAACTAACACACTGTCTGCTTATGCTTCCTTGGCCTTTTTTATTGCAAATTAAATCTTTTGAGACAAACTGAATCACTCACTTTAATAAATTGTAAATTATTCGGTTATTAGTTCTTTTAATTTATTATTGATTATTTTGATTTTGGTCTTCTCATATATTTAATTAGTACATGATAATCTTCACCCTTAATTATTATTAATATTCAGGGTATAGATAATCTTCTTGCTTATACAACATGGGCGATGCACATAATTCTCAACCATGTGAATTATGAAAGCACCTTGAGAGAGAGCTATTTACTATTGATGCTAACAAAGACAACATAAGTTATAATCATCTTCAAAATGAAATAATAAGTAATATAATATTAAATTTACGATTTCAAGTTCAAATTATTAAAGCAAACATGTCTTGTAAAATTACACGTAAACTCAAACATAAACAATTGTCAATACAAAAACAAAGACTAACTACTACACGATAATTATTAGAGTAAGATAATCATAACATTACAATGTTCATTCGACTTATCATAAATTTATTGAATATATTTGAGTATGAATAACAACATGAATAACCATATGTAGTGTTTGATATTATAATTTAGTAAAACCTCCTACTTGAAAGCTTGCCAAAGCCCACTCAACATAAATTAATTGTGATGTTACCATGTCCCTAAAAAGAGGATAATTATGTTTTCAAGGGTGATCATGGGAGACATAAACCATTCTGCAACACCAATGGTATGATTTAGATTCTAATTGATAAATGTATAAATATTATAATTTTTCATATTTTTCATTCAACTAGTTTTAAAATTTATTTATTAATATATGCACTTTATGTAATCATTGTTTGCAAAGTAGTTTATCTAGCTTAAGTTTGTGCTTAACGTAAGTATGGAACATTAACAAAAGAGAATATAATATTATAGAAAATTATTATAAAATGTGCATCTAACTATTTTTATATCTTTGTTTAAGCTTTCAAAGATGTTTTATGCCATGATTCAATTTATTGTTGTATTGTAATTATATTAAAAGTATAATCATTAAGACATTTCTAATTACATGCGACAAAAAAATATAAAAAGGTGGATGATTGATTTTATTCATGTTGGGTTAATATACAATTATTATTTTTTCATTTTATTATGCAATTGTTATTATTTAATCTATTAAAAAATAATATCATTTATGATTATGATTAAGAGTGTAGGCATTTGATTCTAATTAAAATATAAGAGTTAAAATATTTTACAAGTATTGTAATCTTCAAAATTAAATATACAATTTGAACAACATCATGAACTTTGAATTGTCGCATACCTAAAAACAATCAAATCCTAAAAAACCATCATATACATGTAAAAACATCACATATAACTTATTACATTATTATTTAATTAAATACATATATTCTTAGATTGTTAGTAAAGGTTATGGATAGTTGTGAGAACATCCATAAAATAAAATAAAATATTTAAAAGTAATATAATAATTTAATATAATAATATAAGAACAACAATAAAAATATAAAAGAAACAATAATATAAGAATTTATAATAATAATAATATAAGAAAAATAATGATGCCCATAAATTTGAAGAGGAACCTTTGAAATGAAGCGCACTTGGAAAAAGTTAAAAAAATATTTTGTTTTTTTATTCCAATGTATTTGTTGCGCTTCATGTAAATTTAATGTTCTAATATAATTTTTAAAGTTTTTATAATTAAAAATAAAACTATAGGATTTTTTAAAAATTTCCTATGTCCAGCCAATATCCCAATCAATTTCAATTATTTTTCACATTGTGTCTACCATAAGTTTATATTTCCTTGTAAAATGTTTTAGTCTAATTGTTTGTAATTTTTTAGATTTAATTATTTTAATATTTTTTGAAATGAAATTTTATGGTTTTTATGGAAGAAAGTTTCTTCTATCAAAATTAAGTTATAAGAAGATTTATTTTGTATATGGGTGTATTGTTGATTGTACTCGAAACATATACATGTATTTTTATTTGTGGGGAGGAGGGGTGTTTATAGAAAAAATAACAACATTGAAACCATTGGAATTCACCGTGGAGGGATATTTGGTCCATAAGACCATCAGGGTTAGTAAGGCTAAGTGAGCCAATTCTGTAGAAGATCAAAGGATATAGAGGAAGGAGGCTAATCACAAATCTTGAGTTCAGAACTAACTCAATGATCGATAATTTTTAATGTGGAAAAATACAAAGTGTCAAAAATAAAATACAACTAAAGATTTATTAGTCATCAGTTAAAATGGTAATGCACTCTGCAGATGATTAAAAGCCTATACCTAAAAGATCAAAGCAAATGATGGTGATTAGTGTGGTTAAAATTTTGTTGTTCATGATCTAATGGTAGTGATCAAGTGCAATGTCTATAAATATTGGGTTTAGTTATTTTGTACCTTCTTGATGAGGCCCAAACAACCAAAGGAGTAAAATAGAGGATAATAGGATCCCATGCCACACTTGTAGTGAGTAGTGTGTGTATTCCTACTCACTTATTACAAAAGTTAGTAAGGTTCATAAATTTGATCTCACTGTCAACCATATGTCCGTTCATAGTTTTGGATAGTGTGTGTGTCCCTATCCATTTTTATATGAACTTGGGTCATTAAATGTGTCCCTACCCATGATCATATTTGTACCCCTTGTTGGATTGGAAACATGTTCCCATCTAACATTATTCATCTTGAACTGGTATGTGTCCTAGTTCCCATGCAATATAGTTCCTTTCTTTTATGATTTTACTGAAATGTGGTTATTGGTGGTTTAATTAGTTTATCACAACATAGAGTTTGTTGTATTATTTATAATCAAATGGAAATGTTAGTAGAGGATATACGTGGTTGTGAAAACACCCATAAATTAGAATACATTGAGTGAGAATAGGTGATATATATGAATTACATCCTAAACAATATGATGTCAAATGTGTATATATATTTGTATATGCTTAATGCAAATTTATCCTGTTATGGAATAGTTTTTCCCATTAAACTTGTATGTTAATGGCCCTTAACTTGACTTTGATAAGTTTGTATATATAAATTATCATGTGTGAATTTCAATAATAAACATTGATCAAGCCACATTTATTAAGGAATTCAAAAATCCTTTCGTGCATTATCAATATTCTAATTCTTCATTTCAAGATTTCATGTGATTCAAAGGATCGATATTTCTACACACTTGTGCCAAAATAAGGTCTAAGTGAAGTTGATGTAATTGCACTTAATTATTAGGGATATGTTGACACTAAAATCTTGTATTAAACACTTGTAAAATGTTTATTTTACTTATCCTTACCGTACATGACTTGTGTGTATATTTATGGCTCTTACACACTCTTCTCACATATCTACTTGCCATCTATGGATTTGAAATTTCTGATTTTTTATTATTCACCTACACAAATTCCTTGTTTTATGCCAAAACTAGTCATTATCATACTCAAACTATATCCATATCAACATATCAATATTCATGCCTTTCAGACAAGTCTATTAGACTCAAATGCCTTAGGAATTTTAGAGGCCTTGAAATCTAATAGATATATCCTAGAACAAGCAACAATCATTTTTAAAATTCAATTTATCTTTATGGGTTAGTCTATACATTTTGCATATTAGTGGTGTGAGAAGTTAGCCAAAGTGTCATCTATTTATACAAGTCAAGCCTAAGCCTATTTTACAATCTAACGTTATCTAGCACTATAAAAATATGTACTAAGCTAGCCTATCCTAATATTTTCACATTCAAATGGATTACCTTGAATTTTCCAATTAAAAAATCAATCATAAGAAGTATTCCCTAACCAATTCTGAAGCACCTAAGATAATATAAGTTTCCATTGTCAATTATTGAAAGTTAGATTATAGGATGCATTCATAAAAATAGCACCATTGCACACATACACATAATGAGGATAACTATGTATAGCTTCACTTCCTTCTTTGGAGTACTGGATATGTAGGCAATGTTCAACTATTAATTTGGGAGTGGTTAAGATCAACACAACTCACCTTTTTTTCCCTTTTACAAACCTAAACCTAGTGTTTAAAGTGGAACTAAAATTTCAAAGTGAAGGATACAAAGTTTCTATATTTTTGCACATAGAGAGCCCCTAATATTGCACATGAATATAGATTTCAAGTAGGTGCAACGAACTGTGCCAAAATAGTTAGGCACAACTTCACATGAAAAATTTGGAAACAACATATGCCTTTATGTTAACAAATGCATCTATATCCTAATAGACTCATTCAGATAGATATAGACACTACTATTCTTAATCTAATAAAATTTTAATCTTTTTTGTCTTTTTAGCCACTTGCATTTAGTCTCAGACCTGTACATGATAGTAACACGTTACATATATAAATCTCTTACGTTATTTCCATTTATAGTAAGTTATAATTGTTTAATCAAAATCTAATTTAGCATTCATATTTACGTACTATTGTAATACATTTTTAAATATAAATGTTTCAAAAGTTTTGTCTTATTATATCACATAAATAAAAAATAAGGTAAAATATATTGGTAAACCTATTTATATAGTGAACATATCAAACCTTAGGTTTTCCCTTAGGGTTTTATCATTATTTATATGGTTTTAGATTTATGTGTTAGGGTTTCAAACCTAACTTTTGAGTTCCCCTCATCATACAAGCAAATCTAAAACTTTTATTTCTAGCCCTAGGATTTCATGTTTATGTTATTATTATGGCTTCCTCTCTTAGTCTTGTGGCTTGCCCTATTTGGTTCATATTTGATTCAAAAAATCTTTATTTTCAAATTAACTCACGGTTTTTTTAATCATTTTGGTTGGATAAAAAAAATCACAAAAATTATGTACATATTTTTTAGAATAGGGTTTTATTATTTTTATTCAATTATGTTTAGAGGTTGAGGGGTGTATTTATTTTTCAAATAATTTATGGGTTTTTTTATCTATCTATTTTTTATCAAAATTTTCATTTTGTTTTCAAAATTCTTCATGGGGTTTTTGAATGGTTGGTGTATATACATAATATTTTTCACTTTATCATATATTGATGCTTTATCTCATAGTGGCTTGTCTATACATCAATCTCTTTGAATGCACACCTTAAAGGGTGTACCAAGAATGGGGTGAGGAAGGCTCATGGTGCTTTATGAGAGATGTTTCTATTATGTTCTAATTACACCATTTCTATCATCAATTAAACTCCTTTAAGTGTCCATCAGTCTACTTCTCCTATATGTCTATTATCTAGATTTAATAGCTTCCATATATCTTAAAGTATCATCCTAGTTGATACCATATATTTTGTGCCTTCACCCTTCATGTATTGTATCAACCAGCCTAAAATAGTTCTAAGCATGTCTTCTGACATCTATACTAGTTGATATTGTTTAGTGTCAGTCAACATATTTCAACTATATCAGCTAGGTCAATACCATTGATTTGATATTTAGGGTTGATTTAGGGTATTGAATCAGTATATATAGGGGTGATATTTCATTATTATCATATCATATATCATGTATTTTGTCTAATTTTTCTCACACTTCTTCTCTAAGTACCGTTTGGGAGAGTTAGTGTCTTAGAACCTTATCTTGAAGAGTCTTGTCTATGGTGTCCTTAAAACTCAATAAGAGGAGTCATTGGGAGTTCCTAACTATGGATGTCTAGGTCTTCATCTAACAATTTGAGGTATTCAACCTAAAAAAATTCTTGAAAATCTCCATCTCCACTTGACTCAAGGGGGATATTGAAGCATCAATAAATCCATCATAAGATAATTATTTATATCCCTACATTATTTAATTAGTAGATTAGATTGTTTATTGCTTTGTGAATATGTAGGTGTATCCTTGTTTAGGCTTTCTCTGCACTAAATAAGCAAGTGTGGCTATAAGATTGCTTAGACTTGCTATAAATCACCTTAGGTTGCATAGACCCCCATTTGTTTGACCATTGTACCTTACCCCTTTACAATCATTTTAACCCATCCTTAGTTTAGTCTATTATAATTATTTATTGTAAAATCATAGTATATATTTGTTGAGGTGTAGTGAGAGTTCTATATTTATGTCATAGGCTTAAGGTTTATAACATTTTTGTACTAACATTCACATTGTAGGTAACTCTCTGCTATATCTATCGAATTCATTGATTCTTACCCATTGTCCAAGTATCGCATGCTCTATTTAATTACCTTATTCGAGTCCTAGTCCATTGAGGGAAAGAGAATAATTTAGGTCATCATAGCTTGTACATACAATTGGTTCTTTATTTTAGACACTATATGATGGACATAATGGATATTCATGGTGTATATTTTCTAATTCAAGCAATGATTATTATAAACACATGTTGTTGGACTGAAATATGCAATATCTTTCATAATCATGAAATGAAATCAGTAAACTTTATTTTTAATAAAACTAAGGTTGAAATTAATAATGAGGAACTCTTAAATCTCCTTGGTTATACATCATGTATAAATGTTGAATCCCAAGTACCTCCTCAAGGTTATGATAGCTACCACCTCTCAAAAGATGTCCATGTTGTTACTATCCCAAAAAGTGTGATGATTCATCCTATAATTTAAAGTAGAGATCATCATAATGTTTATCCTCATCCTCTTTGACCTCCAATGAATCTTTTTGATGACCTTTGTATGCATATTGAATTGGATGTGCATAAGGTTTATTTTTGTGAAGCAATTCTAGATTAGATAGTCACTATGAGAAAATTTGAATCCTTAGTTCCCATTTCAAAAATTAGATAGGTATGCTCGTTTCTAGGTATACAATCCCAAACATGAGTACATTCCTTTCCTTCAAGCTAATGTATCCAAATGTAATGGCTAATTTTAGATCCTAGCGTTTTTTTGCTTAGGATTTTAGTGGTTCGCTACATCTGTAGGAATGGAATGACATTCTAAAATGAGATTTAAGAGCTCTTCCCACATTCAATGGTGATGGCTCCACAAGTTAAACATACCACATTCAATATGTGGTAAATATTTTTTTAGTCCATCATATCACATACCTAGATGTAGTCCTCAAGATACTTGCATTGTTACATCTTGATTCCTTACTAAGCAAACTATTTGATTATCCGCAGATATTTATAGTTGAAAAATTTCAATTTAGCTATTTTTGACTAAGCTTTGAGATATATACTATTATGGGGCAGTAGGATATTGCTTAGGTTACATGCTTACATTGTTATGAGCTCGCTGTAGTATATATGTTTACATTACAAACATTTTGATTCATTATTTTAGCTATATTTTATAATGTATA
The DNA here is from genome assembly GCA_037957365.1 of Torreya grandis. Classification (NCBI taxonomy): domain Eukaryota; kingdom Viridiplantae; phylum Streptophyta; class Pinopsida; order Cupressales; family Taxaceae; genus Torreya; species Torreya grandis. The sequence continues at coordinate 109,340 of JARHVA010000121.1, read as the reverse complement.
TTTATTATGTTGATATGATCTAACTACCTGCTTGTTATGAGGTTGACGTAGGAGAACTCATCCCTCAGAGTGTGACGAAGAGAGAGCATCATAAGAGAGGGTGACATAGATGGAGATGTCGAAGGATGGCAAATAAAATACCTAAAACTTTTCACATACCATAGTAGCTAGCACATGTTAGAATATATAATAAATGATTTACATATATGATTATTTTTTCTTGCATTAAATAATTGTTTGCTCATGATTTGATAGCATAATTTAAATAGTTATTTGGAGATCATCTTGTGTGGCATTTGTGTAATTAAATTAAATTCAAATTTAGTGATTCATGAATTTATCATTAAACCATTTCAATAATTAATCGGTGTTAATTTAATTAGTGAATTTATTAATTATTGAAATTGAGGTAAAGAGAAAAAATATGAGAAAATCAAGAAAACAATAAAAAAATAAAAAGCAATAAAGTAGTCTAAAATTAAGAAAAGAAATCCATTTTAAATTTAAAAAAAATAAAGGCAAGTTTTTATCTCATGATTTATGAAAAAAAGATAAAAACAAACAAAAAAATATAAAATTAATGGAAAGTTATTATTTTTAAAGAATAAAAAGCTATGCCCTTATCATATATAGAGAATATCAGAGAAAGAAAGGAGGAAGAAAAATGAATTTTGAGAAGGGGAAGAAAAGGTGTGGTACTTAAAGGATTCACAGAGGAAAAGAGGCGTTGGTGGTGCTTAGATTTCGTAAGTTTATCTGAATTGTATACATATGTGTCTGCTTGAATTTCTATATAAAATATTAATAAAGATATTAGAACTGAATAATACAAAAGAGGCATTATTACACTTATAGGCTAAAGCACTTTATAATGAATTAAGTGTTATATATTATTTCCTTATATATATTTAGTAATTAGTGCAGAATTTGTAATAATGAATATATATCAATGACTTGATTTAATAAATTTCAACAACTTAATAAACTTAAATATATATAAATTCTGATATATCAGCTAATATATATCAGTGACTAAGATATATGTGTTTATATAGTATTAAGTTTATACCTGTCACAACTACATATATCATGTTTATAAGCAATGATTTGTCCATAAGAAAGATAATGTATTTAAAATTTAAGTAACCTGTATAAAAGGAAATGCAATGATTTATCATATAATCAACATGCAATGATTTATAACTGTGTGCAATGACTTAAATTAAGAATGCAATGATTTATAAATGTATATAACAAATATTATTCTAATTTATTAGCAAACTATTTATTTTATGGCAATTTTATAGCAAACTTATTAAGTCATAGTTATTAACTTATTAGGTTAATAATGGCGATCTGAGTAATCCCTTAACAACTCTACTTGGCCCAAAAGATATACTATGTTATCGGGGATCATACTAGATGAAACATGATGATTTGGTATCGTGATGATATATTGGGGATTAAATTAGGGGTCCATTATGTGGTACTTGATATATTAATATGCAAGATTTAACTTTGATATATATTTTAACATAATAATATCTTGATAGATGTTGTAATCAGGTTATCAAATATATATCAATTTTATATTTGACTATATGGAGTTTATACTTAAGCATAATCTGTATTTCACTATATTCAAATGTAGTGTGTTTAATATATTTTTACATGTAGTGTACACATTCATTAATAATTATTTATCATATTCACTGTGCTCTATATACTTTTATGTAGTGTTTTATCATATTCTTCTATTTACGTAGTGCTTTATCATAATTTGTGTGCTCTGTATACTTCTACTGTTAACTATTTGTAGTGTCTTGCTACAGATCATTGTTATTGTTTTGTATACTTTTGCATATAGTTACTACATGTAGTGCATTTTGTTTGTGAGATAGGTTATTACTTAGTGTGATTTCAATAAAGATATTTAATAACTTTGAATATTTATTATAATAGGATACAACTTATTATAACATTATAATTGAGAGTATTTTGACAGTTATGTGCTAAAGAAGATATCTAATATATAAAAGTTATGCGTGAATTTCTTATTTGTGTTCCACATATATATGTAACATTATATATTTTGGAATATTTCCTTTTTATGGAATCCATTACATATGATGTCTACATACAAATTTGCATATTTAATAATATCTTTCCCAGATCCAATGTATTTGGAATCCTTAAGTGTGCATAAGTACTATTTTCAATAAGTCAACAAAGTCAAACTTACATAGGACAATATTCACAGATGGCTATAAGGACTTGGGTGTACCAGGTTGTATGCCTCTAAGTTTTGTGAATAAATATAAAACAATTGGTCACGAGAATCGAGATTTGAGCAATTTTTATCTCACATGAATATAATTGCTTGTTCCTTAATATTACAAAAATATTATTAGGATTAGTAATAGCTTTTCAATAAGATTATATTAACCAAGTAATTGACTGGGGACCGTAAAGGACCTTCTCTATCTTTAAACCATATCCAAATATATTGAGAAAATATATTTGTCTAAATTTTTAGTTACTTATATTTATAACATATATGGGTGTATGAGGTAGTGTGCCTTTATGTATGGTTAACGGAATTCTTGTTTAAGGAATAAAAGTGACCATTGGATTAGTACACGACACATATTATATTGAAAACACACACACACACACACACACACACACACACACACACACACACACACACACACACACACACACACACAGAGATATTTATGTAGCCATATAAAAGTATTACATATGTAGGTATAATGTGTCATATGCCTATACTTGTAGTTAAATGGTTAGTTAAATGATTCATAGGGTGTTCGTGAGAGCAAAACTATAACCATATAAAGACAAACTCATAGGAACAAAATTAAGTTATTGAATGGAAGATTATGGTATAACTTAGTTATAAGTTATCTAACTCTTTGAAGATAATATGACTGACTGTTAGTTTATATTTATTCAGTTCTAAAAATGTGTGTAGTACCTATTGTGAGTATATTATGTGTAAGTGTTTAGACATATACAACATATAATAGTGCGTCGTGATGCATGCCTATAATTTATGTTTCTTTGAATGCTAGTATGTAGTTTAAACGTAGGGTATACCCGAATGATATAATCCTGTATTTACTTGATTACTATTTATGAGTGTGAGTCATTTGATTCTTTAAATTATAAGTTTGGATATGTGTAATTATGTAGCTGTGAATTATGATATTATGGGATGTCAAAGAATACTATAGTATAAATGTATGTTATACCCAGACAGTGCCAACTATAATTAATATACCTAAAACTCATTCATACTTTTGATGGACTAAATGTATACGAGATGGTTATTTCTCAAATATCATAGTTATGATAGTTAGTAAGACTTTATGTATGCATGCATACAACCTCTGATAGTATAATGAATACTAGGATAGAATATTATGTGTTTTGAAAAAAGTGTGACTTGTTTTGTTATATCTAGTTGATTGAATGAAAGTTTATGTTTGCCATGTATTTAAGACTACTTTATTATGACTGATTGTGAAAAATTAGTAGTTATGTCTTATAACACTAGACTATGATAATATGTGTTATCACAGAGTGTAGTATACTTAAAAAATATTATTAGTAATTAGAAACTGTAGTTAAATGTGTATTTTATCCAGATGGTATAAACTATAGTCATTATTTTGATTATGGGATAGATAATAATGTGAAATTCATTCATGATTTTGATGGAATAAATGTATGATGTTAGATTATCCTATGCTTGGCATGTTATGTGATATGATTGCTAGTAGGATGTAAATTGTATAAATCTTTTATTTATATTATGGTAACCAATATCGCATTGTTGATACTGAGTAAGGAGTAAGATAGACTTCATTGGCTTACTAGCATCACAATGTCAGATGAGGGCAATCCGATCAAGTTATGTGTATAAATTTTGACTGATCTATAGATCGTTATTATTTATTATTCTTGAAAACTTTGGCCAAAGTATGTTTAGTGAGACATTGTCATTTCATGAGTTCTATTTACATGTTTGTGCGATATCTTGTAATAAAAAGAATTTTTTTTGATATACTACATGTTTAGTTTTAGAAATTATATAACACACGGGTTCTTGCTTATCTCTCTAGATTTTCATGCCATCACTACCTACTCATCCATTAAGGGAAGGCCATTCCCTGATGGGATTAGTGCGGGGTATCATTGGTCTGTGGTTGGTGTGAAAACATGATCAGATGATGCTCTCCCTCCCCACAATAGTACTTACTTGGATATGACACTTGAGATTGCAACATATACTATAAAGTTCAAAGAACTCGTGCTCTAGGGAGCCATGGATCTTATTTATATACATTGTATTATATTGTGTTTATTATTAGAAATATTATCATGTAGAGTTGTAATTACCTATTTACTATGGATTGACAACAGTGGATGTGTATTGTACCAAAAGTGGCTAGCTATTTTTAATTACTTTCTATATTTGTATTAAGATGTGTTTCATATATTGATCGTGATTAGTGGCTATTAGATGTCCCGTGCTTATTTACCATTAACACACTCAGAGTATTTTGTATGATCATTGCTTATATTCTCGTGGTGTAATCCATTTATAGTATATGAGTTTAATTAAAAAAACCATATTTATCTATGCTAAACCCAGTGGGGTTTTTACATGTGGTATCAGAGTTGTGACTCAAATTCTAGGATCTAATGAGTCCATTAGCATTTTCATACCCTTCTATTTATTAGAAAGGAGAAGAGTGAAATGTTGTGTGGAATATTGAATGTATACCTTAGGAGCATTCTTACACTCTTAGAATTGTTAAAGGGTTGGTTTTTTGAGTGTCTCAATGGTGTTTCTTGTAATCGAGGTTTGGGTAGGTGAGTACATAGCATAGTTCTTGAGTCATGAACAAGAGATTATTACCATAGTTTGATCACTTAGATTGAACACCTTGACAATGATTACATACTTTTTTGTTAATCAAGTCACTTTTGTCATTGTGTTTTGTGTTGTGAGTATTTAAGAGCATGGGATGCTTCTCACTTAAGTATTTATGTATTGGTTTTGTGTCTTATATACCCAAATCCTAGGAGTGGGAAATATTATAAGACCAATTTTAGTTTGGTACTACCTAGTGCGGTGGGAATTTTCTTATAGTAGAGTGTAGATGTCTTTGATGATAATTTCTTTGTGTTATAAGTTTGTTAATGGAATGGAACCCTTATGTTTATGTGGATTAGGAATAAGTGTCATCTCTCATGGTAGGAATAGAGGTGATTTGTCACTCCCTCACTTTCCTTTGACGTCATTATAAACCCTGAGAGGATTCTTATTTTTCATGATGTTGAAACTTGTTTCTGAAATGTTGTTTTGGACCATATTCCTTGGAGTTTATGGAATAGTATATTATACTTGTTGATAGAGAAGTTATATAAATTGAATGGATTGATGCATCTATATGGTTATAATTTTCCTTTCGATTGTGGAAGTAGATTATAATACTACTCATACAAGATTGGTAAGTGAGTTGTGATGTTTTCATTTTACCATGTGAGGGTATTTAAGAGTTTTGTTGTTGAGATGTTATTTCTATACTTTCCACTTGTGACTTTTCTTTTATAATCATACTTTCTAGTGATACTTATGAACTTTGATCAGGAGGAGTGGCGAACCTTAAACTTATATTGGTTCTAGATTAAGGTTTATAAGTTGATTATAGTTGTTATGATAATATGTACCCTTGATTAGATTGATATTATTTTATCTTACTTAAAACATGTTGTTTACAAGATATATTTATGTACATTTCGTAGGGAATGAGTAAGGTATAGGATGTGTGGAACATCTTGTCAGTCTAAGGGGTTGAGATAAACTTTTAACTTGTTGTATAACTAATACAACAAGCAGGAAGGCATTGTCTGACTTGTTTTCTTTATAAAGTTTTAAGGATGGTGTGATCCTTCTTCGCCTTTGTATATTATGATAATTTTAACATCATTTCCCATTAACTATGAATATAACAGAATGAGTTAAGTTTTGAAATATGATACTAGATAAGTTTGGATAATGGAAACTTAATACAATTACGGAATGATTATATGATTTTTCTTTATGTATGTTGGTACATCTAGAATGATTTAGCATATAGTATTGCTTTTTATAATTTTTTAGTATAGATTTGTGACATTAAACCTTCTGCACATTTTGGAGATCATTAGGTTGTGGAGACTTAAGGGAAGAGTGGTGAATTAGGAACATGAGTACTAAGAGATGGCAGTGGATCCTATTTAGTCTCACATCAACTTAGTAGTTACTGAGTTTAGATCCAATAGAAGGACTTGTTGAATCGAGGATTTGATAGATGGACTTATCAAATTCAATTGTATGGCCATACACATGTATACTATGGAATGGTTATTCCTTAATGTTGTATACATTAGAAATGTAGTATTTTTAGTTCCTATTCATCATCATACTTTCTATGTTTTTATGTATTGTACCAGTAGCGGCTGGCTATTTGTAATTACTTTTTATGTTTGTATTATGATGTGTTTCATATGTTGATAGTGGTCAATGAATGTTAGATGTCACATGCTTATTTATAGTTAACACACTTAGAGTATTTTGTATGATCACTGCTTAGATTCTCATGGTTTAATTTATTTATAATATATGTGTTTAATTTTTTTTAAAATCACATTTATCTATGTTAAACCCAAAGGGGTTGTTCCATGCATCTTCCCTCAAAGGAAAAGCATAAGAATGGTTTAGTGGATTGGCTTCAAAATCTATCTCAAGTTGGGATGAACTAAGTGAAAAATAACTCAATCAGTTCAAGGAGGATGTGGATGTTTTTTATCTGATAGAACATCTCAATACAATCAAGCAAGCATCCGTGAAACATATTATAAACTTAAATATCAGATTCAAAAATACATAGGAAAGGATCCCTATTGAGTTCAAGTCCTTGTCAGATATGGAATTCTTATTTTATCTAAAGCCCTTGATTATGATATAAAAGTCATGATACAATCCCTAGGTGGAGGGACTCTCCCTAAAGCCTAGGCCTTGTTGTTTTAGTTGAAATATATCTAATACAAGTAATTCAAATTGAGTCCATACCCATAGTGTCCTTGTATGATATCCCAAATCCCAAATGCTCTCTTTTTAAAATTGCAAACCAGCCCTAGCCACCCCAAGTTCAACCCATGAATCCTAAGGTTAATAACAGTGCAATAGATGAGATAAAAGACTTGCTTACTAAGTTTTCCAATGGGTTCCTAACTTTCAAAATTTAATTGGCCATTCAAAATCATGCTTAACAACTTGTACCTCAAATGTTCCAAAAGCATCTCATTATCCAAAACACACCAATATCCTATCATGAGCCCGATATTCAACCTAGGTCATTGAAGGAGACTAGTCATATAGCTTGAATAAGATGATTAAATAAGAATAGATCGTGCATAAATTCTTGGCTACAATAGGAGTTTCTACACACATATCCATGGAGGATGAAGCCTTGAATGTTTTCAATAAAACATGGAAATATATCTTTGTAGAGCCTTGCAGTACAACACATTTAACTCATTTGGAGTGCCTTTGGAGAAAGAGAAACACCTATACCTACATGAGGAAAAATATACTACCACATTGGAGGATTTTGGACCCAAGATGGAGTCTCCCTTTAAGGATTCCATTGAAGATTAGTGTTTTACCTTAGTATGTGGAGCCCAAAATATGGGACAATTGCATCTCAAGTGTAGTAGGAGTGGCCAAACTTGAGATTAAAGATTGCAATGGGCACCATAATTCATTTCAAGCCCAATTTTGAGCTTTCTACCAACATTGGTAAGTGGTCACAATGTGGAGGATGCAATTTAAGTAGTAATTTTTTACCAAAGTTGTTCAAATCTAAGCACGGGGATGGGCTGCACCTCTTAAAATTTTATCTTGGCCACTTCCTCAAGATGAATCCACCTTGAATTAAATATGTAGAGAGTGTGAAGAGGAAGCTACAATTTTGATTTACAGAGCATGAGAAGGAAATAAGTTTATATTATTCTTCCATACGCATTACATTTGGCTCAATGCTGGAATTGTAAAATTGATAGCATGAAGCTCCTTGGTTAAGCATGGTATCTACTTATCCATTCCAGTGAATGGATTTGATCAAATTAACCTTCTTATCATCCATTAGAGTATGTGTTTCCATTTTAGAAAAAATAAGATGCTTTGGCATCACCCTGCATGTGTTTATTTTTAGTCTAATTTTTTGAGGTAGATTCAAGGAAGATTATATTCATCATGTACATTTTTTAAGAATAAATCCTATAGATGAGTAATTTAAAAGGGAGCCAATCGAGTTTGAATTGAAGCCATCTAGTTTTATATACCCAATTGTCATCTATTTGTTGAGCCAAACCCCCTCCTATTTTGTAAGTGGTGTTTGCTTCTTCCATTTCTATGTGTTATTTGCCTACTCTCTTTGCTTTCATATTTTATCCACCACATGATGGTACTGGCATTTTGACTCTTGTAGATCTTGGACATTGCACATGTAGACATTTTGTAGGTCTTGATGCTTGCAGGGCAGGTTTTTCATACCTCGTGCTAAGGGTATGAGGCAAATGATTTAAAAAATGTGAACATGGCTTGGAATGTTTGTTAAAAAATATGAGAGTCAAACACATGTTTATAGTGTTGAAGGGAAGCATGTATAATGTTATGCAAGAATTCATTATTATATGATGTACTTTGTTTTACAATCATCTCAAACTCTAAAAGACCAATCAAATTTAGATCCAGTTAATAAGCTTGTTCAAAATATGAATTATTCATGATGTCCTGCTCAACCTTAGTGATTTTCACATCCACAACAAAAAAGTAAAAGGTTTTCTAGTTAAGAGGAGGGTTTTGACTCAAGTAACCACCAATATCTACTAGATAAATGGAATTTATTTTCATCATTCCATTTTTTAATAAGTTTTCTATTTCCTTTTATAAAACTTTAAGTTGTAAAAATATATGCATAAAATCTATATACACAATAACTTTTCTTAAGAAGTCAAAACCTTAATTTAAAATTGAAAAACCTCAATATTTATTCACTTCTCTAAAAATTGCAAAACTTTAAAATAAAATACAAACCACAATATAAAAACAAATATATGATTTTAAAAAAGACATATCCAAAAGTAATATTAAACTACAATATATCACAAGAGAAAAGATTAGACTAAACTTCAATACAAATACTCCACACACCTACAACATATAAACACAAAAATAAAACATGCTCAATGGTTTCAAGTTCACCATATAAAGTAAAAAATGTTTATTAATTTATAAACACTTTTTTCTAAACTTGTTTTTTATTATTAATTGATTTTTTTTTGGAGTTTCTTTCAATAAGTTAATTTTGTAACTTTCCATGCTAAGTTTATTGTATATGATTTTTTCTGGTCTTGGTCACAATAACAATGTTAAAAATGCATTAACATTATTAGTACCTATCATTCTAGGTACCATTGTAAAGGTCAGAGGGAATTAAGCTTTGTTGGAGAATGTGTCTGACCAATGGTTTCTTTCCCCATGAAAAACTAAAATAATTTTCTAATATATCAATATTATTTTATTAAACTTTCAGTTAATTTTAAACCATGATTAAATAGTTTTGTTGTGTCCAATGAAATCATTTTTAATTTTTCATGAATTTGTGTTCATCAAGGCCACACTAAACAACTCGCTGGAGGTGTAAAACGGAAGGCCATTTGGAGGGAACATGTGAGGGTAGAAACTCATGAAATTTGGAGCAATTACATGCCATTTCCATCTATAAGAGTGAAATAGAATTTGGCTAGCAACAAAACTACCCAGTCAACCTCTTACTAGAATGAAGATGGTTTGTAAAACATGGCAGAAGCCCCTTTCCTCACCTAATTCCCTTGAAAATATCTACCTATAAATGTCTCTTCCTTACACCTCTAACTTCTTGTTTCAGTTAACTAAATATGGGCCTAGTGAATTAAAGTTGGGTCATTGAAGGAAGCAAAGATTTTTTATAAACTTCCTTTAGAGAAATTTATTGGCTACTACAAGTCCATGGAAGTAGCTTGCAACAATATCTATTGTTTCTCTAACTGGAAAAGAGATGGTCCTTTAAGTTTCTACATATTCAGTAATAAATCCTAAGATAGTTCCACCTAGATAGAAATTTGTTTTCCTTCACATATTAAAAACATTTCAGATTGTGATTTTATAGAAGTAACTTTTAGTTCTTCCACCAAGAAATACATAATTTGTCTCAGACAATATCACTGGCACACTAATACCCACACTTCTGCTGAGATTTACGATTCTAAATCCAATTTATAGACCCAAACGTTTGTATAAAATTTGATTTATGCTTTGGGGAGAGGTGTTTACTCCATGGGGTGATTTTACTAGTTGAGGAATTTATCAAACTGAGGTGATATTATAGAGTTCAAATTTGCAGATAGGCATTGGACCACAATTCCATCCCCATCACATACAATCAGTGACTACCCTTTAGATGTTGGTTTTGCCTCTTCATAAATTCAAGCAAAGGTTAATGAAAAGTATTGTCATTCCAAGAGTTTCTTACAGTGATGCCTGTAGTTTTCAAGTCATGGAGGAAGGTGGTGATGTAGGGGGATTGCTGGCAAGAAATAGATATCGAGGACCAGTGTCATTGTTACTAGCCAAAAACTATGGACAAAATGGTTGAGATGCTAGTCAACAGAAGTCGAGGATTGATGTGCAAATTATGTCTATACAACTACATTATAGTTTTGATAGAAACAATGTAATCTATTTTTAGTAATTGTGGGTTCCATCTCCTTCATGATCCCTAGATTGAAAACTACATTCTTTGTGCATTTTTTAATTTTTATTTACAAATGTTGATTATGCTTAAGCTGAACTGTTCTAGAAACTCTGCTTTGGGTAGCATGCTCTAATTTATGAGTAATATATGCTCTTTCAGTTGGAAAAGATCAGAGACTTGTTATTGACATGCTTATTTCCATGATTTTAACGTTTTTCTTATTCTCAAAAAAAAAAATCAATAAAAAAAAGTGATTAGCATCTTCATATTGTCATATCATGTAAAATGTAATAAACACGAGTTTACAATAAAAATGATCTCTTGACCCATCTCTCTATTTGCTTTTGACCTATCTTCCAAAAAAATAATTATTTTAAAAAAATCGTAAAATATATTTATCTAATATTCATTATTCTTAATTTTCTCTGTATTCAATTTTATTCATCTGCTTCTTACCATTACTCAAGCTTAAAACCAAAAAGTATCTTATTATTGAAGCTGATTGCATTAGGGATGATAATCAATACCGTTTAGTTTTCCTATTTTTTATTTGGTAGTAGATATTTTATTTGGATAGAACAATCCAAGCCGTGCACCTTTTCCTTTCCACCTTTCCATTGATGTCCTCCTCATTTCTTTTTTTTATTTCTTAGTTTCATTTATTTTAGGTTAAATAAGTTTGAAATATTAATTTATAAGTTTATAACACAATATTATTATAATAAATGAATATTTTTTAAAAGATCTCATTAATTATATTATAGTTTGATTTTTTAAGATAATATTAATATAATATAAATGTTTATATTGTATTTAATTTATATTTTAATTAAAATAATTTGATTATATTATTCAAATAACATGTTAATAATAATATATGCAATTTAAATTAAATAGTATTATCATTTTTATCGTATTGAATTTTTTAATAATATAAATATTAAAATATAAATTAAGTTGTGTATATTTATTATTTAATATTTTTTATTTTTATTTAGAATAAATTAATCATATATAATATAATTATTTGTTTGTTGTTTCCAAGTACCCATCTCTACATACACATACTCATACCCTTCTCCTAATAACTATCTGTATTATCATCAGAAATTTTGTTCATTTAATTATTGTTAGTGATTTTTTAATCATTAATGCAATTTTAATGGATCATGTATCTACATAAACACATCCTTTTCATTTGAAAAGGCATTTAATTCTATATTAGGGAAATAGTCTAGTATGTGGTTACAATGAATATTGTAGTTAGATATGTGTGTAGATTGGAGAAGATTATAGAAATTGAGTCATGGAAACCACATAGCAGTGTTGGATTTTTATTTGAAAGCTTATGAGAAGTTTTGAGATTTTTTGTTTTTAGGTTACAAGATCATATTATTGGTGATCGATCTATGTTTGTAGATATTATTTTAGAAAAAATAATTTTAGTTGTTGTGTTTGCATTGCATAATTATGAGTTGCGTGGTAAAAGGCATATCTCAATTAAGATCCCTAACCATGGATACATCATTCAATATCAGAGTAAGGAAAAAAATCCATGGTTGATAGATCAAGTTTTTGGTTCTTCATTCTTTAAAAAAGTGGATAGATATTTTAAGAAGAGTGGCAAGAGAAATTTGTGTAAGACTGTGAGTAGAGTAGTGGCAGTTCTTAAAGTGTGCCAAACAATGATCTGTGTAGATTTGCAAGTGGTGCAACAACATATATTAGGGTGTGAAAGTGGTGTGATTTGTGTAGGTTTTCAAGTGGTGCAATAATAGATCTAGATTGTGTTCTCCATCTTGTTGGGTGGGTAGAGAACTGAGATTAGATGGATAACCTGCATAGGTTTTCAAAAGGTGCAATAATGGGTTAAAAATGTGTGTGAGGATAGTGCATAAGAGATGGAAGAGGAGTGTCTAGCCCTATTATTTAGGCTAAAAAATGCATTTGAAGCCAAGGTGGACGCTGACATGAAAGAGGAGAGGAAATGTGCATGGATCACACCATGTGTTGTGAAGATGAAGAGAAGTAAGGTTCCTTATAAAAAGTGAACCTTAGAACATATTTAGGAAGCTCTAGTAGAGAAGAGAGTAGTGACATGTCTTTTGGAATCCATAGAGGTGGAGGTAGAGGACGTGTAAGTGAGTGTGCATAATATGGACGTTGAGGAAGAATATCTTCAATTTGTAGAAGAATAAGGTTGATATGGAGAGCACAAATGTAATAGCTACAATAGGCATAAGTGAGGTGACTATGAAAGTAGTTTATGGACATCATTGGTTTGACCAAGGAGAATAGGAAGACCATATATTGAATGTAGAGGAGATGAAGGTGATTGATTTGGTTTTTGGGCATTTAGATGCATATACTACTTAGAGTGCAAAAGTGAATGTAGAGAGTGAAGCGATGGATGAAATATTTGAAGTCATCATGTAAATTGAAGTGATAGAAGTGGAGGTTGTCATAGCAAAAGTGGTAGAGTTCTTTGAGGATGCAATGAGAGTGATAAAAGAGAATGACACAAGGAACATTCTCAAATCAAGGTTGGAGACGATGGGCAATGTTTGTGATGCGCATAGTTGTGGTGAAACCTTTGGCTTGTGAGCTCAATAGGAAAGGGTTGAAGAGTAAGTGTAATAAGTAGAAGATTGAAGTGGCATGAAGTCACACATTCCAATGATGGACTATAAGAAGGGAAAGAGATGTCGTTTGTGGAGGTGGACAAATTTTTCCCATGCAATGGGAAAATAACAAATAAGTAGAGAGAAATATGTGATCGAAGGCAAGGGATAACCTTGCATAGCAATGGGGAAGATCACTGCACATCAGAGTGTGGATGAGAAAGGTGAAGTATGCATAATATTATAAATTATTGGCATGCAAAATAGGAACAATGAGGGTGTGCACTAATTACATTTTGTCATGCGCAGTAACAAAGCACTCTTGAAAGGATTAGATTGTTTGAAGATGTAGAATGGTGCCACACAAAGGAAAAATAGTGGTTATGTGGAGGAAAATAATATTATCACATAGAGGAAGGTGAACAAGAGTGAAAACAAAAAACAAAGGAATGTTTTAGTGGGTAGTGTCACAACAAAGAATTGAAAGAGTGGATTGTGCAGTGAAAATAGAGGAGGTTATCCCAAGTGGAGAGGGAGTTAGTCGATAATGAAATGAATTGATTTTAAAGGAGGAGGTCAGGTTTTAACCCAGTTCATCAACCAAGTGAACTATCAGTTGAGAGTCATCTCACATAGTGCAAAGACATGCCAAGACCTTTAGACATGGTCAAAAAAGTGGGTTTCCCACTTGGCCTAAGTGTGTGATTACCATGCTTGCACATTTTCTTACTCAGGGTATATGATACATAATCATTTCAGTTCATGTGTAATCTTGTGTTAACCTAAAATATGAGTAGTTAGCTAATAATGAATCACAGTGAAGTCTTTTATTGTTCTGTAGTATGTTTATAAACAACAAGCTTTTAATTTTAGTTACCACATGTTCTATTTCTTTCTGCATTGACTTAGTGTATATGTGCTTCAAAATTTCTTTGCATGATTTGTTTTCTTACCACAAATGCTTTGTTTTAAGTCTTTTTCTAGTGCTAGCTTCAGTAAGTTGTGCAACATCAATAAACTTATTTTTAGACCTTGGTTCTTTAGATTCTTCTTTCTCACCTCATATTAATTAACGTTGGTTATTTGGACACATTGCAATGATAAGTGGTGAGATGTTTATTTGGATAAAGTTTGCAATTATCTCGAGGATTGGTGAAGGGGCCCGTGATGTGATATGCTACATTGAGTAATGTTTTAATGCAATGTGTTATCTTGTGATGTATTATTATCGAGACTTGTGTTCATTTAATTATTATTAGCGGGTTATTGATCATTAATACACTTTGGGTGGATCGTATATCTATATAAACACATCTTCTTCATTTGAAAAGGTATTTTATTCTAGATTGGAGAAGTAGTTTAGAGTGTGGTTGCAAGGAATACTTCTGTTAGATTTGTGTGCACGGTGGGAAAAACTATAGGAAATTGAATCATGGGAACACTTTGCAATGTTGGGTTGTTATTTGAAAGCTTGTATGCATTTGTGAAGTTGTTTGTATTTCAGTTTGGGTTATAAAATTGTTTATTTGACTATTGGTTTATATATTTTTAAATATCTATTTAAAATAATTAAATTAATTTTTTATTGTTTTATTTTTATTATATAATTATGAGTTGCGTAATTGAATACATTTCTCAATTAAAAACCGTAACCATAACTACATTAACATATTCTTATACATATAAAATGTACATAATATTACACAAATCAATACAAAAAGCAGGGACATACCATTATATAACCTTTATTAATATAAAAATATATATATCTTAAATCCCTTGCACCCTGCTCAACTTACACCATTAAAGAGAGTCTAATTAATTAGAATTTCCTAATAGAATCAAATTAACTAGAATTCTCTAATAAAGAAAGTTCAACTTACAAGTGTAAATTAAGTTCAACTTGTTAGTGATTATTAGTTATTTCCATGTGCCAAGGACTCCACCTACTCTCAATACTATATATCTTCCACTCATATTATGATAAATACTCTCTCATTTTTAAAATAAGGGGAGGCTACCCACTCCATGAATAGTCCCAAAATCCATGATATGTGAATAATATTATAGAGTTTTTAATTTTAATTTAATTTATTTAAGTGTATAAAGAGACAAAGTTATGAGAAGAAATAGTGTTGGTAACAATTATAATACATTCTTTTCATATAATACGTATACGATAATAATAAATGTTATTGAATATGTTTTGAGGGTGTTTTGGTTTATATGTATCGTGTATTCTAGTGATTTTTATTATCTTTTACGTTAACTTAAGATTTATTATATGAACATAACAATCAGTGGTTAATTTTGTATTAAATATTAAATTGATAAAGATTTTGTTGTTAAATTATTTAAAAATGTGGCAATTGTGCATCACATCAAATAATAGTGAATATTATGTAATTGTCAAATTAATTAAAAACATGACAATTGTACATCACAACATATGTGCTTTCTTAATTTTTTGGCCTCGACGTCAAAAAGTACAGAGCATGCTTCAACCAAATTTGTCTCATATCTGCGTTGAGGACCAAAACATTGCATGATATCACTAGTGTGCATGCTCGAATGGTTAACTTCTTTGTCCTTGTACGCAAACCTTCAATAAAATTTTGTCGAAGTGACATAACCTCCCGAATACAAGATTTGAACCATTGACCTCCAAAACCCTATACACACTCGAGGCCCAACGAAACGCATCTGCACGTACTTTCAAGCAGAGAAGATTGTTGTCCAAATCTAACAAAGGCTCCCCCTATTCTCTCACAAAATTATGATTGGTTTTTTTTAGCTTATTTTTACTATTTTCAAATAAAATGATACCATGTATTTTCCGAATATAAAGCGCACGTTCCAACCGGTCACATGGAAGGGTTGTCGGCTAAGGGTCAACGAGAAACGTTACGTGGGGACAAGGGGTAATGATTTTGTCGATTTTGTGGGGCCCACGTATCGCATTGACGAGGATTTTGTGGGGCCCTCATAGCGTATTGATTTGCACATTGTGGGGCCCAACTTTTTTTTTTTTTAAAAACCAAATGCGGAGTAACATGTTTTATGTGCTACGTGTCCTCTCACGTGCCGTACGGAAGATTCCCTTAATCATTGCAAAAACAAAAATTGCACGAAATATTTTCAAAAGCCGAAAAGCAAAAGTCACGTGTCTTAATATTATAGGACCAATGTCAAGACCAAAAAAATTCATAAAATATGATTAACGTTCCATGGATTCCACTGAAATTAAGGGCTAGTACAAAGTCTATTATTGAAAAGGCCATTGTGCAATCAAAGGGGAATGTATCTTGTTCATTATAAGAACATTTAGACCCTACAAAAAGAAACAAAACTCCTATTTAACTTGACAGTCACATTGAGAAATCTTTTAATAAATTATTGGAAAAAAAGAGTTATGGATTTGAAGGTGAATTTCGATGGAATGGGATTCGTTAGCGTAGCGAGTCTAAAGAAATTGGTTTTTATGATCGTGACAAAAATTTAAAAAAAAAAAATTTGTTGTAGATGTAAAGACGAATGTTACTTGATATTTATAATTTGGTGATTTATTTAACAAATTTAACAGTAGATTTTATAAAAACCATGTTAAAAATTCAAATGGATGTTACGATGAAAGTTTGGTTCAGATTTATTCAATAAAATAAAGGAGGTTGTAGTTAAGGAAATAGTTCATCGGAAGATTTACATAACTATGTTAGTTATCGCAACAAAACATCACAATGTGGAAGTTTCACATCATTATGGTGTCGTCATAGGACTAAAAACAACACCGCAAGACTCTAGACAACACCACATGATTACAATATCCCTGCAAATGTATAAGGTTATAAAACTAACTTACAATCAATTTTTGGTTGGCAGGGTTCAACGCATATTTTCTGGGCAATCAAGATATGAATGTCATTTTGTATAGTTGATCACTGATCTATTTGTACTCTAAATCTCAAATTTTATTTTTTATTCTATTTATGGGCCCAAGTGTGCAACAACAAACTTAACATTATTTGGTCAAAGTATGAATCATCTTTTTCCAAGGCTCAAGATTGTGAAGTGTCATTTCATTACAACATAAAGGTGTTTTGAATTTTGGATGGTGAAGAAGTGAGTTGGAACTTTAATATTTGAGGGCAATCTAAAATATTTTCTATTTTGGGTAGATAGTATTGCTTGCACTACATGTTAGGTATTGATAACACAGGGGACAACCTCAACTTTTTATTTATATGTGTTGTTGTAAGGTCTGAAGTCATATTGAAAACACTAAAAAGAAATAAATCATGACAATGGTAAGAGAGTGTGTTTCCATCTTATTCCCTATCGTGGAGAAAGATTCATGGTCTTAAGTCCTACATTACCGGAATAAGAGGTCCTATGCACCATAGAAACACTTTTATTTTTCAGTCATCACTTTATTTATTTTATCTTCTAAAATTATGCACCATAGAAACACTTTTAATAGTGTCTACCCCTCAGGGACTATTGTTTTGGCTAGATTTTATTAGTTTGTTTTGAAAAGCGTTTTGAGCCAATAAAAATTCAATTACAACAAAAAATTAGTGTTATTTTATGATGTTTGGAAAAAGCTATGAATTGTTTATTATTTTTCCCGTTATTCATAAACTGTGATTATTATTATGTGTTGCTTCCAATCAAATCCTTAATTTTTTTCATGAATTGGAATTTTTCAATACTTATCACATTTAACTTGTGCACTTCATAGAGACCCTGTAGGTCCCCAATTCTTTTTTGGCTGCATACATCCAATAATTTCCAATAGTTATAGTTTTAACTTTTTAATTTTGGTTGTATACGACAGCCAAAACTGCAAGCCAAAATGCAAATGTTTGTCATTTATCTCACCAATGTGAAATAATTATTAAAATAATTAATGGCATACTATAGCATTTGCTTAGACAAATTTGCATTTTGGCCATAAATGATGCTTGTTACTACAACAAATGAATCACGTGTCTTGAGGGATTGAAACATTAGATAGAATATTTATGCTCATTATAATGTTTTTATAGAGGGCTTGAAATGTCAATACAGTGATACGACCATATAATTAAAACACTACAATACCTGAATTTAATGAGGGAACCCTAAAGCTGCATAACCACCAAATTTTTCCAGAAGTAAGGCTCATTATGTCGTTACATAATACAAATCAATGGTCAAATTAATGGCTCTCTAGTAAGATAAATCCTTATTTAAGTCTAAGTCTACTATATTTACTCTAAATGACAGGAACCATCCTAAAAAAACTCTGAGAAAAGATTAAAAACTTATGCAAATACAAAAAACATTTTTACTTATATTTTTTATACCATCTTACCTTTTTTTTGGTAGATTTATCACATCGCATGTTTGTTTTGTTACATTATGATTTCTCACTGAGCAAATTTACATGAACATATATGAATTTTTATGGTAGGTAATATGATTTGATTATTATTAACTAAGCTATAAGTCATGTGTTGCTATGGGACAGTTGTATGTTGTTTTGATTACATGATTTTATTGTTATGAGCTAGCTATATTATATATTATTTACCTTGTGATCATATTAATTTGTTATTACAATAGTATTTTATGATATATATCATGATGCTACAGACTAACTACCTTTTTGTTGTGAGTTTGATGTAGGAGAGATTCATCCCTCAGAGCATGATGGAGGGAGAGCATCATCGAATAGGGTGACGTAGATGGAGGTGTTGGGGGATTATAGAGGAATGGTTATAATCCATGCACACACCACATTAGATAGTACATATTACATGCATTGTTTGAACTGTTAGCATTAGTATGTTCTTTAGGTTATCTACATTTAAATAATTGTATGTGTGTGTGTTAGTTTAGTTTAATACTTATATATAGAATAAATCATGTGTGATTGCATTATGCATAAGTTTAAATGTATAATGTTGTAGTATGATTATGTTATGTTATTATAGTCATAATTGTTAATGTTTACGGGAACATAATCTACATGAATAGTATCAAGTTATCATGGTATATAGACTAACCATAATGTCTTTATAATGTTTTAAAACATTAGCTTGTTATCATATGATATTCAAGAATATCAATATATGCCTTGATATATGAAGATAAAAAGAGAAATAGGGTAACACAATGATTGTGTTGTTATAATACTATGGTGATTGGTTTAATAGATGTCTGATTTACCATTCAGGATAAAAGAATATAATATACTTTATATATTAGTCTGGTTACTATTAAAATCATGATGCTGTTATCATTTCTAAGTTAGTAACAAATAAAATAAATAAAGCAATTATATTATAATTAGGAAAAAGAAAAACACAAAAGGAGACAGGTAAGCTTTAAAGGAGGGTGACAAACTTTAAAGGAGCGTCATTCAAAAAGAAAGAAAGAAAGAAAGCCGAGAGAAAATAGAAACTAGATTTTTCTTTCTCGGAGAGTAATGATAAAGAGGTGAATAGGAGGAGAGAAGAGGGGAGTGGGAATTGGATAAGGGAAGGCACAGATTGTGGCATAGAAGAAAAGCTGAGTGAATGAAGGGAGGAGAGGAAAGAAAGCCAAGGACTTTGGGTATCATCTAGGCGACTATTAAGAAGTTGGTGATATTCTAACTTATAAAATTTATATGTATGTAAAATCATGGTAATATATTTAATTAGGGACTATATTTATTTTACAAAACTGTGGAAATATATAAATAAAGAATATGTATATATATTGATATTTGAAATTGTGAGCAGATATATGAATAGTCAATATATGGGAGGATATACATACATATATATATATATATATATATATATATAAACCACGTGGAGTTATTATACAAAATAGTGAGATGTATATATAAATTTTGTGTGTATATTCATCCCTTTAAAATACTGAAGAAGTAATGATTATGAACTATGGACATCTTGACAAATTCAAGCCTAGGCGATTTGTATAAAGCAAATTGCATGTATTACATTAAAATAATATATATAGCAAACTAAGTATGATATATACTACGAATTATGTACAAGTATGAAAAAAACGTATAGTGTTGACACAACATATAACAACTATGTGGGATAACAAACTGATCTATATAAGTTGAGTTGTGAATATAATTCAAACAATGAGAGTTGGACTGTAGGTGTTTAATATTATTCAAACATAGCATAAAACTGTAGGAATATACATAATTCAAGATGTAAACATAACATAGGTGTATAATGAAGTCGTTGGCATATACATAAAACTATGATACTAAGTTCATGAGCATTTGAAAAGTGAGCTATGAGAATGATCTGAGCGAACTAGACAAATGCATGGTTTTGTATGGTCAAACCATATACTAATTTTTAGATTGTGTGTTACCAATTCATGAGATTAAAATAGGAAGGAATAACGAGCATTAGTAGGAATAAAAAAACCATGAACTTATATTTACACATACAGTGTGTCTTTATTCTCCAAATTGTAGTAATGAATTTATGTAAGGTTGAGTACATATTTGTTATATAAAATTTTACGACTGAGTGTTTGAGTAATATATAAACTTGTTATATAAAACTATGTTGAGAATATTCATGTTTTTCAAATCGAGTCAATATATGAAAATAACGAACTGTGTAGCATATGTTAAGTTGTGGAGCTAAAAGCTTCACCGATGCAAATGGAGGAGGTTGTTGAGTTGCAGAGCAACCAACGTCGGTCTGATCAACTGACGTTGATCATCTTCAGTGTTCGTAGTAACTGGCATCGGTTATGGGTCGGCTGACATCGGTCAGACAGGAACCAACGTCAGCAATCTGTGTGTGCGTGTGTTTGCATGCGCTTCTAGAACTGGTCTAATTTTAGACTGACAATTAGTTTGCATGTAAAAGACTAATTTTAGTCTTGAGTCTGCATTTCTAATTGTTGTAATTAGGAAGTCTAATTATTTTTTCTATGGGATCTATTTAAGAGACCCATGGGGCTGTATTGTAATCAAGGACAAGGAAGAGATCCTTCCAATTGTAAGATCAGGTTGATCTGTAGGTTGTTGCAAGATCAAGGGAGATCTACATGGTAAGTAAGATCAGTTGATTTGCAGGTTGTTGCAAGATCAGGGAGATCTACTTGGAGTACTTTGAGTACTTGGTGTACTGGCAGTGTTGTTACTGACTGGTGGAGGGTACAACTCTGTGTTTGAGTTGTGGTTGTAATTGGTTGTGAGAGAGAAAACTCTTGAGGGAGAATTACTGTACACACAAGAGGTGTGGGAAGAGTGTGATTTCTTCATTGTATTTCCTTTTGGAAGAGTATTAATACAAGATTGTATTATCTCTCATATTCTGTGTTGTTTCTGATTCTAGTTACATTTTACTTCTGGTTTAATTTCGTGTTTAGTTTCTTATACAAGGTAATCAATTGTGTTCTTAATCCTAACAAGTGGTATCAGAGATAGGATCACCAAGTGATAGCACTAACAAGTGGTATCAGAGCCTGGTTTAGAGCAAGTTAGTGTTTGTTGATTACAAGTCACTCACAGGGGTTTTTGTTTGAGTGGGAGTAAAGCAATGGCAGAAGAAAGTAAGCTAAGAATGAAGAAATTCAATGGCAATAACTATCAATTATGGAGGATGCAGATAGAAGATTATCTGTATCAGAAAGATTTGTACTTATTGTTGGGTGGGGTTGCAAGCAAGCCCACATATATGAAAGATGAAGAATGGAATGTTCTTGATCGGAAGGCTCTGAGATCTATAAGGTTGAGCCTGGCATCGTCTGTGATTTCCAACTTATCACAGGCTAAGACAACAGTAGAGTTACTAAAATCTTTGGCAAATTTATATGAAAAACCCTCAGCTTCAAATAAGGTATTTCTTATGAAGCAATTATTTAATTTGTAAATGCTGGAAGGTGGATCTGTACATAGTCATCTTAGTGATTTCCATGGTTTGGTAAACCAATTAATTTCAATCAATATAGCTTTTGATGATGAAATTAAGGCTCTCTTAATCTTATGCTCTTTACCTAAAAGTTGGGATAGTTTGGTAATGGCAGTTAGTAATACTGCGTCTGCTTCAAAAATCTTGAAAGTTGATGATGTTGTTAGTGTAATCTTGAATGAAAAAATTTGCAGGAAAAGCACAGGTGAGACATCAGGGAATGCTTTAAGTGTTGAAAGCAGGGGAAAGCAAAGAGAGAAGGTCGAGCAAGGGAAATCAAGGTCAAAGATAGGTAGGAGATCCAGATCCAGGTATGGCAGTATAATCTGCTAGAATTGTGGAAAGAAAGGGCATGTAAAGAAAGATTGTTGGTTGGTAGAAGATCAGCATGAAGAAAATGAAGAAGCAGATGTTGTAGGTATTGTTGCATAGGATGCTCTTGTATGTTCCTTGGATAAAGTGGAATCTTGGGTTTTAGATTCTGGTGCCTCTTTCCATGCAACCCCAAATATAGAATTTTTTCATGAATATGTCCAAGGAGACTCTGGAAAGATTTATTTAGGGGATGGTAAGCCTTGTCAAATGGTTGGCAAAGGGAAAGTGCAGCTGAAATTGTAGACGGGCAACACATGGGTGTTGAAGGAGGTCAAGCATGTCCCAGTCCTGAAGTAGAATTTAATCTCTGTTAGAAAGTTGGGTGATGAGGGATGCACAATAACTCTCACAGTGGATTCTTGGAAAGTTTCCAAGGGTGCACTTGTTTTAGCAAGAGGTAAGAAAGTAGGTACTCTTTATCTATCTACTTGTATTACTGATTCTCCTTCTGGTTTATCTACTTCAGATGTAGATGCGAAGATGTGGCTCAATAGGCTTGGTCACACGAGTAAGAAGGGGATGCATGTTCTTGAGTCAAAAGGTAAGAGTTCAGATTTGAAAAGCATAGATCGAGATTTCTGTAAGCAATAGAAGAAAGTGAGGTTTCTTAAAACTGGGTCAACAAAGAAGGGAGCTTCTATTGGAGGATCACAGTGGTATGCTATAAGAAAGGATCGTGTTTATTGCAGGAAGAGGAAATATGATGTTTTTGACAAGAACAAGAAATCCTTGGTTTTCAAGGAGAAGATGATGGACAGAGATCAGCTCAAGGGGCTGAATAATTTTGAGCAGGGTAGTTTGGACAAGGTTATGATTCAAAGTGAGCTTGCAGGTAAAAATTCATCACTCACAGGAAAACACAGTTACCAACATCGGTTAGGCGGAATCGATGTTGAACAGACAGGTACCAACATTGGTCATGTGTAGACCAGAGTCAGTGGTGTTGGGCAGGTGGACACCGACATCAGTCAGGAAACTGGCGTCGGTGATTAGGAGGCAATAACATCGGTCGGGTGTAGACCAAGGTCGGCCAGAGGTGACCGACATTGGTCACTATTAAAATGGATTTTGGGCAGACAACAAGCTGTCAAGGAGTCTCAAATGCCCATGAGGAGGACTGAAAGGGTAAGTAAGCCTCAAATTTGTTATTCCCCTTCTTTACACTACTTGTTGCTCATAGATGGTCAAGAACCAGGAAGTTTTAAAGAGGTAGAGTAGGTGGAATCTAGGAAATAGTGGGAGCATGGCATAAATGAAGAAATTGATTCCTTGGGAAAGAACCAAATGGGAGATTTGGTAGAGTTGTCAGCCGGAAAGAAAGCACTGAAAGATGAATGGATTCCTAGGTTAAAGAAAGGAGAGAATGGACACGTGAGACAGAAGGCCAGGTTATATGGTCTTGAGTAGGCTACAGGACAATGGTATTTAAGTTTTGACAGGTGTATGACAAAGCATGGCTTTAGTCAATGTCAATGTGACCATTGTGTTTACTTTACCAGGTTGGATAATATTAGCTACATTATCCTGTTACTGTATGTGGTATATATGCTTGTTGCAAGGTCACACATGTAGGGAGTTGCTGAGCTAAAGGTAAAGTTAGTTCAGAGGTGTGCCATGAAAGATTTGGAGGCAACAAAGAAATTCTTTGGCATGAGTATTTCTAGAGACAGGGAAGGTCACAAGTTGATGTTGTCTCAGGATGATTATGTGAATAAGGTAGTGGAGAGGTTCAATATGCAGGATGCAAAACTAGTTAGCACACCTATGGATGGATAGTTCACAGAACAGTGTCCCAAATCACATGATGAGTTTGAGTACATGTGTACTAGACCTAATATTACCCAAGCAGTGGGAGTTGTCAGCAAGTTTGTGGCCAATTCGAGAAAGAAGCACTGGAAAGCAGTTCAGTGGATTCTCAGGTATCTGAGAGGGACCAGTAGCAGGTATACATGTTATGCAGGGTCAAGCACTTCTCTACATGGGTATGTAGATTCAGATATGGCAGGTTACTTGGATGACAGGAATAGCACCACAGGATATGTGGTGGTTGGTCTTCAAGATTGAATTTGAAGAGGGATACAAGCCAGGAAATAAAATTAGATGATGTACAAGTACAGGTACAGGTGCAGTTGTTTATCTTTAAGTGGGAGATTATTAAGTTGTGGAGCTAAAAGCTTCACTGATGCAAATGGAGGAGGTTGTTGAGTTGTAAAGCAACTGACGTCGATTTGATCAACCGATGTTGGTCATCTTCAGTGTTCACAGTAACTGACTTCGGTTATGGGTCGGTCGACATTGGTCAGATAGGAACTGACGTCGACAACCTGTGTGTGCGTGCATTTGCATGCACTTCTAGAATTGGTCTAATTTTAGATGGACAGTTAGTTTGCATGTAAAAGACTAATTTTAGTCTTGAGTCTGCATTTCTAATTATTATAATTAGGAAGTCTAATTATTGTTTGTATGGGATCTATTTAAGAGACCCATGGGGCTGTATTGTAATCAAGGACAAGGAAGAGATCCTTCCAATTGTAAGATCAGGTTGATCTGCAGGTTGTTGCAATATCAGAAGAGATCTACATGATAAGTAAGATCAGTTGATTTGTAGGTTGTTGCAAGATCAGGGAGATCTACTTGGAGTACTTTGAGTACTTGGTGTACTGGCAGTGTTGTTACTGACTGGTGGAGGGTACAACTCTGTGTTTGAGTTGTGGTTGTAATGAGTTATGAGATAGAGAACTCCTGAGGGAGAATTATTGTACACCCAAGAGGTGTGGGAAGAGTGTGATTTATTCATTGTATTTCCTTCTGGAAGAGTATTAATACAAGATCGTATTGTCTCTCATATTCTGTGCTGTTTTTTATTGTAGTTACATTTTACTTCTTGTTTAATTTCATGTTTAGTTGCTTATACAAGGTAATCAATTGTGCTCTTAATCCTAACGGGATAGCGCATTATGTAATATAAGATATTGACTCTTATATTTTTGACTTTGGTACATACACATTAGTTAAGACTTTATCTAGTTTTATAAGTTATTTTATACAGTTTTAGTCATTGTTGACTTCTCCTAAAGTGCTAAAAACAAATCCAAAGGCATAAGACCTAGTCAGGTCTATCTTCACTAAATCATGCTATGAAAGGATTTGGCTCGAGCTAGAATCCATGAACCAATATAGCTTATGCAGTCCATTTAATACTATATGGAGACTTATTTGAGCACACTGACCATTATGGGATTAGTTTTTTAACACTGAGATCAAAATGTTAAGTGAATTATAGATGTAGAGGGATTCAATCCTCTAGATATAACTATGTATAAATCCAACATTCAATGTAGTCTTCACTAATTAGCCAAATAGGATCACAAGATTTTAACACTTGATACCTATATGGGAAACTCATTACTAATTCACACTACAAAGAGACTCATCTTTCCAGTACACAATCAGGTATATGAGCCTTCTAAGTTTCAACTACTACATAAAACAACTTAGCTGACTATGAATAAGGATTAACACTGAATATGATGTTACCATAATTAACTTGAGGCATGAATGTCCATAAAAAGATGTCCAAAGTCTTCTTATCTAAATCTATATTCATTGTAGACATGAGGAACAAGTTATTATCACACCGCATCGAACTAGATTCATTCCACAAGTTAAGAAACATCATTGTCAAAATATAGAAATGATCTATGCAAAAAGTCAATGTTTTCCATTCCATGTAAATTATTGAAATCTACAACAAATTTTCCATAATCCACCATGCCATTACCATCAAAATCTGATTTCAAGGAAATTGTAACTTTATGAACGTAGTCTACTAATAAAAATATAAGAAGTTGTTTAAATGAAATATTATGTTTCGTGAGAATTATGACTTTCTATATTATGATTGGCTATTGAAATTGAGTACTTTGTACATAAAAATGATAGAATGTGATACTATGGCTTGTTATAGAATGTATATATATTTGAATCTACTTATAGAAATTAAAGGTATGCACTTTAAATATATATTATACTCAGGTGGTATAAACTGTACTTGTTATGCTTATTATTATGTGATAAATCATATAGTGGAGATTCATTCATACTTTTAACAAACTAAATATATGCATTTTGATTATTCATGTGTTTAACATGTTTTATTCCTGTTAGTAGGAAGTAATCTATATGAATTTATTGGTTATATTCATGTTAATAAAATCTCGTATTGTTGTTACTTAGTAAGTAGTGAGATGGACTTCACTAGCTTATGAGCATCACCAATGCCAGATGAAGATAATCCGATCAAGTGGTGTGCTTGAATTTGACTGATTCTAGAGATCAATAACTATTAAAAACTTTATCTAAATTAATATTTAGTTATAAATTATTATTTTATATGTATTATTTACATATTTGTGCGATATCATGTTAGAACATATTTTATTTATCGTACACATCATGTATTAGAAATTTTATAGCACACGGTACTAGCTTGTCTCTCTGGATTCTCACACTATCACTATCCACTCATCCATGAAGGGAGGGCCATTCCCTGATGAGGGATTATGTGGGAGATCGATGGTCTATGGTTGGTGTGTAAAATCACTTTGAGGATGCTCTCTCTCCCCACAATAATACTTATTTTGAGACTACACTTGAGATTACCATAGATATCGAAGTTCGGGAACTCATGCTCATTGGAACCTTATATCTAGTATCTAGTATCTTGTTTTGTATTGTATGTGTTATTAATGAAACATAATCCTTGATGGAATGTAATTATTTACTTATTGTACATCAACAATAGTGGATGTATATTTGTACCATCTATGGCTAGTAATCTATAATTACTTTCTATATTCAGTTATACTTATTTCATATGATGCTAGTGATCAGTTATAGGTAGATGTTACATGCTTATTTTACAGTTGGCATACTTAAAGTGTTTTAATTGGATCACTAATTATATTCTCATGGTAAAATCTAATGAAATAATATGTTGTTTAAATAAATTAAAAAAAAAATTACATTATTTTAAGTAGATCCCAGTGGGGATGTTATATGTGGTATCAGAGTTATGGCTCAAACTCTAGGACCTAATGAGTCCACTATTTTTTTTGTATTCTTCTATTTAATAGAAAGGATAATGGTGAAAGCTAGAGTATCCAGAGAGGTTCCTTTAAATATCAATGATAATAACTCTCCATTTGATTGTAATCGATTTGCTGCTAGACAAGCAACAAAGTTGGATCAAATTCTCATAGCCATTAACAAAACTAGGGACCAAATTTTAACCCTCGAGTAGGAAGTTAATGGCCATGAAGAGGAAGTACATTAGGATGTACCTGAAGAGCATCCCATTGAGTAGGAAAACCCTTAGAATGCAAGAGCTTAGGTAGCTATGGAATTGGCTAGAGATATGAAAAAGGTAAACCCACCTAAGTTCGATGGAACTATTTTGGGTGATGAAATTGAAGCATGGTTGATTGAAATGAAAAAGTATTTTGAGATTCAAAACTAATATAAGGTTATTAAATTAGTGTGGGAAGCTTACTAGTTGGTTGGTGAAGCATCTGCATGGTGGGCCAATAAGAAGTTGGAAATAAATCTTATCTCGACCACCAATACATGGGAGCTTTTTATGACATTATTTAGATCAAGGTGGATTCCAAAATTATACTTTGAATAGAAGCTTATAGATTTATAGAATTTAAAATAAGGAGACTTGTCAATGAATGAGTATTGGGATTAGTTCACTAAACTTTTGAAGTGTGTACCTTAGTACCAGGTAGATGAGAGGTTCAAAATTAGGAAGTTCATCATGAGATTAAAACTCCAAATCAGTGGAGAGTTCACAATGTTACCTTTTGGGTTGACAAATGCTCTAACAATATTTATGAATCTCATAAATAGTGTGTTCAGAGATTATCTGGATCATTTTATTTTGGTTTTTCTTGATGACATTCTGATATACTCTAAGAATGAAGAGGAGCATTTTCGACATCTGAAACTAGTTTTACAACGATTGTGGGAGTACAAGTTATATAACAAGTTATCTAAGTGCATATTTATCTAGAAGAGAGTATAATATCTGGGACTTATTATCTCTACAAATGGTATTTTAGTAGATCTAACAAAGATAAGGGCCATTATGGAGTGGCTAGCACCAAAGAATGTCCATGAGGTAAGAAGTTTCATAGGGTTAATGGGCTATTATAGGAATTGCATTCCAATTTTTTATAATATAACTAATCCGATTACCTCCCTATAATAAAAGAACCAGATTTTTTTCTGGTCAGATAAGTGTGAAGTAGCTTTTTAGAAATTGAAAAAAAGGCTTAATTCAACACTAGTGCTAAGAGTTCCTGACCCCAATGGTCAATTTTTGATGATCACATATGCATCTGGGGATGGAATTGGAGGAGTCTTTATGTGGGATGGCATAGTGGTAGCTTATGAATTAAGAAATTTGAAGCCTTATAAGGTGAAATATGCCCCTCACAACCTAGAACTTACAAAAATTATGCATGTTTTACAAGTTTGATAGCATTATTTATTAGAAAAACTATTTGAGCTCAAGATTGATAACTTGGGACTCAAGTACATCTTCACCCAACCAAATTTGAATGCTCATTAGAGATGTTGGTTAAAGTTATTATCTGATTATGATTTTGATATCAATTATATCAAAGGTAAGGAAAATAGAGTAGTTGATGTCCTAGGTTGTAGGAGGTACATAGTAGCCATGACCACTATTAAGAGTACTTTCAAGGAGTGAGTGATCCAATTCTCACTAAGATATTAATTCTATGATTAGGTCAAAAAAGTATCATCTATGAATGCCTAGAATCCTAAGTATAAATGATACAGATCAATGAATGATGGTCTTTTATGATACATTGGAAGGATGTATGTGCCAGATCAAGAGAATCTGAGGAATACAATGCTAAAGGAACTGCATAATGTCCCATATTCAAGACATTCAGCAGTAACCAAGCTTATGGTAGAACTTAGAACACTTAATTTTTAGAATGGAATCAAGAAAGATGTAGTAGACTTTATGTCACATTGTCTATAATGTTAATGAGTGAAAGCTGAACTTGTGCATCCAGTTGAATTGTTATATCCACATGATATACCAAAATAGAAATGACAGGTGATCAATATCGACTTTGTCCAAGGTTTACCATTATCATGAAATAAGCATGACATGATCTTGGTTGTAGTTGACAAACTAACCAAGGTAGCTCATTTTATACCAAGAAAATTGATAGATGATGTACCCACTCTTGAAGAGAAGTTTGTAAAAGAAGTGTATCAATTGCATAGATTTTTGGAGAAGATCATTTCAGATTATGATCTGAAGATGACTTTTAGATTTTGGGTAACTCTGAAGTTAGCTTTGGGTACACAATTAAACTTTAGACTAAGTGAATTAATCAAGTGTTAGAGGATATTATTTGTATGTATTGCATGGATCAATAATACAAGTAGGAATATTATCTTTTGTTGGTTGAGTTTGCTTACAATAACTCATACCAATCAACTTTAAAGATGGCACCATTTGAAGCATTTTATGGAATAAGGTGCAAGACACTAATTAGTTGGGATAGGTTGGAAGATAGGGTAATATTTGGACCTAAGATGCTTTTATAAATGGAAGATCAAGTCAGATCAATCAGACAGAGATTGGTCAAAGCCAATGATAGGCAAAAGAGTTATGCTGATATGAAGAGACTAGATAAATCATTTTTAGTAGGTGATAAAGTGTTCTTGTGGGTTAAGCTACAAAAGATCTTGATTAAATTCAATAAGTCAACAAAACTTTCATCGAGATATGTGGGACCCTTAGAAAATTTAAAAGTGGTTAACATTGTAGCATATAGGCTTGCATTGCCACCAACCATAGCTCTATTGCATAATGTCTTCCATATTTTTTATCTTAAATAATATATTGTTGATACTTCACATGTGTTGGATTGGAATGCTTTATAGGTTCTGGATTCTAAGGTGGTCATGACTAAAACCAATTAGAGTAATTGACACTTCGAAACTTCGTTTGTGTAATAGAGAGATGTCACAGTGCAAGGTCTTGTGGGACCAATACTCTGAGGATAGTGCTATTTGGGAGGATTATGATGGATTTTACAAATGATTTTCGTATTTATTTGCTTGATTTGATGCTTCATACTATGTTATTTTTTGTTGAATAATATTTTTTATTCCTAACTAATGTTTAAATAAGTGTCATTGAGATGATGACCAACTTTAGGAGGGAAGTATGTTACATCCCAATTTCTCACCAAGTAGATTTACTTGAATTCCATGGATTTTTATGGTTGGTAATTTGATTTGATTATTATTAACTAAGTTATAAGTCATATATTGTTGTGGGGAAATTGTATATTCTTTCCATTACATGATTTTATTGCTATGAGCTAGCTGTATTGTATATTATTTACTTTATGATCATATTGATTTACTAATATCTATCACAGTGCTATGGACTAATGACCTTTTTGTCATGAATTTGACACAGGAGAGATTCATCCCTTAGATCATGATGGAGGGAGAGCATCATCGGAGAGGGTGATGTAGAAAGAGGTGTTGGGGGATGACAGAGGAATGACTAGAACCCATGCACACACCACATTAGATAGTACATATTATTTGCATTGTTTAAATTGTTAGCATTAGTGCATTCTTTATGTTATCTACATTTAGATAATTATATATGTGTGTGTTATTTTAGTTTAATAATTGTATGTGAAATAAATCATGTGTGGTTACATTGTGAATATTATGTGTAGGTTTAAATGTATAATGTTGCAGTATGATTATGTTATGCTATTATAGTCATAATTGTTAATGTTTACGGGAATGTAAATTTGTGTGAATAGTATCAAGTTACTATGGTATGTAGACTAACCATAATATCTTTGTAATGTTTTAAAACATTAGCTTGTTATCATATGATATTCAGGAATATCAATATACGCCTTGATATATGAAGATAACAAAATACATAGAGAGTCTATATAACATAGTAATAACACAGTGATTATGTTGTTATAATACTATGGTGATTGGTTTAATAGATGCCCGATTTACCATTTTGGATAAAACAATATAATAGACTTTACATATTAGTTTGGTTACTATTAAAATCATGATGTTGTTATCATTTATAAGTTAGTAACAGATAAAATAAATAAAGCAATTGTATTATAATTAGGAAAAAGAAAAACATAAAAGGAAACATGCAAGCTTTAAAGGACGGTGATGAACTTTAAAGGAGAGCCATTCAAAAAAAAGAAAGAAAGAAAGAAATCCAATGGAAAGTAGAAACTAAATTTTGCTTATTTTGAGAGTAATGACAAAGAGGCAAATAGGAGGAGAGAAGAAGGGAGTGCAAATTTGAGAAGAGAAGGCACATAGTGTGGCAGTGAAGAAGAGTTGAGGGAATGAAGGGAGAAGAGGAAATAAGGGCAAGGACTTTTAGTATCATCTGGGCGACTATTAAGAGGTTGGTGATATTCTAACTTAGAATTTTTTTGTGTATGTCAAATCATGGTAATACATTTAATTAGGGACTATAATTATTTTATAAAACCATGGACATATATAAATAAATGGTCTATGTATATATTGATATTTGAAACCATGATTAGATATATGAATAATCAATATATGAAAGGATATATATATATATATATATATATATATATATATATATATATATAAACTGCATGGAGTTATTATAAAAAACATTGAGATATATATACAAATTCTATGTGAATATTCATCCTTTTAAAACAATGAATAAGTAATGATTATGAACCATGGACATCTTGACAAATTCAAGCTTGGGTGATTTGTATAAAGCTAACTACATGTATTATGTTAAAATAATATATATATCAAACTAAGTATGATATGTGCAGTGAACTGTGTACAAGTATGAATAAAATGTATAGTGTTGACACAACATATAATGACTATGTGGGATAACGAACTGATCTATATATGTCGAGCTATGCATATAATTTAAACAATGAGCGTTGGACTATAGGTATTTAATATTATTCAAACATAACATAAAACCGAAGGCATATACATAATTTAATCTGTAAACATAGCATATGTGTATAATGAAGTCGTTGGCACATACATAAATCCATGATACTAAGTTCATGAGCATTCGAAAAGTGAGCTGTGAGAATGATCTGAGTGAACTAGATGAATTAATGGTCTTATATGGTCAAACTGTATATCAATTGCTACACTGTGTGTTACCGATTCATGAGATTAAAACAAGGATGAATAAAGATCATTGGTAGGAATAAGAAAATTGTGAACTTGTATTACACATACAGTGTGCTTTTGTTCTCCAAATTGTAGTAATCAATTTATGTAAGTATGATTATATATATATATATATATAATAAAAAATCGTACGACTGAGTGTTTGAGAAATATATAAACTTGTTATATAAAACTATGCTGAGAGTATTCTTGTTTTTCAAATCAAGTCAATATATGAAAATAACAAACTGTGTGTTATAATAGTGAACTGTGTAAGATAACGAACTGTGTTATAATAGTGAACTGTGTAGGATAACGAACTGTATGTTATAATAGTGAACTGTGTAGGATAACGAACTGTGTAATATAAGATACTAACTCTTATATTTTTAAATGTGTGATTGGGGTGAGCTTTCATTGGTGCATACACATTGGTTAATACTTTATCTAGTTTTATAAGTTATTTTATACATTTTCAGGTATTGTCGACTTCTTCTAAAGTGCCAAAAACAAATACAAAGGCATAAGACCTAGTCAGGTCTATCTTCACTAAATCATACTCTGAAAGGATTTGGCTTGATCTACAATCCATGACCCAATATAGCTTATGTAGTCCATTTAATACTACATGGAGACTTATTTGAGCACACCGACCATTATGGGATTAGTTGTTTAACACTAAGAGGGAAATGTTAAGAGAATTATATACATAGAGGGATTTAATCTTCTAGATAAATTTGTGTATAACTCCAACATTCAATGTAGTCTTCACTATATAGCCAAAGAAGATCATAATATTTTATCACTTGATACCTATACGGGAAACTCATTATTGATTCACACTACAAGGTGCCTCAATCTTTCCACTACACAATCAGGTATATGAGTCTTCTAGGTTTCAACTACTACATAAAACAATTTAGCCAACTATGAATAAGGATTAACATTGAATAGGATTCTTACCATAATTAACTTGAGGCATGAATGTCCATTAAAAGATGTCCAAAGTCTTCTTATCTAAATCTATTTTCATTATAGACATTTAGAACAAGTTATTATCATACGACATCAAACTAGCTTTATTCCATAAGCTAAGAAACATCATTGTCAAAATATATAAATGATTTATGAAAGCAAATAATGTTTTCCATGCCATGTAAATGATTTGAATCTGAAATAAATTCTCCATAATCTACCGTGCCATTACCATCAACATTTGAATGCAAGGAAACTGTAACTTTATGAATGTATTCTACTAAAAAAATATAATAATTTGTTTAAATGAAAGATTATGTTTCGTGAGAATTATGAATTTCTATATTATGACTAGCTATTGAAATTGGATAGTGTTTACATAAAAATTATGAACTATGATATTATGTCTTGTCATATAATGTATATATATATTTAAATCTACTTACAAAAATTAAAAATATCTAGTCTAAATATAGATTATACCCAGGTGGTATAGGTTACTTGTTATGCTTATTATTATGTGATAAATAATATAGTGAAGATTCATTCATACGTATGACAGACTAAATGTATGCATTTTGATTATTCCTATGTTTAGCATGTTTTATGCCTGCTAGTAAGAAGTAATTTGTATGAATTTGTTGGTTATATTCATGTTAACCAAATCTTGTATTGCTGGTACTAAGTAAGTAGTGAATTGAACTTTACTAGCTTACTAACATCACCAATGCTAGATGAAGGCAATCCAATCCAGTGGTGTGTGTTGTTCCCAAAATCTGTCACTTGTTTTTGGGGACAACATATCGACTATTTTGGTCCTGCAGGCCAAAATTCTCCCTTTTCTTTTTTGAGAATGTCCTGAACATCCAAGTTCTTCAATTTTTTAATCTTTTTCAGCTAAGGGACTCACAGGTTCAATGGGTTCCACAGCTTCAACCGACGGGCTTTCACAAAGAAACAAGTCTTCCTTTGAACACTTAGGCATTTCAAGGTTGGTTCAACATCGAGGTTCAATCAAAAGACTTAGCAGCGGGATTCAAACAAATGGAATGAACCATTGAACAATTGAACCATTGAACCTCACTTCAGCAAAGTTCAAAGGTTCAACAAGTTCAATAAGTTCAAAGGACTTAAAGAAAAAAAGACCTTTAAGAGTAAAGATCGAACCGTTGAACCATTGAACCTTGAACCAAAAGAGTTCAAAGTTTAAAGGTTCAACAAGTTCAATAAAGACTGAGAGACTTAGAAGAACAAAGGATTTGAAGAGCTAAGAAAGAAAGGTTGAACCGTTGAACCTTGAACCTCGGAAGGTTCAAGGTTCAAAGGTTCAATGAGTTCGACAGAAAAGAAAAGGATCCAAAAAGTTTGAAGAACCATAGGATTCAAAGAAAGAAAATGAACCGTTGAAATTTAAATCGAAATGGTTCAAAGTTCAAAGGTTCAAAGGGTTCAAAGAATTCAAAGTTCAAAAGGAATCTTTGAGTGAATGAAGGAAACAGAAGATTCCAGAAAGAAGTTCAAAGTTCAATGGTTCAAATAAATGGTTCAACCAAAGAAGAAAAAAGAAAGTGAACACGGCTCTTTCAAAGAAACATTGAACCAAAGAGCCGATTGAACCACTTGAACCATTGAACCATTAAACTGATGCACTCTGAAGGTCCAAAGGTTCAAGGTTCAAAGTGGTTCAAGTGACTAAGTGATCAGCGACATCCCCACAGACGTCAAATATAGGGTAATGAAATATCCGTTGATTTTCAAAGATGCACACATGAGAACAAACTCAACGATTGGCCAAAGAAGGAGCCAAAAAAGCTAGCTGAAAGCGAGAAGATAGCCCTGAGAGCTCAGATGGCCAAAAAAGGACAAAACGTGGCAAGGAAAGAGAGAACAACTATAAGAAATCCAAAAATATCTGCAAGAGAGTTACTTCCAGTAGGTGAAACAATCCACTAGGTGGACATCAGAGAACGTGAACATTCAAAGGCATGGCCTATTTTTATACATTAAGTAAAGGCGAAATGGACAGCTACACACATATCAGGAAGAGGATAGGGTGGCTCTTACTTTGAAAGGAGACATTTGAGATGAATTGACATGCCACAATTAAGGCTGATGCCCTGTCCCAGCATGGCCCCTTCACAGAACTAAAAATGCATTTAAGGCATTCAATTCAGCATGGGCCATTTTCATGAAAACAAGCACCCAAGTCTTTCTTGGAATGTTATATATTGTAATATCCCATTTTATGAAAGAGAGATCTCTCTGTTATAGAAGCAAAACTCTGCCCAAATTGAAAGGCATTTCCTGAGACTTTGAGCTCAGATTGTTAATCATATTTATTTATTTGAATGAGAAAATAAGTGACCTTTCAGACTTTGTGATGGAATAGCTTGCATTATTTAGGAAATTTTTCGTATGTCTATTTCCTAAAAGCATTCTTGTCCATTTAATTTAACAAGTAGAACTAGTGGAAGTAATCAGGAAGGTGTCTTGAAGTTGACTATGGAGAGACTTTGTGCTGCCACAATGGTCTTTAGTGTGTTATTTTCTATATCTGTGTAAAGGATCTTGGGATGAATTTGTGCCCCGATTGTCCTTCGTATATTTCACTTTTCGGTAGTTGAGGTGGAGACTTTGTGCTACACTTCATCCTGCTGTGTTACTACGTCTAGTTACTTTTACTACCCAAGAAGGAATCTGGCTATTGACTGAGTATTGCTTTTGAAAGAAGAGAAGTACCTCCAATAATCACCCAAGAATTATCTTATGTCTGTGAACATCATCTCTAAAAAAAGAGAGATGGATGGTGTTATCCTACCCTGAGTGTTATTTTAAGCTTATTTATAGTATATAGTACCTTATAGTTATAGGGAACCTCCCCTTGATGAGAGAAGAGATTTGTCCCATTTTGATGTGGTAAACCTGCACATTTTATCAGATCAATCTCTCTATGTTGTGGTTGAAACACCTATTTTTCCCTCAGTTAGCTAGTGACAAAATATTCCTCCAACAGTTTTTGACAACTCCGCTGGGGATCAAACGAGTTATTCTAGTTATTTTCTATCTCCATATCCTTATCCATTTCCATTATATACTCTGATTTGTGAAACTAGAGATTCTAGGGATCAAACGTTTCATTGCTATTGTCTACTCTTCCAGCTCTATGCCAATAGTTTTTGGTGACTCTGTTGGGGAAGAATGAACAGTTTTTGGCAACTCCACTAGGGAAGAATGAAAATGTTTTGGCAACTCCGCTGGGGATCAAATGAGCTATTCTAGTTCTTTTCCATCTCTATATCCTTATCCATTTACATTATATACTCTAATCTGTGAAACTAGAGATTCTGGGGATCGAACGTTTCATTGTTGTTGTCTACTTTGCCAGCTCCATGCCAACATTTTTTTAGTGACTCCGCTGGGGAAAGAACGCGTAGTTTGAAGCCTCAAGCTTCAAATTGAAGCAGTTCTAGTTCTTTTTCATTTCCATTTTAGCACTCTAGCAGATTCACAGTATATGCAAACCCAAAGATCTCAAGCTATTGTTGACCCTGTATTTGAGTTGGTACAACAAAGTAATTTTGATATGTTTCCTCCACAACCTCACCTCCAACAAACTAGGAGTCTTCCTCTTACCAACACCAGGTCACCAATACAAGGCAACACTTATTTTCCCTCTGCTAGCAGAGCTTTACCTATACATACTCCACCTATATTTGTTATCCCCCCTTTCCATAGTCATATAATGGCGGCTCAAGGCCCCTGGGGTAACTCTTTTGGTCCACTCAATCTAACTCCACCTCTACATGAACTGCCTCACAATTCCATGAAGAATTTCTCCAAGTTCTTTGGTGATGGGAGATTTCATCCTGATGAACATATTGGAGCCTTTAGCGTAGCCTGTGGCATAATAGGTGTGGAGTATTAGGACGTAACAGTCAGGATATTTGTGGAAACATTGCAAGGCACTGCTGCAAACTAGTTATATCATCTACAAGCACAAATAGTTACTGACTAGAACACCCTCAAAGCCAAGTTTGAGGCCATGTTCAATCCTATAGAAGATGCGCATGACCTACTGGCCCAGCTCACATAAATGAAGAAGGAGCCTCATGAACCTATGAGAGACTTCATAGCCAAGTTTGACAAGTTGAGGAAAAATATTCCTACAATTTCTTAACCAACAGCTGAGAATCTCAAATGCTTCTTCATCAAATCTCAACTTCCTGAAGTGAGTTTTCTGCTGAGACGTGCTGGCCACATAGACCTTGCTGTAGTGCAAGATTTGGCTACTGAGGTGGAAGATGATCTCATCTTGGTAGAGAAGATAAGGAGAGATCCTAACAGAGGTAAATCTTCTTCATCCTCTGAATATCCATCTATAAGTACCACTGATCTAATGGTGCAAAAGCTAGCAAATGAGTTGCTAGCTCTCAAAAAGTAAATGGCGCAAGGGATGTCTGCTCCTCCTTCGTACTGAGATGTACCAAGGAGGACATTCCCCAATCAGTCATACCAAGAATCAAGGTCAGCCAAATCATCTTCCTCCCCCTCAGGGGAAACTTGCTATTGAAGCAGCTCTAGCCAACTCAGCAGTTGGATACGTTGAAATAGAATCAAATTTTTCTTTCCAATCTGAGTTAAACCAGGAAGATGGCACTGATCTCTTTGTGGAAGACCAAGATGAATTAGCTGGCAACTCCAACATTAGTTTCCTGAATTACTAGGATGAATCCAGAAGTAAAGGTGAAGTGTTTGATGGATCATATGCTGTATTCACCCGGTCCTAGAACCAGTCAGCCCAACAAGCTGATAAGAAAAAAATAGAGGAGTGAGCTCAACTAGTAATTTCAATTGCTAAGCGGGGAACCACTCTGTCTTTTCAATCAAAGGACCCGGTGATCGCTAAAAAGGTAAGTACATCAAGTTTTCCTTCATCTTCTGCTTCAAATTTGTAGACCATTACCATCCCTCCTAAAAACCAGAAGGATGAACTGCTTTTCCCTATTCTTAATTCATTTTAGACATTTGATATAATTGACCATGTTAAGAAAATCAAAATTCAAATCTCTGAATTTGAATTCCTGTAATCCAACCCTAAGTAGTTGGATAAGTTGGTTCAATGTGTAAAGAATAAAACCGTCTCTACAAGACCATCTGTTCTAAAGGTGACTCTCACATCCACCCAGAATAACATTGTCATTACTCTTCCTACTGCTTCTGGGAAGATAGAACCATTTTATGTCTCCCTATTGATAAACAGTCACCAGCTGCATAATTGCATCATCGACTCAGGCGCATCTGACAATGTCATGCCTGCCAAAGTGGTAGAATCTTTTGGTCTCACACTGACCAAGACATTTGGGAGATGCTTCTCCATGGAAAACAAACAAGTCCCTTTGCTAGGACAAATCAAAGATGCCTAGTTTGCATTTGCGGCCTTTCTAAGAAAAAGAATTAAGATGATAGTCCTAGTGGCCGATGTCCCAGTCTCCTACGACATCCTTCTTGGTCAAATTTTTTGCAAGGATGTTGGTGGAGAAATAAGTATGGACCTGTCTGAGGTAAGGATCCCTGTCAAAGGTGTCATGCAAAGGCTGCTCCCAAAAAAGGAGTTGAAGTACATTGTCACCCAAACGGTAGCCCCCAAAGCTCAAATTCTATTTGAGTCTTTAGGGGTGGGTAATTACTTCTTGACCACAGAGGATGTTCATGTTTCAGCAGATGAAAGTCTTGTAAGTGACAATCCAAAAAATTCAGATAAGCCATCATAAAAATTGGTAGGGCATAGTACACATGAAAAGGGATCTTCCCTTCTTAACGAAGAAAAATTTGAAAGAAGATTAAATTCTGATGATGTCTAGATTTTGGAATTCGATGGCAGCAATTCTTCTACTGGTTCTGGAGCTAGAGTTGTTTTAATATCTACTCAAGGAGATATTTTCCCTTATGCATATAAGTTGCAGTTCAGCAACACTAACAACACTGCTGAATATGAATTGTTGCTACTCGGTATAAAGGCTGCTCAAGATAAAGGTGTTAAGCTCCTTCATGCCAAAGGAAATGTTGAGCTGGTGGTTTGTCAGGTGAAGAACTTGTGTCAAACAAAGAACAAAATATTGTGTCATTACCATAATCTATTATGGGACTGTATTGAAAGTTTTGAAACTTTCAATATATCTATAGTGCCTAAAGAGCTTCATAGTCATGTAGATTCATTGGCTATCTCTATGACCCTCGTAGTTCCTCATAAAGAATTTGAAGAGAAAAAGTACACTATCGAGTTGGTCTTTCAACCAAGTGTGCCTGACAATGCCAATCATTGGTAGGTGTTTGATCCTGACAATCAAATCATGTGCTGGATTGAACTAGAAGAATAATAAATTATGGTAATGGACAATATTATTGCGTGTTAAAGTCAGGTAAAGAAACTCTCTGACAAGAGAGTAAGGATTCATGGTTTTTAGATTAGAGATCCAGTCTTGCTGTGGGGCAAGAGGAGAGAACCAAAAGGAATGCACAAAAAATTTGATTCCTGGTAGAGAGGTCCATTCACCAATCATCGATTCTAGGGAGAAAATGGTTTTTTACTGATATATCAAGACAAAACATCATTTTCACTACCTCACAGTGGGTAGTATCTGAAGCACTTCAATCCTTGAAGTATCAGATAAGATCATTTATACATATGTATAGTCTTTAATTCTATTTTTTGTTTTTTGTTTTTATTTTTGGGTGCCTTTCATTTTGGGTAGCATGACTCCATAGCCCAATGGCATACTTAAAGACACCGGAGATTCTGGATTCTACTCTCTTCGATTTTTTTCCAATTGAAGGAAGTTCCCCAACTGGAGCCAGCTGTTGTTCCCAAAATTTGTCACTTGTTTTTGGGGACAACATATCAACTATTTTGGTCCTATAGGCCAAAATTATCCCTTTCCTTTTTAAAAAATGTCCTGAGCATTAAGTTCTTCAATAATTCAATATTTTTTAGCTAAGGGACTCGCAGGTTCAACGGGTTCCACAAGTTCAACTGGCGGGCTTTCACAAAGAAACAAGTCTTCCTTCGAACACTTAGGCATTTTAAGGTTGGTTCAACACCGAGGTTCAATCAAAAGACTTAGTGGCAGGCTTCAAATAAATTGAATTAACCATTGAACCATTGAACCCCGCTTCAGCAAAGTTCAAAGGTTCAACAAGTTCAATAAGTTCAAAGGACTTAAAGAAAAGAATACTTTGAAGAGTAAAGATCGAATTGTTGAACCATTGAACCTTGAA
Source organism: Torreya grandis (assembly GCA_037957365.1). NCBI lineage: Eukaryota > Viridiplantae > Streptophyta > Pinopsida > Cupressales > Taxaceae > Torreya > Torreya grandis. Next base: position 67,976 of record JARHVA010000121.1, on the reverse strand, counting down.
CCAAAAGAGTTTAAAGTTCAAAGGTTGAACAAGTTCAATAAAGACTGAGAGACTTAGAAGAATGAAAGATTCGAAGAGCTAAGAAAGAAAGGTTGAACCGTTGAACCTTGAACTTCAGAAGGTTCAAGGTTCAAAGGTTCATTGAGTTCGATAGAAAAGAAAAAGATCCATAAATTTCAAAGGACCAGAAGATTCAAATAAAGAAAATGAATAGTTGAACTTTGAATCGAAATGGTTTAAAGTTCAAAGGTTCAAAGGGTTCAAAGAATTCAATGTTCGAAAGGAAACTTTGAGCGAATGAAGGAAGCGAAAGATTCCAGAAAGAAGTTCAAAGTTCAATGGTTCAAAGAAATGGTTCAACCGAAGAAGAAAAAAGAAAGTGAATGCGGTTCTTTCAAAGAGACATTGAACCAAAGAGCTGATTGAACCAAAGAGTCGATTGAATTGCCTGAACCATTGAACTATTGAACCGTTGCACCCTGAAGGTCCAAAGGTTCAAGGTTCAAAGTGGTTCAAGTGACTAAGTGATCAGTGACGTCCCTATGGACGTCAAATATAGGGTAATGAAATATCTATTGATTTTCAAAGATGCACATCTGAGAATAAACTTAGCGATCGGCCAAAGAAGGAGCCAAAAAAGCCAGCTGAAAGTGAGAAGATAGCCCTGAGAGCTCAGATCACCAAGAAAGGACAAAATGCGACAAGGAAAGAGAGAAAAACTATAGGAAATCTAGAAATATCTACATGAGAGTTATTCTTAGTAGGTGAAACAGTCCACCAGGTGGACATCAGAGAGCATGAACATTCAAAGGCACGACCTATTTTTTTGCATTAAGTAAAGGTGAAATGGACAACTGCACACATATCAGGAAGAGGACCAGGTAGCCCATACTTTGAAAGGAGACATTTGATATGAATTGACATGCCACAGTTAAGGCCGATGCCCTGTCCCAGCATGGCCCCTTCATAGAACTGAAAATGCATTTAAGGCATTCAATTCAGCATGGGCCGTTTTAATGAAAATAAGTACCCAAGTCTTTCTTGGAATGCTATATATTGTAATCTCCCATTTTATGAAAGAAATATCTCTCTGTTATAGAAGCAAAACTCTGCCCAAATTGAAAGGCATTTCTTGAGACTTTGAGCTCAGATTGTTAATCATACTTCTTTATTTGAATGAAAAAACAAGTGACCTTTCAGACATTGTGCTAGAATAGCTTGTGTTATTTAGGAAATTATTCTTATGTCTGTTTCCTAAAATCATTCTTGTCCATTTAATTTAACAAGCAGAACTAGTGAAAGTAATTAGGAAGGTATCTTGAAGTCGACTATGGAGAGACTTTGTGCTGCCACAATGGTCTTTAGTGTGTTGTTTTCTGTATCTATGTAAAGGATCTTGGGATGACTTTGTGCCCCCATTGTTCTTTGTATATTTCACTCTTTGGCAGTTGAGGTGGAGACTTTGTGCTACACTTCATCCTGCTGTGTTACTGCGTCCAGTTACTTTTACTACCCAGGAAGGAATCTGGCTATTGACTGAGTATTACTTCTGAAAGAAGAGAAGTACCTCCAACAATCAACAAGGAATTATCCTATGTTTGTGAACATCATCTCTAAAAAAAGAGAGATGGATGGTGTTATCCTACCTTGAGTGTTATTTTCAGCTTATTTATAGTATATAGTACCTTATAGTTATAGGAACCTCCCCTTGATGAGAGGAGAGATTTGTCCCATTTTGATGTGGTAAACCTGCACATTTTGGCCGATCAATATCCCTATGCTGTGGTTGAAACACCTATTTTTCCCTCAATTAGCTGGTGACAAAATATTCACCCAACAGTGTGTATGAATTTGACTAATCCTAGAGATCAATAACTATTGAAAACTTTGGCCAAAGTAATGTTTAGTTAGGCATTGTTATTTCATATGTATGATTTTAATATTTATGTGATATCATGTTAGAACACATTTTATTTATATTATACATCATGTATTAGAAATATTACAACACATGGGTACTAGCTTGTCTCTTTGGATACTCACACCATCACTATCTACTCATCCATGAAGGGAAGGCCCTTCCATGATTAGATATTATACAGAGATCGATGGTTCATGGTTGGTGTGAAAAAATACTCAGATGATGCTCTCCCTCCCCACAACAGTACTTATTTGGAGACTACACTTGAGATTGCCATGGATATCATAGTTTGAGAACTCATGCTCCGTGGAACCTTGTATCTACTATCTTGTATTTTGTATTGTATGTATTATTAATAAAACATAATCCCAGATGGAATGTAATTATTTAGTTATTGTACATCGACAATAATGGCTACATATTTATAGCAATTGTGGATGGAAATCTATAATTACTTTCTATATTTGGTTATGCTTATTTCATATAATGATAGTGATCAGTTACAAGTAGATGTTACATGCTTATTTTAAAGTTGGCATACTTAGAGTGTTTTATCTAGATCACTAATTAGATTCACATGGTGAAATCTAATTAAATAATACATTGTTTAAATTAAAATAAATAAAATAAAATAATTTTACATTATTCTAAGTAGATCCTAGTGGTGATGTTACATGTTTTTATTATTAAGACCACCAAAATACATATTTTAGTGCATAAATTCCAAATCAAGTGTCAAAGTTATCTATATTTTCCAATCAAACAACCATACCATGAAGGACCAATGAAAATGGTCTTAGTGATTTAGCAGGGTCGACCCTCCAAATTAACCATCACAGATAATGGCCTACAATAATAGACACATTGGTAATACACACTAGAATATAAAATGTATTACAATCATATTAATTAACCCTCGAAAAGTGTTCTTACACATGGCTTATTCGATCTGACATCTACGGACATGTCACTGCCATGATAGCGATAACATTTCTTGACTTATTGCAATATAGTGGGCAGTGGTACATATCATAGGGATGCACATATTTACAATATGTTCTGCATGCCATGTTATATAGAGTTAATTTGTGCCTCATTAAAAAATGTAGATCTCTTAATTTGTATGCATTTGTACCATAATAATCCAACAAAGTGAAATGATGTGTCTTCTTATGCAGTGGCAATATAACATGGGAGGAAATGCTCACCATTAAACTTCCTAATAATTTGAAAGTTTTCCAAAAAGCCACTTTGTGCTAACTTGACTCATACAACATAATACATCCTAAAGACATCAAAGCATATGCCTTATTGTCATAATTTTAATTGCATGCAACATGTGTTGAAGCCACAACTCGGCACTTGTTTATTTATTAAAAGAGCATTTATAAAAAAACATTGTCCCATGGAATAATAGTAAAAAAATTGGAAAGGTGGTATTAAATAGCTCCGAATGGAGCAAAAACTATCCTAGGAACATAATATAAAAATAAATACACTATCGACCAAGTAAACACTACTACAATATAAAACTAGACATAAGAATAAATTCATCAAACTGGAAAGATCAATAGGAAACCAAATCACATCAAACAGTGTCATTTCAAACATTTTTCTCTACATCCTCAGGGCCCTTCTATTTATTCTCATAATCGGGTCCCAAATATTTTATTTTTTGATCCATTTCAATCAAACCTACCTCTATTATAGGGTCATTTCCCACCTCCAACTTCAAGGAGTTGTTTTTTGCTAACTGACTAAGTACATGACTCATCTTAAGTTCTTGAAATTATTCCAACAACTTCTCCTTCCCAATCCTACAACCTCTCTTAGTAATTCATGTAAATTTAACAAAATAATGTTAAGATCATTCTCAATAAATTACTCCATTGTAGGGAAAATATGCTACCATACTCATATGCCAAGCCAAAGAATATTGAGAAGAGCTAGTGCTTTTCATAGGTAAAATGTATTTACCAGATGATGGTTCTACTAACAGTTTGGCAATATGAGAGTCAAACCCATCTTTTACCTATTCAGTGTTTAAAATAAGCATGCATAATGTTATGTACAACTTTATTATTATATGTTATACCTTTTTTAACACTCATCTCAAACTCTAAAATACCAACCAAGTTTGGATCCAGATTATAAACGTGTTCAAAATATGAATTCTTCATGATGTCCCACTCAACCTTAGTGATTTTCACATCCACAATAGAAGAGTAAAGGGTTTTCCAGTCATGGGTATGGTTTTGCCTCAAGAAACCACCAATATTTAATAGATATAGATGGAATTTATCTTCATCATTCTAGTTTTTAATAACTTTTCAATCTCCTCTTATGGAAATTTAAGCTGTAGAAATATATGTATAGAAACTTTGTGCACAATAACTTCTCTTGAAAAGTTAGTAAGAACCTTAATTTGGAATTGAAAAACCTCAATATTTATTTACTTCCATAAGAACCACAAAACTTTGACATAAAATACAAGCCACAACTTAAATAAAAACACATCAACTTTTTTTTAGAAGACACATATCCAAAGGTAATATTAAACCATAATATATCACAAGAAAATAGATTAGACCAAGCCTCGATGTAGTTACTCCACACAACTACAACATATGGACACTAAAATAAAACATGCTCAATGGTTTCAATGGTTTCAAGTTCACCACATAGAGTAAAAAGGGTTTATTGATATAAAAACACTATTTCCAAACTTGTTTTCATATTATTGATTGGTATTTTGGAGTTTATTTCATTAAATAAATTTTATACCTTTCCATGCTAAATTTATTGTATACAAGTTTTTTGTCTTGGTTACAATAACAATGTTAAAAATGTATTGACATTATTGTCTTATTGTAAAAGAAACTATGTAGGATTGAGTCGTACATATTTGTTGCTCATATATTTATTGTTATTTCTTATGCAACTTTCATGACAACGCTCTTTCCAAATAATCACTTCACTTTGGCAAAGTACATATTCTTGCACATGTTTGAACTTTGCATGACATTACACAAATCAATCTATAAAAAAGGAGATGCCATTATGTGTCCCTTATATGTATATAATTTACTTTAAATTATTGGTTCATATGTAATCTTGTATCAACCAAAAACATGAGTAGCTAGATAATAATAAATCATGCTGGTATTTTGTTGTTTTAATGTTTTACAGTATATTTACAAGGATGAGGTTTCTTATTTGAGTCACCACATGTTCTATTTATTTTTGCATTGGATTAAAGGTAAATGCGATTGAGGGACTCCTTGTTTGATTTGTTTTCTTACTATAAATACTATGTGATAATATGTAGTATGTATTTCTTGGGTGTTATCTTCAATCAATTACGTAGCTTCAATAGACCTTGGGTATTGGTATTCTACTTTCGCACCTCATACAACTTAACATTGGTAATGTGAATACTTTGTGATGATAAGTGCTAAGATGTTTTTTGTATAAGTCTTATGATTATCTCGAGGTTTGGTGAAGGGCCCCATTATGTATTATGGTGCATCAAGTAATTTATAATACAATGTTTTCCCTTGTGATGTATTACCATCAGGATTTTGTTCATTTAATTATTTTTAGTGGTTTTTTAATTATTAGTGCAATTTGGTTGGATCATGTATCTATATAAACACATCCACTTCACTTGAAAAGGCATTCAATTGTATATTAGGGAAGTCGTCTAGTGTGTGGTTACAATGAATATTTTAGTATGTGTGTAGGTTTATGAAAGATTATAGGAATTGAGTTATGGGAACCACAATGTGGTGTTGGATTTTTATTTGAAAGCCTATGAGAAGTTTTGAGGTTGTTTGTTTTTGGGCTATAAGGTTGTATCATTGGTGATTGATCTATGTGTTTGTAGATAGTTTTGTGGAAAAAATAATTTTAGTTTGTGTTGTGTTTCCACTACATAATTATGGGTTGCATGGTAGAAGGAATCTCTTAATTAAGATCCCTAACCTTGGATACATCATTTGGTATCAAAGCCAGGAAAATATATATGGTAGATAGATCGAGTTTTTGGTTCTTCATTATTTAAAAAAGTGGGTAGATAATAAGATGGAGTGCACAAGAGAGATTTCTGTGAGATTGTGAGTGGAGTAGTGGAAAGACAATTATTTGTTTAGGTTTGTAAGTGGTGAAACAATATATATTAAGGTGTGAAAGTGGTGCGATATGTACAAGTTTGAAAGTGGTGCAATAACATATCTAGAGTGTGTTCTCCATCTTGTTGGGTGGGTAGAGAATTGATATTAGAGAAAAGTGGATAACCTGCGTAGGTTTGTAAAAGGTGCAATAATGGGTTCAATATGTGCATGATTAGAGTATGCAAGAGCTGGAAGAGGTGTGTGTATCCCTATTGTTTGCGCTAAAAATTACATTCCAAGCCAAGGTGGAAGCTGACATGATAGAGGAGAGGAAATGCACATGGATCACATCATGTGTTGTCAATATGAAGGGAAGTAAGGTTCCCTAGAAAAAGTGAACCTTAGAACATATTTATGAATCTCTAGTAGAGAAGAGAGCAGTAACATGTGTTTTAGAAGCCATGGAAGTGGAGGGAGAGGACGTACAAGTGAGTGCACATAATGCAAATGTTAAGGAAGAATATCTTCCATTTGCAGAAGGTAAGGTTGATATGGAGAGCACATATGTAGTAGCTATAATAGGCACAAGTGAGGTGATTGTGAAGGTAGTTTATGGATATCCTTGGTTTGACCATGGAGAAAGGAAGACCATATATTTAATTTAGAGGGGATGAAGGTGATTGATTGGATTTTTGAGCACTTAGATGCAGATACTGGTTGGAGTGCAAAAGCAAATGTAGAGAGTGAAGAGGTGGATGAAATATTTGAAGTCATCATGCAAATTGAAGTGATAGAAGTGGAGGTTGTTGTATCAAAAGTGGTAGAGTTCTTTGAAGTTGCAATGAGAGTGAGAAAATAGAATGACACACAGAGTATTCTGGAATTGGTGATGGAGAGGATGGGTAATGTTTGTGATGCCCATAATTATGGTGAAACCTTTGGCTTGTGAGATAAATAGGAAAGGGTTGAAGAGGAAGTGGAATAAGTACGAGAGCTAATTTTACTTGAGAAATAAATGTGCATGATCATAGAAGTGTTGGAATGTGTTTTTAAGATGTGCATAACAATAGTGGAAGAGTTGGTACAAAAACTTAGTGAGAGAAGTGACATGAAGTCACATATTCTAGTGATGGACTGAATGAAGAGAAAGAGATGTTTTTTGTGGAGGTGAATAGATTTTTCCCATGCAATAGGAAAATGATGAATGAGTAGAGATAACGTGCGATAGAAGGCAAGGGATAACCCTACATAGCAATGGGGAAGATCACTGTGCATCAGAGTGTGGATGAAGAAGGTGAAGCATGCACAATATCATAAATTACTAGCATGGAAAAGTGGAACAATGAGGGTGCATACCAAACTCATTTTGTTGTGAACAGTATCAAAGCACACTTCTAAGGATTAAAGTGTTCAAAGACATAGAATGGTGCAAGACTAAGGAAATAGAGTGGTTATGCAAAGGAAAAAAATATTATCACATAGAGGAAGGTGAACAAGAGTGAAAACCACAAACAAAGGAATGTTTTAGTGGACAATGTCACAACAAAGAAGTGAAAGAGTGGATTGTGTAGTGCAAACAAAAGAGGTCAACCTAAGTGGAGAGGGAGTTGGATGACATTGAAATGAAGGGATTTTGAAGGAGGAGGTTAGGTTTTGTTCGAGTTCATCAGCGAAGTGAACTATAAGGTAAGAGTCATCTCACATGGTGCAAAGACATGCTAAGATCTTTGGACAGGGTCAAAAGAGTGGGTTTCTCACTTGGCCTAAGTGTGTGAGTACCATGCTTGCACATTCTTACTTGGGGTGTATGATGCAAAATCATTTTGATTCATGTGTAATCGTGCGTCAACAAAAAATATGAGTAGTTAGTGAATAATAAATTATAGTTAAATCTTTTGTTGTTATGAAGTATGTTTATAAACATAAGGATTCTTATTTGAGTTACCACATGTTCTATTTCTTTTTGCATTGGCTTAGGGGTAAATGTGCTTCAGAAGTTCTTTGCATGATTTCTTTTCTTTTCGTAAATACTTTGTTGTAAGTGTTTCTCTGGTGTTAGCTTCAATTAGTTGTGTGACATCAAGAGATTTATTTTTGGACCTTGGTTCTTAAGATTCTTACTTCACACCTCATAGTACTTAATTTTTGTTGTATGGACACATTGCGATGATTGGTGGTAAGATGTTTGTCTAGATAAGATTTACAATTATCTTGAGGATTGGTGAAGGGACATGTGATGTGATATGTTGCATTGAGTAATGTGTTAATGCAATGTGTTATCTTGTGATGTATTACTATCGAGACTTGTGTTTATTTAATTATCGCTAGCAAGGTGTTGACCTATAATGTAATTAAAAAGTGCGCTTCCACCAAATTTGTCTCAGATAAGTACTCCAGGGCAAAAAACTCCATGACATCACGGTCACATGAAAAGGTTGTTTAAATTCACGGTCACATGAAAGGGTTGTCGGCTGAGAGTCAACCGAAAACGTAACGTGGGGACAAGGGGGAATGATTTTGCCGATTTTGTGGGGCCTACACATGCGGACAGTGTGGGGCCCACTTTTTCTTTAAATTCCGAGTAACATGTTTCATGTGCTACGTGTCCTCTCTAGTACAAATATTTCACGATACGGAAGATTCCAGGCAAAAGTCACGTGTCCGAATATTACAGGACCACTGTATAAAAAGCAATTCATAAATTATAATTAATATTCCATTGATTCCACTGAAATTAAGGGTGGGTAGAAAGTCTATTGTTGAAAAGGAAATTGTGCATTCAAAGGGGATTGTATCTTAGGTCATTATATAAAATATTGGGGCACTTTAAAAAATATATAAAACTCCAATTTAACTTGACAATTACATTAAGAAAAATTTTCAATTAATCAATGGAAAAAAAAGTTTTGGATATGAAGGTGAATCTTTGATAGAATGGGATCCGTTAGGGTGGCAAGTTTCAAGAAATTCGTTTTCACGATCGTGACAGAGATTTAAAAAAATAAAAATTTGTTATGGATGTAAAGATGAATATTCTATAATATTCACAATTTAATGAAATCTTTAACGAATTTAATGGTAAATTTTATAAAGACCATGTTAAAAATTAAAATGGATGTTATCATGAAAGGCTTGTTCAAATTTATTCAATAAAATAAAGGAGGTTGCAGTTAAAGAAATGGCCCACTAGGAGATTCACATAGATATTTTGGTAATCACAATGAAACATCATAATGTGAAAATTTCATATCATTATAGTACCATCATAGGACTGAAAATAACACCGCAAGACTGTGTACAACACCACATAATGACAATATCTCTACTATCCTTCAAGGTTACAAAGCTAACTTACAATCAATATTTAGTTTGCGAGATTGAAGGCATATTTTCTGGGTAATCAAGATATGAATGTCATTTCGTATAGCCGATCACTGATCTATTTGTACTCTCAAGCTCCAATTTTATTTTTTATTCTATTTATGGACCCAAGTGTGTGACAACAAACTTAACATTATTTTATCAAATATGAATCATCCTCAAGATTGTGAACCATCATTTCATTTCAACATAAAGGTGTTTTGAATTTTGGATGGTGAAGAACTTAGTTGGAAATTCAATATTTGAAGGCAATCTAAAATATTTCATATTTTGGTTGGATAAATATTACTCACACTGCATGTCAAGTATGGATAATGTAGGGGACAACTTCGAATTTTTATTTATATGTGTTGTTATGAGGTTTGAAGTCATATTGAAAACACTAAAATAGAAATAAACCCTGACAATGACGAGAGAGTATGTTTTCATCTTTTTCCTTACCCTAGAGAAAGATTCATGGTCTTTAGTCCTACATTAACAAGATAATAGGTGTAGGGGAAAATGTTGGGTCTTTTTGAGGCATGAAGAACATTTGAGCATCGACCAAGAGTGGTTTAGGTCATATAGATCCACTTACCTTTGTTTCAAATGTTAGTGCGAGTCAAGACACTCAGTCGAGTATTGTTCCTTTGACTCCCACATGTGCTCCAAAATCCCACTCAATGTAAATTCTCATTGAAACATCCACATCCACATCAAGAGGAATTTAGTAATGGAAGCAATAACAATAATTGCTCTCTTAAGCATAAAATTCTTTCTATAGATTTCTTTTTCAATGTGATCTCTTGGGTGTCACAAGTTCTTTTGAACCCATGACTTCAAAAAATAGTAGTAGAAGGGAACAGTGGCCAAGCAAATATCTATATTTGTCTATCAATTTTCCTTCGTTGTAGTGCCCGAGGTTTCTATTTAACAAATGTAGATAAATTGGAGACATTTATGTAAGCCTACGCACTAAATTAATGTAATGCACATATTCTTTTTGGTCTTCAAGGCTACCTTTCTCGATTTTTCTTTCACATTATTTCAATCAAATCAAAATCTGGTATTCACTTATGATTAAAGGAATCACTATTTATTTCTATATCTATATTGTAAATGAATCACTATTTATTTTATGGTTATAGTGCACTTTTCAAGCAAGTGGCAAAAGCCATGCAAGACAAAAATTATGTAGGTGCCAATAAATTCACCACTGGCAGTGGCCACTAAATAGCTTTTATACATAGTCGAATTACATTGCAATCAGTTTCCCTCATAGTGATGTTGAGATCATTTTCTACATAAACATTTCAAATAATTTGATCATTTTCTCTTAGATGATGATTCAATGGTGGTATTAAAGTCAAAATCAAAAGCTATTTTTTATATTACCTGGGTTTAATCGAAGGCATAAATAAGAATGATTTATGCTCGTAGAAGTTATGAAGCAAGGGCCTCACCTTTCACTAATAATATCTAAATGACACACAATCTGCTTTCACTTCCTTGGACTTTTTTTATTGCAAATAAAATCTTTTGAGATAAACTTAATCACTCGCTTTAATAAATTATAAAATATTTGGTTATTAGTTTTTTTTTTAATTTATTATTTTTTTGCTTTTACTTTTGGCCCTTTCATGCATTTAATTTATATAGGATAACCTTCACCCATAATTATTATTAATACAAGGATATAGATAATCTTCTTGCTTATATAGCATGGCCGATGTACATAATTCTCAATCATGTGAATTATGAAAGCACTTTGAGAGATAACTAAATACTATTGATGCTAACAAATAAATATAATATAAGTTATAATTAAATTCAAATTACAATGACAAGTAACGTAACATTAAATTTATATTTTCAAATTTGAATTATTAAATCAAATGTACATTGTAAAATTCTACACAAATTCAAGCACAAACAATTATCAATACAAAGGCAAGAACTAGTTGTTACATGACCCTTGTTAATATAAGATAATCATAAAATTATAATGTTCATTCGACTCGTCATAAATTTATCGAATATATTTAAGTGAAGGTAACAACATATATAACTATGTGTGATGTTTGATATTATAATTTAGTTTGACCTCTACTTCAAAGCTTGCCAAGGCCCACTCAAAGTAAATTAATTGTGATGTTACCATGTCCCTAAAAGGAGGATCATTATGATTTCAAGGGTGATGAATGGAGACATAAGCCATTCTACAAAACAAGTTATATTGATTTAGATTCTAACAGATAAATGTATACATATTATAGTTTTTCATATTTTTCATCTAGTTAGTTTTAAAAGCCACTTATTAATATATGCACTTTATGTAATCATTGTTTGCAAAGTGGTATTGTGGTAGATTGTTTTGGTTTATCTAATGTAAGTTTATGTTTAAATGTAAGTATGAAACACTAGAAAAAGAGAGGATAATATTATATAAAATAATTATAAAATGTGCATTTAACCATTTTTTAATACTTGTTTAAGCTTTCAAAGATTGTTTTACATCATGATTTAATTTGTCATTGCATTGCAATTGTAGCAAAAGTATAATCACCAAGACATTAATGAAACGAGTCTAATCACATGTGATAAAAAAATTATAATAAAAAGGTGGATGATCGCTTTTATTCATATTGGGTTAACACTTAAAGATTTTAATATGCAATTTTTATTTTTCATTTTATTATGTAGTTTCTATTATTTAATCTATAAAAAAATATCATTTATGGTTATGGTCAAGGGTGTAAGAATTTGGTTCTAACAAAAATATACGACTTAAAATATTTTAAAATCATTTGAATCTTTGAAAAGAAATGCATGATTTGAACAACATTACAATCTTCGAACTGTCGCATGCCTAAAAAAGCATCACAATCCTAAAAAACCATTGTATGCATGTAAAAGCATCACATACTTGCATGATTATAACAATAAAGAGAAACTTAACATGGAAACCAAGTTAAATCTATACTTATGATAACAAATAAATATAAAAAAAATGATGTTATTTATATCTATATCTATGTAATTGTTTCTATTAGAGGGAAAACTCATATTGATATAACTTTACAATCTTTGAAATAACTTTACAATATTTGAATTTTCCTATAAATTTGGGTATTCACCCTAAATCCTTCTCTAGTGAGGAGAAGGAAGTTGGTATTAAAACATGAAGTTCAACAATGTATCATGAATATCAATAATTTTGGAGACCGTATAAATAAGTTACAAGAAACATTAAAGAACATTGCTTTTGAAATACTACAAGAGTTGGTAACCTTAAAGGAATCCTTGACCCCCAAAAATTGAGTACATTGGTAGAAAAATTTACGAAGAGTTATCTGTAATTAAGGGAGTATGGGTGGTATAAATTACATGTTACACAGTCAATACATCAACAAGCAATATTAACTACAAATCAAAATAAGACCAAAATAAAGGCTCAAGAGCAAGAAGTTGGAAACAAAGTAAGGTCATTTTATAATTGGGTTGTAATTCAGTTGGAAAAGCAAGATTTTATTACCAGTATGTAAGAAATCATTCAAATTGATATTGAGCAACTGTGGAAGGCAAAAGGGAACCAACTCTCAATGAATGTGGAAAAATTAGTTAAGGAATATTGTGTGTGTAGACACCTAATTTTGGTATAAGGCTTATTATTGTAATATTTTTCATATGGGTTTGTGCATATAGAACATTGGTTCAAATTATGTACTTATTGGCACTTTTTTGGTGTGTTTTCACCTCTCATTTATTATTTGGGTGGTCCCATGTTGTTCTTATTATTATATTTTATTTATCATATGTGTTTTATCTATGCCTAGAGGCATACCTATTGGATCCCAAATTTTGTAATAATATATTCTAAGAATTTTGGATCCATGGAGCAAAGATGCAAGGGCCCTAGAATAATGCAAGGGACCTTGGCATGGCAGAGAATGGCATAAAAGAGAGACATGGAAGAATAACACAAAAGACTGATAGGTATTTAAAGAGCTTGTACAAGCAATTTAACTCAAGCAATTAATCATGAAGCCCGACACATACACAAAGAGTAGACAAGGAATAATAATAATAATATAATTCTCACACTGTATTCTCATTCAAAACATTACACAACATTTTTACAGGAAGTGAATAAGCTATATATGGGGATTCTAAGATCCCTATAAAGAATCACTGACTAACCAACAAACTATAAAAATCTACCCACATAATATTGTTGTTATTCACAACAATAATATACCAAACAAAAATTATTTACCTAATATTGTTAAACTAATAATATTTATGTTTGACAAGAAGTTATTAATAATGTGAACACCTTAACATTCACCCCCTTGTGAACATTATTAAACCCTAGTATACACCCCATTAATGTAAACATGGGGAAAATATCAATCCCGTATCTACACCTGTACTCATGATTTGGTGATTTTTACATGACAATCATAAACCTTACTGATGATTTTGCATATGGCTTATCAACAACTAAAATGAGATGGTTTTCAAGTGGTGTACCAATAACCATAAAAAGATGGTTTTGCAAGTGGATTACCACAAACCACATCATGATGTGCAGTACAATTATTATCTCTCTTCACTCTCACACATTCAAAGAAGATATAGAGGAATTTTCAGCTCACTTATTACAAATGTGAACATGTATACGTCATATGTTCTTATTCACACAACTGAAAACACACAATTGAAATAAAATGTGCCACTAAAGTAGAAATGGCCTCGTCACTAGTGGCTAATGAGAGGCTCTAAAACCTCCTTCCTTCATTGCCTCTGACTTTCAATAATATTCACTTAGAACAAAAAATCGTTAGAAGCATAGCCATTATTCTCATTCATTTGTTCATTCTCAGTATCTGATTACTCTTCAGTGATGACATTGGCTTCATTTATTTTAATATTTTCATTGGTCAAGACTTTGGCTTGAATTCTATAATATAAAGATGTATGCCCCTTTTTCTTGTAGTAGAAGTATTTAATTTTCTCCTTATTTTTTGAGAAATTCTTGTGTTTCTTTTTAAAGTACAATGCAATTTATTCATCTACATCTTCGTTAGTCCTTTTTTCTTTAGCTATAAAAGTTGAATTGATATCTTCTAGTGAATATGAAGGCATCTATCCAAGAGTGAAAATAACTTGTTATATTTGGAAGGCAAGTTATTCAACAATATGGATTTCAAATCTTCATCTTCTACTGGAGCTTGAACTTCTACTAATTATCTCAAAAGAGATCTTAGATCATTGATGTGACTAGACATGTTGACTCCATCATTTAATTTGAATCTAAACAATTAGAGTTTTAAAGGAAAACTTTGCATTGACTACCTCCACTCCAAATAGTTTGTTCAACTTTTACCACATTACATCTGATAATTTTTCATGATCTACATAATGTAACTCAGAGTCGGTCCAATAATGACTTTGGATTTATCATCCATATTTTTCTAATCTATTAACTTTGCTACATTTGTGGGTGCTACTTCATTTCCATCCACTATCCTCCATAACTTTTTGCTTATTAATTGCATTTGAATTTTGACTTTCCATGTGTGGAAATTAAGCCAATTAAAATTTCCCAATGGAATGTCCATTATGATTTTATACCAACACAGGAGGTCAATTTCCACCAATAATGTGTCCTTTACAAAATTAAGACTAACTTGACTATGACAACTCATAATGACTTATCAGTTTTGATGTGAATAAACTAAATAAACTATGACTATTTGGACCTTTTATCTTAATCATATAATAAAACATAATACAACCTAAAAATAATAATTACAAAACTTTAAAAAGTATGATAATGACTCAACTCATACTTTGAATTTAGTATTAAAATTATCACATAAAAAAGACTCTACATAACAAATAAAACTGAGACTTATGATTTAAAACTTTCAATACCAGGTGATGGAATTGACCATATATTCTAGGGAAGCTTGAATTTTGATGAGACCACAAAAAGAACAATACACAGTTGGGTTGAGGTGTCCATGGGAGTTGGTATGATGAACATAATGGCTCATGAATAATGATATGATTTTAAAGCATGGGTCTGAATAGCCTCATAATTTCATGAATAGAATGATATGTATTAAATCTAAGCACAATCCTGATTGGTGTGTTAACCATATCTAAAAATTTGAAACCATTAAGTTTTTCCAATATTTTACATGGTGGTCAACTTAGAATTTGGCTAAAACATCAATCATGAATAGTAGATATCATTGATAATTCATGGCAGATAATATCAATTTCATTACTCTTATTGACATGATAAATACAAAGCATCAAATAAACAAACAAAGCTTCTCCTTCACAACATGGGAACCAAACAACCAACCACACAAAATAATGAACATATTCTCTTTTACCATCAATGTGGATACTTATTTTCTTTTACCATTGATAACTGAACCTTGAGACCTTCCCATGGAATATGTGGTAAAGAACACACATGAGAAGTAGATCAGACTAGACTGAGTTTTGTCCTAAACATCTGAAACACAAACAAGCACAATATACAGCTTATATATTGACAAATCACAATGTAAATGGCATTGTAGATCATAATGGCATTGAAAATATAACCCATAGTTGATTTGATACTAACTACTCATATACCAATGATAGGTATTTAAAGAGCTTGTACAATAAATTTAACTCAAGCAATTAATCATGAAGTTTGACACATACACACAGAGTAAACAAGGAATAATAATAATTCTCACACTATATTCTCATTCGAAACATTACATGGCACTTATATATGAAGTGCATAAGCTATATATGGGGATCCTGAGATCCATATAAACTCTCACTGACTAACCAACATACTATATAAATGTACCTGTATAATATTATTGTTATTCACAATAATAATATACCAAACAAAAACTATTTATGTAATATTGTTAAACTAATAATATTTAAATTTGACTAATAAACTATTAATAATGTGAACACCTTAAAAAATACCTTGACATGGAAGATCAAGTTGAAAAATACAAGTAAATGAAGAATATAAGATGTAGGGCTCAAAAAAATGCAAGACTAGGATAAGGGCACATAAATCAGAGATAGTTGCAAAGTAGTTCATGAAAGCATCAAAAATTAATCAATCACAAATATAACACCTGTCTGTGATAGAAAAGGAGCATGAAAACAAATATATAACATAGAGAGAGTATATATGGGTTGTTGGGCCCAATTTAAAAAGGAGTTACTTGTAACGGCTCGCCATGACTTGTTTTTTTGAAATAGTCATTGGCTTGTCATCTATAATATATTAATGATGCAACCCAATAAGGGGTTAACTTATGTATAAATACCCCTTAATTTGATTATAAAGGTTTTTTGGATGTAGATGTGAAGTTGTTTTATAGATAGGGATTTGAAGAGATTATGTATTGAATGAAGTATCTTTCTAATCTTATAAAATGATATCAATGGAATCGATACTTTATTTGTGAATCTTGATGATTTAAATCTCTTTGGTGTTAATTATGATTTTATTTTAATAGATAATTACATGGACTATTTGAATAAATCAAATGGTTAACTCTAGAGTGATGTTTGTAGTAACAAATACTAAATGTGTTAACTCAAGCACCTAAGTAGATAGAGTTAAGTCTATCCACCACCGTGCAGTAGAATCGATGAAAATTGGTCTAGGCTACATGCCTTACGTGAGTGCATGGTCACTAATTACATGATATGTTGGTGCATTAGCTCATTGGTTTCTTCTTTCTTCTTGTCTAGAAACTAGTACTTTGTCATGCAAAACTAAGGATAAAATAACCCCAACATTTTGGTTCTATTATCGGGACCCATTGCACTTGTTATCACGATGGTAGAAAGATGCTCAAGTGGCTATCTTTGGAAAATGTCGAGCGATGGTTTGGTATAGTACAAAAGATACTTGAGATTTATTATAGAACTAATAGTTTTTACATGCACATGGGTAGATCAAAACCTATATGATTTTCTATATGAAACATTCTTCGAGGAATTACCCATTCACTTGCATGCTTGGCCTTCGGCATATGCACAAGATCATTCAATAAATTACGGATGAAATGATCCTTAGTTAATAAATAACCAACCTTATATAAGTTGAAAACTACTTTGACACATGAGTTGGACATGTGGTGGAAGGGAGTACTCAATAGCTACATTTTGGAATATGTTGTCACTACATACTCTTGTCTGGAGCAAGCACAGTTTTACTTCCTCAGGGAACTGTGCAGTAGGTAGCTCAATAAATTTAATTTAAAAATTAAAAAAATATGGTTGATTATGGACTTGAGAACTTCCCCATGGATGACTAAAATATCTTGTGCATGAGTAGTGTGACTGGTGGGGAATGGATGGGTATGCATTAGTATGGGATTGGTAGTTCAACATGGAAGTCAGACAATGAGAATTATAGAAGCATAAGTATGATGAGGCTAAGTATAAGACTATGAAAGGTAGTGATCCCTAGGGAAAATAAGACAATATTAGAAGTGCCATGAGAATATACAAGAGGGTGAAAAGGCATAATGAGTACTCCCTAACCATAGGTGCAAACTGGTAGAGGTACACATAGAAGTAGGACAAGCATTGATGATAGTGGAACCCAATCTAAATAGGCCCAATTCCCCCACCAAAATGCATACTCATGTATTTTAGTTTGATGGAATTATTGTAAGAAATTGAGATAATGATAGTGCAAAATCTGAAGTCAAATCTCAAGCTGAGTCTATAGAGGAATTCTTGGGAGTGCAAGTTTAAAATAGTAATTTACCATTAACCTTTAATTTTCCATTAAAATTAAGACTTATGACTCACATTAGAATGCCAAGTAGACCAAATTTAAGTACTAAGCAAAATACAAGCCCAAAAATAACTAATCAACCTCCCTTAGTGCCCATTATTTCTGGTGCACCTACTATTATAGAAGGTAGTACCGATGGTGGTTCTACTAAAGCTACAAGAGGATCAAGAGGTATCTCAAGAGGAGTTAGTGGAGATCTACCACAAGGTTTAGGAGGAACTATAGGATCACCACAATAAGGTCCATTGTAACCACCCAGTGTACCTATAGTTTATAATGAGATGTCACTTCACTTGCCTAAATATCAAGGTGTCAAAAATGCAATATACCATGTTCACAAGTGTGAACTCATTTGGTGGGAATGGGGTATAAATTATACCAATTAAAAGGTAACTCAATTTTTCACTACTTTATTGGATTGCACACACAAATGGTATCAAAATTTTGATCCTCAATAAGCTATTATAAATTATGAATTGTTGAAGACTGCATTCTTTCAAGAATTTGATATCCTTGAGTTTGAAAAGCAAAGTATTTTTGACTTAAAAGATATCAAGCAAGAGCACACTAGAATGTGGGCACATATGATGTGCATTTTAAAATGTTTTCAAAGCTATCATTTGAGATTAACCTAACACAACATGTTCAGTGGTTTGTGGGAGGTTTATTACTTATGGTTTGATATGTTTTATCCCATAAGACTTTCATTAAATTGCATGAGGCACTAGAAGCCAACCTCCATGCGAAAGCTATGGGAAGTATAGATACGGAGATAAACCCATGTATGGAGGATCATATTACTTATATAGATTTATAGTTGGATAAGATCACAACCAACATTTCCCATGACACACACAATGACCTATGGTGTGTTGACTACAAAGTAGAGGATCATAACATGAACAACTGTCCATGGAGGAATGTTCATGCTATATTAAAATAGTCTTGTGATATTTTCAAAGGGGATCATGATCTAAGGATTTGTCACTTGCTTCAGTGTGTCACCAAGATAAAGTATCACTATATTGTAAAATATGTGATGTATATACACATGATACCAAGGACTGTCAGGTCATTAATGAGATTTATGAAGCACACATGTGAGGTACTTGCCAAACTGATATATCTGACACCCAAGAAGATGGTGGAAGCCAATATTTTAGAGGTTGAGGGCATGGAAATGGATGAGGAGGTGGCCATTTTCCACTTAGGATATGTTACAATTTTGGATATCTAGACCACTCCCAACATGACTGAATGGTTTATCCAACTTGTGTATTTTGTAAAAATAAGAATCAATTGGAAGAATGTCTATATTTGTATGTCTATAATAAGGGAATTAGGATGATACATGTTTTAAAAACTCCAAATTCTCAATGGAGACTGTGCCTTACCACTCCTCCAACTAGACCCAAGGTAAATATTACTACATGGAGTGACACTCATTCCCAACTGGTTTCAAATTCACTTTGAATTTTTTATCATGATTAACCTCTTACACAACACTATCTAGATGCTCAATATTAGAAATATGTATTGCATGACATAATGGCCTTGGTACAAAAATTGCAAGGCAAAATTGAGTTTTTAAAGGATAAAGATGCTACTCATTTGGGCTGAGATACAAAGAAATATGGTACCCACAAACTCAGGGCATAATGAGTTATAAGAGCTGTGTAAACTCTTCCTTAATGAGGACATCATCCCGCTCCTCAATAATTGGTTATGATAATAAATGATAAATCCTTTGAAGCATCATCATTTGAACCATGTGTTATGACAAGAGATCCATATTCAACCAAATCTAGAATATGACATAGAGGTCCTTGTCAATGCATCCATTGATGATTAGATGATCTATGATATCCTAGTGGACATTTGTGAAAAGGTTAATGTTCTAACCTAAGATGCATAGAAAAATATGGGGAGCTCCACTTTGTAGGCTTCCCCACATGTTTTGTCCATGGCCAATAAGACTCGCACATTTCCCATAGCTATTCTTAAATATGTCACCGTTAACATATTGGATGTCGTATTCAATGATGATTTTGAGGCAATCAAGATTGCTAAAGCTGATGACTTCCCTACTCTATTGAGTTGACCTTAGTGGTATGAAAATAATGTTGACTTGCATTTTAATAAGTGTTATATTAGTTTTGAGAATGACACTCAACACATTGTCATTCCTCTAAATAATGACCAAGGACCCCCTTTGTGGAACCCATTGATGTTGATGAGGATGTCAACCCAATTTATAACATCACTACTCAATGAAATTAAATTATGGATCATACTTATGATGGGAAGACATGCAGTCTATTTATGACACTACCAGTACCTCTTGTGACCAATGAGATCAAGGTGATATGATTAGACAAGGTACATCTATGGTGTCCTTGATAGCTAAGCTCCCCTCCAAAGTTAACCCAATGCCACAATAATATTTACCTCATTGGTCTACCATAATTAAGGTTAGACCATGCACCTCGATTCCATGGTTAAATTCAGGTTAATCAGTATTTTCAATAATTAGAAGATTATTATATTGATGAAGGTGAATTTTTGCATGTAATCAACTTTTAGCTTCAAGGAACCACTACTTGATGGTGGTTTACCCATTGATATCATTTGCACACATGGGAACAAGTATGCACAGCCATATACTATCACTTCCACCATGACAACCGTATTCATGCCACCTTAAGCTATGATGGAATTGCTTCCCTAGAAGTCTATATAATAGCCCATGAAAGACTTTGGAATGCTGAAGGCATGTTTTTACTAGAATCTTTATGGGTTCATACATTATATTTTACTTTGTGTGCCTAGGCTAGAGTATGGTACATCCATCAAGAAAAAAATAGGGAAATTAATACCTTGCACCATGTCATACACAGTCTGCTTACAACATTTTCCTTTTCTTCTTCATGAATGTATTGTATTTATCCTTAAAAGTAATTGGTTAGGTAGTTGTATGAGATCAACACCAATTGGAGACCGCATATGACATATGTATGGTAAACCTATGGATAACATGCCCATCTTCCATGAACTTGATACTCCTACCATGGCTCAGTTGGAACCTAAATCTTAATTATAAGATTCCTATTAGGAATAGATATGACAAGGTAAGTAAAAGGGTGTATATCAGGTTCATGAGGGAAACAATTCTAATCCACCACAACCAAAATTTGACCACTTAAATATGTAAATAGAATATGAGGTGCATGATGTTAGAGATATGATGTGTCTGATTAAAATCCATATTATGGGCCACTTTATATAATTCAACTTAATATTGGGATGGAGGATGCACCCAAAATTACCATTGTGGGTAATTACTAGTCTAAGGTTGAGTCAACCAAAAAATTTGAACTCTTGACGGAGTATGAAGACATTTTCCGTTGGAAATGAAGGGAGTGCATCCATCATTAGGAAAGATGTACATTAAGTTAGCTGAAGGAACTTGATCAATGAGAAAATGAACATATCAGATGAACCCAAATCTACCTTCTTGAGTTAAATATAAAATTGACAACATTTTACATGCTAGAGTTATTACTCTTATTGATGAATATGAATGGGTTAGTCTAATGGTTATCAACATCAAGAAGGATAGTTGTATTCAAATTTGTGCAGATTACATGCCACTCAATGTTGTATATGTAATGAACCCTTTCCCAATGCCTTTCATAGAGTAAATTTTGAAAGGTGTTGCTAGGTGTGAGATCTACACCTTCATTGATGGATTTTTTTGCTATCACCAAGTACAAATTATTGAGGAAGATAAGACAAAAATGACCTTTGAAATTGAATGGGGTTATTTTAAATATAATGTTATGCATTTTGGCCTCAAGAACATACCATCAATGTTCTCATGCATTGTAGTGGAAGCCTTCAAGGATTTCATCCACAAGGTCCTTCAGGTGTACTTGGATGACTAGATTGTGTATGGTTTAGTATGTGTGACCATTGTGATAATATGTACCTCATGATCAAACATTGTCACCAGCTTCATATTTACTTGAATCTAAAGAAGTACATATTTTTCATCCCATTTGGGATTCTATTGGAATATTTTATTTTTTGGGATGGACTACTAGTGGATCCAGCTAAAATTAAGGTCATTATCCAATGCCTACTACCAACCACTCAATGCACGGTCCATGCCTTCTTATGTCACACAAGGTACTATTAGAAGTTTATTCAGGGTTATGCTAACATAGTTGTGCTAATGAAAAAACTACTCAATTAAAATAGCCTATTATTATGGATGGCTCAACACCAACAATCATTTAAGGCCATAAAATAAAAATTGATGACTGCATCCTTTATATAATTCCCATACTAGACCCAACCATTTCATGTGCATGTTGAAACTTCAACCATGGTAGTAAGCACTATCTTGACTCAACCTGATGAGGGAAAGCTTGATCATCCTATTTATTTTGCTAGCTAGAAGCTCACACTAGCAGATTAGAACTACTCTGTGTAGAATGTGAGGACTTGTCCATGGTTTATACACTTCAAAAGTTTCACCAATACTTTTTAGCCACCCTATTTGTCTTCTATATGGATCATGAAGTGCCCAAGTATTTGGTAAATAACATGTGATTGCATGGATACATCTATCATTGGATTATCCTCTTTTAGGAGTCCTAATTCTCTATGGTCATGAAACTAGGCAAAGTTAATTTTGGTCTAGACAACTTCTCACACATTCAATCTAGTGAGCCAAAAAGCACCATAGAGCTTGATTTACTTGTTGTACAACATTTTCAAGTTACACATGCTCTCAAACAATTAGAGGAAATTATGATTTTTCTTGTAACACACTTAGCACTAGGCCACCTTAGTACCCAAGAGAAAAAAGTAGGTGACTATCCATATTACCCCTTTCCATCTTATTAGAGGAGACTTGTATAAACTAGGGTGTGATGAGGTATTATGAAGGTGTGTAATACTTTATGAACATGATGAATTCCTTCAAGAAATCCATGATGGTGTCATAAGAGGACATTATGTTGGTGATGAAACAATATGAAAAGTTCTAATAGTTAGGTTATGGTGGCCTACCTTATTCAAAGATGTTAAAGCTTATGCACACCAATGTGATATTTGTCAGCGTGTAGGTAAACCAAATAAAAGGGATGCTATGCCTCTTCATCAAATTATTTCTCATGAACATTTTGAGAAATGGGATATTGATTTTTTCAATCCCATTCATCTTATTGCAATATGGGCTGGCACACACTATTTCATTATTGCCATAGACTATCTCACACACTAGGCTAAAACAATACCCACATGAGATTGTATAGCTACTACCACTACTAGATTTCTATGGGAAAGTATCATCACAAGGTATGGATGCCCATTAAATTTAACAAGTGATCATGGCACTCACTTTCTCAATGAAACAATGTGCATCTTGTTAGTTTAGTTCATGATTGTGCACCATAAAACCATGCCATACCACCCTCAAGCCAATGGCACAACTAAAGTCTTCAACAAGATCATAGGTAATACAGTGACCAAGATTTATAATATTGGGTGCACTTATTAATAAGATCAAATTTTATTAGTCTTATGGGATTATCATAACACATACAAAAGGTCAAATAAGAGTACTCATTTTAACCTTGTCTTTGGTGCTAAAATAGTTTTACTAGTGGAGTTACTTGTGCCTTCCTTACATATTGCATGTGTGGGCTGATCAGAATAAATATAATCCCTTAAAGCTCACCTGGACACTTGAATCTAGTTGGATAAAGTGTGCATTCTCACACATTTGAGTCAAGGGATTGAAAAATAAAAAAAGCCTAGCATGATCAACACATTAAAACCAACTTTTTTTTAATCCTGGTAAGCATGTCTTGGTGTATGATTCAAATTTTGTGTATCATCTAGGTAAACTATGGATTTGATGGAATGGTCCTTTTATCATTCATGATATCCATCCAATAGGTGCCTACAAGTTAAAAATATTAGATGCCCCATTCTTACTAGGCCATTTCAATGGTAGTCAGATATGACCCTACCATTCTATGTAATTCTTCAATTCACTAAATAAGGTGTATGCCACTCATTTAGCTGAGGACATAGTTTAGTTTTCAAATAAGTGTGGCATTGGTTGCACACCTTTTGTAATTTATTTTTGGCACTTTTTAATGCTCTTAGTTATAAATAACTCTATTTCTCTCTATTTCTTGACATGAATTTCACTAAGTTATGATGTGGAGGATCACACACATCTTTTAACGTAGGGTAGGTTTTAAGGTTGGTTAAGCTACTTAAGTTAAAAGTGAATAAAGAAAAGTTTGGGAAGAATCATGTGTAATTAGAATAAATCTCAATACAAAGAGGCACACAAGATATGACACGTAAATAAAGTGTGAAAGAGGTGGAACATGATCTAGGAATGCAAAATGAATATGGTAAAGGAAACACCATGATAAAGGTGGGTTAAAATGAAAAGGCAGTTCCCGTGAACAAATTAGGAAATTTGATTTTTTTTATAGTTGGCATGCACTTTGGGAAAGGTAAAAAAAATCACAAAATAAGGATGGGACATGCATTTATTAAAGATATAATGGCATAAATTGCAAGTATATAAAATGGGTACCAAGGCATGATCATTTGAGGTATTAATGGTTGAAATGATACATGAGAGTGTGGGGGGTGTTAAAGTAAAACCTTTATCTACTTATAAAATATTTTGAAACATTCTATTTTCATTTTTATCAAAAAATTCTAGTGATTGAAGATATTAAACAAGTGTGAACAATAGATAACGAAGGTGAATACATAGTATTTTTAGTGCAAAACATGAAGTAGAGATTGTGGTGAAGAGCATTTAGTGAAATAAGTGGCAAAGTAATCATAGGAGTGGGTGTGAGATAAGTTGTAGGTTTTAGACACTATGATTTCCATTATAAGAGGATAAAGTAGGAAGTTATAGTATTTCAATCCATGAAAAATAATCAAGACATATTCTTTTGGGAAAATTGGTCAACCATGCATTAACCTTTGGGTCCCCTAGTTGGTGATGTGGCCAAAGAAGAAAGGAAGGAAGGATCCACTACCAATTATTCTTGAAGTAAAGGAGCGTGAGGGTGTAGAGGAAGAAACTAATATATCTAGGAAGAAGGATATAATATATGTGATGAACAAGGTGAAGACCCTATAAATCTGGTAGAAGAGTGATCTGGTGTAGAGGCATCAGGGATGGCACATGTAGAAAATAAGGTAGCCACCACATCACTCCCACCACTAATTATGATTGAATAAATGTAGTACCCCAACACAGTCATTCCCATAGATAATTGATATTCCAAGGTATCCACTTATTATGTCTTGGATTATAACCATCACTAATTTGGTAATGAATGTGACTTATCATGCGATTATTAGGTGGAGTTCTAGAATATAAGGAATGAGATCACTTATGATCTCATAGTTTACAACCTACTGGAGGATGCATATGTGCTCCAAATTTTATAACTACCATACTTTGGAGAACCCCATGAGGTGGTTTAGTTCTTGATCTTGCTCATCCATGAAGATTACATCTACTTTACATGACGTAGAATGAGGATCACTCCTCAATATACAAACAAGGTAACTAGGTTAATCTATTTTAGAGTAAATATCAATGTAGATCTCAATGATCATGTGATGATTAAACAAATAATGATGATGTTGAAATACAAGAAGGAAGGCCATGCCATGTATAAAAAAAGGTATTACAGATCCCACTATTTAGGTAGCTATGCTCTTGGCCTTGACCAAGCTAGGAAGCATAAATAGGTGGAAGGAGGTTGATATGGCCCACCTCCATGTTACGAGCCAAATGGCCAAGTGGACCAATTACAACTAATCTCAATCATTTACAGAGAAAATTAAAGAATATGATACAAAAGTACATCGCCTACCCAACCATAAATTCCCTTAGGGTGCAATTTTACTGCTACTTGTTTTTTATGATATTGGAATACTAGAGTATTTTGGCAAAGAATTGAACTGGGTGTAGCCCCAGAACATAAGTCACCTATCAAGAGATTCAAATAGTTCACTTGTTTCAACACCATCATCCCTCCTAAAAAGTAAAGATGAAGGGATGCTACGAGGGGATGAAGTCTTTGGAAATGAATGGTGCATGCTTAAGGATCCACCTATGTAGAAGGGAAGCTATACTAAGTTTTTAGTGAAGCAACACTATTTACTCATGTAGATCTAGTTGAAGACCACACATAATTTATTAGGATGGCTTAATTTCCTTATGCCTTTACAACCAAATATTTCATGGATTCTATCAACCATATTATAGATATATGCCTGGTCAATATTAATTTTGAAAAGATTAACATTAATATTCACATTCTTCACAATATTTATGTATATCTAAGAAGGGAAACATATATCAAGTGACATGATTTGGGTAAAATTGATATCAAACCCTTCAAAATATACATGCAAAGTAAGATATGGTTGGTCTATTATATGCTTAGTCCATGAAGGAGATTAGGAAGCTGAGAGGTAGAGAAGTAACCACTCCCCCATAACCAAAAAAAATATACGAAAGAAAGGGCATGAAAGAAAGAGAAAAGGCAAAGACTTGAGGCTACTGGTTCTAGCAAGGCATAAGAATAACCCAAGGCCACTCAAAAATTAAAATGATAGGCCTCGTCACCAATAAGAGCCCAAGGGTTGTCTACAAAATAAAATGACATCATTACATCCAAACTAGCTACCCAGTCAGATCCCAAGCATGAAGCACCCCAAGTGGTGATTCCTAAAATAGTTGAAGCATATCTAGAAGCACAACCTATAAAATAACCTACTCTTGAGCCAAATAAAGAAAAACCTAATATTGAACAACAAATAGACATTGAAACTCCAAAACCTAAAGAAGCAGAAACAAGAGAAGGCCCTAACATATACCTTGGTGCTGGTACTAGTGAGCAATAGGATGAGTCCCAAAGTTAAATATCTAGAGTGTGACTCTTAAAATGACAAGGAACCTATGCAAGAGGTAAAGCAATAGTAATAGACAAATCATGACCCTCCCACTCACAAATTTTTTCAATAGGATATACCATACATAATTGTATTTATGAGAGTTTTTCCCTGAACATGAGTCTACTAAATAAACTTAGTGCAAGTTGTCCTTTATGATGAAGGTATATCACAATGAAGGCCTCTTTGATCTCCCAAAATCTAGCATTGATATAAGCCTAGAAGTGGCAAATGTTCTAGACATTCCCTTTTTATGATCTCTAACTCAAGCAAACATGGCCCTCATAAAATTTTCCCTAGAGGTTTCTAGGCAAAACATTATTCATATCCATGATGTTGGCCAAGTTTTCTACAAACATCGAGAAGTTGTCTATATATATAGAGAAAAGAAAATAAAATGATGCAAGCTTAAGGAATAAATTAAAGAACTCAAGTGCCAACAAGATATGACAAAGGCATCTCAACTTAAGACATTAGGCCTTTGTTAGATAATTTTGAGAGAACTAATGCTCATGGATGGTATTCTTGTTACTAGTGGCCATTAATAAATTGGAGATGCTCATGGACCTCTTGCTCAATAAATGTAAAAACATGGTGAATCCTTAGTAGGAGAAGCTATTGGAAACTGAGTAGTTTATAGAGGCCATAGACATTTGCCACACATTTTTGAATAAACAGATCACCACTATTACCATCATAGATGGGGTTTTTGTCAACTTAGCATGACTAAGTCAAAATTTTGAAGGTGACTACTGCCTGAGGAATAAAATGCCAGTAATTGGCTAAGAATGCACTAAATATCAATGATAAGGCCCAATGTATGAAAGTATTCTAGGACATTGAAGAATTGGAAAAATAAATAAGCACCCATTGACATGATCTGAATATTAATTTCTTAGTGCTTTGAGGGTGGGTTTTGGCATAGGTTGGGGCACTTGAGGAAACCTACAAAGCTAAAAATTCCAAGCTTGATATTTTGGCAACTCAATCAGAGGTTTTCTTAAGCAACTCAAATAAATGAAATGATTGAGAAGTGAAGTGGAAGTTATTACTTACAATATGTAGACAACACTCAACCGATAGGAGGAGTTCAAGTGCCAGGTTCAAAAAGTGGGTCTCAAGTTTTTGTTAATTAAGGAAACTATAACATAATCTAGGATGGAGTGATTTTGGACCCCAAATTTTTTAATAACATATTCTAAGTATATTGGAGCCATGGCATAGATATGCAAGGGCACAAGAATAGTATGGAGGACCTTGGTATGGGAGATAATGATGTAGAAGAGAGACATTGAAGAACAACATGGAAGAGTTTGGCATGGGAGATCAAGTTTTGAAATACAAGGAAATGAAGGATGAGGAACATAAGATGTAGGACTAAAAAAAGAACAAGATTAGGACAAGGGCATAAAAAGTAGAGATAATTGCAAAGTAGTTCATGGAAGCATTATAGATTACTCAAACATGAATCTGGCATCGGTTTATGAAAGAAGAGGAGTAAAAAAGAGAATATCTAGCATATATAGAGTATATAGGGGATATTAGGCCTGAGTCAAAAGGGACTTAATTGTAATAGCTTACTATGACTTCTTTTTCTGAAATGGTCATTAGCTTGTCATCTATAATGTATTAATTATGCAATCCAAGGAGTTAACTTTTGTATAAATACCCCTTATATTTAATTATAAAGGGTTGTTGGATATAGATGTGAAGTTATTGTCAAAATAGGGATCTAAAGAGATTATGTACTAAATGAAGTATTTTTGTAATCTTATAAAATGAGATCAATGGAACCAATACTTTGTCCATGAATCTTGATGTGTTAAATTTCTTTGGTGTTAATTTTACTTTTATGTTACTAGATATGTACATGGACTATGGGAATGAATCAAATGAAATTAACTATAAAGTGATGTTTGTAGTAAAAAATACTAAATGTGCTAATTAAAGCACATAAGTAAATATAATTAATTCTATCCACCACCACATGATAGAATCGACATGAAGAAGTCTAGGCTATATGCCTTGGGTGAGTGTGCGAGGTCACTAATTGCATGATATGTTAATGCATTAGCTCATTGGTTTATTCCTTCTTATTGGTGCATGTATAGTACTTAGTCATGTGAAACTAAGGATAAAAGAACCCCAAGAATACCCCTATATTTATTCTATCAATTTTGTGTCTTAGCACCATCGATGGTCTTCTAATTTTGACTCAATCGTAATTGGATGTCCATCGAATGTGACCATTTTGCCCTTGTAGGCCTTTTCCCTTCTTATTTCATTTATTGATGTGTAAAATGTCTTCCAATTTTCCTTCTTTTATTGTGTCATATTTGTCAAATCTTTAATTATTTTAGTACAACATATATCTTGTATTATTACTTAGTTAAATAGATATGTTGTAAGGTCGTTATTAGAGGTTATGAATGGTTGTGATAAATTCCATAGAATAGAATATTGGTTGAGTGAGAATAGGTAATAGATAAGAATCACATATTAATTAATAAGATGTCAAATATGTATATATATTTGTATATCTTTAGAATAAATTTATCATGATGTGGGACAATGTTTCCCATTATTGGTATCAGAGTAGATTCTTAAGCCTGTGTAAAATAAATAGAGAGTAGGGAAATATAAGAGAGGACATCTTGTGAGAGTTTGATTGTGGTTGTAGTGAGAATATGCTGAGTAAATTCATGGTCTTAAGAAGTATATACATTTTTGAATATTTATTTATTCTTAGAGGTGCATTGATAATACAAGAAAAAAAATACTTAATAGTTTGGAGGTTCCAAGAAGGATCCTAAGCTATTAAAATTGGTTAAATATTGGAATGGTAGGTGGTACTTTGAAATATTTTGTCTTTTATTTTTGGTTGTTGAAATAATTAGTGCAACCCAATAATTGAAGTCTCTAACATATAAGGAAGCACCCACTCAACTCAAAGCGTATATCTATAAGCCCATGATAAGAAAATTATTGTAGTGTGGCCAAAATAACATAAGTTAAGAGCCTTGTATATTTTATGAATGGTGTCCAAGAAATAGTAGAGAACATGGAATAAAAACACCATTAGGAGAAATAAATAGCAAATAAACAACCATCTAGAAGTACCATATAGAGATGACATAATATCAATTTGCTTAAAAAAACACGACCCACACCTCATTAACATAGCCTTAGGTGCATCCCATAGTGAAGCAAATACTTTTTAGTGTAAAAAGAAAAGACAAATCTAACACAAGGACAAAGATAACAACTACATGTAAGCGGATGATGTCCATGAAGAAGAACAAAACTATGGCACAACCTATTAGAGAGATACAAGAAACAATAATATAAGAATTTAAAATAAGAAGTGTATCCATCCATCTGGACCAACTGAAAATAAAGTGTCGTTAAGAGGTGAGCGCCATAAAATTGATGAGGAAAAACTGAAAGAAAGCAGAACTTGTCCAAGAAAAAGTTATTTTTTTAAAAATCCAATGTATTTGTATATTTGGTCCTTCATGTAAATTTCATGTGTCTATATATATATATATATATTAGAATTAAAAATAAAACTAGAGGATTTTTTAAAAATTTCTTGTCTAGCCAAGACCTATATCAATTCATTATCTCCCAAACCAAGAGGATTCCACTTTCAATAATTTTTCACATTATGTCTACCAAAAGTCTATACTTCCATGTAAATTTTTTTAGTCTAATTGGTTGTAATGTTATATATTTAATCATTTTATTGTATTTTTAGATATTAAACTTTCTCATAGATTCATTATAAATTCTATATATTCCAAACTAGGAATCAATTTTAGAAAAAAAATTACCTGATGTAAAATTGTATTTATTTATATCAAATTTTTTTAATGAAAACTTATGGTTTTTATGGAATAAAAATTCTTCTATCAAAACTAAGCTATAAAAAGATTTATTTTTTACATGGGTGCATTGTTGATTGTACCCGAAACTCATACATGTGTTTTTATTTGTTGGGGGGGGGGTGTTTATGGAAAAATTAACAACATCAAAACCATTATAATTCATAATGGAGGGATATTTGGTCCACAAGACCATCAGGTTCAATTAGGATAAGTGATCCAAGTTTGTAGAAGATCAAAAAAAAAAAGGAAGGAGGCTAATCATAATCTTGAGTTCACAACTAACTCAATAATTAGTAGTTTTTAAAATTAAAAAATACGAAGTGTCAAAAACAAAATATAAGTAAAGAGTTGTTTGTCATCAATGAAAATGGTAATGCACTACGACTATGAATTATTAAAATCCTATACCTAAAAGGCCAAAGAAAATTCTGGTAAGTAGTACAGTGATAATTTTGTTGTTCATGACCTAATGGTAGTGATCAAGTGCAACGACTACAAATGTTGGGTTTAGTTATTTTTTACCTTCTCAATAAGTCCCAAACAACCAAAGGATTAAAATAGAGGATAATTGAATCCCCATGCCATAATTAAAATGAGCAGTCTATGTGTTCCTACTCACTTATTGTAAAAGTTAGTAAGGCTCATACATTTGATCTCATTGTGAACCATGTATGCCCATTCATAATTTTGGATAGCATGTGTGTCCCTATCCATTTTTGTATGAAATTGAACTATTAAATGTGTCCCTACCCTTGATCATAGTTGTACCCTTGTTGGATTGGAAATATGTTCCCATCTGACATTATTCATCTTTAACTGGCGTGTGTCCCAGTTCACAAGCAATATAGTTCCTTTCTTTATCTTTTTACTAAAGGGGGGATGTTTGTGGTTTAATTAGCTTATCACAACATAGAGTTTATTGTATTATTAATTAGTCAAATAGAGATGTTAGTAGAGGCTATACGTGGTTGTGAGAACATCCATAAATTAAAATATATGTTGAGTGATAATAGGTAATATATAGGAATCACATCATAATAAATATGACTTCAAATGTGTATTATATCTATATATGTATAATTCCAATTTATCCTACTATGGGAAAAATTTTCCCATTAAGCTTGCATGTTAATGGCCCTTAACTTGAATTTGATAAGCTTTTATATACAAATTATCATGTATGAATTTTAATAATAAACATCGATCAAGCCACATGTATTAAGGAATTCAAAAATTCTTTGGTGCACTATCAATATTCTAATTCCTCTCTTCAAGACTTCAAATTATTCAAAGGATTTATATTTCTACACACTTGTGCCAAAAGAAGGTCTAAACAAAGTTCATGTAATTTTACTTAATTATCTAGGGAGATGTAAACACTAAAATTCTGTATTAAACACTTGTAAGATGCCAATTTTACTTATCTTTACCATACATGACTTGTACGTACATTTATGGTTCTTACACACTCTTCTCACATATTCTCTTGCCTTCTATGGGTCTAAAATTCATGATTTTTTATTTATCATCTACACAAAATCCTTATTTTATGCCTAAACTATTTACTATCATACTTAAGCTATATCCATTTCATCATATCATTATTCATGCCTTTTAGATAAGTCTTTTAGACCACATGTCTTAGGAATTTTAGTGGCCTTCAACTGTAACAGACCCGTCCTCACACCAAGCAACAATCATTTTTTAAATTAAAATTATTTGTATGGGTCAATCTATACATTTTACATATTAATGGTGTGATAAGTTAGACAAGGTGTCATGCATTTATACAAGTCAAGCATAAGCCTATTTCAAAATCTAGCATCATCTAGCACTATAAAAAATTTACTAAGCAAGCCTATCCTAACGTTTTCACATTCAAAGGACTACCCCAAATTTTCCAATTAAAAAATCAATCATAAGAAGTATGCCCTAGCCAATTCTAAAGCACCTAAGACAATCCAATTTTTCCATTTCCAAGTGTTTAAAGTTATATTATAGGTTGCATTCATAAAAATAACACCATTTCACACATACACATAATGAGGAGAACTATGCATGACTTTAATTCCTTATTTGTAGCACTGGAGATATAGGCAATGATCAAATATTAATTTAATATTTCTTGAGGTCATTTTAACCTACCTCTTTTACCCTTTTATAGGGATAAGTCTAGTGTTTAAATTGGAACTATAATTTCAAAGTGAAGGAGACAAATTTTATGTATTTTTTCACATAAAAAGCTCCCAATGTCGCACATGAAATATAGTTTTAAATTAGTTGAAATGAATTGTGCCAAAATATTGGGGCACAACTTCACATGATAAATTTAGAAACAACATATGATTTTGTGTTGACACGGGTGTCTAGATCCTAATAGTCTCATCCATATAGACTTAGACACTCCTATTCTTAATTTGAGAAATTTTTGATCTTTTTTAGTCTTTTTAACCATTTGCATTTAGTCTTAGACCTGTACATGATAGTAATGTGTTACATATATAAATACCTTATGTTATTTCCATTTATCATAAGTTATAATTATTTAATCAAAATCTAATTAAACATTTAGATTTGTGTACTATTGTAATATATTTTGAACTATAAATGTTTCACAAGTTCTATCTTATTATATCACATAAATTAAAAAATAAGGTAGAACATATTTGTAAACATGTTTATATAATGAGCATGCCACACCCTAGGTTTTCCCTTAGGGTTTCATCATTATTTATATGGTTTCATATTTACATGTTAGGGTTTCAAACCTAATTTCTGAGTTCCACTCATCATACAAACAAATCTAAAACTTTTCTTTCTTACCCTAGGATTTCAAGCTTATTTTCTTATTAGGGATTCCTCTCCTAGTTTTGTGGCGTGCCCTATTTGGTGCATATTTGATTCCAAAAAACTTTATTTTCAAATTAAATTGAGGTTTTTATAATCATTTTGGTTAGATCAAAAAAATATTATTGTTCACAAAAATTACATAGGGATTTTCTAGAATTAGGGTTTACTATTTTTATTAAATTATGTTTAGATTGCAAGGGGTATATATATTTTTCAAATAATTTGTTTGTTTTGTTTATGTATTGATTTTTTTTAAAAACTCAATTTTATTTTCAAACATCCTCATGGTTTTTTTATGAATGGTTGGTGTATACACATAATATTTTTTTAATCTATCTTTTATTGATACTTGATATTAAAGTGGCTTGTCGACACATCAATCTCCTTGAGTGAATGCCTTAAAAGGTGTACCAAGAATGGGGTGGTAAAGGATCTATGTGATTTATGATATTTGTTTATATTTTGTCCTAATTACACCATTTCTATAATTAATTGAACTCTTGTAAATGTCTATCAGTCTACCTGTCTTGTATATCTATTGTCTAAATTTTATAGCTTCCTTATATACTGTGGTATCATCTTGGTCAATATCATCTATTTTATACCTTCACTCTTCATGTACTGAATCTTCCAACTTGCTATAGTTCTAATCATATCTTCTAACATGTATACTAGCTGATATTGTTCAATGTCAACCAACATATTTCAACTATATCAGTTGGGTCAATACCATGGGTTTAGTGTTTAGGGTTGGTTTTGGGTATTGGTTTAATATATATAGGGGTCTTATATCATTATTACCATATCATATACTATGTATTCACTATGATTTTTCTCACACTTCTGCCCTAAGTACCAATTGGGAGAGTTAGTGGCTTAAAACCTTATCTTGAGGAGTCTTGTCTATGGTGTCATTAAAATTCAATATGAGGAATCATTAGGAGTTCCTAAATAAGGATATCTAGGTATTTATCCAACCATTTTAGGTATTCAACATACAAAATCTCTTTAAAAGCTCCACTTGAGCTAGGGGAGAAATTGAAGCATTGACAAAACCACACTAAGGTAATTATTTATATCCCTATACTCTTTCCTTTATTTGATTAGTAGATTAGATTGCTTGTTGCTTTGTGAATATATGTATGTGTATCCTTATTTTAGATTTATCCAAAATGAATAAGTGGGTGTGGCTATTGAATTGCTTAGACTTGTCACAGATCACCTTAGGTTGCATAAACCCCTATTTGGTTGACTATTGCACCTTACCCCTTTACAATCATTATGACCCATCCTTAGTTTAGTCTATTACAATTATTTATTATAAACCATAATATATATATTTTTAGGTGTAGTGAGAGCTAAATCTTTGTGCCATAGGCTTAGGATTTATAACCTTTTTATTTTGATATTCACATTGTAGGTAACTCTATGTTATAACTATGGAATTTATTGGTCCTTACCCGAATGTTTGAGTATCATTTGCTATATTTGATTGGAATTATTTGATTATTAGTCCATTCAGAGAAACAGAATAGTTTTAGGTCATCCTAGCCTGTACATATAGTTGGTTCTTTATTTTAGACACTTATGATAGCTATAATGGATATTCATGGTGTATATTTTCTAATTTAAGCAATCACTATTATAAATACATGTTGTTGGACTAAAATATGTAGTGTCCTTCATAATCATGAAATGAAGTCGGTAAATTTATTTTTAATAAAATTAAGTTTGACATTAATAATGAGGAACCCTTAAATACCCTTGGTTATACATCATGTATGAATGTTGAATCCCGTGTACCTCCTTAAGGTTGTGATAGCTACCATCTCTCAAAATAGGTATTTGTTGTTACTATCCCAATAGGTGGGATGAATCATCCTAAAATTTAAATTAGAGGTCATAATAATGTTTTTCCTCATCCCCCTCCACCTCCCATGAATCATTTTGATGATCTTTGTATGCATATTCAATTGGAAGTGTATAAAGTTTATGTTTGTGAAGTGATTCAAGATTAGATAATCACTATGATAAAATCCATAAAGGAGTTCCAAAATAAAATATGTATAAAAGCTACATTACCTTAGGATAAGATTACACATATAGTGAATCTGAAGCATGCTAGCATCAATTGCATTTATACCTCTTAATTAAATAGTTTTGTTCCTTCAAATATTTCATCTCTATACTGGTTTTAAACAATTCAAAAGGATAATAAAACTCTAAGTAAAACTCTAAGGGGCATGCTTCAAAATAAGTTGATCACTTTTCCTCCTATGTGTCCTCTTAAGAGATCCATATTATAAAATGATGCATAATGAGACCAAATTAATGCTATCATAGAATGCATGGATATTTTATAGATAATTGTTTGGAATTGAAGAGTAAAATACAAAATATTATTGATAATGGTGATCTCACATTAGATACATCCATTAAAGCACCACCAGAATCCAACACACATTTTAGAATTGAGCACTCTATTCAAATTATGGTTACATTTTATAAAGAACATTTAGAAAAATAAAAATTACACAAGGAACAATAAAAAAAAAGTTTCGACAATAAAAGTTACAATTTTTGTTTTCAAATAGAAATGAGAGATAAACAACAAAATGCACTTATGAAAGAGGAAACTACGAAGTCAGATTTGAATAACAAAGATGTTCTTAAAAAGGAATTTAATAATAATCATCTACTTAAGAAGACTAATTTTATGAGCACAGTTTCTGATGGGGAAATTACAAAATCTTATATCTAGAGTTTTTTATTGTTAACCCTCTTATAGATGGCAAGTACTGTACCAATGTTGTGATTGATAAAAATATTGAAATTAATGTTTTTAGTATAACACTCCTAAAATATCTTGGAAATGATAAGGAACATTTGAATAAGACTGTTTCATCTAAACTATGCATTAGAGCTATTGAGTTACCTATAACCCTTGGTATAAAACACATTTTATTATATTTGATATTAGTCCTAATTTGGCCCATATAGTGCTGGACTAGTACAATCATGGATGAAAGCAATGGGGGAAAATTGATAAGAATCATGATGATGTAATTCTTTATTAAAAAATGGTAAATAGGAGATACTAGATCTTAATTAGATAAAATTAAATGAGTTAAATTAGGATGTAAAATATATGCATAAATTAAGCATTCACTGATTTGTAACTTAGTATAATTGGAAAGATGCTTAAAAGGGTAAAATGAAAGAAGGAAAATAATTTAGCTAGAAATTAGATGTGCATGACTATAATTATGATTGTGAAATCTAATTGTGTGATTGTGTTGAGTGATTAAGGATCCAAAATAGGGCTCCATTTGATCTATGTATAAAACCATTATAATTGGATAGGGTCACAATGAATTGATGTCCTTAGGGAGTGATAATGTAATTTAGGGGATAAATTTATGAATCTAATGTGGCAGGTTCACCTTTGCCTGTGTGTTTTTTTACTGTGTGGGAGCTCATGTTACTTTACAAAAACTAGGTATGTATTCTTCTTCATTTGTAACCCTAACTCAATAAACCAAGAGGGAAAATGTAATCACAGGTTAAAAATGGGTTAGTGGTTAGAGTCATGTTTGAACTCAACATCCCCTATGTTGAGCGTGTATGTACATACTAATACTCTGAAGAAGGATTAAATTCCATGTAATTCTATTGTGCTATGGTGGTGTGTGTAAAAGATTGGTGAAAAATGGCAAATGTGGGTGCAATCCTGGTGTGTTTAAAGGCTTCAAGAATGACTTATGACCTTGGATGTGTATGAAAACTTAGCTCAAGGATACTTGGGTTGTGTGGAATCTAATTGGGAAAAATAAGGTGATATTCTCTTAATGTGTAGATAGATGTTCTAGTGATTTTTTATAGGTCGGCCTCCTATGTGAAAAAATGGTTTGAAATAGAGATTTATAGTGATATTTTGGGAAGTAATTTATATGGGGCTCACTAAAATTGGGAGATTACCTCTTACATGACATTAAATTTGATAAATTAGTATTTATTTGATAGGAAGATGTGGCTTGTGGAATTGGAGAATACTAAGAAGTGGTATTGTCTAAATAGGACAGTTATGCTCAGGGAGCAAGAAAAACTAAATAAAAAGTGTGGATAAATCTAAAGTGAGTTTAGGTTGCTTAGGATGATATATAGGGATATGTTTATGTCATTAATTTTTTTTATGAATGGGTCATCTACAATAGGAGTGAAGGAATAAAGGTCAAAATATTGTGGAATGAGGTGTAAGCTATGTGTGTATATGGAGTGGTCTTAAGTGCATATTTTCATCTTACATGTTAATTTATGTGTCTATATTTTACCCCCTTTTATTCTAGTAAAAAAAATAATAAAAATAACTCGATTAAAATTAAAAGTGTGTACATGAACTTACCTTTGAAGAATAGCCCCGAATGTAGGCCATAACATGGAGTCGTGCTTCATGCAAACCTACAATGAAACACGTATAAATAAATCCTTACTTAAGGTGAAAATATGAAATTAAAAGATAATAAACTTATATATATAATAACAAAGAATGAATACACCTAATGGGTATGTGGTCTATTACGTTTTATAGTGCAAAACTGGTGTCTGTAGAGGGCAGGTGCCTTGGTGAGTTTCATTTTCATTAAAAATCTTGTACTAGGTTGTGCATTCCCTAATCCTCATTGATAAAATAATGTGATTAAAAAATCAAGGTGTTCTTGAATCCATCACTTCATACCCAAAATAGTATCAAAGATTGTAAGCCTTGTATGAATTTTAATGGATCATTCTAGTTTAAAACTAGTGTAAAAATAGTACAAAAAGGTGAATCAATCACTTTAGACATAATAAGATTCATTTTTAGTGAAAAAATGGCATAAAAATGGTGAAAATAGAGTAATATGAATATGGGATATATAGCCTAGAAAATGACAAGTATTTCCATTCCATTTGAGGAACTAGTGAAAAGTTGATCAAGGAGGTAGTCATATGACACACGCATGCCTGTAATATGGTATTTGGGTATTATATGAATTTTAAAACTTAGTTATATCATGTGATTTTATGAGCCAATCTATATAAAACTCTAGAACACATGCCATGCATGATTCCCCCATTATGAGAAAAATATAAGACAAACCTAAGTATTTATCTGAAATGATCTTGTATATTTACTACCAATTATTATGAAACTAACTAAAATTTTCAGAATTTCTCGAAACTTTATTTTTGCCTATTGGAAAATAACACATTGTTCTAGACATCATATATCTAAGCCCTTGTACAAAAGGATCACTCTTATCCAAAAATATATTATGTGCAAATTTTGGGTA
This sequence comes from Torreya grandis, assembly GCA_037957365.1. NCBI lineage: Eukaryota > Viridiplantae > Streptophyta > Pinopsida > Cupressales > Taxaceae > Torreya > Torreya grandis. The sequence goes on along the minus strand of JARHVA010000121.1, from coordinate 28,644 downwards.
TGAAACATGATCAATTATATAAAACTACAAATTTATAACTATGTACTAGGTTTTTACAGCTTAGTATCTGAGACAAGCTATTGTGTATGCCCCCACTTTTTAGGTGAGTTGTGAAGCCTGTGTAATAAATTGATTCAAAATAAAATTTTATGTGAGATATGTTATGAAAATATGTAAATATGAGTAGTAAATATAACATGGAGAAGTATGGCATCATTATATATAAATTAAGAAAAATAGTTATGTAAGATGCACGTAGAAACATACATAACTGGTGACATTGTCAATATATATGTTAGCAATTTGGCATGCAAATAAGTGATCATCTATTTAAGATAACTAAAAAAAATTAGAAAAAACTTAGGGAAGATACATGATATCCTTCATGGCATAAAAAATTGAGCAATCTAAGCAAATAAGTTTCATGGCCATGAGGCACACATACAAAGAGTACACACAAAGCACAAAAAATACATAATAGAAGGCCAAGGGGCCACATACAAAGGACATGTTCAAATGTCACTCAAACACATAGTAACATAAAATCAAGGCTTTGATCCATACGTAAATACATGTTCAAATGTCCATAATACAAATAAGGAATACACACAATACATGAAGCATAGAAGAAAACATGAAAACATACATTATAAGTGTAATTGATGCAAAAACATCCTATATGGATGACAAGCTTTGATGTTGTCAAGAAATTTTGATTTGATCAAATGAATATGAGTTAATAAGTATGTTTAGAGTCACTATAAGGGTGGTATAATTCATGTCATACACTTTGAAATTCTTTCCAATTGTTTAGATGTTCTAGGATAATCTCGATTTTCAAATTAAGATTTTCTTGCCATTTTGTCAAATTTGAAAATTTGAAAAATTTAGAATAGAAATGATGTTGTAAGAGAATTTTAAAGAATTTTTGAAAGTGGAAAGTGATTAGGAAACTTTAATAAAGACACCATGGATCATACCATGGGCCAAAGGTCACCTTGTACGGAAGATCAACCTTGATGTTTGTGTCAAGGAACAAACACTCTTACAAGTAATTGTTGGCAAGTAGTTAGGGTAGTTATGTTAGGTATAAAACATGTAAATTTTTTTATCATTGAGTTATACTAATTTTTTTGAAGGATAAGGGATCTGGTCCCAAAAAACAATAAAAGAATAATCCCAAGTTTTGATAGAAGACCTGCAACTTTGTTTTCCTTTATGAAGCAATAGAGAATGACTAAGTTTTTTAATGATATAGGAGGGAATATTAGATAATATTTTGATTTTGATGATTCCTAAAGGTTGGTGAATTCATATTATGTTTGTTACATGTATATTTTAATTTCACTTCTTTTGTTTCACACCATTCTACATAGAACTCCATATAGTCCTGTTGAGCATATGCTAACACATGCAGTCAACACAGACTATTATGAAGTGACATAGTAGAGGTATCACAAGGTATTTTAAAATATTTCACAAGGTGTAATAGGATATTATAGAGCCTAAAAATTCTCATACAGAGTTTGAAAATTTAGACCTAAAACTTGCTCTCAAAACATTGCAAACCTTTACTATGTACACAAATAGTCCGACACATGGAGATAAAGTGGTAACAGAGACTTATGAATGGATTTAAAAATTTGGAACATGTGAGATGAGTTAATAAAATGTTTATCAACATTTTTTATAGTCTATAAACCTTTTATATAAGGTCAAAACCTTTTATGGAAGGTCAAAACCTCAAGACAAACCCTATAGACCCTGTAAACTGAGTCTGAGTATGCAGTGAAACCAAAATCCTAGAAGAGATGTGGAACAAAGGATTTGAGAAAGAAAATTAATGCATGAAAAGGGTTTAGTGTAGTAATTAATTAATTAAAAAAATTCCACAGTTGATTTAAACCATTTGAGTAACTTTAAAATTCAAAATGAGAGCTCTCAGGTCCTATAGAGCACTGTCAAACTAAAACTAGGGTTTTGGAATTAAAATGCAAGTAATAAAAGTTTAAAGAAATGGAATTGCACCAAACTTGGTTATATGAAATGTATTCAAGTTTTATAATATATTTCAAGGTTTTTTTATTTGAAACTACATAGGAAAGTACAATAATAAATGACTGTGTAGAGATAGGGTTTGACAAGGCCTAATTTGGCCTAACAATAAGCTAATGAAGGTTAGTTAAGTGAATTAAAGGTAGAATCAAGTGATGAAACTTTGTATAAGGAAATTAAAAAATATATGGTACCAATAATTTTTAGTGTATTCTCAATAAACATCTGTATAGATCCATACATAAAGAATTAGTCTAAAAAAAGGCTACTAGCGTGTCTATTAAGATGTACAAAGTTGTGTATGAAGTGAATAAATGATTTGAAAGGTGTGTACATTGAATAAAGAGGATTAAAGTAATATAAATATTTTATTTAATGTGTCTAAAACCATTCAAGAAAACATTGAATCCAATAACCACTAGAGTACATGTGAACCTATAAAACTTAGTCTAAGGAGTGTGTGTTGAAACAAGGTTAAGTGAGAGAAAGTTTATCTATCCTCTACATAATTTGGTATCAGATCTTAGGAGATATTGGGAAGGTAGAAATACATCATGGTAAGTATAGGATGATGAGTAAAAAATCCCAAAGGAGGTTGTAAAAAGTGGATGCTTTGGTGGTTGAAGTGATAAACCTACATGCCAGATTGTAAGCCATGGAGTTCGCTCAGTGAAGAGAGAAGAACATAGGTGATGTTTGTGATAGAGAGGATGGGATTACTCATGAAAAAGTAGCATAGGAAGGAGATAAATTAATATTTTAAGAGATATTAATTAGAGCAGTGTTTGGGGTGACTTTAAAACCCAAGATGGAGGTGCCCATGTATGAGGTACGTCTTAATGTAGAAGAGTTAGTCGATTGGATTAAAACCATGGACAAGTACTTCAATTATGAAGAGGTGAAGGAGAATAAGAAGGTAAAGTTTTCAGTCACAAGGATGAAGGGTCATGTATCCTTGTGGTGGGATGGCATCTAAGAAGAGAGAAGGAGAAGAAGAAAAGATAAGATAAGGTCATGGGATAGAATGGTGGCCAAGATGAAAGGAAAGTTCATGCCTAAGGACTATCAGAACAAATTGTTTAGAAGACTACAAAACTTGAGGTAGAAAGATATGATAGTGAAATATTAAATAGAGGATTTATACAAGTTGACCATTTGATCAAGACATATAGAAGAGGATGTTGAGAAGGTTTCTAGGTACATGAATGGATTGAAGTTTATTGTTCAAGATGAGTTGAGTATTTTGGCATGTAGGACAATTGAAGAAGCCTATCAAGCTACCTTGAGGGTATAAAATAAGTTTTTAAGAATTCAAATTCAGTTGAACAGCAAAAATAGGTGGAACATGAGGTTGAAGAGGTTGAGAGACTTTTAGGAGAGAAGAAGGAACAATCAACAACAATCCCAAAGACAATAGATCCAAGCTTAGAAATGATAAGTATGCCAAAGTAGGAGAGTGGTTTACATGAAGATAAATAGGAGTTTATTTGCTTTGACTTATGTATTCCATGTATAGGATGGTTGCAAGAAAAGAACCAGGTGTTGAAGATGATCAAGCTGAAGATCAAAACACAATAAGTTAACCTCAAAGGAGTAAGCAACATGGATTTGGTCAAAGCGCAAAGAGTTCTATGTGCTACTCATAGACCTTGGGATAGAGGATGGTGTACCATTGAATTGAAGGAGAGAACTAGATATAGGAATGTTGAGGAGAGCAAGACAAGTTGACAAAATTTCATTGAAAGTTTCCTTCACACCCTAGGAGTGTGATGTAGGAGCATCCTATATGGATGAAAAGCTTTGATATTGTCAAGAAATTTTGATTTGATAAAATAAATATGAGTCAATAAGTATGTTTATATCACTATAATGGTGTTATAATTCATGACATACACCTTGGAATACTTTCTAAGTGTTTATATGTGGTAGGATAGTCTAGATTTTCAAATTAAGATTTTCCCACCATTTTGTCAAATTTGAAAATTTGAACAATTTAGCATAGAAAAGATGTTGTAGGGGAATTTTAAAGAAGTTTAAAAAGTGGAAAGTGATTATAAAACTTGAATAAATACACCATGGATCATACCATGGGCCAAATGTCACCTTGTATGGAAGATCAACCTTGATGTTTTTGTCAAGGAACAAACACTCTTACAAGTAACCATTGGCAAGTAGTTAGGGTAGTTATGTTAGGTATAAAACATGTAAATTTTATTTTTCTCATTGAGTTGTGATAATGTGTTTGAAGGATAAGGGATATGGTCCCAATAAACAACAAAAGAATAATCCCAATTTTTGATAGAAGACCTGTAACTCTATTTTCCTTTATGAAGCAATGGAAAATGACTGAGTTTTTGAATGATCTATGAGGTAAGATTAGATAAGGTTGTGATTTTGATGATTGATACAGGTTGGTGAATTTTTATTATGTTTGTTACATGTATTTTTTCATTTCATTTTTTTTGTTTCACAATATTTTACATAGAACTCCATATAGTCCTGTTGAGCATATGCTAGCACAAATAGTCAACACAGGCTATTGTGAAGTGGCACAACAAAGGTATGACAATGACATGTAAAATATTTTAAAGGGTGTAATATGATATCATAGAGCCTAACGAATCTCATACAAAATTTTCAAGTTCTTGTTTGAAAGTTTAGACCAAAATTGGCTCTCAAAACATTGCAGACTATGATTGTGTACACAAAGAGTTCAAAACATGGAGATAAAGTGGTAAAAGATACTTAGGAATGGAGTTAAACATTTGGAACATGTGAGAGGAGTTACATCAAAGGTTTATCAACCTTTTTTAGATTTTATAAATTGTTTATGGAAGGTCAAAACCTCAAGACAGAGTCTACAGACCCTACAAATTGAGTTTGAGTATGCAGTGAAACCAAAATCTTGGCATAAATGTGGAATAGAGGATTTGGAAAAGAAAATTAATGCATGGAAAGGGTTTATTGGATTAATACAATCCTTCACAAAATATCATAGTTGATTGAAACTATTTGTGTAACTTTAAAATTCAAAATGAGAGCTCTCGGGTCCTATAGAGCACTATCAAACTAAAACTAGGGTTTTGGAATTAAAATGCAAGTAATAAACATTTTCACTAATTAAATTGCATAAAAATTGGTTATATGAGAGATATTAAAGTTTTATATGATATTTCAAAGTTTATTAGTTAAAACTATATAGGAAAGTACAACAATAAAGGATTGTGTAGAACAAGGTTTGACAAGGCCTAATTAGGCCTAACAATAAGATGAAGAAGGTTAGTTAAGTGACTTAAAGGTAGAATCAAGTGATGAAACTCTATAGAAGGAAATTAAAAAATAGAGAGTACCAATAATTGTTAGTGTATTCTCAAGAAACATCCGTATAGAGCCATACATAAAGAATTAGCTAAAAAAAAGGCCACTAACATGTCTATCAAGATGTGCAAAGTTGTGTATGAAGTGAATAGATGATTTGAATGGTGTGTACATTAAATAAAGAGGAATAAATAACTAGAAATAATTTATTTTAAGGTGTCTAAAAAAATTCAAGCAAACATTGAATCTAATAACCACTAGAGTACATGTGAACCTATAAACCTTAGTTTAAAGAGTGTGTGTTGAAACAAGGTTAAGTGAGAAAGTTTATCTATCCTCTGCATCACTAATTGATCAACATAATCAATTTGTAATAATAGTGTATTCATCAAATCAGGTATTTAATACAATATCAATGAGTAATTTAGAAATATTGATAAATTTTGCGTTGTGTAAGGAAGTAAGGTATGAACAAAAAGGGATAACCAAAGAATGATAGAACTTATGTATGAGATTCGCCCAATGAACTTGATAATGTATAAATAATATTTAAGAGGCTTGTGTCTTGTTTACATATGAGAATTGATAACATGTATTCACTAGGACAAGTTTGATGGAATTGTACAGAAGTCTAGTGCTTTATTGTCTTGGTAGAATGCTTTTGTTTGTGCAACATTTATGGGTCTTAGACAATGTAATAACTTGAAATTGTGTCTAGAAATGACAATTCTACATGTTATGTATGTTATTGTGTACACTTGGGAGTCATATTTGATATGAAACTAGATATAAATAAGTACTCAATAACTAAATCATAAATTTACTTATGTAAATGAACTAAACATAAGCATACATAGGTCTCTATTTTTGAATTTTATGGAATATTCTAATTTATTTTTTGTATTTTTAAATGTGTTAATTGAAAAGGAACATACTAACCAATGATTCCCACAAGAGGATTAAAATAAGTAGGTTTATATCAAACATGGTAAGGGTGAAATCTTACAAATGGAAAGTGTCATGTCATTGTGAAGTATATGTATCATCAAAATCATACCACTCTTCGGCATTGTAATCATAATGGTCATAATCATATTCTTGATCCTAAAATTGTGAGATGCCATTGTGATAATCTAGTGTATCTATGTATGAAAAACCCAATGCACCATATAATGGAGTTATCTTTTAGAAATCATGTTGCTTGTGGATATGACCATCATTGTTAGGATCTTAGATCTCATTCTGGATTAGTGAAGAACCATGTATCACAGCTTGCACTAAGAAGAGAAGTAACCATAGCTTTTGTAGGATGGACCTTATATTTTTCCTTTATGCACGGAGTGGATATAATACTCAAATATTTATAAACCATAGATGTACTATTATAATTTTTAGGAATATTTGGGTTTAGAAATTCCTTAATGAGAAACCCTTTTACAAAGGTGCTTTCTTGATTATCTTGAATTTGTTCTTGAAACTTTGTTTCTTGCTTTTTATGTGACATTGTATTTAAATCATCTCTATATTCACCAAGACCAACTAGTGTAAACATCAAACCATGTAAATAATCACCATTGTTCATTTGTATGGTATTTGTATCATCATCAAAACTAGTATCATAATTACCTTTAGTTTATTTTATAAATATACAATTTGGATATTTTGAATTTACTAACAAGCGTAATTCATTTACAATATATTCTTGTTCCCTTTTTAATGTTTTTTTTTGTAATTTTTCATTCTAAATATTTTTTTACACTAAATTATTCTTTGGTATCCATATTTCTCTTTTTATACTTGTGTTTGATCTAATTTTTCCTTTTGAATATTTTCTTGTTCTGAATTGTCCTTTGGTATCTATACTTTTTATCTTTGTTCCTTTTTAACTAATTTTGAATTTTCCTCTTGTTCCAATCATTTACCATCTAAGGCCCATTATATATGTCATGATCCCCCTCCCAAGCATAATAAGATACGTCCACTTCCACAATAAACTCAAGACAATCAATCCATATTTGACATTTTTATCGAATCACCCATCCATGACCAAACCCAAACCATTGTTGGTCCACCTTTATTTGATGAAGGATATCTATTTTATGAATGACCCATATTCAATGAGCCTATAATTGAAGAACCCATTATTATAGAGAAATAACACATTATTCATCCATTGCTAAACATTCCCCATTTTAGAAATTTGTTTCATCCCAAATCCTTCATTTCAAAGCGATAAGTGAAAAAAGGTACTTGTGGAAAATAAAATTCAATAGACCATTTATGTAGACATGTTTACATCAGAAATAGGTTCCCCTTTGGAGAAAACATTATTATCAACTTCAACCTTAGGATCAGGATTTCTTTTAAAACTAATATCAGAATTGGGTTCCATTTTGGAACCAATACCAAATTTAGTGTCAAAAGTATAATCAACATCAGTCTCAACATGAGGTTTAGATCCTATTGAGTAAAAATTAGCTTTAGAATCAACATACATTAGTGGGACTACAACATTGGCTGTACACTTCTATCATATCCCCTTGAGTCTGAATCAACTTCATAAACAATATACCTTAGTATATGTTATGGCATTCGTTACATGATCCTTGCACATCAACTTGAAAATATTTGTGATCATTCAATGGTTGTTAGGGATGTTTATTTCAACATCAATGAAAGTTATCCTAATAGTCTCTATGAGGATTGTGCTACTTTTCACCCTTCCATTGATATTACATATTCATTTACCATTAACAAATCAAGCCATTAAATTGATATTCAATAGTCCACAAACATCGATTGGGATGATAGAATCACACATTGTGGAACTCTTTCCATGGTAACATCCTAGTGGTACTATTTTTGGGGATTTAAGACAACATTCAATTAAAATAATAATCTCCTAGTGAAACCTTGTTTAACACACTAGGGGACAATCAAAGTATAAACTTAGCATATTTTAGCTCAACATCTTCTAGTGAAACCACATTTGAGGCACTAAGGTATAATCAAAGTATAAACACAACATCCTTTAGTGAAAAATTACTCAAGGCACTAAGGAACAATCAAAATGAATTATCAACATCCCTTAGTGAAACCTAATTCAAGGCGCTATTGGATAATCTAAATCATAACAACCAAGAGGAGTTTGTTGGTGAAAACCTCTTCAAGGTGTTAGTAGCTAGGCCAATTAGTTCCTTATTACTTGATGAAGACATTATTTAAGTCAATGTTGGCTCCAACACAACCCAAATCAAATCAAATCTAGAATAAACAATAATGAGTATGACTAAAAATACCAATCTTCATTTGCCCTTCAACCATTATACTTTCCGTTGTGATCCTATCATTCATTCAACTTATATATTCTATCACCAAATTAGACCATTTATCCCATGCATACCCTTATTCATCCTTCTTAGTAGCACTCTTTTTCAAAGAGGTTACAAAGATACCTTATTTATAGGATTGGAGGAAGTAGAATCAATGGCCAACAGAGACCACAACAACAATAATATAGTTCACATCAATAATAAGATCCAAACACAACTACTATTTCACGCAGGTATTGGTTAAATAGTAAAGGATTTGCATTATGCATCTCATAATCCTCCATGGAATTGAGATGTTAAAAAATAAAAATTAATTAAAAATTAAAAACAATCAAAAGAAAAAGAAATAATTCATCCAATGGTGAAAACCATGCTTATGGCACCTTGGTCAAGTACCATGATGAAACCAAATTTCTGGCATAATGCATAAATAATGTGTTGTTTACAAGTACCTTGATAATTGGGGGTAGCCCTATCTGCATTATGGACCATTATGTTTTATCCATCTTGGCCATTATATTCCATTACCGTTCCTACCATTTTTCCCTTTCAATTTTATTCAACCTAACCCATCTTATTATGACCATTAGTCTTCCCATATTAAACTTGTCATGGAAGTGGAAGGTATATTGAGACCTATTTTGGGAAACCTTTTGGTATATTACCTGCATGAAACTTTGATGACTTGACACATTTGGTTCTCATGTGACATGGTCCTTGGATACTCTTAGTCCTTTCCATCATTATCATACATTACTATCTAGTGTTATCCATTAGTTCTTCTTTCATTATTATTTTGCATTCTATAGGAGGAACTATAGAGGCTTGAGGTCTATTGGACTATGTATGCAGTGCTCAATTTATGAGGTTAGTTCGACCACCCTTATTCCATAGTCTCACCTTTTTATGAGCATCCTAAGCCATGTTGTCATCATTTTTCAAGCATCCTAATCCACACTCTTGGCATTTTTCAAGCATCTTAAACCATGATCTTGCCATTTTTTGATCATCCTAAGCTAGATTATCATCATTTTATAAGTTGTCATTACCACACTCTTATCATTTTACAATTTGAAACATTTTACATCTCTTAATCCTCCATTGAGTTGAGATACCAAAAGCCCAAAAACATTCAAAACAATCCAAAGACCTAAAAATTGGAACAAGGCTTGCAATCTTGATGTATAGGTCTTTAGTAAACAAACTTCATAAGTCTTATACCTAAGACCTTGAAGTCTTTAGTGACCTCTAAATTCTAAATTTCCTATGCTTACACTTGCATCTCTTTGACACTTTTTTTTTAACCATTATCGACTTTCTAGGTTCAATGCCTTATTGAATGCATGGAATTTTATCTATCTCCCTGGGACATCATTCTCCCATTACCTTATTCACTTTGATCTTGCTCTTATCATCATCATTCTCTATACACATACTTCTTTCTTCTTTATCCACTCTCTTTCTTATATTAAGCACATATGAATTGACACAGCTTCATGCATGGTCACCATGTTTTATCAACATATAAAGGTTCATACAATATTCAACTTGTTTTTAAAACCCCTATAGGCATACTATCATCTCCCATAAAACTCAAGTCTATACTAACTACCCAACTCCCTCTTTCTTCTTTAGGCTTTGCTTTCTTGTAGCCCTTTTAGCATACAAACCTCCAAGGTTTGGAAAAATTACTTATCCCTTGAGAAAATTATAAACACTTTTAGACACCCTTTTCCATCATTCAACTCTCCAAAAAGTTTCTTGAACCAACTGTTAATGTTGACCATTGATCTTAATACTACTCTCTTCCTATTAGGTCTCCTAAGGTTAATACAAGGGCTTAGACCTCAAATTTGTACATGATTATACCACATAATTATAAAAACTATTAAGTCCTCTTCTTCATGTAAAAATACACATGTTTACAAATTTTTATAATTTTCACAGTTTGCAGGCCTGTATAGGTTGAGAGTTAACAAATTAGCTTAAATTACTTTAAAAACTATCTTATACCCTTGTGACTCCTGGAAAACCTCTTTCCCACCTATATTAAATCTTTCCAACCATTATTTGGTCTTATCATTCACTGTAATACTCCCCAAATGTTAACATACATAGTTGTGTCTAAACTACATGATTGTGTCAACAAAGTTGATGATTTACTGAGTTTTGAGTTTCCCTAAGATTTTCCCCAGGATATCAATGCCTTTAATTCATGTATGACTAACCTTCCACAACTATAACAATCTTTATCATTCATTACTTCATCAAAATATCCTTCTTAAGCTTCCAAACATAACTACCTACCATAAAATAGAGTACATGCATAATTAAGAGTTCTTGATTTTTGAAACTATTAGTTATGTCTCCTCTAGATATTTGAGTATTAAAAAAACTCATTCATGCAATAAAATATTATCCACTTAATTAAAATCTTCTATCATCTTTTAGGACTTAAGTTATTGAGATAAACTAAAACCACCCTTGTCTTTCTTAGTGCAATGTTTTGATTTAAGAAATAGAGTACAAAATTATTTGCTTTTTTCTTTCCCATTTAAAAACCCAATATATAACAACCCAAAGGTGCTCATGAATCATAATTAACTTCAATATTAACACATAATTTTTATTCTTACCTTCAGTAAACTTCAATAAAGTTCAATATGTCTTCTTTTCTAATTGTAACCTTACAGTCCCATACTCAATCTTGCAACAAACACAAGAAAACTAATCTGATGTCTCAAAGGACATGAAATGCATCTAAACTATAAAGAAACATTCAAAATGACTTTAATAGGAGATTAATCACCCAAAATACTCTTTCTCATTAACAAACATCATTACAATGTGTAGTCCATATTTTAACTCTATTTTCAAGAGACCATTATTTTCACTTATTACTCTATCTAATCTTCAGATTTCTCCTTTTTCCCTCATATTATACTCTATGACACTATCCTCTCTACATGGATTACAACTTATTTATATTCCAACATGCAGTTACTTCCTACTATCTTTCCAACTTCTATGCAAGACCCTTTACATGGCCAACTCAATGTAGTAGTGACCGTTACACTTTGTGCATGACTCATGATTTTGCATGGCCTTTAAGGACTTAACCATAGAATTTATTCAAATAACCTTTTCATGACCTATTGGACCCTTTTTCAAACATTTCTCTCTTTTATTCACTTCATACTATACCCCATGGTCCTTTTATGCTTAGGTCTAAGATTTGAATTTTCAAATTTCACTTTTGGAGGGAAATATATAAATACACACAAACACACCCCATATGAATCTTAAAAATTCTAAAGACATAAAATAGACCCTAGAGGATCCTTCATAGAGATATATATCCCAAAATGGATCATCTATGACCCCCTAACTAGCATATGAGTATTCAACCCTAAAAATTAGCTTTGATTGCTCGATGTTCTTGCATCATACTCCTTAGGAGGGAAAAAATTGAGTGTCAACATAATATATTTCTTCCTCTTCTTATAATTTTTCCTCACTTTCATTTCTTTTCTAAATTATTCATTGCCTTGCTCATGATCATTTTTCTCAACTTTATCCTTCTTGGTTTTTAACATTTTGTTCATTGCTTTTTTCTTCCATTTTCTTCCCCTCAACTCTTTCTCAAATGAAAGTATCCATTCATCCAATTCAATTTAATACATCTCATGGTTCTCATACACTTTTTCCTCCTTCTCTTCAATTTTACCTATACAGACAACATAATTCACATGCATTGTATGTTTGTCATGACGCCAAATTACCTCTCCACCAGTTGCTTGAGCTTGTATGCTTGGATTGAGTTTATTCTCAACTATATTTGCCTTCATATCAACCTGTTCATCCTCTTTAACCATCTTGACTCTTGTATATGCCACTTGGAAACTTACAATCCATGACTTCAATTTGATTTTTGAACTTACAACTTTCTTATTTCCTCATGCTCTCTTGAGGTGTATTTGCAACATTAGATTTTTGCTCCCTTTCCATGCTCCCAATTACCCACATTCTATCTTGCATAAATTTGGACTAAGATTGGATTTTTGCATCACCTTCTTTACTTGATCCACAAATTGATTTCTTCTCTTCAACACCTTTTTCATGCATCTTTGCTTGATAACCTACCATGTAAGCTTGATCTAACCTTCCCTATATTATTTTCCTAATGATTTTCTCTTGTTTTCCACTTAAATTCTTATCTTGAATGACCTCTTTCTTGAGGTTTTATTTCTTCATCTCATTAACTAGTTTCTTGAGTTACTCTGACACTTTATATCCATGATCTTGTACTATTCTCTAGGACTTTAATTTTCTGTTCACTTTACAAACCTGTATATCGATAGTTTTATTCTCATATTCAAACTCAAAATTGATTCTTAAGCATTCATTTACCTCATTAAATGATTGTTGCATGGTTATCTTTTCTCTCATGTCTTCATTTATTGCAATCATTTATTTTGTGTGAGCTTTCTTTCTTATTTCAGTTTCAATGCTTGTCAAAGCATCATGGAACTCTTCCTTAGAATATTGAGAATATTCAATCTTCATCATATCAACTTCTAAAATCTATCCTCTTCCTTTATCATCTTCATTCATCTTTATGGGTGCTTCACTTGACCCATTTTTCACAAGCTTTAAGGCCTTATTATTTACCTTTATCCAACTTTGTTTCAAACCTACATGCACACACTTAAATGCAATGTTAGACTATTAAAAAAGAGACCACATTGTCTCCATGAGTACCTCCTTTATGGGCACCCTCCTCTTTTTCTTACCTTCCTTATTAAGTGCTTATTTTGGCACTTCTCTCTTCATGTTCTCCTCAATGATAACTCTTTTCTCAACTTCTCTTTCATGTTTCTCACTTGGAAAATCTTCACCCTTCATGCCTCAATGTGATTTTCTCTCTTTGTCCTTCTTCATTTATCTCATTATAACCATTATTTGCTTCTTCATAAGTAGTATTATATGCCACTTGATCCTCTTTCTCACATCACAACAATATAATTGGTATTCTTGACCCTGGATGAGCTTCACCATGAGCTCTATCTTGTTAAAGCCTTTACCCAACTCTCTTCTTATATGTTTCACTTCTTCTTCTATATCCATATTCTCTTCTTCATCACTTTCTTGTCCTCACTTGGACCTATCTCTTAACAAGCTTACCTACTGGCATGTTGGACCTCACTTGGATCTACTTCTAGCTTGACTCTCTCTTGAGCTTTTATGCTCTTTTCTCACTATTTTCTCTAGGCTCTTATTGCCTAGTTTCAAGTCATTCACCTTGAACTTAGGGGATCTAGCTTCTTCCTTCACTAATCTTATATTTCTCTATATTGACCTAAATAAATCACACATGCACCTTGATTTAGTTCATAAATACTTTTACAATTCCACTTCATACAATCTTTATAACATCCTTTACCAATGTCAAATCAACAATCTGTAACAACTCAAAAAAGTAAATTAAGCCAAGAGATTACCTTAATCTGATACAAAAAATGATGCAGAGGTCTATAGTAAATAACCTTCATAAGTATTTTACCTGATTCTAATCTAGAACTTGAAGTCTTTAGTGACTTCTAAATTCAAACTTTCTTATGTTTACACTTGCATCTCTTTGACACTATTTTTTTTAACCCATTATTGACTTTTTAGGTTTAATTCCTTCTTTAATACATGGAATTTTAGATATCTCCCTAGGACATCATTCTCCCATTACCTTATTCACTTTGATCTTGCTCTTATCATGATCATTCTCTGTACATACTTCTTTCTTCTTTATCCACTCTCTTTTTTAATCTAAGCACATATGGCTTTACACAACTTCATGCATGGTCACCATGTTTTGTCACCATATAAAGGTTCATAAAATATTCAAATTGTTTTTTAAACCCTTATAGGCATACTATCATCTCCCTTAAAACTCAAGTCTATACTCGCTACCCAACTTCCTCTTTCTGCTGTAGGCTTTCCTTTCTTGTAGCCCTTTTAACATATAAACCTCTAAGGTTTTAAAAACTTACTTAGATCTTGAGAAAACTATAAAAACTTTTGGAAAACCTTTTACATCATTCAAATATCCACAAATCTTCTTGAACCAACTCTCCATGTTGACCACTGATTTCAATACTACTCTCTTCCTATTATGTCTCCTAAGCCTAATACAAGGGCTTAAACCTCAAATCTATACATGACCATACCACATAAGTAAAAAAACTCTTGAATAATATTATTCATGGAAAAATACATATGTTTACAAAATTTTATCATTTTCCCTTGACTATAACTAAATATAATTGCATTTCAATAGGGAAACCCTAGATAGGTTAGTATGCACACTTGCATAGGCTGAGAGGTAAAAAATTAGCCTAAATTAGTTTAAAAACAATTTCAAAACATTATGACACCTATAAAACCTCTTCCCCACCTATATTCAATATTTTCAACCATTATTTGGTTTTAACATTCATTATAATACTCCCCAAGTGTGAATATATAGAATTTTGTGTCTAAACTGCAAGACTGTGTCAACAAAATTGTTGATTGAATGACTTTTGAGTTTGCATACATTATAAATGTATTTAATTAAATTTTAAACAATATTACACAACTATAAAAATATATATCATTCATTACTTGGTCAAAAGATCCTTCTTAAGCTTCTAAACATAACTGCCCACCGCAAAACAATGTACAAGCAAAATTAAGAGTTCTTGATTTTTGGAACTAGTACGTCTATCTCATATAGATATTTGAGTATGAAAAAAACTCATTAATTTAATCAAATATTATCCAAACTTAGTGACACTCTTCTATCCTCTTTTATTAATTAAGTTCTTGAGATATACTAAAACCAGCCCTATCTTTCTTAGTGCAATGACTGTGATTTAAGAAACAGAGTATAAAATTCTTTGCTTTGTTATTTCCCACTTTAAAACCCAATATATAAAAACCCCAATGTGTGAATTAATCATAAATAACTTAAATATTAACAAGTAATGTTTATTCTTACCTTTAGTAAACTTCATTAAAGTTCAATATGTCTTCTTTTCTGACTATAAGCTTACAGTCCCATACTCAATCTTGCAACAAACACAAGAAAACTAATCTGATGTCTCAAGGGACATGAAATTCATTTGAACTATCAAGAAACATTCAAAAGGACTTTAATAGGATATTAATCATTCAAAACACTCTATCTCATTAATAAACATCATTATAATGTATAGTTCATATTTTAACTCTATTTTTTAGACACCATTATTTTCACTTCTTGATCCATTTAATTTTCTAATATTTGGATCTATCCTTCTTTCCTCCTATTATAATCTATAATATTATCATATCTACATTAATTAAATATTATTTATGTTATAACATGCAATTAATTCCTATGATCTTGCCAACTTCTATGCAAGACCATTTACATGGCTAACTCAACGTAGTAGTGGCAATTACACTTTATGCATGACTCTTGATTTTGCATGAAATTTAAGGAATTAAACATATAATGTATTCAAACACCATTTTAATGACCTATTGGATCCTTTTTCAAACATTTCTCCCTTTTATTCACTTCATACAATACCCCATGGTCCTTTTATGCTTAGGTCTAGGATTTGAATTTCCAAATTTCAATTTTGAAGGGAAATCTCAAAATACATACAAACACACCCCATATGACTCTTAAAGAGTCTAGGTACATAAAATGGACCCTATAGGATCCTTTACACACATATATATCCAAAAATGGATCATCTATGACCCCCTAACTAGTATATGAGTTTTTAGCACTAAAAATTAGCTTTGATTGCTAGATGCTCCTTCATTAGATCTCCATGAGAGATATAAAGATAGAAAATCCTAAACATTAAAAAAAGTATTAAAATATCCATGAGAGATATAAAGCCAAAAAATTTAAAAAAACTTTTATTTTTTCTTAAATCCAGTCATTATCATTGATTTTTATCGAGCCAATCATTTTAACAACCATTGGGATGTGTCCTTCCCAAATCCACCCTACTAGGGAGATTCATTATTGGTTCCAATCATTTTAGCCACCTTGGGATATGTTCTTCCCTTTTATGTATCCTTTCTTAGGGGACCATTCTATTATCATTATCATTTATCCTATCAAGTGGATTACTTAACTTGGTTAAACAACAAGATCCTTTCTGGTACTTTTATTTTCCATTTGTGTTTTCTTTCTTGTTTGTTTCCTTTTATTATTATTGATTTGACTCAATCCATTGTGCTAATGAGGTCATCATCATGGTTTTCCTTTTCATTCACTTTTACTTGAGTCTATCCATATTCATACATCAACATTATCATCATGATTTTTATCATTGGTACATTGTTGTCAATTATCTATGGATTGGGCATCAGTCCTTATGCACAGTATGACTAGGTCATCATTATGTTTTATATCATGATGCATACCATCACAAGATATATTAAAAATCAAGTGATTAAGGTTTATATACAATGTCACACTACATTGGTAGTATCCCCCTTGTAGGTTCATTCATTATTTAATCCAATCATGTCAGTCATCTTTAACTGCATCACATCATCCCATTTTCCTTGATCAAATCAACACAATTGAACATTATAGCTACATATTTTCATTAGGATGTGCATCTCTGAATGAGTATGAAATAAATAGATTCATAAACATTGGTCCATAATTATGCTCAATCTTTTCATAATCATTTTTCTCATCCATTTTCTCCCACCTTGGGAGAACTACATTGGCTTGAGGTTTCTATGGACTATGTAGGTAGTGTTTAGTACCAACCAGTTTATAAGGTTAGCTTAACCACCCTTGTTTCATTCTTATTAACATCTATATTGTTCTAATCTATTATTCATAAAAATCATGTTAAATATCATTTATTAGTCAGAACAACAATACTCTTTGAGAGTCAAAAAGGGGAAAGTTAAATTCTAAAGAAAGTTTTGACTTAGAAAAATTTCCACCTTAATCACACCCACACATCTACGTGGGACACATCTAGCCAACCTATCCTCCATAGATGCAATGATGTAGATATGTAGGTTTTTGAGGTATTCATGTGACTACATGTGTATGTCCTAGAGGGATATGACAAATAGACCTGCCAACCTCTATAGATATGACAACATGGGTTGTCAGCATCCATGCATCCATGTCTATGCATCCTTGAGGGAAATGACAACCAGACCTATCGACCTCCATGGATGTGGAAACATGGTTTTAAAGGCATCCATGCATCTACATATATTTATCTCAAAGGGATGTTGTGCCTGGACCTATCATCTCCCTCTAAGGCATGCACACATGCACGACATACCTTGTCCCTCATGATATTTTCAAAAAAATGCTATTTATATTCCTACATCCCTCTCATTTCATCATTTAAACTCTAAGGAATGTGATTTTTCTCTACCCTTACTTTATTTATATCGAAGCTCTTCTAAAAATTTCCCAAGAAATCCTATAAAAGCTACCATCCTTATATAGCTATTAAACCCCTCTCTAGAACCCTATTTTAGGAGTTCTTCCTCTCATTCTTGAGGCAAAATATGTCAACTGCTTTGCATTTATTTCAACCAATTCAACATTTTCTACCTCCTAATCTACTGGATATCCTTGCTCTAGTTTGCCAAATAATGTTTACAAACCTAAAAGCCAACAAGATGAAATAAAAGTACATGGGACATGAACTACTACTATTTTTAAATTATGATATCCCCAAAAAAATTGATTCTCAGATTGGGCATGTAGACCTAGTGGACTTTTAAAAAATATTAAATTCTAAAAGTTTGACATTTCTAGTTGAATGCCTCATAGAACATGGCTTACCTTAAGCAACTAATTTTCCTACTTTAGTGCAGTGTTTGGATCTAGTATTTACCTATTCCAAATAGTACAACCCATAGACAAGATAAATCAAGTCAAAATATGGAACACTCTTAGTAAAAATGGGTGGATTTGTGATGATAATGACAATGAAGATTACCCTTCATGAATATTTGGTCAGTATGAACATCAAACATGGAGAGACACATTTGGATAAGAATCCTAATAAATACTTGACCACTATAAATAACTCTTGGTTGAATCAAAAGAGAGGGAAACCTTCTAGGGTCCCCAAGACCTTATTCAAAGAATATTTCAAAGAAGAACTCTCAGATATGGTTACCTTATTGAACTAAATAGTAGGTAATGATGACACCAAGCCATTTCAGTATTGGATGTTTCTCCTAATGCAAATCATTTTCCATGGAAATTAATTCATAGATTGGGGTAAACTAATCAGTGATTCCTCGAATGATCAATTACTAAATGTACATACCTCAAAGCATATTATCATGACATCCTATCTAGTATATTCATTGGCCTCTCAGATGATATAAATGGGGATTTACCAATGTGGGACCATCACATAATTTACACAAGCATTTGAATGATTCTATTAGCTCACATTGTAGTAGCGCAATGAACACTACACTAGGGTCAATGATGGATTTACCATGAGAGTAGTGTAGTTACTATAATAAGATTGGGGAATGAGGATTTTAGTAGAAGTAGCCAAATTCATTAACCAATATGGTAGTTACTATATATAATTCCAAAATTTTACATATATTAGGGTCAACAGTTATGAAGGGTACCCATTGAGACTCCCAAGACTAGCAAGTAACAAGATCATCCTCATTGAGCTATGTCAACAACTATCAACTATCCAAAAACATTACAGAGAGAAACATGTATTAGGTGTTCCATTTACCATTGCATTTGGATATTTTTTTTGCAAAATAATAGTCAATACACATGACATACAGTTGGCCATCTCTAAATTCACTCTCTTAACCTATGTTAGTAGAGGCTCTGTGGATACCAGAGGGTATGTAAAGTAGAATCTTAGCATAAGATCTAATTATGAGCATAAAATTCACCTAGAGGACTATTGTGTTGATTGTGTGGATGAGCTTGAAGTATTTTTAATATATTGGAGTAAGATGAATCTTGATCAGATAAAAGAATTCAATGATCATTGGGTACCAAAAGGAATGATAGATGATAAGTCATTTCTTATTGATATGGAATACACAAATAATTTTGTAGTCACACCCTTGATAACTATTAATTGGTTAATTAGAGAACCAACTGACTTACAATGGAGAACACAATAAGTGTGGGATTGTACGAATAAATGGTTGGATAATAAATTGGCTGGAGTAACCACATATGGTTCATGGAGAGGAAAGGCTTTAGCTCCTTTGAAGAAAGATCCCCCATCAGCGTCTAAAAAAAGTAGCACCAATGTGGTGATTGATACATCAAACTCTTCTAGTTCTAATGATGGTGGAGATAAAAACCCCAACCCCAAGAGACAATTGGGAAAATAATGTGAAGAAAGTCTTGTGATATGGAAAAAGAAGTAATCTAAGAAATCATTAAATCCATAGTATTCAAATGAAGCCCTTGGAGAACCCAACTTACTCATCCCAAATACCACACAAAAATACTTGGCCTCATCTCATGGAATAATACAACAAAAAATAATTGAGGAGAATCCATGTTCTCCATCTGGATCAACACAGGGACCACCTCCTCCTCCTCCTAGCAAACCCACTCCATCTCCATTAGATACCCAAGTGGTTACCTTTAGTGACCATTAATTCCAATGGGTACAACTAATGATATAAAAAAGGAAAAGGATAGTTGAATCAGACTTGCCAGACTTTTATGCCGTAACTGACCTCCTAAAGACCCCTATGCATCAAATAAAGAAAATAACACCTCTAGGTTGGTATACGACTCTTCAAGGCCATATTTCATGGAAATAGTTACACCTATAATTTGAAAAGACATAGAATAAATGACACCAGGAGATTATACTCTCAAAAGGATAGCACTTAAACATGCAACACAAGAAAGTGATGTTCACAATGTCTGAGAGACCACCAAGATAATAATCAAGAGGTCAAATCAAGACAAGTTGACTCAAGAATAACTCAAAGGATAAATCAAACAAATGGAACATTATGTCAACTATCTTCTCAACCCTATCAAGATTCCTTTAGCTCCACAGGTTGATGCTCCAACACATTTTTTAGGAATAATCAAGGAGGTTATTGCTACAATCAACAAACATAACACCTATGGTAAAATTTTAGAAGTATGGGTGGATGAATTTATCGTAAGTAGGATGAAATATATTGAAGAGGTCATGAAAATATATGACCTCATTAATTAAGAAATGTATTATATCCACATGCAAATCAAAGGTCAAACCATTAATTTGAAAGTGTCGGACTAAGTGATTAGGGACATAAAATAGATTATTATTATTGAGACTAAGGTAATGATTTATGGTGGATTTTTATAAAAATAAGATGATGATACCTTCTTGAAATGGGTAGAATGGATACTTTTAAAAATGAAAGTCTTGACCAAAGATATAGAGGAGCTGAAAGATAATAGGGACATGGGTGAAGAAAAACACAAACTCATCTCCATTAGTTTGGATGAGATCCATTACATCTTATAAAAATAATATGAGATTACTACTCACACTGTAGATGAATTGAAGGCCTAATTTCAAAAATTAGTTAAAGAAGATCTTCTCAATAAAGCCAAGTTCAACAAAGCCTCAATGACAACTTTTAGGGAGATTCAAATTTCACTAGAAAAGTTGAATACCCAGTTATAAGAGTTGTGTAAAACAAATTATGCCTTGACATTCATTTACCAAATATGGTTCACACGTTGTCATCATGTGGTGGTTCCAAAGAATAATGAGGCCCTTGAACTAGTCAATAGATTTCATAAATTCAAGGCTACACATGAAAAATAATCAACCAAGAAAGATTTAGTTTTTATTGATCCATTTACAACTACTCTTGGCTCACAAAAAACTCCTAATTAAATCCATATACCACCTTTATATTGTTATACTATCATTTAAAATATATTATACTTTGCCATATAACTTGGATGATTTATATATCTAACAACATATATAGTTCGTTTAAGACATGGTAATATCTAACCAAATTAACTAGGTAGGATAAGATATTTGCTTCTATTGTCAACTTGTGCACATAGATAATAACTCCATACTCCTAAATACAAAATTCATTAATACTATTCTATTAATCCTATAATCGTTACTAAATTGGTTATAAATCGATATATGTCAATACAAAATTAATGGGCTCATATGAGTTATTTAATCTTGTACGCCATATACTTAGTATATAAGTGTCGACATAGGCTAACACAATTTCAAATTTAGTGGAGTTTTTATGCATTAATACTAGTAATTGATTAGCACTATTAAATACATCATTACTAATATTAGGAATCGGGAGGTATTGCTAGTGAATATAAATAGCATGTTTTTTTTTCAGCCAATCTATACATATATATATATATATATGTATATATATACATATACATATACATACACACACACACACACACACACACACACACACACACACACACACACACACACACACACACACACACACACACACACACACAAAACCACTTGTTTTATAAAACAAAATATGCCGCACCATTTATAGTTAATTGAATACTCTCATTGATATATACATACGACATAATCCACAATGCAGAGGCATTCACATATAAAGAATAGAGTTATACATAGCAATGCACATAGTTTTAGAGATATACATAGCTAGATATAATATATATTACATAGTGAAATATATAGCTCAAGAGGTATATAGAGTGAATAATAAAAACTCAACACTCAACCTTAGTTGGAATAAAAATAAAACATAGTATAAAATTTGTTATACTATCATTTAAAATATATTATACTTTGCCATATAACTTGGACGATTTATATATCTAACAACATATCATGTAAAACTATACAACATGTTAATACAACTAATTCATTATTATTTTACATTGTTATATCACCTATTTTTATATATCATTTAGCCTAAAAGATATAAGCTATTGGTATATGCTTCACTTCGATGATTAAGTTATACACAAATCATTGCATATAAATTGCTTAATATTTAATTTAATCAATACACAACCTCCTCACTAACTCAATTAGATAAATATTAACATTCAGTAAAATAGTGAATAATTTAGCCACAAACACCTCAAGATTTATATCACAATCATATATATTATCATGGTCTCAAGATAAATAGGAAAAATAGATGTATTTAAGATTGTTAGAGAGGCATACATACATCTATAAACCATATATTTTAAACTATGCCTATATTTAGATAGATGTGTTTAACAAGCACCTGTCTATGCTACTCCTTTTATAATATGCTAACAATTACATCTACATAACATTTATTTTAATTATTTAAATAAATATCATATAACCATATATTTTGTATGAAAATAAAATTATGGACATAGGTATAATAGAACTAAAATATATATGTTCTATAAATATGCTTTTGTTATCATCTAAGATACATAATACATATAACCTAATTATAGGCGTATTGGATAGTATTTTAGTTAGATAAGAAAAGTGCCGCAAGATATATATACTAAATTATAATGTATAGCGCTTATAACCTTAGGTTAGATAGATGTATGCCATTAAAAAAACCATACCATAAGCTTGTTTGCATGGTTAAAGGAAATATTCACTAGGGAAATACCATTATTATTACTTCCTTATTTATTAAATTATTCCATTAAAACATAGTTACCATATACCTATGTGTATGTATCTCAATTTTCTAAAAAACATGCAGAGATTTGGGAATAGATTCACCTAGAATTTTTACATAATATACTCTAATATTTGAAAACATTGCCTACTTGATAATCTAAGTAGTTGATCTTCTTTCCCCACTTCCATTCTTTTCCTCAGTGTCTTGTTATACAATGCCCTTCTTCTGTTGTCCTCTCCCTCTCGACAGTAATTATGCCTCCCTCCTTTTCTTCTCTGGCTGTCCCATATAAATTATTTTCTTTATTTTTGTTTTTATTCCCTTACTTTGTTCCCTATTTTTTTTTCTTTTTGATTCATTCTTATGAATTCTTTTTTTTATTTACTTTATTCACTTAATCAATTTTTTCTTCTTTCCTGCTTCTTTTATTTATTTAATGCAGAACATTTGCTTATTAGTAATAATTAATTTATATTACTAATTAAATTAACATGTCCAAAATGGTTTGATGATTAAATCTATATACCAATAACCCGAATTTAGTCTATTTAAGTAAACTGCAAAACATTCAAGGACATACACATGAGACTATATCATCTACCATAAATATGGACTAACACACACACATAAATAATCACTTCAATGTAGATAACATAAGGAACATGATAACACTAACCATTCAGATTATGTATCTAACAAGAATTAATTATGTGGTGTGTGTAAGGTTTTCACCATCTCTCTGTCAACCTCAAACATCTCGATCTACGTCACCCTCTTCGATGATGATCTCCCTCCATCATACTTCGAGGGCTAATTTCCCCTATGTCCAATTCACAACAAAACATGTAGTTAGACCATAATAGTCATGATATATACTCATCATAAAATATAACTAAAATGACAAATCAATATGATCATAAAGTAAATCTTATACTTACAACTAACTTGTAGCAGTGTGATCATGTCACCTAAGAATTATCCTACTACCCCATAACAATATATATTCAAGCTTAGTTAAAAATAGCCAAATCTAAATTTGGCAACTATAGATATCCATAGATAATCTAGCAAGTTTACCTGGTGAGGAATCAGAATGTAATAACTAATTAGACCTATGGGTCAGAAAGATGTATATTACAACTTTTATTAATAAGAAGTTCCAAATGCACTAAGCCCCAAGAAGTTAGAACCATAATGGGTTAATTATAAGTGATGACAAGGTCACTAGAATCGAACATACATCATTTGTAACAAAAGATGGAAGCACACAATGGATTTTCTAAAAGTAATGTTGAGATTGTTGAGTTTCACTAGAATTGAACTTATATTACCTATAATATATAAAATCACACTGTTGTATAAGGATCTAGACTATATTTGCATGATCAAAAGAGAATGAATAATATTCATGCACGCATTATGACCTTAGTGTCCACAAATTTGAATTGAAATAACAATTATTATCCTTTAAAATTATAACTTTAAATTTTTAAAATGTGCATGAACAAGTATCATTCCATTTTGTACTTTGAAATATGTGCACGTGAGCAATAAAATTTATTATGCCCCATGAATATGTGCCAAATGATATAGATTGCTAAACATCTATATGCCCAATTATAACTATTTGTCAAACCTTTAACTTTGTTACTCTAACAATTTTGCTTATGTCCATGCATATGTATTCAAGTGTGTATGATTTTGTAATTGAGTCTATGAAAAGGGAGTGAATAAATGCATGTCATATGCCCCCATAATTCATATCAACGTGCCAATATTTATCATGTGCTTGATTTATGAATTACTTTGAATATTTGAACCTTGTATTTTGAAACATGTACTCTTTCATAAAATCTAATTTTGAATTACTTTGAATCTTTGAATCCTGTATTTTATCCTTGATTTGATTGGGTGTACTTGTATGACATATACCCTTAGTATTTATACTAGTGTGTGTACTCTTGATGGAAATCTATCACAAATATGTAGTGTGTGACTAGTTTGAACCATTATAAATATTTCATAATGTGACAAAACTAGTGTGACTTAATTTTTATAATAAGCTAGATGTATGCCCTCCTTTTGATGTAAGGGATGAGAGTAATAAATATATCATATATAAATTTAAAAAGATGTACGTATTGAAATAATATTGACCAAATTATAATTTGTTTGATTACGTAGTTTTTAATTTTTTTATTGGTTTGAAATATTGGTAATTTTACCATTTATGACGGATATCATTATAAGTTGATGAATGTTTTGCACAAATATTATCAAAAGATATAGTTATAGTAGAAAAAATTATGCATGCAAGTAAGTGATATTTTGACATTTTTAAAATGGTTGGTAGGCATGATGATAAAATTACCTTATAGAAGATCACATTGCATGTGTTCCAACATAACTTGCATGGAGTGATTTAAATATGTATCATTCAATATGTAATTTTTTGAAAAGAAAAGGTCAATCCATATAAATAAGTTAGCTGAAAATAAATTTGTAATTAATTTGCATATTGATAAGTTACAATTTTTAGCTCTGATTGAGAGAAAATGTTATAAAAGAGAGATCTTGGGCTTATGATATTTGATCAGGTGAAGGTCTCCCCATAGTTTGAAGCTACTCTAGACTTGGTATGCCGAAAACCTATTTTTTGACACTTTTCAAAAAATGTCAATTTTGAATTATGTTAATTTTTTATACATTTTAAATTTATTTTATTTTTTCTGTCATATCTGGTTGACCACATTCGTGTCCAAACCCTTACCAAACCTATCCAATTTTTTTTCAATTTTGTTTGTAGACTTGTATACTTGGTCATGGACATATCCTTTCCAATGTGAACCTGTCTATAGAAAAAATTAAACACGAACATTTATCAACTGTCATTAATTGATTTTGGTTATTTTTCCATAGTTTGATAACTTTGAATTTTTTATATTTGTTATTTCATTTTAATATGTGAGCATGGAATTTACGACATAGTCACATGATAGATATTGTGTGAACATTACCTTTGAGTGATGTAGAGATGGACACTCTTGATGCATGTTGACATGAACATGTTTGATGGTTGAATGTGATGCCCTATGACATGCATATGATGATAAAATTGGTAGAGTGATGGGATTTAGATACATGCTCTTTTTGACTCCCTATGAGGGAGACAACTATCACTCTTTAGGATGTTTTGAGGATCTAGATACTTATTTTTGTTGGCATATGGGTGACTTTATGGGGTAGAGGTGGAACATTAGGTACACTAGTATATGACTAGTCATGATATGGGTTGCCGATATAGTACTAATGATGCAACCATTTTTCTGTCAAGGATTATGTTGTCAAATGTTCCATGTGTGTATAAATTCATCTATGATTTATTAGCATATTTTATTATTATTGATGGCTGTGAGGTGTCAATTTCCTATAGGATATATTAATTTTTCAAGGATATAGAGGATCATAACATTATTTACCCTTGGGGCCATACTATGTTATCCCACTTATACATAGATTTGCATTAGTCCACTCGAGAGGTATTTGGTGGAGGACTGGGCTCAGCCACATTGGTATATTTTTGGGCCTATGAGAATACTTTTATGATTTCGCTGATAAATATGCCTCGTGGTGGTTGGGTACATTCATATATGTTTATAAAGATATGGGTTAGTATTACTCATTTATTGAATAGTAGTAAGATGGAGTGTATTTGTATTCTAAATTGGCTAACAAAATATTTGATTGTGTGGAGTCCTTACAAAGGATTGGGAGGGTGGCCAAAGGATGGGTTGCAGCTAAGGTAGATTCATGTGAGTCGTTGATATCATGATCAATTTATATATATATAAAATCACTTTCAATTTGAGCATGTGACACAACAATTTGTAATTGTATATGATGTGCCACCAACAAATTTTATATGGAGGCGATCTATAAGAGCCCCGATATATGATCATGACTGAGGTTAACCCAATGCTACTAACTTGACACCTATTTTTTTGGCAAAGATGGATATTGTGATCAAGATTTTAGATGTGGATTGTGTTGGGTCTACACTAGTATACACCTTTGGATGGCCCATGGGTGGCCCATTTTATTCCCTTTTGTAGTATAGGATGCCCCTGAGGCATAGGGTGGAGGAGATGTGGATGGAATAGTGAATGCTAGGCCTGATGTTTCTCCTAGAGATATTTATATATTTTTTGATAAATTTAAATAGTTTTAAATTAATTTTATAGATTATATATATATATAATTTAGTTACAACATACCTAATGGTAGCTATCTCCACTTGATCAAAAAGGGTGGAATACTCCCCTATGATATCTATCACATGCTTCAATATCCCACTAAGAATTGTCTCACTAAGCGCATGTCATGTCAAAACTCAAAGGGATGCCTATGTAATAGTAGTCTAGTACTCATCTTCCCCTAATATATATATATATATATATATATATATATATATATATATATATATATATATATATATATATATATATATATTAGGGGATGATGAGTACTAGACTACTATTACATAGGCATCGCTTTGAGTTTTGACATGACATGCGCTTAGTGAGACAATTTTTAGTGGGATATTGAAGCATGTGATAGATATCATAGGGGAGTATTCCACCCTTTTTGATCAAGTGGAGATAGCTACCATTAGGTATGTTGTAACTAAATCGAATAATGATGATTTGAGATCCGAGCAAGATGTAATGATAGTTGAGTGTAACCATCTTATGGAAAAGTTGACAAGACATCAAATTACCCCTCCTACTCCAATTGTGGATCTAGGTCAGAACCTATTTGACAAGTATGTATAAATATAGTGTTAGCATGTGGATTTTTAGGCATGAGTGGTTATACATGAGGATAATGAGAAGACAATTTGGTCCTACTCACAATCAGGAGAGGCCAATAGTGGGGCCTCATCGTCACACAATCCTTTATTGATTGAGAGAGATGTAGATAGGGAGGTATTTATAGATGTATAGGGTGACGAGCCTATTATTAAGTGAATTTGAATATATTGTACTTACATCATGTTGAGCATGTGATGTGTATGTATATGTTTTTATGTATACTTTGATGTATTATTTCTCATATTATGCGTATATGGTAATTATATTACACATGTTATTTAATAGTTATTACATTTAATAATAAGGATTAGTGTGATGACATTTTTACTTAGTATTTTGATATATTTGGTTGCACTCTTGTA